>CM053267.1:38084362-38684362 GCA_028583415.1 Protea cynaroides
TTTTTGACATCATTAACTGCCACCCTAAATGTTTACACCGTTAATCATAAAGACCAAGTCTGTTAAGAGATTCCCGTTAGACGATGATGTGAGTTTATATTATTATTTTTTTAAGACAATACTGCCCCCTATTGTGAGGGTAAAAGACCGTTTAACCCAGCACAACTTTTTACCCTACCACCCAAAGTCGTCGTCTTCGCAGTCTTGGTTTATTGCAGACTCTGTTTCCTCTTGAGTATTGCGAAGTCATTATAATTGCAGAACAATAGGTGGGTAACTCAAGTGAAGAACGTTCATAGATCGCCTTCTTCGATCTAAAAACAACATTTCCTTTCCGAGCAGATCAAGGTTACGCCATTTTAGAGTTTGGCGCGACTCTGGGAAATTTCAATTGGGATGGTTAATTGCTCAATTTGTCGAAGGCGAAGCCAGTATCGTCGTTGAAGTAGAGGGCAGGAGTCAGGGCTCTGTTGGTACTACCGTACCCGATCTTACTGCTCTGAGGATATCGATCATTTAACTAATAATTTATCCTGATTCAATGAAGATTCATGATTCTGTTTTGTGATTCTGGTTCAAACACGATCGATATCCTCGGAACAGTAAGATTCCCAGCATTCCGGCGGTTCAAACTCGATCAATATCCTCGGAACAATAAGATTCCCAGCTTTCGACGGTTCTGTATGTGTCCAAGTATACCATCTTACTGTACTCCCACGAACTAAAACAAACAAAAACATCACATCAGGTCATGAACAAAAAGAAAAATTAAAGCCAAAACCAGATGGGAATGAATGAATAAAACGGGGATAAACAAAAAAAATCACATCAAGATGCCATGGCATACTCAGTCCGATTCTCTGGGGGATAAAAAGGGCTCAATTTCTCTGACGATGCAGCCTGAGACTGGAAAATCCGACGATGCTCCAAGGGAACGTCAGGCAACAGCTACCAGTCTCTCTAAGATTTCTCTTAAGTTCAGATTTAAAATTCCTAGCATCCAATCATGGTTATAAACCCAATAATGAACTTTAGATTTGACTTTCTAGGTGTAAGGTGCTCCTTAGCATCCTATGGTTCATACACAAGGTGTTTCTGTAGTTTATCTATCAACCACCGTTGGATTGTCATCAAACTTCTCCCTGTAGGTCCCAATAGCTATTGTAGGTAAGATTACCTAACTTGGATTTAGAATCGCCCTATGCTAAATGTCACCATGCCCATTATGTGCTACGCATGACTGTAAGGTACTAAACAACCCCTACTTGTCTAAATGTCACCCAATGATACTAAGTGACATCAAATCTTCTAAACGATCAGGTGGATTTTATTTAGGAGTTATGTCATGTATTATTTATGGACTCAGTTAATTTGATAGAACTTTTCTAGAGATGAAAATGACTGAACTACCCTCATGGTTCATAAAGCAATCTCTCGAATCCAAATTAAGATTGGATGGGTTATACTAATGTTACTAATCGGGATTTATCTCTCTAGGTAGAGTGTACTTACCTGTAGGGGTTTAGCCCTTCTCATACTAAGTTAACTCGGACCTTGGGCCAAATTAACATTAACTCATAATTTTGGGCACGGGTTTTTCAATTTCCAATTAAAGTCATACTTAATATTATACAAACTCAACCACACTTGATGACTAGCATACATTATGCTACATTCCCTTGAGCTGCTCACATTACTGAAGCTCTAACTCAGTGATTGGCACTCCATTGAGAGATAAAGGCTCACCTTCCTGCATTTCTTTCCCTTCAACAAGCAAGTTGGGTTTCATTCTGATTTGTAGGTAAAAAGGCTGGTCGTGAGGGTAATAGAGGACAAATTGTATAGCTGTTCAACATGAGGACTATGTTTGCCATAGTGGTATGTTTGCCATAGTGGGTCTATCAGCGACTTCTTCCTGAACACACAATAACCCAATATGACTGCATCTCGCCATTTCATTTCTTGGACAATTTTCTTTCAGGACTGAATCAATCAACTCATATGATGTTCCTACATTCCAATGTCTCCATGCCTGCAACAAATGATCATACAAGTCATGTGGTTACTCAGGTTTAAAGGCAAACTGAAGGACCTAGTAATGTTCTAGACAATAACAATCTACAATAACGAAGGAATAAGAAGTGCAGACATCCATACTTACATAGTTTATAAGGTCCCAAATATAGTCTGTTTGATAGAAACTATTGTTCTTCTTTCTACTTACAATCTCCAAAACTAATACACCAAAGCTGAATACATCTGATTTGACTGAAAATTACCCATGCATTGCATACTCCGGAGACATGTAACCACTGCAAGCAATTAGTATAAGATAATTTATGCAACTAAGGATAACAATAGATATTCAACTAGATCATATTATTCCTCTATTAATTTTCACTAGATGTTATATATAGAATAAGTTGACTAATTTAGTGTTTTTTTGCCTCCGTTGTGGCAATTGGTATCAGGTTGGCTAGTGTAAGATGGCCTGAACATTCTTCATGATAAATCACACCAATAATATTTCAACTAGGTCTAACTGCTATATGCCTTTTCAAATTTAGCTTAGGTATTGACTCACAAAATTAGCTTAGCTAATACAATATCTATGTTCTTTAGTTCTTTGCTCTTGTGGAACAAGATAATAAAAAGTGTAGCTTTCAGAGATTATGTACTTAATATTCCCTCACCAGAACTAATATTTGCTACTAGGAGGGAAAAGGAAAAAAATTAATTAATTAAGAACTTGGCAAACATTGAACGTGTCAAAATGTTATATGGGATCATAACAATGAAAAAGATAACAGATGCAAGATAACATTCAGATCTTTCATCTCTTCATCTACGGCCCGACTCCAAGATTGAACCGTCCATGTCATCAATCAAGTTCAAGGAGCCAAGACACTAAACTTTGAATAATCAAGTTGAGTGTTTTAGAGTAAATAAAAAGGCCAAAGCTTCTACAATTGTCCTTTGATGGGTTCTCCTTTTTCTTCCGGATTAACAAATAATACAAGAGAATAGATAAAAGAATCACTCCAGCAGCGGCAACTGGCACAACAATGGCAACAATTGATCTTCTAGACGAGATTCCTTGTTCTTCTGCATAAAAAATTTAGAAAAAAAATTAATATTCCCAAATGTGCCACATGATGATAAATACCGACTTCAGATTCACATTTTATATCATGCGGTGGAATCTTACGATCGTCACAACTCATAATATTAAAATAAAGTAATTTCGATCTTGGAATTAGAAGCATCTTTCCTTGAGGATGTAAAATCATTTAGTACATCGATTAGGCATCCTGAGTTTGAGATTGCTTGATGGAGTTTTTAAAGGTAATTTCTATTTCAAGAGAAATCCTATATCTCAATAGAAGAGGAAGATAAATGTTGTAATTTAAATGCATTTAATTTAGAGATTCAAAATATTGGTGTAACCGGTTTTTGTATGGATATTGGAGAGGTGTTTTTTCCTAATAGGCACCTAAAGAGACGATCAAGATGATTTTCAAGGTTAGGTTGTACCACAATCGACATTATCATTAAAGTCAGTATTTATCCCTATGATTCAACTGGGTTTGTGATGCCAAACTAGCTCTAAGATAAAGCAGCTTAGGGTTCTTGAAACAAATATGCATTCGTCTGATGCGCTCCTTCGACAACGGCAGAATTGTGCTCAATCGGTATAAAATTAACAAAGCCAACACTAAATGTTTTTAAAACAAAATGAAAGTTTGAAATCCATAACCCCTATTAGAGAAATGAGTTAAACCTCCTCTCTAAATATAGGAGAAGAAGAGACACCTTCAAAGGTCATCACCAAAAGGCAAACCCAAAAAACCATGTCCATCTGTTGATCATTCAGATATGTCACTAATGACCATAGTCATTGATCATTTAGGTGCCTATTAAGAAAAGACACTCCTATCCAACACACACCAAAATCCGTTAAAATGACATTTTGAGTTTCCAAAATTAAATACAATAAAATTACAACATAAAGAAATAAGGTTTTAATTGGATCAAATGAGATCCATCGTAGGAAGATCGATACTCTACCGGTGGGAGTGTTTTGAGGGCCTTCAGTTTATATGGAGGAGATGGAAACTAAGTGAGAAACAGAGTAACAGACACCTGTTTAGCGATATGGAAGTGAATTGACGTCTTAATCTAACTCATACCCCTTTTATAGTAAAAATATAAAACTAAAATAGCTCACCAGGCAAAGGAGCCGGTGCTGAAGCTGTAACTAGATAGAAAGGATACACCTCATATCTGATATTACAGCTCGGACTTTGAGCCATTCCTCCTACACTCTGCATGCGGTCTCCGTAGAGAGAATTAATGGTAGACTTAAGGCATCTTTTGTAGTCGTTATCCGTTAAATCAGGGCTGCACTGCGTCAGACAATACAGCTTCTGAGATTGCGTAACATTAGCTTCTTGAGTGGTGAATCTCTCAGAATTGGAGGCAGCTACAATGGCAGCCTTGGTCATCGTATCAAATAATGGAGGATTTCGATTTCAACATCAATGTGTCATTCAAGGGTACTTCCAAAGACTTCAAGTCAATCCATACAGGCTTCTCACAGCCAAGTCAATAAAGTTAAGAAAATGATTCATTCCTCTACAGGGATGAAGGGTTTCCCATTAGCCATATTTCAGTTTACCAAAAACAAAATAGCCATATTTCAAATTTTATATGGAGTTGCAATCATAATTATATAATCTTATGTGTATCTGATCTCTTCCTGTACGATAGAGTGGCCGTTTTCTTTTTCTTTTTCTTTACCTTTTTCAGTAAACTGGCTGCTTTTCTTTCTTTGGGATCGTGAATCCGGTGTTAATAATTGTAAGACATATAATAAAGAAAAAATTTCATCCACATCCCATCAAACATTGTTAACATCATCTACATCTATAAAATTGTAAAAATATCACCTAAGTCCACTTAACTGACGAAAATCACTAAAATTATTGAAATACAGTTTTACCCCTCATATTATAAATTGAAAAATTAAAAATTTATATTGATTTACTAATTTGGCCTTCAAATTAAATTTATATTTTCTCTCCCTCTTACCTTTTCACTCTCATCCAAGCCCTAACCCCATACATTGGAGTTCCCTGTTTGGTGTTCCGGCCTTGATAACCCCATACATTGGAGTCCCTGTTTGATGTTCCGACCTTGATTCCCTGAATCTTGTTTTTTCAACGTTTTTTTTTTCAACGTTTCCAACAGCTCAGAGCAAGTAGAGTCCATATTCACCTGCTGAAATCCCAAAAAAAAAAATATCATCTTTAGAAATGAAAAAAAAAAAAAGAGAAAATAGAGATGGAGAAGCTCCAGAAAAAGAGGACGCGTGTAACAAATCACATAAAGGTGTTATGATTGCTTTCTAATCTTTTTTTCGTCTTTCTTTTTACCTGTCTCATGAAACCCATTAGAGCTCCCTCTGTGTGAATCGTTTTTAATGACCTGTGAACGTGAGGCATCGGTCTCCTCCATCTTCCATCCTTGGAACTGATCGATTGTTGCGTTATTGTCATGATCAACGTCGACTATCATAGCATAAGAGTTTACCACATTTGAAGAGAAGGGAAAAGTAGTTGTTGTTAACGATGACGACGATGTTGGCAAGGGGTAAGGGAAAAAGAGAGAGTAATTGTCCATGTCAGGCAGGCTGAGTGAATAGGAGAGAGATGACTCTGATTTTTAATTTCGGTCATTTGGAAATAATAGAGAAGAAGAAAAATTGATGGTTGATATATATATATATATAGGATGGGCAGGCGGGTGTCGGTGGGGGGAAATGAAAAATTAAAGGTGAGGCGGCTTCAAATTCGAGAACCAGATCTAGTAAACCAGTATTGTCGCACGGCTTTCAGAGATCGAACTTTTCGTCCTTGTCAACGGCTTTTGTGTCTGTAATTTCTTGTTTCTCTTCTCGATCTACTGGTTTCTTCAATATATCAACTTCTCCAACTCGTATCTCTATGGATCCGTTGCTTCTTCACTGTCTGTTTGGTTTTCTATCGACCAATCACCATCTACTAGTAGATCGATTGCTGTTTCTTCTGGTGATCAGGTCATTAAGAAACAGAGTAATCCTTTGTCTGCTCCTTCGTCTTCGAGAAGGAGGTGTATGTGTTCGTCGATGAATTATTCTGGTTCATTTCTCTTTTAAAAGGGTATATTGGTCTTTTCAAACGACCAAAAGGGTATTCTCATCTGTGAAAAACTCCAATCCACCTGACGTCAGCAACTAACAGGAATTAACTGACGGAGTGGACTTCTTTGATTACCACAGCCAAAGTTTTGGGGTATAGATGAAGTTTTCGCATTTTGTGGGTGTAGATGATGTTAACGATCTTTGATGGGATGTAGATGAAATTTTTCCTAGAATAAATTCATTTTTTATAAAAAAAATGAAAAGGGTCCCATTCACCATCAACCAAGAAAAGACTGTGGGGTAGGTCACGTCGTCCCCTCTCTCCTAGTGGTTTGGGGAGGACGCGACAATCTGTCTTGGGTGATCGTTACATGGCTCTTTGATGAATTTGAGACCTACATCTAAATCGACACCCTATGTCGGCTCGGCTTGTTGACTGAGTGTCAACTCAGATGTGGGTTTTGGATTCACCGAAAGCCACGTGGCGATCATCCGAGATAAATTACCACTGTCCTCCCAAAACTACTAGGAGAGAGACCATGCGGATCCCTACGGGGTATGCGTTTGTTGGGCAATGATAGCTGCCGATGTGTTTTGTGTAAATCAAGAGGATGAGTATTCTATTCTCCTTACCTGGGGCAATGGTGACCTCTGTCTCCCCCTCTCCTCCCCGGTCCCACTGGAGGCCCAACCCTAAGCCATCACTGTGGTGGGTCTATCTTGGCATCGAAAAAATAAAAGAGCACAGGATGCCCAACCCTAGCCATCATTGTGGCGGGTCTACTTTGGCACCAAAAAAATAAGATACCAAAAAAAAGAAAAAAAAAAAGGTTTATGAATTTACTCCGGTGATCTCCTGATCTCAAACTTGGAATATCAAAGAATAGAGGGTGAGAAATGGCCCTAATCCAAATCCAGCACAGAAGATTGAGATACAATTTCTGCTGCAACACTATATTTCTAAAACTTCCTCTCTATTCTATCAAGTCTAAATGCCTTTTGGAATTAATTTCTCCAATTAAGAACTCATAATATGCTGCAACTTCCACAATGTAGGTGATTGGAAGTGTAGAACCACAAACTCCTTCCTGATTCTCAGCCAGTTGTGATGACATCTGATTTGTTGGTGTTAAGGCCTGAGAGGAGCATGGCGTTTGTGATAATTTTCGCCTTTGATTGAGGCTCACATGGTTTTAAAACACATTTACATGGAGAGGATTAATACTTTCCATAAGCCACAAGCTATCACACCTAACCAAGGTGGGACTATCTTAATCGCCACCTCCTCACTTTTACCACAACAATTGGTTTATCCTCTGAATCTTGTTGAGCAAACAAAAACCAGTGCGGATGCATCTCACACTTCTCTTCTTCACAATGATGTCACAGCCTCACGGATGTCCCCCACCCTTGTCCCCCACATCTACTACCTCTTAGGGTATCTTGGGTCTATGTGGGGAAGGAAAACCCTGATAGGTGCATCTTTTTGTGTGCAGGGCAGCCAGACTTGTGAAAATTTATAATTTTCATTTTCAAGCTTTTCTTTTGAAAATAAAATTCCAACTCAAGGATGTGTTCAATATGCTTTCTTGGAATGCATTTAAAAAAATGCATTATTATAATGGAGACGCTTGTATCCATTATTTGAGATGGACAATTATTGTTAGAAAACATCCCCACTCATAGGTAGTTCAATATGTTAGATGACGATTACACAAGTTCCTTTTTTAAGTTTGAAAACTTACTTTCTTTTCCTGTAATTTCTCTTGTAACCAAATAAAGCATTGATGATATAGACATGATCCATTAGAGTTGTTAAAATTACATGATCGCAGACCAGGAAACCTTCACCAAAAATAATTAATAGCTTCAAAATTCAAGGGGTTAGTGTGGGGGACTTTGATCCTCTCGATCGCCTTGCCTTTTCAGCCGTGATTCAAAGCCTGAGGATCCATCGATGCGCATGTAGTGATCCTCAGCCGTGGGATCACAACTGGAGAGACTAACAACAAGAGAGATCCTTTTCCCCAGTGTAGCATATCAGACCACTTTGAAAATCTCTTTTTAGAAAATGTGAAACACTTGACTAGAAACGAACGCCTTTTTTCTACAAGTCATATACGTTGTACTTTAATTGAACAAAAAATGGAAAGAGCTGGTGAGAAATGGAGAGAGATGGAGAGAGATCAAAGAAGGAGATGAGGAAGAAAAGATGTATCTGCAGGGAGAGATGCAACCAGTGGAAGATCTGTTGAAAAGTGTTGTGTGGCCTTGCTTTATCAGGCATAATGTATTAATTTGTTCCTCCAAATGTGTTCTAGAACTTGCATATCATGCAAAAAGTGTTCTAAGTTGTTTTTCAATCCGGTTTGTTCTATGAAAATGGAAGAACAAATTTCATACACCCAAACACTATTTAGAACATTTAGTTCGTTCCCATAAAATGAAAGAACAGAAGAATCGAAGAACTATTCTGTTGGAGAGTTACCAAACGTAGGATCAGCTTCTAAGGCACCGTTGAAGATCCCCCAAGGCAATGTGACTAAGCCGTAACACTGAAACCATCACAGAACCGGATCCAGATCCTATGTAACACTGTCACAATAATGAGGCATCTGACTACTGGGAGTACGTGCATCAGAAAAAATGCCTGATACATCCTACCATCGGAGGCGGTTGCTACCATTGATCCAAGGGTTTGGGATCAATCTGGCTGCCTGCCAATACATTGAGGGGTGGGCCGACTGAAATCTAGCCCTTGGCAGGCGGCAGGACCGCAGGAGACGATTTGGATGCACCATCGGATCCCCTCACTTCCGGACGGCAGCGCCATTGAGGATCCTTACGCTCTCACTCGTTACCTCCATCAATGAAGATAGCAACATCATAATTGGAAGGGATAGACAGCTAATAGCTTCAACAGAAGAAGCAGGAGCCTTGGGGGGCAGCTGGCCGAGTGAACAGCAAGCCAACTCCCCGGAATGGGAAAATTCGAAACAATAAAAAGGAGATCCAGGGGAACGAGGTTGTAAATGTTTGATCTTCAATTTTTTAGCTGTTGTCTCTTTCTGTCATAGTAAAAAAAATAGTATAAAACCAATGAAACATGCCTCATGGTGACAAGATTATCAAGTTTATTGAATCAAAAATTCCAAAATTTACAAATTTGGGGAGATGATTGAGTCCGGCTGATCCCATCCCGGATTCCATTCTCGTGAACGTATCACTCTTCAAATGGTTGAGTAGAATACCAAATACGCGCCGAACTGTTCGGTGGGGAGTTTGGGCTCTTGAGTTTGGGGCCCACATCCTTCTTGATTATAGTCCCCTTATTAATTAAGGATATGCTCCGATCTTATATCCACGAATATTGACATCCAGAGTCAGTAGGAGTCAATAGGCTCCCAATCAGTGTCCATGGGATCGTGCAAAACTCCCTCATCTCTACCTATAAAATATCGAAACTACCCCTCCCCCTATATAGTAGTTTCCGTGATGATGACACAATGAGTGGATGCTAAAAAGAATCATTGGCGAGAGGGCCTTGACACCCACAAGTGTCAAATAGAATGACCCGTATACAACACATCTATGTGTGTATATCGTATACCAAGCCTAATCTAATCTGAATTGGGTTCTATTTTATTTAGCCCAAAGCCAAACCCTGGGCCCAAAAACAAAGCCCAAATTTGGGATTTTTTTTCCAGGTTGGGCTTGGGTAAACCAGTCCAAGTGCTCGGCCCTAATTAGCTGAGGATCACTCTCAAAGAAATGACACGATAGTTCAATTCTAACATCTATATGGAATTCTCACATCATACAACTCGGTCCTATTTGAGAAACACTCATGGAATGCCCCTAGTTAGGAAGCCATAAATGACCCTCATGTTAGCATTTTCGCATAAAAAGTACATGGACCTATTAGATCCTATATGATAGAGGGCCCACACCCATTTCACAACTAAAATTACGGCCCAAAAATTTACTACAAAAAAAAATAAATAAAATAAAATAAATAAAAGAAAAGAGGTTACAGCCCAAAATGAATAAGAATAAATGTGCTGTTGGAAGCATAAATGGAGCTCTGTTAAGGTTAGATTCAAATGTGTTGTTGGAAGCATAAATGGTTAAATTTGAGCAGTAGAAAAGAAGAGGATCTACGGAACAGAACCCATTAAAGATCGTTATTAGTAAACATGAAAGCAATAAGAACGGAACTACTGAAGGTGCATCATATTAGAAAAACATTCTAGATGAATCTCAATGTTATTGTTAACATCAAACCAAAGATGAAAACTTATCATGAATTTCATGTCACTTGTTTCATTTAAAAAATTAATAAAAGTGTCATGCCTTTTTTGACAATTTGAAAATATCTTTTGTTGAAAATATCTTTTGTTCAAGCATCTACCTTTTGTTGAAAAAAAAATGCTCTCTTCTTGATGAAAAACTCTTTCTTTTGTTGAAAAATTTTTGATGAATATATAAACAAAGTCACTTGATGTCCAAGGATCTCACAAGAAATCAGTGTGTTCACTCCAGCTAGACAGGTATACGATATCTTGGTATTTTAAGTTTTTTTCCTCCCCTTACCTGTGTGACCTTGAGATGTTTTTTATATCTCTAGGGTGCAGATGACCAGCCATAAAGTCCAACCCTAAATGAGATGCTAGTCTCCTAACGCCATATCCAGATTGTCTTTTAGCATACCTTGACAATTACCATAAGTGCCCCTAAATAATAAATAGGGACAAAAAATACAAAACTACTATTTTTCATAAAATCAAAAAGTATCATCGAATTTGTAACAAAAAATAAAAATAAATAATATTTATATTTATAAATAAAACCATTTAATGCAAAATCAAACACCATAAATTTATTCAAATTAACAGTTTGTAGGTACGCGTACACTCTTATAATTGTCAAGTCACTGGCAATGAACATTAGGCACTAAGGTCACCACTCAACGTATACGAGGTCTTTTCATTAAGGACTTCACAGACCATATGTGCACTGACCGTAGAGAGACTAGTCCCCATGTCTCCTATAGTCTAAGCAATTTTGACTTATACCCTTCAAACCTATTATGGTCCAATCAATGCTTATGTAAGCACATAGCGCATCATTGTAGATGCGGTCAAGCCGAGGACTACAAAGTGGCTCATTTGAATAATCATCCATAAAATCAGTCCATTTATTACCTCAAAATAGATATAGAAATGTCCAAAGAGAACATATAAAAAAACAACACAATAAAACTGTGTTGGACCACACAAATCCAACACATCATTGGCAACCCTCCAACACTGAAGAGACATGGCCTAAACGAGAAGAATTGTAAGGCTGAAACTTGAGAGAGATTAGAAGCAGAAGTGAGACATAATCAGTAGCACATGTTAGGCCTTTTCTAAAACTGCTAGTTGCTACCTTCTCTGATTTTTCCTATCGTGACCAAAAGCGGAAGACAGCCAGTAATTTCCTTGATTGCATTGTTTATCTTTGATAGCTTTCTCTGGTTGTTTGTCGCCGGTTTTGTAACATTGGATTGTAACGACCATTTGCCCTTTGGATTTTTTTTGTTTTGACGAAATTTTACATCTAATATTTTTATATATTAAAAAAAGTAGGGAAAATTTCTCCTATCTCCCCTCCTCGAATCTTAAAAGGCTACCACCCTCAAGTTGACTTTTAATGACTCCCACCTCTCCTGCTTTTGAAAATAATCTCCTCCATTCATTTTAGTGATGACATTCTTCATCAATAATATTTTTTAGACTATTATGCCCTCAGATTTATTTTTATCAAAATTGTTAAATCAAATTTAATTTAAAAAATATATTAAAAAAATTTTTAAAAAAAATGTAAGATTTTAATTTACTAAAAATAGATTTAGGGATAATCGAATTTAATTAACTAAAATCCCAAAAAACAAAATGTGAAATTTATCAAATCTCTCTCAACGTTTTTACGGACGTTCTCTCTTTGTTTCAAATTTTTACTGTCTTTCTTACCGTTCTGCCATTGCTCCCCCATCTTCAACTCGCCAGAGAACGCCTCATCTTCAACTCGCTAGATACCGTCGCTGCTGGAGTCCACCATTGCTCCTTGTTCTTTAACTCGAAAAGCCCTAAATCTCTTTCTCTCCCTCTCTATCTCTTTCTCTCACCCTATTTCTTTCCTGCTGTTGCTCCCTGTTCTCCCTATTTCGATTGATCTTTAAAACTGACAATTGTTAGTGAGGCTTTGGAAAAAGCAGAGAGGTTGATAAGGTATTGATTACATCTTTACGGGAAAAAAAATGAGTTAAAGTAGTTAGCAAAATCAACTGTGAAACTACGATCGCAAATGGAGTGGAGAATGTGATTCAGTTAAGAAAACGAGACGACCGATAAAGGATCAATTTTTCTTTTGTTCTCTTTCATTTCTTAGAGCCTCTATCTTCATTTGCTTTTGGTAGAAAGGATCAAAATAGGAAGAAAGTTTCGGGAAATCGTGAGAACAATTCCTCTTGGCTCTATTTCTATTGTAGTAAATGACTGGGTTCCTCAAATGGTGATTTGGTGTTTGGGTTCTTCAATAGCTCTGAATAAGTTTCGGATCAGCCTATACATGTATGCTTTTCAATTCAGACTATATTCCTCTGACGAAACAAACCGTTGCTTGGTAGCAGGGGTGATGTCGTCATTGACTGTGATTCCTATCTTGAACTTACCCAAGCTAGAGATTTGATTTTGTTTGATTCATTGAATGGAGTCACTGTCTGGACTAGCAAGCCATTGCTTTGTTGCTTTAGCTGTTCTGCTTGATTATGAAAACCTCATCCTTTAAAACAAAAATTAACACAGTCAAGATAAAGATAAAGAGAGAGGGAGAGAAAGAGATTTAGGGTTTCTTGTGTTGAAGAACAAGGAGCAATGGCGAACTCTAGCAGCGGTGGTTACTGGCGAGTTGAAGATGAGGCATTCTCCGACGAATTGAAGATGGGGGAGCAGTGGCAGAATGGTAAGAAAGATAGTAAAAAATCGAAACAGAGAGAGAGAGAGAGAGAGAGTTCATCCGTAAAAACGTTGGGAGAGATTTGATAAATCTCACGGTTTGTTTTTTGGAATTTTAGTTAATTAAATTCGATTATCCTTAAATCTATTTAGTAAATTAAAATCTCATGTTTTCTTTTTTTTTTTAATAATTTTTAATATTTTTTTTAAATTAAATTTAATTAAACAATTTTGATAAAATCTCTTTTATATCAATCTGAGGGTATAATAGTCCAAAAAATATTGATGATGATGAATGTCATCACCCAATTGAATGAGGGAGATTATTTTCAAAAGGAGGCGAGGTGGGAGACATTAAAAGTCAAGTTGGGGGGTAATAGCCTTTTAAGATTCCTAGAGGGGAGGTTGGAGGAATTTTTCCAAAAAATTAATAATATTTATTTGTAAGAGATAAAATATAGTGTTCTCTATAAGAGAGGGAAAAAGAAGTTTTCTTTCTTTTACCTCTTGATGGAAGTGATCCCAATTATTGGTCACAATG
This sequence comes from Protea cynaroides, assembly GCA_028583415.1. Lineage (NCBI taxonomy): Eukaryota > Viridiplantae > Streptophyta > Magnoliopsida > Proteales > Proteaceae > Protea > Protea cynaroides. Next base: position 38,098,083 of record CM053267.1, read on the forward strand.
ATCCGGAAGAGAATCACTAAGCAATAAGCATATACTAAAGGCAAGTACTAGCATATAGTAATGGGGTCTGTCTTTATATAACTGAGGTGACACTTTGTCATCGGACCATGTCCAATGGGGGTAGTTTAAGTATTTAAAGGGATGGATGTTAACATCTAACGGTTCTAACACCTAACGACAACGTTTGAAAGTAACTGGATCAATTACTCAAAACCAATACTAATATAATAAAAATTAAGGAAAATTTCACCCACCTACTTTCCCTTTAAATCATCCAACCTCCAACTTTGTCAATAATATCACTCACATCCCTCAGACATTAAATATATATCACACAGATCCTAACTTAATAGGCCAATATGTAAAGTGATGATGTGGCAAAGTTAAAAATAACATAATGATAAAATGACCTTTTTTAACTCACTTCCTTCGTTACTACCCTTTGCCTGCAAATACACAAGATTCCTATCCTTTTAACACTTGGTTATATATATACACTTAATATTCGGACCCTCCCAAGAACAAAGAGGGAGAGCGGACACTCATCCTCACAAATCCCAAGTAGCTTTAAGCCATAAAGATGATGAGATTCCCTTCTCATTGTCTTCTTCATTATCTTCTTCTACTTCTGTTTTTTCTTGTTGTCACTAAAGTGAGATGGGTTAAGTGCGGTGGTCATGACTACTAGGAAGCATTATCCAAATGCATCTTGTTTTTTCGATTGGTAGCGCTCTGATACCAACTATTAGGCTTTCGTATGATTAGGGTTTCAACCAAACTCATTTCAATCTATACAAGAATCCTAAAAACACAATAAAGAAGTCATAAACTATGAATCAAAAAGACAAACCTGTTTGTGAAGGTTAGTTTCCGCTACGCTTCAAGCTTTGATTGTATTCCCTAGATCACAATCTTCCACAGCCTACAGAGGATATCCTGATGTCTCTTGCTAATGGGTGCAGAGAGAACTTCATTAACTGTGGCTATAAGGACTCTAACCTAGTATTTATAGAGTGTTGTTATAACCCTAATATCCTTCTCACAATAGAATTAGGATTATCAAACTTAATTCATACCGTATGATGAACCAAATCAAACCGGTTCTATCGTGTTAATTAGACTCTCACTGAATAACTGGTTAGGCAATTAATTAAGCCCACGCATTCTAAAATTATTCACCAAGAAATAAACTGTGAGATATGATTGGAAAATAATGGCTATCGATGTGTTTGGTGTAAATCAAGAGAAGTTGATATCCCATTCTCCATAATCTGCGCATTGGGTGACCTCTCTCCTCTCACCTCCCCAGGTTCCACTAAACGCCCAACCTTAGGTTCCACTGAATGCCCAACCTTAGGCCACCATTGTGGTGGGTCTACCTGGGGCACGAAAAAAAAAAAAAAAAAAAAAAAAGGAAGAAAGAAAGAATGGGCCTGTGAATTTAATCCGGTGATCTATTATTACATCTAAAACCATACCAACTTCACATATTCTCTATTTCAAATCCAACACCCAAGATTCAGATACAATGTCTGCAACACTATATTTCTAAAACTTCCTCTGTATCCTATCAAATCTAAATGTCTTTTGGAATTAATTTCTCCAATTAAGAACTCATAATATGTTGCGACCTCCACACTAGGTAATTACAAGTGTAGAACCACAAACCCCTTCCTGATTCTCACCCAGGTGTGATGACATCTTATTTTGTTGGTGTTAAGGCCTGAGAGGAGAGCGTCGCATCCATGTGATATTGTCTGTTTTGGATTGACGCCCACACGGTTTAAAAACGTGTCTACATGGAAGCAATTGGTCTTTACTTATAAGTCACAAGCTCTACCAACACCCAACCTATGTGGAACTATCTTAGTCGTCACTTCCTTATTTTTACTACACAGTAGGTCTATCTGTCGAATCTCTTGTTATGCAAACAATAGCTAGTGCGGATGCATCTTACACTTCTCTTCTTGACCATGATGTCACACCCACACAGATTTCCCCTACCTTAGTCCCATTTCAGCTATCTCTCGGGGGTATCTTGGGTTTATGAGGGGTAAGGGAAACCCGATATGTGCATCTTTTAGTGTGCGGGCAGTCGTACTTGTGACAATTTTAAATTTTCACTTTCAATCTTTCCATTTTGAAAATAAAATTCAATTTAAGGATGTGTTTGACATGCATTTTAAAATTATAATTTAAGGATGTGTTTGATATGCATTCTTGGAATGCATTATTATAATGGAGACATATATCCACTATTTGAGATGGATAATTATTGTAAGGAAACATCGCCACTCCTAGGTAGTATAATAATGTTAGAAAACGATTATAAATGTTTCTTGTTTAGGTAACTCTCTTTCTTTTCCAATAATTTCTCTTGTAATCAAATAAAGCATTGATGAGTTGCCATAGAGGGGACACATTAGACTTGTTAAAACTACATGATCGCAAACGAAGAAACCTTCACCAAAACTATTTAATAGCTTCAAAATTCAAGGGATGGTATGGAGGATTTTGATCATCTCTTGTCGTCTTGCCTTTTCGGCCGTGATCTAATGGCTGAGGCTCACTTAGTGCACATGTAGTGATCCTCAACAATTGGATCACAACTGGAAGGACAAGACGACAAGAGAAAACCTTTTTCCCAATGTAGCATATCAAACCACTTTGAAAATCTCTTAGGAAAATGTGAAACACTCGACCAAAAACACATGCCTTTTCTCTACAAGTCATATGCATTGTACATTAATTGAACAAAAAAATGGAGAGAGCCGGTGAGAAATGGAGAGAGATAGAGAGAGATCGAAGAAGGAGATGAGGAAGAAAAGATGTATTTGCACGGAGAGATGCAACCAGTGGAAGGTCTATTGAAAAGTGTTAAGTGTTGTGTGGCCTTGTTTTATCAAGCACAATGTATTAATTTATTCCTCCAATTGTGTTCTAGAACTTGCATTTTCTGCAAAACCTGTTCTAACTTGTTCTTTTAATCCGATTCATTCTATGAGAACAGAAGAACATAATGGAAATTTCAAACACCCAAAACTGTTCAGAACAGTTCTTTCATTCCCTTAAAATGGAAGAACAGAAGAACTATTCTTTTCAAGAGTTACCAAATGCAGCCTAGCTTCCAAGGCACCGTTGAAGATCCCCTCGGAGCAATGTGACTAGGCAGTAACACTGCAACCATCACCGGACTAGATCCAGATCCTCTGTAGAGAAATGTGACTAGGCAGTAACACTGCAACCATCACCGGACTAGATCCAGATCCTCTGTAGTGCTGTCACACAGCAATGAGGCGTCTGACGATTGGGAATGCATCGGCACAAGCGCATGATACACCCTACCGTCGAATCCCCTCACTGCTGGGCAGCAACACTACAGAGGATCCTTACATTCTCACTCGCCAGGCTCCATCAATGAAGATTGCTGGGCAGCAACACCAAGATGATCCTTACACTCTCACTCACCAGGCTCCATCAATGAAGACAGCTGATAGCTTCAAGAGAAGAAGCAGAAGCCTTGGGGGATAGCTGGCCGAGTAAACACCAAGCCAACTGTCCTCCACGGAATGGCAAAATTCGAAACAATAAAAAGGAGATCCAGGGGAACAAGGTTGTAAATGTTTAAACCAATGAAACATACCTCATGGTGACAAGATTATCAAGTTTATTGAATCAAAAATTTCAAAAATTACAAATTTTGGGAGATGATTGAGTCCGGCTGATCCCGCCACCGATTCCATTCTCTTGAACCTTGGTTCGTATCGTTTTTCAAACGGTTGAGTGGAATACTAAATACGTACCCACCTATTAGGTGGGGAGTCTGGGCACTTGAGTGTGGAGCCCACATCCTTCTAGATTAAAATCTCCTTAATAATTAAGCGGATCCAAATCGTCTCATCCCTGAGATTCGGGAGGCGTGGCGGCGACCCCACTGGATGGTCGCCATGTGGAGGTCGGATGAATCCGACCCCTCCATTCGAGCCGACAAGCCGAGCCGACAAGAGAGTGTCGGCTCGAACGGAGGGGTCGGATTCATCCGACCTCCACATGGCGACCATCCAGTGGGATCGCCGCCACGCCTCCCGAATCTCAAGGATGAAACGATTTCGATCATAATTAAGCATATTCTTCAATCTTGTGACAGCGATTATTGACACCGATCTAGCGTCAATAGGCTCACAATCAGAGTTCACCGGATCGCGCAAAATACCCCTTAATCTCTGCCTATAAAATATCAAAACCACCCCTCCCTTATATTGTGGTTTCTGTGATAACCCAATGATGCACGTTAAAAAAAATCGTTGTCAAGAGGGTCTCAACACCCAGGGGTGTCAGGTAGAATGACCCCTATAACACATCTACGTGTGTATGTCGTATTCCATTCCCAATCTAATCTGAATTGGGTTCCATTTTTTCAACCCAAATCCAAACCCTGGGCCCAAAAAAAAATGCCCAAAATTGGGTTTTTCTTCCCTTAGGCTTGGGCTTGGGCTGGTTCAGGTAAACCAGCCCAAGAACCAGCCCAAGTGCTCAGCCCTAATTAGCTGAGGATCACTCTCAAAGAAAGGACATGATAGTTCAATTCTAACATCTTATATTGAATGCTCTCATCATACAACTCGGTCCTATTTTGACAGAGGGCTCACACCCATTTCACTACTAAGTTACAGCTCAAAATGAATAAGAAAGTGATGCAAAATCTAGGTAAAGTTTGAAAAAAAAATCCCCATGCAAGGTGTGGGTCGGCACTGACACTTTCTCTCAACTGTGACAATATGTTCCAACAATGTTTTAGAACATTATTTAGTTTGCATTTGGTATGTGTTCTTTGAATACATTCTAGGTCAAGAGCACATTCTGAGAAGACAAAAACAATATATTCTCTTTCTTGAATCAAGTGTTAGAGAATGTTACTCATTGTGGAACACACTCCGTAGCCCATCCTGCATTTGGAGCCCAGAACAGAAATATCTAATTATGTAGCTCATTCTCAATTCTAACAATGCACTTCCCCTTTCACTTGAACATGGGAGACAGGGTTCTACTCATTCTTCTTGTGTCCAAGAGGATCTTAGCTTTAGCACTGAAAATTTAGAATCTTAATTTTGAACAAAACATCTCCAAATTAAGAACAAGGGACTCACAAGTTTACTCTGGTTAGCCTTAATTACATCTACAACTATACAAATTTATATCTTCTCTGTATATTTACATTTGGACTGGAACATCTGAAAATACAGAAGATTTCTAATACAATCATATATTGGCAATGTGCAGGATATATATATATATATATATATATATATATATAATCATTCTATTACTTTTACATGCCTATTGGAATTATCCAAATCTCCCACTGTTGGGAAGTAGAGCCAGAGACTCTACCTTGACTCTCACCGAGCTGTTAAATTAGAAATAGTAACTGCATTTACAGAACAAATGACAGTGGAAGATTGATCATTTTGGACCACAACTCTTCCCAAAGCGAATGCAGGTTCTTTAGGCTGAGGAAGATCTCTAGAATCTGTTTCTAGCATAACGATGACATTTGACATAGTGGGTCTATCAGCTGCTTCTCTTTGAACACACAAAAGCCCAATATGGATGCATCTTAATATTTCTTCTGTTCTTAAGCAAGAGCTAATCATTGACGGGTCTACAAAATCCAAGGGTTCACCTTCATCCCATAGTCTCCATATCTGTAATTGACATCCAACAGCTTACAAACTTTCACATCCAACACTGTAGCTTTGAATAAAATTCAATTAACTAAAGAAAAGTCTTACATATGCCAAGAGGATTTGACCATGCTCCTTAAGGTAGCTGTTGTTTTTCTTCCCACTTACAATCTCAAGCAAGATAACACCAAAGCTGAAAACATCAGACTTCACAGAAAATATCCCCTCCATTGCATATTCTGGAGACATATATCCACTGTTTGAAATGGAAATTATTGAAGTGAGATCACAGCATTGCACATTAACTTATTGTTTTGAATTATCAAGTAGGAGATGAGAATGATAGAACATATGATTTTCTCCCATTTCCAGTTCTGAATTCAACTACCAATCTTAAGTGAATGGTTAAGAGTAAAAAAGATAAGACTTACTAGGTCCCCACAACTCGTCTAGTATTAGCAGTGTTTTGATCTTCACAAAAGATCCTTGCCATGCCAAAATCTGAGATCTTTGCAGTCATCTCTTTGTCCAACAAAACGTTACTAGGTTTGAGGTCTCTATGAATGATCTTGAGTCGTGAATCTTCGTGGAGATAAAGAAGTCCACGGGCAATTCCATCGATAATGTTAAGTCGTGTTCTGCAATCTAGTTGCAAGCGCCTGATGGGATCTAAATCGTAGATAAATGGCAGTAGCATGCATCAAGTCATATTAGAAATTAGGTCACTATATCTAAAATTGGATGCCACACCAAAAACCTTGAAAAAGGATGGAAGGGAAAGGAGGACCATACCAAAAATAAAAACATCAAGGCTGATGTTGTGCATGAACTCATAGATGAGTAGCTTTTCCTCTCCTTCCACACTACAACCCAGGAGCTTCACAAGGTTCCGGTGTTGAAGCTTTGCAATTAGTAGAACTTCATTCTTGAACTCCTCTACACCTTGCCATGACCTCCTTGAGAGCCTTTTGACTGCCATTTCCTTTCCATCTGGTAATGTGCCCTATAAATTCCATTAAAACACTTGTCTGTTAGCATAATATTAAGGCCTAAGGAACTGTATAACAAACCAATAATCCTATATTCAAATGAAGGATTTTTTCATTACCTGGTAAACAGTACCAAACCCACCCCGTCCAAGCTTATTTGTATCTGAGAAATTGTTTGTGGCAATTTTTATAGTATCAAAATCAATCAAGGGTAACTCTGATGGATTTTTATCCTGGTCAGACACATGTTTGCTAGTCATCTCTTTCATGCTAGTTAATAGTGCGTTTTGGCTCTTTTCTTCATCTGCAAGAAAGATAAGAATTTTAAGTCCTGATATGCTGAAAGGAACCTCTTCTACAGTGTTAACGACTATAGCTGAATTTACCTCCTTGTCTTCCCTTCCTTTTACAGAGGTAGTAGACACAAGAGCCGGCAAAAAGAACTAGTACAGTTACTGATATGCTAGTGATAATTATAATCAGACTTTTTCCCCTTCCTTCAAGATACAGAGAACATCAGAAAAGATAAACATGAGTAAGGGCTGAAAAAGATCCATGATTTTCAAGTAAATACTTACCCTTCACAGTTGAAACTTCAAAGGTCAAATCACAACTTGTATCAAGAAGCATTCCTCCTTGACGCGTAGAGCAACATCCTTCAAGGTCTCCAGCGGCATCTCGAAGGCAATTTTCACAGTCACCAATAGATATATCGCGAGTACACTGTGCCATTCCCTGTACCGTCCCTGTTCCTGGGACACTAGCATCTCTAATGGCAGACATACTATCAGAAGAATTAGAACCAATCTGGGTAATAAGTTGATTCAGCAAACCATCCAAAATCTGGGAGAACTCATCTGGGTTCGCCACGTTTGGCTGCTTATCGTTCCAGGGAGGATACTTTCCAGCATATACCATCAGAGAGAAGAAACGGGTGTACGAATAGCGCAATTGGCAATGCTCGTACCAGATAGTTGCGTCTTCCTTGTTAGGGCAGAAAGAAAGGATATCTCGACTTGCAGTCTCCACGCAATTCCCGCAAACCGTGCTGTTGACATCGCTTCTACAGAGCGCAAGCCCATAGACTGGGCTTGTGTCAATGCCCACTGAAATATTACAGAAACCCCCTTTGAGAGAGGTTTGAGAGGAAAGAGACGAGAGAAGGAGGTTAAGATTAGATGCAGCTGTGCTGTTGGAAGCAAAATTAGCTGAATTTGGGCAATAGAAAAGAAGAGGATCTGCGGAACAGAACCCATTAAAGATCGTTATTAGTAGGCATGAAAGCAATAAGAACAGAACTACTGAAGGTGCACCATTGGCAACCCTCCAACAATGGAGAGACATGGCCTAAACAAGAACAATTGTAAGGCTGAAACTTGAGAGAGATTAAAAGCAGAAGTGAGACATAATCAGCAGCACATGTTTGGCCTTTTCTAAAAACTGGTAGTTGCTACCTTCTCTGATTTTTCCTATCGTGACCAGGAGCAGAAGGCGGCCGGGTAATTTCCTTGATTGCATTGTTTGATCTTTGATGGCTTTGTCGGGTTGTTTGTCACCGGTTTTGTAACATTGGATCTTAACTCTCATTGCCCTTTTAGACTTTGTTTGTTTTGACTAAATTTTACATCCAATATTTTATATGTTAAATAAATTTATAATATTGGTTATCATAAAAAATAAATTTATTATATTTACTTTTAGTAAATAAAATATAGTGTTGTTTAAGAGAAGGAGAAAAAAGTTTGTCTTTCTTTTTACCTCTTGCTCGGAATGGTCTCAATGATCATTAAGTGAAGACAAATCATTAAGTAGTAAGCATATACTAAAAGCAAGTACTAGCATATAGTAATGGGTTGTCTTCAAGTAATCGAGGTGACACCTTGTCAGTTGTCATTAGACCGTGCAACCATTAGAGACAGTTTAGGTATTTAAAAGGATAGATGTTAACATCTAATGGCTTTAACGCCTAACGACAATGCTTGATAAACCTCCTGTAATAGGAAGTCTTTCATGAAAGTCACTGATCGATTACAAGTAGACAAAGCCTATATTAATATAAGAAAAATTATTATCTGAAAAAAAAAAAAAAACAAGGATTAGCATGAGGTAATTGTTTTTTGTTTTTTTTTTTTTTTAATTCTACCGTGGCAGTTTTGCCTTTTGATTGCTCTACGTAGTGCAAGAAAACTTGGTAAGAGAATGAATTGAATATTTGACTATGAAAATAATTTTTGGACAAGATTTTCCACAAAATAGTGTGGAGAATTACCAATGAAATTGTTGACACCCTGTCCAATCAGTGCAGTTAGTGTTGTCATTGTTGGCAACCCAAGCAGAGAAAGTGATTTGGAGGAGAGAGAGTATCCTAGGACTCTCAGTCGTCAAGCGACCAAAGAGAATGAAGCTTAATTGATGAAAAAGTCCATCCGAAGTGGAGAGAAAGAAGGGAGAGAAAGAAGAGAGAGAAAGAGGAGAGAGAAAATGGAAGAGAGAGAAAGAGGAGAGAGAATGGGTGGGGGACCAGGTGGGTCCCACCTTGGGTGGCCAGGCCGGCATGGCGGCCGGCCCGGCCGGCCGCAGCGAAGCCCGCGGCACCGGGCCGGCCAGGGCCTTGCCCGGCATGCCGGGGCCATGCCACAAGCAAGCCGCCAGCAGAAGACGCGCCGCCAGGTCATGCACAGCCAGGCCATGCACGCCAGGCCACGCAGCGAGCAGCCCCGCAGCGCAAGGCCATGCCGCCAGCGGCAAAGCCAGGCTGCGGCGCAAGGCATGCCGCGTGCGGCAAAGCAGCTGGCGCGCAAGGCATGCCTCGCGCGCAAGCGGGCTGCCGCGCGCAAGGCATGCCGCGCGCAAGGCTTGCTTCGGCGAAGACCGCGCAGCGAGCCCGCGACGCGCCGCAGCAAGCCAGCCCGCAACGCGCATGCGCCGGGCGCGAGGCATGCACGCGACTGCTCGACGAAATGCCGCAATGAAGGAAAATGTCCGAACCTTCTCGGAAAAAATCGACTTACGGGGCATTACCACACATTCACAGGGGTATTTTGGTCATTTTGAAGAGAGAATATTCCGTATGGGTGGCTTGGATCAAGCCACGACAGCCCGAACTTCTTTTGGCCATATCTTGGCCGTCCGAGCTCCGATTGAGGCGATTCAAAAACTCACGGCTTTCTCTCTCCGAGCAGAATCTGCTAATCTTGGAGAGCTTGGAACATCCATTTGATGAGAACTAATCCTTCTGTGATCACGCCGGGAAGGTAATCACGCACACAAATCCTACTTATTGTATCAGAGATATATGGGAAGGGTTTGTAATGATTTATGATATCCATTTTGTATAACCTGTCAAGTGGGTGCTTGACTGGAGTTGGGGTAGGTGCCTCGAGCACAGTTGTAGCTGTGAATGCGGTTGATGTTGTAGCATCGGGGTTGTAGGTGCAATCGTAGCATTTCTGTTCGGGTATAACGAAAACCCTGGTTAGGGTATTGCCCCGTGGAGTAGCCATCACAATGTGTGATTGGTGAACCACGTTATATTGTGTGTCCCATGCGTGTGATTGTGATTGTGGAATAGAAGTCCGTGTGCTGCAGGTCTGGGTGTACACACTTGGCAGACCAAGCCCCTGGTATGGATACCTGTGGGTGGGTGGTTGGTGTGTGCACGAAATGTGTTTGATAGATTGTCTGCGAGAAGGTCTCAAGAAATCAGCTCAAGGCAGCATAGCACAGTTTGATCAACAGCTCTTAGCAGCAGTGTTCATAGCATCAGGGCAAATCGTTTAGTGAAAAAGTTTTTAGTGGCCACTGATTCACCCCCCCCTCTCAGTGTCAACCTGGGACTAACAAGTGGTATCAGAGCTGAGTTCCCAAGGGAAGAAGACTGACAGCTTCGGGTACAGATAAGATTGAGACTGAGATATGGCTACACATGAAGAACATCATGGGCACAGCAGAATTCCAATGTTTGATGGCTCCAACTACAGCATATGGAAAGTCAGGATGGAGGCTTACCTGATTGCACAAGGATATGGGGTATGGTTGGCAGTGAAAAATGGGTACAGGCACACAACTGAAGATATCAGTGATGCTGTTGAGATGAAGAAGAGAGAAAATGAAGCTAAGGCTGTCACAGCACTTCTAGCCGCGCTTTCAAGTAATGAACTTACTAGAGTGATCAGTTGCCCAACATCAAAGGAGATATGGGACAAGCTACAGAGTGTACATGAAGGAGACAGTAAAATCAAGGAGGCTAAATTGCAGATACTGAGATCTCAATTTGAAAGTCTGAGAATGAGTGAAGGTGAGACAATTGAGTTTTACCTGAACAGAGTAAACAAGATCACCAATGCAATCAGAGCATTGGGTGAAGAGTTGAAAGAGATTCATGTGGTTAAGAAGGTGTTGAGGACACTTCCAAAATTGTATAATGCCAAGGTGTCAGCCCTTGAAGAAATTGCCACCCTGGATACATTAACCATAGATGAACTGCATGGTATCTTGACCACCTATGAGATGAGAATGCTTGAGCCAGTGCCAGTTGAGAAGGAAGCTGCTTTTGAAGCTTTTAAAAAATTAAAAATGAAGGAGCCAGTGGAAAGCTCAAAAGCTGATGCAGAGGAGGACACAGATGATTCAGATGATGAGCTCATAGCTTATCTGGCTAACAAACTCAAAAGAGATCTGAGAAGTTCAAAAACAAGTCTTCAATGAGATGTTTCAACTGTGGAGGCTTAGGACACTTTGCCTCTAAGTGCCAGAAAAAGGGTAGAGTGTATGACTCTGATGAAGAAGAGTCCAAAGGAAGCCAAGAAAAGAAAGGAAAGAAGAAATTCATTCCAAGAAAGAGAAGTTATCTGTCAAAGCATGATGACCTCTCTGATGTGTCTAAAGATGAAGATGATGATGATATTCTCTTTATGGCAAGACTGGAAGAGACTCCTACAGGGAGTGATACAACAAAAAGGAAAGGTGATAGTATCAAGAAAAGAATTGAAGATGATGACAATCCAGACCTTGAAGCAGAGTTGCTTTCTGCACTTACTGAGCTCAGGTCAGAAAGAAAGAAGAACAAAAACTTGAATGAGCAACTCAACCAAGCAAAGGAGATCAATGCTGAAATTATGGAAACTCTCAGAAAAGCAAAAATAATTGCTGATGAGCTTGACAATGATCTTACACAAAAGACTTCTGAGTGTAAGAAGCTTGAGGAAGTGATTGTAAGACTTATGGCAGATCTGGCCAAGTCTACAAAAACAAAAACTTATGCTGAAGCTACTACGAAAGTCCCTCATGTAACCATTCTAAAGTCAAAAGATAAGAATGTTAGGTTACAGGAAGATGAAGAAAGCAGCAGTTCTGAAGATGAAGACAAGGAGGAAGACAACATCCTTGATGAGATTCTGAGTTACCAGAGATCCTCTCATATTAAATCTGGACTTGGATATACTGAGCAGCTATCTGAGCATATGAAAGAAAAGGGATCTGCAAGTAATCCCATTATGTTTGTGAAAGAAAAGCAGAAGGAGCCACCAGCTATGAGAGCTACTAATGGCAAGAATGATGAAGAGAGCTTCAAGACAGTCAGACAAGGCAGTCAGAGAAAACAAAGTCAGTTTCAGAGGAATGGTCAGTTTCAGAGAAACAGGCAGGTACAGGGAGTCAGATTCAGAGGATACTGTTATGGCTGTAATGCCTATGGACATCGAGTGGCAGAATGTAGAAGACAACAAAGACCTCCAGTGTTCATTGACAGAAACAGATTTGCTCCTCTTGCTGATGAGAGAATAATATGCTATAGATGTGAGAGACTTGGGCATATAGCCAGAAACTGCAAGACAATCCTTCCATCTCAAAGGCAAGCTAAGAGGAAGAAAAGAGAAGATCCTCCAAGAAAACCAATTCAGAGAGAAGAAGAAAATGAAATGGTGAGAAATACAAGAAAGCCAATTACAGTGAAAGACAAGGCTACATGGGTGGAAAAACCACAGAAGAAAGGGAACAATTCCTTGTTGGTGCAAGCAGCACTTAAAGCAAACAAAGGAAAACAATCTCCATGGATTCTTGATAGTGGATGCTCAACACATATGACTGGCAACAAAGAAAAATTCACAAGTCTTGATGCTGCAGAAGGAGGAACTGTGAAGTTTGGAAACAATGAAGGCGCCAGAGTTGAAGGAAGAGGTTCAGTGAACTTTAACAATGGGAAGATAAAGTCCCACAATGTTTTGTACGTTAATGGGTTGAAACATAATCTACTCAGTGTGAGTCAGATATGTGATCAAGGACATGAGATCACTTTCAACAATGAAGGTTTTGTTGTTCACAAGGTTGGAACAGGAAAGGCAGTGGCTGCTGGTGAAAGAACAGTTGGAAATCTGTATGTGTTGACAGATGCCATCAACAAGTGCATGATAACTCAAGAAGATGAAAATTGGTTGTGGCATAGAAGAATGGGACACATTCATTTCAAAAAACTAACTAAAATTAGCAAGGAGCAAGCAGTGAGAGATCTTCCCATCATAAAGACTCCAGAGAGTCATATATGTGGTTCATGTCAGAAGGGCAAGCAGGCAAGAGCTACTTATAAATCAAAGGAGTACCATTCAAGTAAACCACTTGACTTGATACACACAGATTTATGTGGACCAATGAGAACACAGGCCATAGGAGGTGAGAGATACTTCATCCTATTTATAGATGAGTATTCCAGAATGACCTGGGTGATGTTTCTGAAGGACAAAACTGAAGCTCTTGACAAGTTCAAAGCTTTCAAGAAGAGAGTTGAAAATGAGACAGGAAACACAATCAAGTGTTTAAGGTCTGATCAAGGCAAAGAATTTACATGGAGTGAATTCTCAAACTTCTGCAGTGAAAGTGGGATAAGAATTCAACACTCAGCTGTCAGAACACCTCAGCAAAATGGAGTGGTTGAAAGGAAGAACAGAACAGTGCAAGAAATGGCTAGAACTATGATGGCAGAGAATAACACAGCAAAGCATTTCTGGAGAGAAGGTATCTATACTGCAGTGCATATCACTAACAGATGTCTTCTAAGGCCTCATGAGAACAAAACACCTTATGAATTGTGGTTTGGGAGGAAAGCTACAGTGAAGTATCTCAGGGTTTTTGGTTCTAAGTGCTACATCAAGCGAAAGGAAGAAAATCTTGGCAAATTTGATGACAGAGCTGATGAAGGCATATTCCTTGGGTACTCCTTCAAAAGTAAGGCATACAGGTGCTACAACAAGAGACTAGGAAAAATTGTTGAGAGCTCAGATGTGAAGATTGATGAGAATGTAGGGAATCAAAAGGGGACTGAACCAAAAGGGTCCATTCTTGAAGAACTTGATGAAGATGACACTCTATCAGTTGACAAAGGGGAACAAGATGAAGAAGAATCTGAAGTGCAAGAGATTCATACTGAAGTGCAGAGAGATGGCAGACCAAAAGATAACAAATGGTTGAGAATTCACCCTAATCATCAAGTGATAGGAGATCCAGATGCAGGCATTGAAACCAGAAGAATGAAAGCTACCACTTATTCATTATTGTCTGAGATAGAGCCTAAAACTGTGCATGAAGCTAGCAATGATGAATCTTGGTTGAAAGCTATGAATGATGAGCTTGACCAAATTGAAAGGAACAACACTTGGGAGCTAGTTCCTAGACCAGCAGACAAGAATGTGATTGGCACAAAGTGGGTTTTCAGGAACAAATTAAATGAAGAAGGCCAGGTTGTGAGAAACAAGGCCAGACTTGTATGCAAAGGATATGCTCAAGTAGAAGGAATTGATTTTGATGAGACTTTTGCACCTGTGGCAAGGCTGGAGTCTATCAGAATGTTCTTAGCATTAGCTGTGCACAGAGGATTCAAGGTTTATCAAATGGATGTGAAATCTGCATTCTTGAATGGCAATTTAGAAGAGGAAGTGTACACTGAGCAACCTGAAGGGTTCCAACTCAGCAATGATGAAGATATGGTATGCAAGTTGAAGAAGGCTCTATATGGGTTGAAGCAAGCTCCAAGAGCGTGGTATGAAAGGCTTGATACATATCTGCATAAGTTGGGTCTACGAAGAGGAGTTGTGGACAGCAACCTATATGTCATGACAGAAGACAGCAGTCAACTGGTAGTTGTGGTCTATGTGGATGATATCATTTTTGGGGGGCACTGTGAGAAGCTTTGCAAGCAGTTTGCTGAGAGGATGAGAACAGAGTTTGAGATGTCTATGCTTGGAGAGATGTCCTACTTTCTGGGGTTGCAAATTCATCAAAGAGAAAATGGCATCTTCATCTCTCAAATGAAGTATACCAAGGAGATGTTGAAGAAATTTGTGATGGAGGACATTTGACGACTTCAAGACTGATATTCGCAGCGCAGTATGCCTAGTGGCCAGATTTCAAGCATGTCCAAAGGAAACTCATCTGATGGCAGTGAAGAGAATACTCAGATATCTGAAAGGCACAACAGACTATGGTTTGTGGTATCCAAATATTGGAAGTTTCACTTTGACGGCATTTTCAGATGCAGACTGGGCTGGTAGCATTGATGTGAAAGAGCACTAGTGGTGGTGCATTCTTTTTTGGGAGAGAGCTTAGTAGCATGGCACAAACAAGAAACAAGAGTCTGTCTCCTTATCTACAGCAGAGGCAGAGTACATTGCAGCAGCAGCTACATGCACTCAGGTAATCTGGATGAAAAGGCAGATGTCAGATTTCAGTGTTATCTGTGAAGAACCAGTGGTCATCAAATGTGATAACATGAGTGCCATCAACATATCCAAGAATCCTGTGCAACACTCAAGGACCAAGCATATTGACATCAGATATCATTATTTGAAGGAGAAAGTGCTTGAAGGGGAAGTGAGATTGGACTTTGTTCCTACAGCAGATCAAGTGGCAGACATCTTCACCAAGGCTCTTCCAAAAGACTCTTTTGAGAAACTCAGAGCTCAGCTAGGAGTAGTGACTCTGAGCACATTGTAGATGGCAGATATGTAGAGGGAGTTGCTGACTACATAGCCTCACCTTTCATCTGTAGGATTGGAAAGATGCGGTGGGCACTCCTACGGGTGAGACTATGTAGGGGGAGTTGATATGGAGGGGGAGCACATTCAGCCTTTGGTACTTGTTGTCAAAGGGGGAGAAGATAGCATGGATGGGGGGAGTTTTTTGATTGAGTTTTGTTGCCAACAATTCCAAAGGGGGAGATTGTTGACACCCTGTCCAATCAGTGCAGTTAGTGTTGTCATTGTTGGCAACCCAAGCAGAGAAAGTGATTTGGAGGAGAGAGAGTATCTGTAGGACTCTCCGTCAGTCAAGCAGCCAAAGAGAATGAAGCTTAATTGATGAAAAAGTCCATCTGAAGTGGAGAGAAAGAAGGGAGAGAAAGAAGAGAGAGAAAGAAGAGAGAGAAAATGGAAGAGAGAGAAAGAGGAGAGAGAATGGGTGGGGACCAGGTGTGTCCCACCTTGGGTGGCAGGGCCAGCATGGCGGCCAGCCAGGCGGCCAGAAGCAGAGCCCGCGGCCCGGGCCGGCGAGGCCTTGCCAAGATGCCGGGGCCATGCCACAAGCAAGCCGGCAGCAAGACGCGCACAACGAGGTCACGCGCCAGGCGGGGCCACGCGCCAGCGGGGCCCGCAGCGGCCAGCCAGCCAGCGCAAGGCCATGCCGCACGCAGCCAAGCCAGCGCCGCGCGCGAAGGCATGCCGCGCGCAAGGCTTGCTCGGCGAGCACCGCGCCAGCAGAGCCCGCGACGTCGCAGCAAGCCAGTATTGGCGCGCGCATGCGCCGGGCGAGGCATGCACGCAGCCTGTTCGACGAAATGCCGCAATGAAGGAAAATGTCCGAACCTTACTCGGAAAAAATCGACTTACGGGCATTACCACACATTCACGTGGGTATTTTGGTCATTTTGAAGAGAGAATATTCCGTATGGGTGGCTTGGATCAAGCCACGACAGCAAGATTCCAAATGGAGGGTGTCAAAAATGCGGGATCCGGTATAGCGTCGATTCGCGCAAAGATTCTATCAGCGAGCCTTCTCGAGTGGCTGGAAGCAAGATTAAATGGTGGGTTTGCGTCGCACGGGAGTGGATCCCCGATTCGGTGGAGCGCATGCATGATGCACATGCGCATAAGATGCGCATCCGAAGGCTAAGGAGGCTTCCGATTGCACCGACGCGATGAAGCCAATCGGACGGATCCAGGAAGATCCCGCCATTCTTCGACCCATCCAACGGTCCGAATTACGAAGATTCTCTTTCCGCCAATCAACGGACGACAACGACGTACGTTAGCGTCAGATCTTGGCGTCGCTATGGTGCGTCGCGGCGCGACCGAATCAAGGCCGGAGATTCCATTTGGAATAATCTCACCGGCGAACTTCTTTTGGCCATATCTTGGCCGTCCGAGCCCGATTGAGGCGATTCAAAAACTCACGGCTTTCTCTCCGAGCAGAATCTGCTAAAACAAAAAATCAAGGTTTTGAAGGAAATAGCTGCGGGTTTTGGGGAAATGGTGTTTTGGAGCTTTCTTTGAAGAACAAACCTCTCTTCATCTTCTTCCTTCGATACACATGGGTATTTGAGCGGTTTGGAGTGAAGTGTGAGTATGAGTGACAGTTTGATGCGACTGATGGTGTGCGAGATGCGTTAGAAGAAGGCCGAAGGTCCATTCCATTGACGGCGTATCTATCACTACTGGAGAGCTTGGAACATCCATTTGATGAGAACTAATCCTTCGTGATCACGCCGGAAGGTAATCACGCACACAAATCCTACTTATTGTATCGGAGATATATGGGAAGGGTTTGTAATGATTTATGATATCCATTTTGTATAACTCGTCAAGTGGGTGCTTGACCGAGTTGGGGTAGGTGCCTCGAGCACGTTGTAGCCGTGAATGCGGTTGATGTTGTAGCATCGGGGTTGTAGGTGCAACCGTAGCATTTCGTTGTGTATCGGGTATATACGAAACCCCGGTTAGGGTATTGCCCCGTGGAGTAGCCATCACAATGTGTGATTGGTGAACCACGTTATATTGTGTGTCCCATGCGTGTGATTGTGATTGTGGAATAGAAGTCCGTGTGCTGCAGGTCTGGGTGTACACACTTGGCGGACCAAGCCCCTGGTATGGATACCGTGGGTGGGTGGTTGGTGTGTGCACGAAATGTGTTTGATAGATTGTCCGCGGGAAGGTCTCAAGAAATCAGCTCAAGGCAAAGATAGCACGGTTTGATCAACGGCTCTTAGCAAGCAGTGTTCATAGCATCGGGGCAAATCGTTTAGTGAAAAAGTTTTTAGTGGCCACTGATTCACCCCCCCCCCCTCCTCAGTGTCAACCTGGGACTAACAGAAATGACGAAGGCAAGGATATTATTGTAGGAAAACCCATATTTGTAAAGGGAGAAAGTTATAGTAATGGATCTCATCACTCATAATGGAGATGATGTGGTAGGAGATCTCTACTCCTATGTTGTGGGGCTCATTTTTCAATATTTTTTAATGATTGAAAAATTTATATCATAATTAAAAAAAAATTGACTGAGCTTAGTTAGTCATTTGTTTTGCTAATAATTTATTAGTTAACTTGGAAAGTCATTAAGTCTCTTTTTAATATATTTTATTTTTTTATCAACTTACCTTGTCATGCCACTTGCATGGGATTTTGAATTACAACAACTAAACGGGAACGAGTGAGGAAAGAGATGATGACTTAAAGCACACGATAAAGATAAGATAGTCGTGACTCGTGAGGCATTCATTCTTTTGGTAGGATACAAACCAGACAAACAACTTATACTACTAACAATTTCTAAGTTAACTTCATATATAGAAAAGTCATAAAATGCTTCTTCTTTTTTTTCTTTTTTTTTTTTTGTCAACTTACCTTATTATACCACTTAAGATTTCGAATAACAAGTACTAAAGAAGACAATTATTAAATGACAATACAAGGAAAAAAATCCAACACATGATAGGATAGACAATTAAATGTACTTATGTTTGATCTAAAATAAATGGGATATAACTACCTCATGATCACCAAATTAGTCCTTCACATGACAGCTTTAAGGAGGAAATTTTCTTTCATGAAGAGTAGAGGATTTACTTTCTATTTTGAAAGGAAAAATTAAATAAAAAAATTAGTTGCTTGGAATTTCAAAGGAGACTTAAATATTTGAATTTGAATTTGAATTCTTATAATACAAGAATGATCAAAATTGACTATTTTTTAGAAATAGTCAAAGAAATTTTCACACCCCTTCGACAAAAATTGCCTCGATCTCTTAATCAGAATTTTTATTAATTTGAATCACCTTGAACTTTCCTGACAATTAGTATAATGAGCTTTAATTATTATTAAAAATGCCAATGGGGTAGTTTAGTTGGCAAAGAACCTACACCTCAAGAAACGGAAGGTTCTGAGTTCGACTCCTCTTACTGTCTTGGGACCATTCATATCACATGATGATTGTTAAGTACTCATTTTTTGCTTTGAGTGTAAATGGAATGGTTCTCATTCAATCCTAGAATGCCCCGACCTATAAGATTGTGGGATTAGTATAGCCAAAGGTTTGAATAACCATCATTAGCAATATAAAAAATAAAGATAAAAAAATAAAAAATAAATTAAAAAAAGCTTTAACTATTAGCTTGCAATGCCTATTGTATCCCTCCAATAGACTAGTATATGATTCACTATAAAAAAAGAGGAAACAGTCTAGGCCTCAAGGGTATTAATCAAAAAGTCCCCCTCCCTCCAAAAATGAAAGGAAAGTATGTTTGGCAATGAATTGTTTGACCTTTTACAAGGCTCTTTTATTAGTCCATTATTTGGAGCCATGTGTAGGATGATCTGGCAATTATAATTGTTAATTGTTGATTGATATGTCTAGGTTTAAATTACTCGCATGCCAAATTCAGTATCATCCTCTCATTTGTATCCATATATCTCTACATTTTTCAACCATTCATGTGTGCCTAATGTATCGTTCCTATAGTTCCTAGATTTTCATCACTTTACTCTGTCATTTGGCAATATCATTTTAAGATTAAATTTGACATGTAAACAGGGGACTTAAGGATCTACCTCTTCTACAAAACTTAGGCTCATTGGTCTAACACATAGCAGCTATTTGGATCGTTCAGATAAAATTATCCAAACAGACCAGAACATCATAAACATGGTGAAAAATGAAATCTTTAAATCCACCAAATCTTTGAACCAGTTGATGCAGTAAAAAAATCTATCATCCATGGCCTTTGCATATTATGGCATATGGAAATTAACAAGGTTCTTTTGATTCCAAAATAAAATCCCATAGAAGAAAATTTTTAATGTGAAATCAATGCAAAATATAACGATTGGGCTGCAACAAGATCGGGTTAGGGACGACTTTTTAAAACCCCAGCCCAACCCTGAGTTCAGTTACTTGGGTGGAGTCTCGGCCCAGCCCTAACTCAAGGCATAAAAAATTCAATCCTGACTAGCCTTGAACGCCAGGTCAGGTTTACCTTGATTAACCCTGACCATGGGAAGGAGGAAAGGAGTTGCAAGGGATAGGTCAGGCCAAGGAAAAAAAGAAGACGAGGTAAAATAGGATGAAGAAGAAGAAGAAGAAGAGGAAGAGGAAGACAGGGGCCACAGGGTCAACCTTGATTCAGGACAAGAAATTCCCAGCCCTGATCCACCTTCAGGGATCTTAGCCCAGGCCCTGATCAGGTTAAGAGCAAGCCTAGGTGGGCTCGGGCCGACAGGGCCGAAGGTGCACTTTACGATTTTACTTAAAATTGGTAGACAGATCAAGAAGCAAAAAGGCAAAACTGTGAAGATGTTTTGTGGTATTAGCTTGGGCATGACACCCTTTTGCAATTAGGCAGTAAACAAGGAACTCAAGAAAGCTACTGCTGAACAAGCTGATTAATTTGTCGTCAATATTTTCTTTTGATCACCTGCTTCTGAGAGCATACAATTGCTCACCTTAATTAGAACGCTCAAAAAAGAATTGAATTGTACTTGGTGGAGGAACAAACAAAAGTTCAGTTGCTCCTTCATCCTCACACCTTAGCAACTATTCTGAGAAAGTCTTGGTCCTGAATATAAATAGCAGCAAGTTTGAACTTCATCAGTGGCATTTGGGAGGGATTTGTGACTCATCTTAGACAAAAATCTCTAGTGCATTGCACAAGATCATATATCGTTTGATCAAATCGATCCCATTTAGTTGGGATAAGACTTTGTTGTTTTTGTTGTATATACTGTTTGATCTTTTCTTTTGGTAAGATAAACTGTTTGATCAAGGGCACGATAAGTTTGCCCTGTCACATGCACATGCTTGATTGGGATTCGAAATGTTTTCCTTGTTCGTTAGAGGGAGCTATCTGGAGCTTCTGTACGGCCAAAGAAACTTCATGATCGATCGAAGGTTATTTAGCCGATTCTAGGTTATTTATGGTTGATTCTTGCCAATTGGGATCAGGATTGGTG
Source organism: Protea cynaroides (assembly GCA_028583415.1). Classification (NCBI taxonomy): domain Eukaryota; kingdom Viridiplantae; phylum Streptophyta; class Magnoliopsida; order Proteales; family Proteaceae; genus Protea; species Protea cynaroides. The sequence goes on from CM053267.1 coordinate 38,119,242, forward strand.
GTGGCCGATTCCGGTGCCAATTCCAATCTCTTGGACCGTAGTTGGAACAGTCTTGCAATATCCGGTCAGGGGTAGGAGGAGGTTAATGACTTTTTTTTGGGTAGGTGAGATCAATGACTTTGTAATAAAAAAAATAAATAAATAAATAAAAAGAGGCTTCTGTGGTCAATTGAAGAACATAGGATGATGAAAAGAGGCCTCAAAACAAGATCCATAGAGAGTGAATTGAAATTGAAGAATATTCGAAGAATGGTGATATGTGGCTTTTGACTTTCCTGAAAGTTGGTTCTGTCCTGACCACCCTTTAAGAGGGAGAGGATTCTACCTTATTACTTTTTTTTGATAGATAGATCTTAAGAGATTTGACCTCGTGGTCTTTTAATTCTGAGGTATTGATTTTAACAACTGAGCTATCCTTTTGGGGTTCTTTGATCATAACTTCCTCATGCCTTTGGGAGGCAAGGATCAGATCCGAGATAGTTGATACAGCCAGTAGGGATTAAAAAGTAATAAATAATAATAATAAATAAATGGGTATTGGCCTCGGGCGAAACAGATATGAATCAGCCGATACAATACCTCTGGGAGGTTGTAGATGCTTTCTCACACCTTCCAAAGGAATGAGCATCGCATGAGTATAGAAAGGTATAAGCAGAGGATCCGTTCCTCACTCTAAGAGGAGAAGAAGAGGGGCATAGATAACTTAAAGAACCTGGAGTTCGGAATTTGGTTATCATCTTCTGTTTAAGTTAAAAAGAAAGAACATAACGATTTAATACTAATCTTCTTAAGAAAAACCCAATTCCATCAACACTCAGAAGGTAGAGATATGCTTGTAGAAACATTGTTAGAGAAAAAATTTCAATCCAAAATTCATTTTAAAATTCCTTAATTTGAAATACAATATTATGAAGGAAGGTAGAAGGCGTTGCCACTTGACTCCAGTTGCAGCCTACGGAGATTTTTGTGACTCTGAATAACATGTCACTGGCTATAGTGCTATACCAGAAAAACTGGAATACTTGGATCTTCTTAACTAATTGTTACTAACATTAATGACACATCTCAATCGTTACTTAAGAATTTCCAATTCCATTATCTGGAAATCTGTCTGAACAATTTGGTCAAAAACAGGTTTCAGGTCAAAAGTGTATAGGAAAAGTGCAGTGTTACCTGGTTCCCATTTCTTGATTTGCTGTCTGCCAAACATCACTTTTAGGCATGGAAAGGAACGAATTTTATATCATAATAACTACCAAAGCCACCTCTACAGAGAAAATGGAAAATTGGGTAGAATTCAAGCACTTTTTTTTTAATTCATTTTCTTCAATGCAAATAGTAAATTATAATGCTTCATAACTGATGATTGAAGCAAGCATTTGACAATTGGGGCTAGCCCATGTTCGAATTAGCTGTCTTAGACAAGGCAGACTTGTATCCTAAGCGACACCCTCTGGGTCAATACCTAAAGACCACTTTTTTAAAATAAAAAAATGAAGAGAAGAAGCCAGATAGATTTGCGTACTGGCCTAGACTGGGCATGTTCCAAAATCTTCAGGGATCATCAATTTCCACGTTTAACCTGAAACTATCTTATGAAATGTAAAGCTTAAGCTCATGTTGGTCAGATTCCCATAATGTCTTCAAGGCAACCTTCAAGGGCAGACAGTAATTCTTACCACTTTTATGGATGCATGAAAATTGATTCTTCCTTTCTGCATTCTCTGATACTGATATCCATCACATTGCCAATGGAAGAAGACAAGATATCGCAACAATGCCGTCTTGGAGCCTGCAACTGATGCAATAAAGTTTCATTTTAAAGCCATTGTTTATAGCATCAACAATAAATTATGAATCTAGACTACTAGAATTCTCTTATCCCAGTATGTACCTGTCTAATATCAAGATCCATCTTGTCTGAGAACACACTGATATATTCCAATCTCTTGCTCTGTAAGCAATTTTCAGAAGTCACTCTCCTGTAAATGCTCTTTACCCTCACTCCATCAAGACATATGCTTTCCAGAAAGAAAATGGTGGGTCTTTTACATAGGTCTATAGGAAGCTCCCTGGTGGTAAACGTATAGAGATTGGAATACATTGTCTCTTTTGTCTTCCACGGCTTAAATGTCTTTTCCACAGGAAGAAGATCAGGAAGAAGCTTATAGCCTTCAAGCACCTGAACAGCATATCCCCATGAGATGGAAATGCTCAATGAAAACCAACGATCGTAGCAAACAGTCTGCTGTAGAACCCTTGCAGGATCGAATTTTACAGCCTTAAACAAGTGCTGTAAAGCTTGCAGACGAGTCATGTTAGGGAAGATTGGCTCTACAGAATCCAAGTTGTGAAGAGACACCAATGGTGTTAATGGATGAGCTGCTAGCACGCCAAAGGGATCTCCTCTTATGTCAACCTTGTAAAGGGTAGAAAATGGAATGAAATTAAAAAACAGGACTCAAACCTCGGCTCTAACTTCAAATCAGAATAATCATAATGAATCAGTACCTGATGAAACCCTAGTTCATGGGTTAATCCAATACCAAGCTCAGTCAAGCAAGAGAAAATCCTAGAATCACTTCCATACAGATGTGGGTACCTAACCAAACAGGAATCCAGAGTGTTTGCTAATACTCTGGCAAGTGAATGGCTTATAGCAAAACCTCCACCTCCAAATGCCATTTCAGTTGAAAACCCAGCAGTCTGCTCAAAGCTCTCTGAACCAGATCCAATGTAATACCATAAATTGTGATCATACTTGGAAAGAGTCTTCACCAGATTCTCCATTAAGAACACTGTATTGTCTTCCCCAAAGACAAACCATCGGACATTGGAGTGATTTAGGGCAACAGTCTCCAACACAATCCGTGCCACACGGATCGCCGATCGGTATCCATGCTTGTTAGTGTAACGGAACTGTGATGTATCCTCAGAGATGCATATAGGAGGAAGAAGAGCGTCATTAGAAGCAGCCTTCCCTGAAGGCATTGTATCAAGAAATACACAGCCTCGCATCTGCTGTGGCTTCCACCAGAGGCGTACATAGTCCTTGCGTTGAGGCCAGGATTTAGCAGAGGAAGCAATGCCGAAGACGACATGGTCGAGAGAGGTGGGGGTTGAAAAGTGGGATGATGTTGTCCATAATAGAGATTCAGGCGACGAAGAATTACGGATGAAGGTAAGGGAGGCAATGAAGTAGATTGTACAGAGAGAAGAGAGGACCAAGAGGATGTTTGCGAGACGATTGGAACTTAGGTTCATGGAGGTTAATGGCGATAATGACATTTTAATTTCAATGGAGGGGAACCCAACATACCCAAGTAAGTAATACTCAAACCGAAATGAAACGAACTGAACAATAACAAGGTGAAGAAGGGAACTGTGCCTACCCCAGAAGGCGAGCCGGAATGGCGGATCAGTGCGCACTGAGCATTCATGTTGCAGACTGCGCAAATCGATAAGAGCCGTAGCGCTTACGATTCCCTGCGTTGACTCCCTACTTTAACTTGTGGTTTGAGGAAAGTGAAGTGTGGAACCATGGAAAAAGGACCCTTACACGATCTCTCACTCCTCAATTTCAAAGCTGAAACTCAACATGGTGACCTTTTACCATCGTCCTACCATTATAACTGGGAGCAGACGATGCGGACTCTTTACCTGACTTAGTAGCAAGTTGTGGCTGTTCCTGTTGAGTTTGACACTCCTCGTTCATCCGCCATTAAAGATATAAACAGCGCTGTGTTGTTTAAAATCTTGGTATGCTTTCCTACCAGAAAAATGCTTCCGGTGGGGCTTTCCAAAAAGGAAAGAAGTCGCACTGCCACCTCATCAATTTCATGTTTAGTTTTACTGGTTTTTTTTTTTTTTTTTATATACCTTGGGTCCATCGTTTTTTTTGGATTTAGCGTGGCATTAAATCTGAACTGTCATAATGCATCAAGATACATGCCAATGCTCTATGAACGATCAGGATTCTTACTACTAGGTGTAGTTACTACAGAAGATCCAAACGCGAATAAGTTCCTTCCTCATATCCAACCATTACTGCCACCTCTGTAACTAGGGCTACAACAAAACCGGGTTAGATCGGATTTTTGAAAACCCTAATCGTAACTCTAACCCTGACTATTTAAACTTAACCCGAATCCAATCCAACCTTACCAAGGTTAGAAAATTTACAATCCTAACCCTGACCCTAGTAGGGTCGGGCCTAACCCTAACCTATCTTGATTGACCTTGATAGGGCCGGATTAACCCTAATTAATCCTAATTCAGGGTCGGATTGACCTTGATAGGCCCTGAAACATACAACAAATTGTCAAATAACATACCTATAACAATTATAACTTAGTCGGGACTGATCCCATGCAGCAACCCGAGTTAGCACGATTGGAATGGAAAAGGCACACGTGTAAGCCAATTTAACCCAGATGGAGCTGATTCAATGCCCAACTTAGGGTCAGTGGTGTCCTCTTGCTGAGGGATAGAAATCCTCTCCATCCTCGGGTCTGATGGAGACATGACCGCCAACCTCTGATACTCGACTCGTGAGGATAGGCTGAATCCAAACCCTCCATCCGAACTGGTGCATAAACCAACACCCCTATCAACTCGAAAAAAGAACCTCTGTAGTGAGACCACCCGTGTAGTGAAGATCTTACCCACTCAAAGTGGATCTTCATGTATCCTAAAGCAATCAAAATGCATCAAGATATATACCGATCTATTTTGAATGGATGGGATCTTCAATACAACTCACTACAAAGGAATCCTCACTACAGAAGATCCGTCCTCTCAACTCACCTTATAGGCTCAAATGGAGGGGTCAAATTCAACCAACCCCCACGTATCACGCATCAGGGGTTGACAACCATGTCTCCATCCGGTGGATGGAGAGGATTTCATTTCCCTGAGACTGCTCTCATCTCATTTTGTTCTGCTCGTTCGTAACAGCAAGCTGAAGAGCAAGTTCATGGGGCTTTTCGGCGGGTACCTTTTTCGGAAAATAGTTTTAAAAAAATAGATTTTTCTGAAGTTCTCGTTGGGGCACGTGGGCATACTTTTTTTTTTTTTTCTTTTCGGTGATGATTATGACCGTTAGCATTGGCAATATTTTCTAATGACCTTCCAAATACAATGGATAATGCTCTCCAATACAATTCAGGAACTTCTAATAAGTTGAAAGCAAAATTTTCTCGGATCAACCTCAATCTTCAACCTTTAGATGAATGTGGTCAAGCAATGGTGAAGAAACCTTGCTGAATCTGGAACGAAGGCCTGTATAAGATAAAGTTCTCCAAAGAAACGAAATGGATAAGAATCCAATAGTCTAAGATGCTCTTAAAAATACCACTTGGAGGTATGATCAGTTTCTATTTAACAAAAAAATACCAGCGCTTCAAAATTAACAAAAAAAACTAACAAAAGTCACTCCTCCAGAGTTACAAGCAAAAACATTCTTCACCATTAAAAGGATCTAATAAAGATTAAACAAGATATTGCCCATTGCTACTTCTCACGCTACATGTCCCCTCCTCTCCTTGGCTCTATAAGCCTCTGGTTATATCCCAATTAATAAGACCTTTCATCTCAGCAAAAACTACAATACCAACCCACAAGGGGGAGGCTAAAATCAAACAGTAAACGGCCTAATTGAGGAAGTTCCTAATCTAAACTGACATGAAAAAACATCTCTACTTCCAGCAAAACGAGGTTCCATATTCCCAATTAACGCATAGGCTAAGATATCATTTTACAAGACCGATTTTCGAGTAGACAATCAGACCTGGTATGCTATGTTCACCTGAAAGGAGAAACATGATCAAGACCATTGTGAAGAGTCAAGTAAGGAAAGGAGGAAAGAAAAAAAAAAGCATTACAGAAATCCATGGACCAAAAGAAACTGTTAATAGCAACACAATTAGAAATACAGCTACTTTCTTTTGAGAAATTTGAATGATGAACAGGAACAAGACAGATAATTCGAGCCATAGTAATAGATTACCTAGAACATGAGTCAGTAGAACGTGCATGCAATGCTCGAGAAGATGAACCTTATTCAGAGATTATTAACCATTGACATCTAAAGTCTGCTTCTGACAGAGACTCTATTACACTCGATGTACCTATTATAGATAACTCCAAAAAATGGTACTCCAAAGAAACCGGAAAAGAATAAATCCCCAGATGGTACATATCATTGGTCACCATAACCAAAAAATGGAAAATCCTAAATGGCACGAAAAACAAAACTTCTCCAAGTTCTCAACTTTTGTTTGTTGGATATAAGATCAATCTTGTGTAGAGTGTGGTACACAGCTACGCACAAAAATGATTGACGTTACTAACTAATCCTCATTATAGAATGCCTTCATATACATATCATACATACCACTTACTCAATCCTTGCTTGCTATTGGTTATTCACAGCCAGCAATATATCGTGGCCTTTATGTGGTCTCAACGCCTATCTCCTATTGGAAATATGGCCAAGTTGTTCTTCGTTCTTTTTTTTCTTTTGTGTGTGTGTGTGTGTGTGTGTGTGTGTGTGTGTTGGGGGGTGGGGGGATGCTTGGAGGTCATGTCAACTATCCATTGGGAAGTTGGGAGGAGTAACAGAATTCCTTTCCCATACAGGGTCCATCCCAATGGCTGCAATTTCTGACTCAATTACCATTTGTGGACCCACTGGGTTGCCACTGTTTCATGGTTCAGATGATTTTGCATAGGGACGACTTGTCTTCAAGTATGTCATTCCAATCCCCTGTGGTAGCTATCAGACCATCAAGCTCAAATAGCAATTTCCAAAGGCTGTTCTCTAGAGACCCTATGGTATCAGGGAAGCATTCAGAGAATGTTCTGCAGCAATTTACCCCTATCAGGTCTCAGATTTTCAGCTATTGCAGCTTCACTGTCATAGTGAAGAATTAATCCCCTACTGGTTTTTGGCCAGAACCAAACACCAAAATACTGCATTATGTCAAAGAGGAACACTCTCATGCTGAAAATTTAGTTTACAAGGGCAAAAGATCACCAAAAGCACTAGCTAATGCAATTTCAAAAACATGTGTATCTCAACAAGAAATGTAAGGAGAACTTCATACACAACTAGCTGTAGAAACAAACTTAAATTTAGAAACCCATAGCGCTCCTATGACCATTCACAACCTTCTTAACTATGCAAAACCCGGAGCAGAGTATGACCAGCTGGTTTGCACAATCAAGACTTCTCAAACAACTGACTGACTCTCAGCATCCTGGTGCAATGTCTATAATTGGATTCTGAGTAAGTTGTGCATGATGTCTCCCTTATCATATTAAAGGGATAATGATGCTAAAAATCTATTTGAGGGCAATAATCCATGTAGCCAATCCCACTTAGTTGGGATAAGGCTTTATTGTTGTTGTTGTATCATTGAGATTTTAGAAATCACTGACTTGCTTTCTATCTTTGTTGATATCTATATTCTTTCAATGAAACTGATATTTGAGTTTTGGCACTAGATTTCCTTAGGCAAGGGGGGGAAGTTTGTGTGGAGGTAAGATTGTTCAGATCTGATCACAATTGTCAGACCTAATGGTTCAGATTTAAGGGAAAATAGCAACAGAATTCAAACATGAATTTTCCAGATTTAAGATTAAGAACTATCCAACCAACAGATGAAAATTTGATTGAGAAAATAAAGGGGAAAGAAAAAGGTGTCAATGGACCTTAGAGAGGAGATAAATTAGGAGTTGGATGTCAGTGGAGGTGAGAGAGCAAAATTTTGATCTTTCTTAAACTGGTAATTCGAATGGTGGATTGGAAAGAGAAAAATGATTGAGAGAAAATATCAAGAAAGGAGAAAGAATTTAGCTGTCCAATTAAGAGAGAGATAAGACAGGAGGAAAGCTGAGATAGTAACAGCTGTGAGGGAGCCAGCTATTGCATCTTCTTTGGTAACAACCCAAAAGAATCCAATTTTTCATTACTAATTATCCATCGATCACCTGGGGGGGTGTACATATTTATACAAATAAAGAAAAACATTTCTTATTCAATAGGGTCTAGAGAGTTAATCTGGCAAGTACTAGAGAAGAGAAGTGTTTCAAATAAAAATGTGGACATAGTCAAGGATATGTATTATAATATGGTAACTAGTGTGAGAATCATGAGAGGTCAAGATAGTGAGTTCCCAATTACAATTAGGTTATATCAAGGATCAACTTTAACTCATTATCTATTTGCCCTCATGATAGATGATTTAACCAAAGACATTCAAGATGAAATTCCTTGGTTCATGCTTTTTGTGGATGATATTATTCTGGTGGGCGAGATAAAAGCAGGGATTAACACTAAGTTGGACCTAAGGAGATCAATATTAGAATCAAAAGGTTTTAAGATAAGTACAACAACGATGGAGTATATGGTGTGTAATTTTAGTTACACAAGGACAGATAATGAAGTGGTGAATATTGATGAGAGGGAGATACAGCAAAATAATTATTTTTAGGTACCTAGGTTAATCATAAATAAAAAAGATGATATAGAGGATAATTTTTCACAAAGGATTAAAATAGGATGGATGAAGTGGAGAGGTGCGGCTGGAGTCTTGTGTGATTGGTGTATTACTTTAAAACTTAAAGGAAAATTTTATAATATAGTAATTCAACCAGCTATAATATATGGTGCGAAATGTTAGCAATTAATAAGCATCATATAGATAAACTTGGTGTAGCTGAGATGAGAATGTTGAGATGAATGAGTGGCAAAACTAGGAAGGATAAAGTAAGAAATGATTGTATTAGAACTAACTTGAGAGTAGCGCCAATACATGATAAGTAACGAGAAGTCGTTTGAGATGGTACGGCCATGTTAAACGGAGGCCAAGATGCTCCAGTGTGGAAAGATGATTTGTTTCAGATTGAAGGATCTAAAAGAACTAGGGACAGACCTAAGACTCTAAGGAAGATAGTAAGGAAAGACATGCATAGCTTAAGCATTGTTTCAAGTATAACACCGAACAGAACTGATTGGAGGATAAGAATTCATGTAGCCAACCTCATTTAGTTGGGATAAGACTTTGTTCTTGTTGCTGTTGTTGTTGATTGTAATGTTTTTGCATGCCGAAATATTGACTTCCCAATGTTTCGCGTAGAATTTTGTTTCAACACATTTCCAAACCCAAGTTATTTATCTGAAATTTTGACATTTCGATTTTCGAACCATGTGCATTAATTACTATCTGGTCCCTATGGAAAAAGAGGAATAACAAGATGTTTCATGGGTGGCAGCGATCATCTCAACAGATGATTGAGATCTTTAAGCTTAGAACAGCGAGAAAGGTAATCACTATCGATTCTTTCCAGGCAATCAAAAAAAAAAAAAAATGGATGTTATCAAGCTTAAAACAGATGGGATCCTGGTCCAGCTGGTATTGGTGGTCTTTACAGACAACATGATAGGGTTATCTTATTGGTTTTTTCTATGCCTATTGGTGCTGCGAAATCAATCTTGGATGAGGTAAAACAATCATTACAGGTCTAGAGGTTGCTCTAAGACTGGTCGCCTATGTTGACAGAAGGGTACCCTTGGTGATTAGAAGGATGCCAACCAGACGAGGAGGTCCTTAGCACTATCTATCTCTTCTTAGAAAAGAGATAAATTTATACTCACATGGGGCCTTCTTCTCTTTAAGGCTGAGATATGATAATTCTATAGCAGATAAATTGGACAGGGAGGGTATGGGTCATTCCCCTATAACTTAGTGGAGTGTGTAGGCTCCTGCATGTTGTTGGTGTTGGTGTTGGAGTTGTTGGATATTATATTTTCCTTGCACCTTTTTTTTTTCTCTGGTCACAATAAAGTTTTGTGCTATCTATCAAAAATAAATCCTTGATTTTATGAAGCTACCTTACCGTTTGTACTCTTGAACTCCCACTACAAATTAATAAAGCTAGCGAATCTCAGCTTCTTGCTTGGAAGGAAAAACTTTTCGAGTATGCAGCAGCCAAGAAAATGCTACGAATGCATGGAGATTAATTCTCCATCCATACATTGTCTAATACCAATATCCATCACTTTGTCAAAAGAAGGTAAAATATCACAGCAATGTCGCCTTGGGGCCTGCAACTGATTCCGCAAAAGTAAGATGTTAGATAAACAGAAGCACATAAAAATTAACAAATAACAGAAAATAAGACATGCTTTTGGGCATTTCAGAATTATAAAAAAAATAAAAATACATAAGTAAATAAAACTTATCAAACTTTGTATGCATACCTCCCCCGTGTCAAAGCTCTAGCTTCCATGAGCATAGAAGTAAATATTACATATATGAGTAAAAAGTTGATAACAATTTTTTTTTTTTTTTTTTTTTTGATAAAAAAATGCATAACACTTTAACAAACAAAACAAGAACGCTCTTGGGAATTTCAGAATGAGTTTTTGTTTGGATTTTGTATGGTATACCTGTCCAATATCAAGATCCAGCTTTTGTGAATGTATCCTGATCCTTTCCAGATTTTTTGATGCACCCGCTTCCGTGCAATTTCCAAATACATACCTCCTGTAGTTGCTCTGAGTCCCATTAATACCAGAGTGAATACTTTCAAAGAAGAAAGTGGAAGGCCGTTGACATGGATCCCTGGGAAAATCCCTCATTTTAAACATAAAGTGTCTTAAATTCACATACCGGCCTCTCTGCCAAGGCGTAAATGTCCTCTGCAATGAAATGAGATCCGGAAGATAGTGGTTTCCCTCAAAGACTTGAACAGTATAACCCCAGGAAACCGAGAAAGTCCGGGAATTTGAACGGTCATAGCAGACTGTTTGCTGCAAAATCCGGGTAGGATCAACTTTTACAGCTTTGAAAAGGTGCTCTAAGGCCTGCATCTGGCTCACATTAGGGAAGATAGATTCAACATTATCCAAATGATGCAGAGATAGCAAAGGTGTTAACGGGTGAGCAGAAAGAAAGCCAAACAGATCTCCCCGAATATCAATCTGAGAAAATCAAACAAAAAGGTTCAGCATATAATTGCCAAATACAAAAGTTAGAAACCGACACAATGATTCTGCCAACATGCATTGAAAACACAAGAAGAACAGTGAAATGTTTTTCCATCACAGCCAGAAATATACATAGCATTGATTGGAAATGAGATGATTCAGTCCAAACCCCACTGATCAAATCAAGCATGATGCAGCATTGTCCATATAGGACAAAGGTTAGAGCGTACTTGATTAACCTAAACTTCAAAAGAACGAGGCCAGTAGATTTTGACATACACACATTTTGCGGAGGTATCGGGATATGTTGGATAGGGAGAAACCAGCGAGGATGGTTATGGTTCAGTAAAAACAAGATGATATGTTGGTTTAGGAAATCTGGAGATGTTCGTTCGGATTAGGAATCTTCAGATGTAAATGTAGTGGCAGAGGCTTCCCTTTCATATGCTAAGGCAGGCCCTCTGAAACTTTTTTTAGTTGTATGACCAACCGAAACCACCAGGCGCTGTTTGTGATCTACGACCACCCATTTCTTGCTTGATGAACCATTTTGTTCGCCACGTACCGGCCCCATTCACTTGCTTATCTTAGAGGCTGTAAGTTACACAGTGCTCCCTAACTATTTTTAGTATAGTGGGATTGACACACAGGAGTGCCCGCCCTTAGGCTGGTTCTCCCCTCAAAATGACACCCTGACTCAAATCGCAAGGCATAGATCATAGGCATAGTTCTTGCTCCTCTGCATCCAATTGAAAACGGATGTTGAAACTACCCTCATGACCAGAACGACCGGGTTGTAGTTGAACCATCTCCGGTGAGAGATTTGGTCCACCAAGTCGAAAAACAAGCACCCTGCCCGTTTTGATATCCCGTTTAAAAGGTGATCACATTGAACCAACAGAATATGGTATCGAAACACAAATGTTAAAACCAATGGGATTTTTTTTTAATGTAAGACCAGTCCCCAACTCAACAAATTAGGAACCGGCCTCACAATAGGATCGATGAATAGTAAATCATGGACAGTACTTTCTCTCTTTTTGTGTGTGTGTGTGTTTTTTTTTATATAACAAAAAAAAGAAAAGAATCAATAGGTGGAGGGAAAAAGGGATGGAAGAAAGGTAGGGGGATATGACCTAAGGCATCTCACCTAAGGCCTGGGCAGCTTCTCAACACCAGAGGTCTCTCACCTCGTGAGTCTCTCACTCATCTGTCTCTCATAGACATGGCATAAACCAAATTTTTTTCATTCCTTCAGATCTATCCTTTGGCCTAAGCCTTACATCACTTTAAATAGAGCTCAAATTGGCTCTCAACATGGAAAGAAAATTAACTAACTTGGAAGGAAACTAATTAGGAAAGTAACTACTAAAGGAATTGAAATATATTGGAGATAACTTCCTACTATAAAAACTAAGCAGCATCATATCTTTCCTTGATTGCTTCAGCAATATCACATCCTTCTAAGATTGATCTTTCCAATCAAATGTTTTATTTGAGTTTGCAAGATCTGATTTGATCTTGTGAGATCTGATTTGATCTTACGAGATCTTGCGAGACTGTGTGAGATCTTATGAGATCTTGTGAGATTGTGTAGGATCTTGGGAGATCTTGCGAGATTTTGTGAGATCTTACAAGATCTTGTGACTTGATCTTGATGTGATCTTGATTTCCATTCGCATGGACTGAATAATACTGCATCATTTTTTTTTTGGGGTGGGGGGGATGAGATTCACATACATTTTCAGTATGGTGTACTTCTGACACACATCCCACACAGTGGAGTTAGTTCTCATGGTCCTGCACTATCTATGTACCTACACTACAGTAATGATATTCTCTTAACAAGCAAAGAGATGGTAGTATCTAATGGTCAAATATTTGGAAAGTGAAGGCCTCACGTAAAATCAAATAAAACAGCAGAAAAAAGTGATCTATATACACAGATAAATAATAAACCAACTATGTTTTCATGCTAACACATTAATCGATCAAACCAGTGACTTTGTTTCCCTCCCATTCATATGTGGTTTTCTTTTCTTTTTTTCAATTTCTTTTAGAGCTTCCTCATATTTCTAAGTAGGCGTCTAGCACCAAACTTTTTCTTTGGAAGAAACAGACAAAACGTGCAACTTATAGATAACCGAAGCCAAACAAAAACACCAGCTTAAAGATTACTAATCAAAGTGTAGGGTTAGCATGCCTTTGTTTGATGATCCAAAATATGCTACCTACGCTTCTCAACTGATGCTCCAAAAAGGTATGCTACAAAGGCTGCAACTGCGCATCACACTTTCTACCAAAAACAATCTGTTCCCAACTTAATTAAGCATAGTCACCATCGTTTCTTCGAAATTAAGTAATAATTTCCCGTTACAGGGGGGAAAAAACACAAATGACAAAAAGTCTACCTGATGAAAGCCAGGTTCATGCGTTAAAGCTACGCCAAGCTCCACCAAGCAAGAGAAAACTCTAGCATCACTCCCATACAGATGCGAGTACCGCATCAAACACGAATCCAAAACCCTCGCCAAAACCTTAGCAAGCGGGTAGCTAATCGCGAAACCTCCACCACCAAATGCCATGTCGAACGAATTGTAAGCATTCTGCTCGAAGCTCTCCGAATTGCTCCCTACATAATACCACCGATTATGATCGTACTTAGACAACGTCTTCACCAAATTATCAGTAAAGAACACCGTGTCATCGTCCCCAAACACGAACCACCGCACATCCGACAGATTTTGATTAACGAGCTCCGACACGACACGTGCCACGCGGATCGCCGACCGAAGACCACCTTTGCAAGTGTAGGGAATGCGAGAAGTGTCTCCAGAGACGAGCAAGGGAGGAAGAGAATCAGAATTCGAGCTAGCATTATCAGTTTTCTGAGGGATTTGATCGAGGAATACGAAACCACGCATGCATTCGGGTTTCCACCAGAGGCGAACGTATTGTTGACGCTTCGGCCATGATTTCCAGGAACCAGCGATGCCGAAAACGAGGTGGTTGATTGAAGTTGGCGAAGGAGACGGTGAAAGATTCTGTAGATTGTCTCGTATGAGAACGGGCGTATAAATATGGTTACGATAATCGACGAGCAGGTAGATGATACAAAGAGAGGAGAGGAGTAAGAAGAGGGTTTTGAAGCGAGGTGATGTTAGGGTTAAGCATTTGTTTTTGCAGTTGAAATTGAGGAAGGTCGACATTTCTCTCCCCGCTTTCCGGCGAGGGGAGAACTGCCGGCGGTGACTGCTGCGTGTAAATAAGGTGGAATTGATTGGTTGCATCTGCAAATTTGATGAAGATGGAAGACATATTAATGCAATCAATTCTCAGTTCCTTCTTCCTAAGTTCAAACCTCAAGGAAAGCCTTTTCGGTCAGCACGTCTTTCGACCAGGAACGGACACGTTGGATCTCTAACAGACCACACCAGCGTGGGACCCTTGCTGAAGGTCGGACCAGGAGAACCTTTCAGATCCGAGTCGCATTATAACATCTGACGTCAACGGCGGTGAATGAAGGTCATGTTTACACAAAGTCAAGATTTAAACGGATCAAGATTTGATCAGCTCCTCTCATCAGTGGCCGGAGTTTACTTTACTTTGTAGGCACATACACGAGCTCTGTCCATTCAAATTCGATCTGTTTACATCCATTAATCCACTATTAATTCACTAGTTTTGTTAGTGAGATGGAGATATAAGAAGGCTGTCAAAGTTTGTGGAGCATGTATGTGTCCAGACTCCAAAATCAGAAAGGACAAAATAATCGTTCTATTATCGTCGAAAATTGAACGAGCTCCTGATTGCGACACTTATAATAGCAAGGAAACAAACAAGGGAGTTGGGCAGGTTGGATAACCCAGAAGTTAATGTATGAGTCAGTTCAAGGGCGATGAACTCGAAAATAAAGAAGGCCGAGTTCAAGATAGAAAAACCCGATAATGAAATCAACTGAATAACTTTATGTATGCAAAAAATTTGGTCTGTTTACCTTCGTGATAAAGGTATTTATTGAACATGGAATGGTCCTAGATGTTTCTTTGATGTTGCAAAGATCTCAAGATTTCTTTCGAAATCCTTAGGGAACCTTCATGATGCATTGAGAATCTAGTTGCGATTTGTATGGTCCTAATTCCTAACACGTCCTGCCCAAGGTTTTAGTTTTACGTTTTAAACACAGTATTGGCCATGGCCAAAAACCAATTTGATGCCGATCCGAATCAAGTTCGGAACCAATGACTTTATAAAAAAAATTAAAAAAGAGAGGTATCTAGATTGACTGCTGAAACCGATACGAATCGTAACATGAACCATAAACCATGATCTAATTTTCAATTAAATAAAAAAATCTCATGCAATGTGTATACGTTGTCCTATGCAGTTGCTGCAAGGCTGCGTAGGGATACCTTCCCAATTAATCAACTCCACATTGCTGGATTCAAATCGTCTCTTCCCTGTACTTCAGGGAGGAGGGGCGACGACCCCAGTAGATGGTTGCTACGTGGAGGTCGGATGAATCCGATTCCTCTATTCGAGTCGACACTCCCTTGTCGGCTCAGATTGTCAACTCGAACGGAAGGATTGGATTCATCCCACCTCTACGTAGCGACCATCCGTTGGGGTCGCCGTCCCTCCTCCTGAATCTCAAGAAAGAGACGATTTGGATCCCACATTGCTACCTAAGACTTCTCAAATCATATGTTCTCTTTTTTTTGTTTTTTCGAGAAAACCAAAGTTACCTTCCTCGAGAAAATCAAAGCTTCCTTCCTTGCTGTCGAGGATTATACGAGGTACGGACTAAGCACTAACCACATAAAGAATCAACAGGAAGAACACGTCTCAACAGAAAATAAAAATATAAAATGTAAGGGGCATAAATAATTCAAATTAACAGATACAACAATAATTTTTTTATTTTTTTATTTCGGTAAGAATACGACAATAATTGATACACTCTCCCCCATGTACACCTGAAACAGCTAAGATGTTGAATAACCTGCAAGAGCTAGTTTGAGCTTCAGATCTCTTGATCTAAAGTCTTCTATGTATTTGAAGACATTGGATTAGAACATGATGGAGATCCATCCATAAATATTGCGGTCTTTATGGGTGTCACGCTACATTCTTAATTTCAGACACTTTTTTTTTTTGTTGGACTAGAATATGATTATGGACCATCATGTAGGGATATGTGTAAATTTATTTTGAATTTAAAAAAATGCATGTCGTTTTGATGAATTTAAGATAACTAGTAAAAAAATATATATCTAAAATCTTAAAAACTCAACATTTGGAGAAACAAATCTAGTAAGTGTTCTTTTTCTTTTCTTTTTTGTTCTATGATCTTTATTTTCTAATGTTTTTTTAGATTTTGGTGAATATAAGGATTCATGATCCAGTGTGCCTGCTTTACTAGCAGAACAGACGGAAATAGATCCACCTCGTCTTCCGCTTGAGTTTAGGTGGAAGAGTTGGCGGCCTAGATGGATGACCGCCACCTGATTATTAGGTGGATCCGAGCCCTCCATCCGAATCGACACCCGAAGCCGACACCCGAGCCGACAAGCTGAGCTGATAGGGGTGTCGGCTAGGATGGAGGGCTCAGATCCACCCGAGAGCCAGGTGACGGCCATCTATCTAGGCCGCCAACTCTCCCGCCCAAACTCAGGCGAGAGAGGATTTCTATACGACGGAAATAGCTCCATATGGATATAAGCATTGGTTTACAAACCAAAGGTCTATGTTGGAGGGTCAAGTTACAGATATAGGAAGGGTAAGTACTATTTTCAGCTCCAGCTTACTACTAGACACAGATAATAAAGTATTCCTTCATTTCTTATTAGTCTAATTGCATATTAACAATTGTTAGTTTATACTAATTACATATTTATAAGATAAATCTGGACATGTTTATACCCCATGCTGGCAAAATTAGAGGCAGAATACGTATCTATGATCCAACTTACAGCCTTAATATATATATATATACACACACCTTGAACCGCACTCCAATAGGAATTTAAAGAAAACATAAACCTGACATAGTTATTTTGGATAAAAGATGAAAAACCTCATTAAATATTTATATCACTCCCTTATGAATGTAAACATATAAAAAGATTTACCTGGCTCAGACCTCGCTTAGGAGAAACAATTAAACCAGGATTTTTTTTCGGGGGCAGTACCTCTTAACTTTTGTATTTTTTTTGTGTATCCGGCCCAAAGGGTGGAGCAACATCCCCTCACTCTGTTGGGAAAAACTTTATCACAACCTTGAAAGTGTAGGGAAAATCAAGCATAGGGTGACTAAATAAAGAAAGTTCTAGTCTGAATCTATTCGAAGTTATCAAACATTTTCTAAGTCTGTTTTGCTCCAAAAGATGAAAGCCTTTAATCATAGGAATTGTCAGACATGCACGCGCGCGCCATAATGCTTTACCACGACTCCGTGCGTAATACGACACCGTCGTATAGATTACTCGTGGAGCAGTGTAGAGTGTACACAACTCTGCGAATCAATTACACATCCATCAATCAATTGTGTCCATTCACATGACAAAGGTCGCTTTCTGCCATGCTTTGTCCGGCAGCGCCACGTGTACTAATATAGGCCACGTTCACATACTACATATCCGTGTTCCTTTACCACAGCGCCTCTGTAAAGACATATTTGATTTGACTCGTTATTCATGGTTTTAACATCACTTTTGATAGTGAACGTTTCAATCTTTCCCCACACATGAGAGAAAGTGTTCTTTACCCAAAATTATCATCACCAATTAACATTAGTGGCAAAATTCAATGCCCACTCATGCTTCGTTAGACATTTGATTTGATCCTCGAATCCAAAACAGCCTTGAGGTATCATTATAGACCGAGAAAACAATCTAAAAAATTATAAAATAAACAAGTCGGATATCAACAGATAGGTAGATATTAGTTTCTCCAAAATAGTCATTTTTAATATGGAGGCTGCAAGAATAACTTAATAGCCTTTCACTACCGGATCCACATCCTCTCCATCCGAAACCAGGATGGAGAGGGGACGGCCCTGTTAGATGGCCGATACCTGTGAATCCGAGCCCTCCATCAGAGCCGACAAGGGGGTGTCGACTTAGCTTGTCAGCTCGGATGGAGGACTCGGATTCACCCGAGCCCCAACTGTCGACCTTTTAACGGGGCCGCCGCCTCTCCATCTGATTCCGAGGGTGATGAGAATTTGAATTCTTCACTACCTCCCCAGGGAACCAATACCGAGGATAGTAGAGCTCTTTAGAAACTTAACTATTGAAGAAGTATGCTCAATACATCAAAAATCAGCAAGAAGCCAATCTACATCATTCCGGCTGTAAAAAAAAATGGAAAATAAAAGCATATATATAAAAACAAGACACTTGCATAATTACAACA
The DNA here is from genome assembly GCA_028583415.1 of Protea cynaroides. NCBI lineage: Eukaryota > Viridiplantae > Streptophyta > Magnoliopsida > Proteales > Proteaceae > Protea > Protea cynaroides. The sequence goes on from CM053267.1 coordinate 38,137,651, forward strand.
GGAAATCCACAAAGAGGGGGGTGGAGCCCAGTGAAAAGAAAAAGTAAATCCTATGCAGTAACAATATGTCTGTTTGTAGGGGAGTCCGGACTCCGGACAAGGTTTCTCAAAGGAAGATATGCTGCTTGACTATTACGAACTTCAAAAAATGGAGTTCCAGACTTTCAGTCTCCTGGGTTTGGGAATCCTGGTCCTGAGATTGCGGTCCATCCATCTGTGGTAGATTAATGTAGCATAGAATGCTAGTCTACCAATAAAACTACATGAGATTTTCCTTTGAAGACTGAGTTGGTCCATTTCCATTCTTTATTGAAAGCATGGATTCTCCTGCGAGAAGGCAATACCTGTGAAGAACTCTTTCCCAAAGCTGAGTAGAGAAGGGACATTTGAAGAATAGGTGGTTGGAGTCTTCAATCGCTGACCAGTAAAGGCTGCAATCCAGCTGTAACATTAGTAACATTCATTCCTACATAAGCTCCTGAACTCAATCCATGATAATAATGGCAGTTTGAAACTTCATATGTCAATTTGTTATTAAAAATAGTTTTACATTACTTAGAGACTGAGTTCGATCATGGGTGATTATGGGTGCAAGTGCAATGGTTCTCGTTCAACCCTGGATGACCCAGTTCATACGATTGTGGGGTTAGTAGAGGCCCACAGAATTAATCATCAGAAGGTCTGGATATCTGTCGTTAACCAAAAAAAAAAAAAAAGTAATGATGCTCTCTGTAAGGTTTGTAGAGAGATGAGACCATATACCCATCTTGGTTGTTCCTTGATTGTTGCTATAAATCAAGATTACCAGCTGTTATTTCTGATGATCAAGCTGTCAATTCTAACCGGGAATAAATTCTACCCAGCCAGCAGACTTCTTTCTATCAGCAAAAAGAGATTCTTTACCAGCATTTCAATTCTACAACACCCAATTTAGTTGGCTATGAACTAGAGAAGATAATTTTGTCAACCAGAACCAGCTTTCTTTGCCTCTTTCAAACAATCTCTTGGAATTTCTTCTTCTAGTTCATTACAACACAATAGGGTACTCATCCTTGATGTAACCATCCACCAGTAATGTTAAATGGTATAGAGAGAGAAGAAGCAGATCTTGAGAATGAAAACTTTTTCTATATTTCTTTATGTTTAGTACACCTCATGTATTTATACTAAAACAACAACTACTGATAAATATAGTATACTCTACTAACATGTGGCTATGGTTATACATTCTGTTTGTACACATGCTATACAGTTACATAGATTTTCAATAGCCCCCCTTAAGCGGACTGAGGGGTCCTCAGACTAAGCTTGCCAAGAAGATTTATCAATGCACTATGCCCCAGAGCCTTAGTGAGGATGTCAACCCGTTGTGATGTTGAACCAATATGCTGAGTTTGAATCAAGCCATTTTGTATTTTTTCCCTAACAAAATGACAATCGACTTCAATATGTTTTGTTCTCTCATGATAAACAGGATTGGCTACGATATGAATGGCGGCTTGATTATCACAATAAACCGTTATTGGTGACCTTTGATGAAAATCCAAATCCGAAAATAAAGAATGAGGCCAAGTAATTTCACAAGCTAATGAGGCCATGGCCCTATATTCAGCTTCGACTGAGGAGCGGGAGACAGTTTATTGCTTCTTTGTCTTCCATGAGATGGGACAATCTCCAAAGAACATGATATAACCCGTGGTGGAGCGACATGTAAATGGGCAGCTAGCCCAATCGGAGTCACAGTATCCAAAAAGTACCGGGTTTGCAGATGGCGTCATAAGAACACCAAGTGATAAAGAACCCTTGATATATCGTAACACACGTTGGGCGGCTACAAGATGAGGCTGCCACGGACTATGCATGAATTGGCTTAAGAGTTGAACTGAGTATGTCACACCCCAATTCTAGACTAACTAGAATGGTGTGATGAACCGTCAATAAACCAACGGTTCAATCAAGATCTCGTATAGGCTATGCCAATCATGTTAAACCAAAATACATTCCACATTAATCAGAGATAATAAAGTAAATAGCGAAAGTCTTATTAATAATGAACTGAGGTCTAATCATGATAAATAATTAATATTCCAATTATCTTCAAGTAACCAAAACATAATTTAATACATATTACAAATATTCAAATATGAAAATTAAACACTAAACGCAACCATAGTTGAAATGCTCGCTTAACGAATCATAATAGTCTTCCACAGCTTGCTCATCCATAGCCGCCACCTGTTCATATGTTGGCGTAACGACATAATCTTCAACCGTAATACCTGCAACATCAGAAACTAAAAAGAATTTCGCACGCGAGGGTCAGCTCTCCAACTTGAGCTCAGTGAGTAAACAAAACAATGCAACAAACATATGCATGCATTCAATTCATATATTTGGTTTGGTTTATAAGTTTGCAATGTGCTATAGAAAGGATTGGAGGCCGCCGCACCTCTATACACGAGTGTGTGAAGCCGCCCAATGGATCAAACACCATTACCATCCCACATGCACCCATCATGGAATAGAGATAGAGCTAAAGTGTTCGGATCAAACACCGCATAACACTTCTCCTGATGCCCTACCCATACCAACACGTAAACCCCTATTGGCAAGGGCTTGCAAACTAGGCTCGTAATTAACCAATCCTAATGCCAAACAGTGTAACCAAGGCCTCACCCCAGCTGTCACACCCTAATTTTGCACCAATCAAAATGATGTAATGAATAGTCTATGATCCAACGGTTCAACCAGGATCTCGAATAGGCTGTGTCCTTTTTGCTTAAACCATACGCATCGACAACCATAATCAGAGTAAATAAACAATAGCAGAAGTCTTTAATATTAATGAACTGAGTATCTAACAGTGATATCATAAATAAAGTATCCAATTATCTCAAATAACTGAAGACATAAAATAAAATAATTTAATCAATTACATCTTCTGAATAATCCAACAAATATATCTAATCAAAGACGCATGAGTTGCACTCGCACGACGAATCATGCGACTCCATCATAGCTTCCATATCCATCGCCGCAACATGTTTGTACACTGGAGCATTTACATAATCTTCTACAGTAGGACCTGCATCATCAACTAAAAAATATTCGACGTCGAAAGGTTGAGCACATATCATGGCTCAGTGAGCAAACAAAACAATGCAACAAACATATGCATGCATTCAATTCATATCTTTGGTCTAGTTCATAAGTTTGCAATATGCAATAAAAAGGATAGGTGGCCGCCGCACCTCTATACATGAGTGGGTGAAGCCGTCCAATGGATCAAACACCATTGCCGTCCCACATGCACCCATCATGGAATAAAGATAGATCTAAAGTACCCGGATCAAACACCGCATGACACTTCCTCTGATGCCCTACCCATATCAACACGTAAGCCCCTTTTGGCGAGGGCTTGCAAACTGGGCTCGCAACTAACCAATCCTAATGTCAAACAGTGTATCCAAGGCCTCACCCCAGCATCCCTCAATACGTCCATAGAGATAGAGCTAAGGCCCCCCGACAGAGTCAGAGACTACACGGTCCGAGACCACCTCCCCTGATGCCCTACGGCGTAATAGTTCTGCTAACGTAATGACGATACGACGATGTTAGTGGACAAGACTTGAGTAGAGATAGAGCTAGAGTCTGATGACCAGGATGAACCACAGTGTCACGTCCTCCCCCTGATGCTCCACTAGCATCAAGCACACTAACCACACATATACATTCACATGCCTATTCCTAGCATCATCATCATCATGATGTTATAAACGGAATTAAATATGCATGAATAGTAATAAAAAAAATATTGGATGACATGTGAAATACACATTACAAGCATACAAGCATAGAATCATTAATGGCATTGGACTCAATAAATAAAAACAGTTTATTATTAGCCAATTAATTTAAGTCTTGTTCCCTCATCTCTGGTTAATAGTAAATTCTCGTTCAAGCTTTGTAATTCACTCTTAGACCACTTAGAAACCTAATAAATTTATAGATTTTAAATTAGAATTTATTTTCATCAGTTTAAACCAACAAAAACTGAGGGGTCGCACATGTGGCAGCACCTGTGGTTTCAGTTTCTGTGACCACAAGGCGTGTGATTGCAAGGTGTGGTCGCATATCCTGCGACCACACATGCGACCACACCCTCCCTGGAAACTTCTCGAGGGTGTGTGGTCGAATATGTGTGTCTCGTGTGGTCGCACATTATGCGACCACACGTGCGACCACACGTGTGATGGTCGACTTTTCACTCTCAACTTCATTCCTTCATGTTTGGATTCCTTGGTTTATCATCATGGTCCTTCCTATGATTGTTCTATGGCTCAGAACTAGTATTTTATATAGAATCCACATCCACATAAATTCCTTCCATGGATTCTCTTAGAATTTGTCCATGGATTGATGATTGGGTTCTCACTTAAATCCTATCTCTTTTATGAACTATTCTAAGCTCTCAATTGACATGAGAATGTTCCATACCTTAAACTTGTTGAAGATTCAGAGGTCTTCTCTGAATTTCCGCTTCTTAGTCTTCCTCTTCAATTCTCCTTCTCTTCCTTCTCTTCTCTTTCTCACTTTTAGTTTGAGTTCTAAAAGGATGAAAGAGGCTAAGGGACGTCCTGTTTATAGAGGAAAACCCTCCATAATAAGCCCTATTGAGTTTACGAAAGAACTCCCTTCAGATTAGGAAGGTTTCCTAAACTCAGTTCTGTTTGGAATCTATGTGGTCGGAGGTGGGGTCGTAGAACCCGTTGACCACACCCTCTGAAACATGCGACCACATGACCTAAATTCTTTTGGTTGCATTATTTTGAGTTGTGGTCGATCACACCTGTTTAGGTATGCGACCACACGCTCATAATTGACTGTTTTTGGGTTAAATTTCATACCTGGTCTTGTAGTTTCTTCATGCACTTGGTCCACTTGGCCCGACCATGATAGGAAGACCTGATACAAGGTGGTAAGACCGGTTAGTTGGATACGAGTCTTACACCAGCATCCCTCAATACGTCCATAGAGATAGAGCTAAGTCCCCCCGACAGAGTCAGGGACTACACAGTCTGAGACCACCTCCCCTGATGCCCTACGATGTAATAGTTCTGCTAAGGTAATGGCGATACGATAATATTAGTGGGCAAGACTTGAGTAGAGATAGAGAGAGCTAGAGTCTGGTGACCAGGATGAACCACAATGTCACGTCCTCCCCCTGATGCTCCACTCGTATCAACCACACTAACCATACACATACATTCACATGTTTATTCCTAGCATCATCATCATCATCATGTTATAAATAAATAGAATTAAATATGCATGAGCAGTAATAGCAGAAATGTTGGATGACATGTGAAATGCACATTACAAGCATACAAGCATAGAATCAATCATGACATTAGACTCAATAAGTAAAATAATTTGTTATTAGCCAATTAGTTTAGGTCTTGTTTTCTCATCTTTGATCGATGTTTGTTCCTCTCCCAAGCTTTGGAAGTCACTTTGAATCTATTAGGAACCTAAATAATTAATGTATTTAAGTTAGGGTTCAAGTTTACCAAGTTACAGTAGTCAAAAACCTTGTTTGGTCTCAAAATATGTTTACTGTTATCGTGTGGTGGCACGTATGGTAGATCCTGTGGTCGCAATATATTAGACCACACACTGTGTGGTCGAACCCTGTGGTCGCATTTTATGCGACCACACCTTTCCTGGGAACTTTTTGAATAGCTGTGGTCGATCCTCTGGTCACCCTGTGGTCAATCATAGGCTGCGACCACATGATGTTTGGTCATTTTTTCATCTTCAATATGAATTCTTCCTGAGTCGATTCCTCGGCTCATTACTTGGGTTCATCCTATGATTATTCTATGGCCATTATTTACAGTTTCTCATTAACCATTATCCCTAATCTATTTTCTCATGGTTTTTCTTAGAAATTCCATAACCGAAATCGTTGCATTAGATTCAACACATCAACTTGATAAAAGGAACCTATCCTATCTGATCTAGCCTACAGAGTCAAGTCCATACCTTAAGCTTGTTGTAGGGAGATAGAACTTTTCTCTTCAAAACCTTCTTCTCCAAATCTCCTTCTTCCCCTTCTCTTTCTTTATCTTTCTCTCTTAGGTTTAGGGTTTCAATTTGAGTTCTAAAAGAGTGAGAGAGGCTAAGGAACGTACCTTATATAGAGGAAAACCTCCATATAGAGTCCCACTTTAATTATGAAAGAGTCCCCCTCAAATTAGAAAAGTTTCCTAAACACGGAGTCTGTTCGGCATCGTGTGGTCGCACGTGGGGTTGCAGAATCCGTCGACCACACGTCAAAAATATGAGACCACACGTTGTGTGGTCTCATGTGTGGTCTCATTTGTGGTATCATGTATCGACCACACCCCTCAAAACTGCTACCATACGACCAAATTTTTTTGGTTTTTATTTTTTGACTGGTTGCTTCCACACGATCTTAAACGGTCAACCACATCAACTAAATTTGACTCGTTACTTACCTTATCTTATGGTTTCTTCATACAATTGATTTACTTGAGCCGATTATGATAGGAAGACCGGTCACGACATGAGAACGTAAGGTTAGACCGGGTTCGTGGCGTGTGGGTCTTACAGAATAGCTTAAGTCTGGTCTTGTAACTGTGAGATACATGAGAGGTCCAATCAGACGATGATATATGGCTGGATCCTCAAGTAAATCTCCTGAATCATTATCAAGCTTCAAATGGGGTTCCATTGGGAACATGCTAGGCTTTCTACCTAGAAGGCCCGAGTCATTTAATATATCCAGCGCATATTTTTGTTGGCATAAGAGAAGCCCATTGGGTGTGGACACCACTTCTATACCTAGAAAATACGTCAGTGGGTCGAGATCTTTGATTTGGAAAAAACTCTGAAGCTGGGCCTTTATATAATCAATATGAGTAGCATCGGACCCAGTGAGTATGATGTCGTCCACATAGACTAAAAGTGCCGAATATATAGTACCATCATGATAGATAAAAAGGGATGCATCGGCCTTTGATTGTTTGAATCGGAGTTTGAGTAGAGCATCCACTAATTTCTTGTTCCATTGTCTTGGGGCTTGCTTGAGCCCATATAAAGATTTAGTCAATTTGCACACCATACCTGGTTCTAATGGTCGATCATTGTAGGTATAACCAGCTGGAGGACTCATGTAGACATCCTCATCAAGATCTCCATAAAGAAAAGCATTCTTTACATCCAGTTGATGTAAAGACCATTGTCTGTATGTTGCTATAGAGATGAGACTTCTAACCGTTGTTATTTTAGCAACCAGGGCAAACGTTTCATGATAGTCAAGGCCTTCAAGTTGGGTAAAGCCTTTTGCAACTAGTCTCGCTTTATACCTCTCAATACTCCCATCGGCATTATGTTTGATTTTATAAATCCATTTACAACCAATTGATTGTTTGTCGGGAGGAAGGCGTGCTATGGTCCATATTTTATTGTGAAGAAGGGCTGCCATCTCATCAGCCATGGCAGATATCCATAACAGATTTTTACAAGCTTCCTTATAGGACTTGGGCTCAGAATGGGTGCACAAACTAGTCAATAAAGCCTTATATGTAGAGTTTTGAAAAAAAGTACAATGAGCCTGTATTTGATAAGAAGTACCTGAAATGTTAATGGGCTGAACTGGTGGGCCGGTGACTGTATTGCACAAGAAGTCTTGGAGTTGAGAGGATGGTTGTCTCTGTCTTGTGGACCTTCTGGGTCCAGTAATGGGAACTGCTAAGGGCTGATCAAAATAGGGGGAAATGATTAGGGCAGATGAATGTAGAGACGGTTGGAACGATGATGAAGAGGAATGGGATAGGGACGATGGCAGAGGTGATGATGATAAAGGTAGTGGAGATTGCGGTTGTAAGGAATGTGATGTGGATCTAGACTGGGAAGTGGAAGGAGAAGTATGCAAATGATCAATCAAAGTGGGAAAATTCTGTAAAAATGGTTCATCAGTAGCCGGTAATGGAATGGAAGTGATGGAGGAGTCTGGGTGTACTGAAGCAAATGGAAATTATGTTTCATGAAAGATGACATCTCGATTTGTGATGTAAGAGTTTGTGACCAAATTATATAACCGATACCCTTGTGATCAGAGGGATATCCAACAAAGACACATGGGAATGCTCGAGAAGAAAATTTGTTGGTTAGGAGAAACATTCTTTGCATAACAGAAACACCCAAAGGTTCTAAAATGGTCGTACGATGGAGGTTTACCAAACAATTTTTCATAAGGTGAAAGGCCATCAAGTAAAGGAGATGGTAACCGGTTGATGATATAGCAAGTTGTTAACACACAATCACCCCAAAAGGATAGGGGTAAGGAGGACTGAAATCAAAGGGATCAAGCAACTTATAAGATATGACGGTGTTTTCTCTCTACAATACCATTATGTTGTGGAGTGTACACATACGTTAATTGATGAAAAATACCCAGGGAATGTAACAAATGTTTCACAGAGTTGGACAAAAACTCTTGTCCATTATCAGTTCTAAAAAATTTAATAGAGGTAGAAAACTGTGTAGAAACCATATTGAAAAAATGAGTCAAGTTCATTAATACTTCAGATTTGGTTTTCATCAAATATACCCAAGTGGTACGTGAATGATCATCTACTAGTGTAAGAAAGTAGTGACACCCATTGTTTGATGCTGTAAAATAGGGTCCCCATACATCACCATGAATGAGCTCAAACCGTACCAAAGAGCATGAACTTTTAGTAGGAAAGGGCAGTCGGGATTGCTTTGGAAGAGGGCAGATATGACATACATCTAGATGAGAGGTAATATGAGGTAAATGAACTGATGAATGTCCTAAACGATAGTGCCACAGTTTAGGGGAAAACACTATTGCTGAAACAGACGGTGTAATGACATATGTAGAAGGATGAGAAGCATACTCTATGAGAGGACTACCAGGTGAGGAAGCTTCAAAATGGTACAGACCGTCACGCAGCCGACCCAGTCCAATCGCCATCCTAGTTTGTAAGTCCTGTAATAGACAATAGGATGTAAAAAAATGTTATGGAACATTGTAAGGCTACAGTAAGTTTACTTACTGAAAGTAAATTGAAAGAAAATTGTGGAACATAACAGACATTATCTAAATGTAGTGTATCAGTGAAATTATATTTGCCGAACTGAGCAATAGGATATGTGGAGCCATCAGGTAGCACTACAAGAGATGGAACAGAGGAGGGATGGCCAGAAGTTTGTAGAGGAGCACAGGAGAACTAGACGAAGCTACCAGAATCACCACTTTGATGCATGATCAAATGAAGAATTTCAGACTAAGACTAGCTCTGATACCATGTTAAATGGTATAGAGAGAGAAGAAGCATATCTCGAGAATGAAAACTTTTTCTATATTTCTTTATGTTTAGTACACCTCATATATTTATACTAAAACAACAACTACTGATAAATATAGTACACTCTACTAACATGTGGCTACGGTTACACATTCTGTTTGTACGCATGCTATACAGTTACATAGATTCTCAATAAGTAATCTAAGTTTAAAAACTTCATCTTTGTTTGGTGCAACTAGATACAAATGAACTCAATTAAGCCTTCTTCCAACAAAATGGGGTCGGTATATGAATCCTGCTTGGCTGCTTCATCATTTGACTTTATTTAGAACTGTATTTAAACCTAAAGCATCCATATTGTTTTCCACTACATTTTCCCAGGTAATCTTTGGTCTATCCCCTGTTCTTTTGACTCCTCTCAATACAATAGTAGGTATTTTTTGCGATGAAAATTGGCAATGGTATATAAAATCCCATTGCCGAAAATCATTTTAGCCGACAGTAATTTAGCTTCCATCGTCAAAAATTTTATCCGATAGTATCTAAAATCCCGTCTCAAAAAATCATTTTAACCGACGGAATCTTATCTGCAAACTAGAACTCCTCATTGCCGGTGTATTCAATGACCCCCATTGTACATGCCCTAACCACCTCAAATGGTTCCCCTACTTATCTCTAATGGGCAACAATACTAAATCACCTCTATTGCTGGCAAAAATCTTCCCACAACCAAATTTTGTAGCTTGAGTGTACACTGTATTGCTACTGCAGTCAATTCATACATGTGTAAGATCGCTTCATGCAATGCCATTGGGCACACACACCCTGTATGTGAGTGCATAGCATACTTAAAACGACCTCAAGACTGTTTAATATCATTTAGAGCATGCTCGTTGCTGAATTTCATTGTAGATGAGAAAGAGCAAATGTTCTACCCTGGAACTTTGGCCTGTCTCACCTCATTCGCTTATCTCCACCTCGTGGAACCCTCACTTCATCCTTCCTCACCCCATAGATCATCTTTCCTCAATCTCTACGGTGGCACCAGTCCATCCCCGCTGTAGGCCATCCCTACGTTCCATTGCAACCGTCATCAAATGATCCAAGTTCGAGAACAACCATCCAAATCAATGTCGATCTCCAACTCCCAAACACAAACCTCTCCTATCTCGATCAGAAAAATCACCTCCATTCTATCATCATCTCAACTATCGCCAAAGGGAATAGAAAAAAGAGTAGGCTTGTTTGTCGCACTGGAAAGTGTAGTGCGGCATGACCTGCTGCAACCGCTGGATGGATGCTGTTGTTGGTGGATTCCATTTAGCTTCCTAGATCGTGCCACGTAGCTAAAACACAAATACAATAGGAAAGTGGGTGGGATATACCACAGGGCCACTCTGATGTCAAAGTTCAAAAATTCCGAAGACGAGCAGAATGGAGCTCTTAGTGAAACACTAGAGCTCCTTAGAGAAGGGGTTCCTTGAGATACGGGAGCTTCAGCAAACTTCTCCTCTTTTCCGGTGAGATAGAACTTAGGATAGAAAAATGGAGAAGAAGTTCTCAAAAGACTATTGGAATCATACCAGAGTAAGCTAATTCTCCCTCTCAAGTAGGAAAATCTGGATCCGGATCGCTTGCAGTCGATATTCTTTCACTACTTATAGGTCCAATTAGGGGCTTTCCCAATAAACTCCTCCCCACCTACCATCACGATCACCTGCCGCCTAGAAAACAATAGGTTGGAGGGATTACGATCCCTTAGGACAGCATTAAGATGTCTTGTCAGCCGCTTACGACCCCTCTCGACCTTCTTCGACCCCCTTTTAGTCCACATCCTTCATACCTTATGACGACTGTGTCACACTTGCTTTTTGTTGATTCGGTCTCCGATACGTTGACTTGGCCAATCACATCCGCCTACATGGCATTTATGGTTGTTGTCGATATTTATGAGCATTAATGGCAGACCATTAAATGCCCAGCTACCTCCATCAGTCTGTCCAATCATAGTCTGATCAACTAGGGGGTCGAACACGAGTTTATCTCCCGAGCATCTCTTATCCTTATGCTTTGTACCATGGATTCGTGACACCTGCCCCATTTTCCAAGGATTATCTCAGATTCCCTATCCACGGACAGATTTAAATCCATGACTATTTTCCCATAACAAATGCCACATGGATAAATTTACGTCCAACGATCAATTAAAAAAAAACACACCATAAGAATCGATAGACAGACTGATGACAAGCATTGAAAAAAAAAAGGCCAAAAACGAATCTAAGATTTGCATGCGGAGGAAAGGTGGAAGAGCAGAGATGTGTGTGACGAAAAGCAACGCAAGCGACGGCGTTGGACTATGCATGTGGTGGTGGAGCAAACTGCGCTCCCATTCAATCAACCAGGATATGCTATTTACCAAATACACTGGTAGCTCATGCCTCTTATGCCTTCAACAACTTTTATCAACGCAAGGGAGAAGCTCCTGGCACCTGCGACTTTAGCGGCTATAAGCAACCCATTTTTGTCATCCCCAGCCAAACAGAACTTTATTGGTGTATAGGCAGTAAGAGAGCGGAGGGGGATGGAAATTTGGAAAGTACAAGGGAGGCGAGTGAAACTCTCTCAAACCAATAGTCAATCAATTTCTCTGTGCTCTCTATGGTGTTCTGGGCTGAACCAGAGTGTCCCCAATGTACAAGAGTTTTGGTGGGCATATCCAGAAGGGTTGCCGGTCAATTCAAGGTTTGGACGCTAAGCGGTGATTTCAAAGCTGATGTTGGCGGGCCCTACAGCAAGGTCATGAAAATACCTTCGAAATGATACCAGAATCACTCAATTTCGATATCAAACGAAGAAGATGTCACGATTTTAGTCAGATTTAAATTGCTTATTAAATCCAAGACCTTTTCTGTAAATTATCATAAATTAAGGATTTATTGGGCAAATTATCATGATTAAAATCGATCGGACTTCATTCGACCATATCTTGATCGTCCGACATCCAAATCCGACGATTCAAGCGCCACTGTGCTCCATTGTCTGTCCTCTTCAAAATGGACGTAAAGAATTTTGGACAGAAGCCGCCAGCAGGTCCCATGCAAAGTTGTCAGTAGGATTATCGTCGAAACTCCAATTCTTCATATCTCGATCATCTGAAGTCTGAATCAGGAGATTCGAGTACCAGTGTGCTCCTTTGTCCGTCCTCTTCAAAGTGGACGTAAAGAATTTTGGACAGAAGCCGCCAGTGGGTCCCATGCAAAGTTGCTGGCCAAATTATCGTCTAAACTCCAATTCTTCATATTTTGTTCATCTGACGTCCGAATCAGGCGATTCGAGTACCAGTGTGCTCCTTTGTCCGTCCTCTTCAAAGTGGACGTAAAGAATTTTTGGCAGAAGCCACCAGCGGGTCCCATGCAAAGTTGTTGGCCGTATTATCGTCAAAGCTTCAATTCTTCATATTTTATTCATCTGACGTCCGAATCAGGCGATTCGAGCACCAGTGTGCTCCTTTGTCCGTCCTCTTCAAAGTGGACGTGGAAAATCGTAGACAGAGGCCATCAAAATTTTTCATGCGGAATTACAAGCTGAGAGGATCCATAATAGAGAGAGAAATCAATCCAGTCCATTCTTACTCAGCCCAACCCAGCTCAAGCCCAATTTAGTCCAACCCCATTAAACTCAATTAGTCCAGCCTGACCCAACCCAGACCGGTCCAGATCGAGTCGGGTCGGCCCATGTATATGCGCTTTATGTACTTGTTATATATATACATTTATATATTATATAATATATGTTTTATATATGTTATATATATATATATATATATATATATATATATATATATATATATATTGTATTATTATATAATATAATATAATATAATATAATAATACAATATATATATATATATATATATGTACATATTCGGTCAAGAAAGGAGAATCCGAAAAAGGAAGAAGAGAGAGAGGAAGAGAGAGAGAGAGAGGGAGGAAGTGAGAGAGAAAAACAGTAAAGAGAGAGAGAGAGGATGGGAAGAGAGAGGAGGGAGAAGAACCAAAAAAAGGGGAGATTTCGGTGGAGGGAAAGAGGGAGGTGCTGCCACCTCCATCTTTCCCATGCCCCAAATCTCACTCCCTCACCGCCACCTCCTCCTCTCCTTGAGCCCAAACAAATCCACTCCTCCATGCTGCCCATCACCGCCACCTCTCCATGCCCGTACTAACTCTCATGCTGCCACCTATTTTTCTTGAACCCAACCCCAGCCATGAAATCCGGAGAAGGGAGAGAGAGAAGAAAGAGGCGGGAAGGAGTGGAAGAAAGAGTGAGAGAAGAGAGAAGTAGAGCGGCAAGACCATGCTGCCACCTCCATCTTCTCCTTTACCGAGCAGCACCAATTCCTCCCTACATCAACAGTACACCACCGCCACCATGCTGCCCCTACTCACTCCTCTCTTTGAGCCTAACAGCCCCTCACCAGCCATGTCACACCCCAATTCTGCTCCAACCAGAATGGTGTGATGAATCGTCAATAAACCAACGGTTCAACCTGGATCTCACAATAGACTATCGCACATATGATAAACCAAAACACATCCCACATTAATCAGAGGTAATAAAATAAATAGCTGAAGTCTTCCAGATAATGAACTGAGAATCTAACTGTGATAATCATAAATAAATATCAAATTATTGTTAAATCAACTGAGACATAATTAAATAAATATCAATTACATGTCTTTAATAAAATTTAAACAAAATCTAATCGAATACGCATGAGTTGCACTCGCATGAGGAGTCATGCATATCCACTAAGTCTTCAGTTTCCATTGTCGCCACATGCCCGTACACAGGAGCATTCATATAATCTTCAACGGTGGTACCTGCATCATCAACTAAAAGTATTCGAATTTGAAAGGGTGAGCACACATCACGGCTCAGTGAGCAAACAAAACAATGCAACAATACATATGCATGAATTCAATTCATATCTGTGGTCTGATATGTAATTTTGCAATGTGCTATAGAAAGGATAGGTGGCCGCCGCACCTCTATACATGAGTGTGTGAAAACGCCCAATGAAAACGGCATTGTCGCCCCACATGCACCCACCATGGACAATATACACCCAATGAAAACGGCATTACTGTACCGGTTGCCCATACCAACACGTAAGCCCCTGTTGGCGAGGGCTTGCAAACTGGGCTCGCAACTAACCAACACTAATGTCAAATAATGTATCCAAGGCCTCACCCCAGCATCCCTCAATACATCCATAGAGATAGAGCTAGGGTCTGGTGACCAGGCTGAACCACAATGCCACGTCCCCCCCCCCCTGATGCCCTACGACATATTAGTTCCGCTAAGGTAATGGCGATACGACGATGTTGGTGGACAAAACTTGAGTAGAGATAGAGCTAGAGTCTGGTGACCAGGCTGAACCACAATGTCACGTCCTCCCCCTGATGCTCTACTTGCATTAAGCACACTAACACTTGCTTAGTGGACATGACTTGAATAGACCATGGCACAATATACCCCGATGAGAACGGCATCGAAGTACCGGTTGATACCATCCCTACTCGCACTATGTACACCAGCCAAACACAAACATTCACATGCCTATTCCTACCATCATCAACATCATCATGTTATAATCAATAAATTTAAATATGCATGAACAGTAATAATAGAAATATTGGATGACATGTTGAATGCACATTACAAGCATACACGCATATCACAATCATGGTATTGGACTCAAGAAATAAAAATAGTTTGTTATTAACCAATTAGTTTAGGTCTTGTTCCCTCACCTTTGCTTGTTTGTAAATCCTCTTTCAAGCCTTAAGAATCACTTTTAGATCAATATTATATTGCTAGAAGACCTAACAAAATCGATAGAATTTAATTAGAATTTATTCTAATTTTTACAGCTTGCTGTTAACTGGGGGTCGATGCCTAGAGTCGGATGTTCCATCGACCCTAGGTGCGACCCCCCCATGGTTTGAGTCGAAACTATCAAATTTCGTCCATTAATCATGTTTGGGGTCCTATGGCTTGCTTCTATAGTCCATTCCATACATGTTCTATGGTTTAGAACTATTCTTTATTCACCTACATGGTTTCAATGATCTCCTCCATGGTTTCCATTGAAATCTAACCATGGATGGGTGATTTGGGTTTCTTCTAAGCCATACCCTCTTCATAAATCATTATAAGGTCTTAAATAAATCATGGAGAATGTATTCATACCTTAGGTTTGCTGAGATTCAGAGTCTCCTCTGAATTTCCTCCTCCTTGGTCTTCTTCTTCAATTCTCTTTCTCTTCTCCTTCTCTTCCTTCTCTTCTCTTTCTCTCAATCCAATTAGGGTTGTAAAAGGAGTGAAAGAGGCTTAGGGACGTCCTATTTATAGAGTAAAACCTCCCAAAATAAGTCTCATTGAGTTTAGGGAAGGTTCCAATTGAAATTAGGAAAATTTCCTAATTTTTGGTTCGTGCTGTTTTTTCCGATTATCGGGGGTCGATGTGGGGGTCGATGGGGGGTCGGACAATTCATAGACCCCCTGTGACCCCTGGTCACGGGTCGATGGGGGGGGGTCGGACCTGCCTGTTAAAACCTGTGACCCTACCCTCATTTTGACTGTTTTTGAGTAAATTTTCATATTGGGTCTTGGTTTTTCTTCACACACTTGGTCCACTTGGCTCGACCATGATATGTAGATGGGTCCCGACACAAAATATAAGGTTAGGCCGGGTTCGTGGCGTGCGGGTCTTACAAGCCATGCCCCTACTCACTCCTCTCCTTGAGCCCAACAGCCCCTCACCAGCCATGCCCCTACTCACTCCTCTCCATGCCTCTACTCCCTCATAGTCTAACCATCCTTCAGCCCACCAACATCTATAAAAGGGGGTTGGCCGAGAGAAGCAAGAGGAGGAAAAGAAAAAAAAGTGAAAGGGGAGGAGTTTGGCCGAGAGAATCCAAGAGAAAAAAAAAAGAAAAGAAAAGGAGAATCCGATAAGGAAGAAGAGAGAGAGAGAAAAAAAGAGAGAGAGAGAGAGAGAGAGAAAGAGAGAGAGAGAAGAAGAGAGAGGAAAGAGGAGTCTGGCCACCGCTACCATTGGTCGATGATCCGCACCACAGTTTATGAACCCTTCACATCACCGGCAACCAATCAGGTTAGTTTAGTTTTTTTTCTCTTCGGTTCACAAGTTTACTTTACAGCTATCCGATTTTTTGCATGCACTGTTATATTATTTTTATGTGTATCACCATTATATTTTATATTTTATTTTGGTAGCACAGTGCATTGTATATTTCATCCTCTTCTCGGTTTGCATAGTTGCATTGCATAAATCATTGTTTTTTTTTTTTTACATCATGGTGCATTGTATATCCTATTGTTATTTTAGTACATTTGTATATTTTGTTATCATTACATTCTTTACTGATCTTGCATTTTTTATGTGTTTTAATATTGACCACTGATCATGTCTATCTAATGTTCATTGAGAACCATCTATGATCAAGGAAATTTTATGTGATCAATATTGGTTCAACCATATAATGAGAATTTTAAGGTGATTGGTTCGACCATATGAATGGAAATTTTAATATGGATGATCTGATCATATGTTTGGAATTTTAATGTGGGTGATCCAACCACACAACCTGAACTTTATGAGAATTGATCATGACCATATAATTGGAATTTTCATGAGTTGATCATAGCCATCAATCTGAAATTTCGATGTGATTTTAATTAATTCAAACCATTAGATTATCTTTGGAAGTGATATCAATCCATCTGAATGGTTGGATTGTGATCTTGATAATCTGAACCGTTAGATGATCTTTGGAATTGTTTTTAATCAATCTGAGCGGTCGGATTATCATGATGAGTAATCTGGACCGTTAGATTATCTTTGGGAATGGTTTAAATGAATCTGAATGGTTGGATTATGATCTTAAGCAATTTGAACCGTTGGATTGTCATCGTAAGTGATTTTGGTGAATCTAAACCGTTAAATCTTGATCATGAGTGTTTTTTATGAATCTGAATGGTTGGATTATGATCTTAAGCGATTTGAACCGTTGGATTGTCATCGTAAGTGATTTTGGTGAATTTAAACCGTTAAATCTTGATCATGAGTGTCTTTGATGAATCTGAACGGTTGGATTATGATCTCGAGTGATTTGAACCATTGGATTGTCATCGTAAGTGATTTTTGGTGAATCTAAACTGTTAAATCTTGATCATGAGTTGTTTTTGATGAATCTGAATGGTTGGATTATGATCTTAAGCGATTCGAACCGTTGGATTGTCATCGTGAGTGATTTTGGTGAATCTAAACCGTTAAATCTTGATCATGAGTATTTTTGATGAATCTGAACGGTTGGATTATGATCTTGAATGATTTAAACCGTTGGATTGTCATCGTGGGAATTTTGAGTGATATAAACTGTTGAATCTGGATCACAATTGATTTAGACGGATCTGAGCCACTGATTTCTTAGTCTGGTCATGATTATAGTTTGATGTGAGATATGAGCCATTGATTTTGGTTGTTTTGATGAATCTGAGTGTTGATCATGATTATCAATGTTTTGAAGAGACTTAACCGTTAGATTGAGGATCTGATATTGTCTACATTGTTGTATTCGTGCATTTGCCATGTTCACATGCTTACACTGTCATATTGTGCACATTGTCATGTTTCAAATGCTTGGACTTTTAGCTTTGAATACACTCTCATATTTGATACACTTGCTGATGCCATGATTGAATGATGTTTATGTCGGCAAGAACTTACTTTTCGCTACACCCTAGTCGAACTGTCGTGCATGTACACTGATAGAAGACATTCCTAAGTGTGGGGACGTGCATGTAGGCACCCACATTCATGGGAAGGGTAATAATGGAAAAATGATAAAATTCTTAATTAAGAATCATGAAGCCTAGCCCAACAATTCCAAAATCAGGGTTGTAAGTGACAAGGGTAGTTTAGGACAATCCCTACCCCTCAGTTCATTTCCCCTAGGATGCATAATCTAGGTAGGTGTAATGTGAATCCAACCACATATCATTTCAGATTATCTTTCGGTCCGGCTGGACCGCCATACTCCGACCCAGGTGGGTCACCCAATGAACAGTGCCATTTCGAACTACGCGGATCCTGATTCTCAGATCAATACCCTGAGATACGTAGGTAGTCTGGGAAACTCCAGATATGGTTCCACACATCAATCAATGTGCCCTCATACCTCACTCCCTGAGAGTACAAACCTTACTCCCTGAGAGTACAAACATCACTCCCTGAGAGTACAAACATCACTCCCTGAGAGTACAAACATCACTCCCTGAAAGTACAAACATCACTCCCTGAGAGTACAAACCTTACTCCCTGAGAGTACAAACATTACTCCCTGAGAGTACAAACCTTACTCCCTGAGAGTATACACTACCTTGCTCCCTGAGAGTACAAACCTTACTCCCTGAGAGTACAAATCTTACTCCCTGAGAGTACAAACCTTACTCCCTGAGAGTATACACTACCTTACTCCCTGAGAGTACAAACTTTACTCCCTGAGAGTACAAACCTTACTCCCCGAGACTACAAACCTTACTCCCTGAGAGTATACACTACCTTGCTCCCTGAGAGTACAAACCTTACTCCCTGAGAGTACAAACCTTACTCCCTGAGAGTATACACTACCTTACTCCCTGAGAGTACAAACCTTACTCCCTGAGAGTACAAACCTTACTCCCTGAGAGTACAAATCCAACTCCCTGAGAGTACAACTCTACTCTCTGAGAGTACAACCCTACTCCCTGAGAGTACAAACCTTACTCCCTGAGAGTATACACATACATCACTCCCTGAGAGTACAAACCTTACTCCCTGAGAGTACAACCCATAACGAACTACGTTGTACCTGATTTTCAGGACCTCTGGAATACGTAGGCAACTTGGAGGACCCTCCAAGTACAGTACCCCATCTTAGTATCCTTAGGTCCCCCACATCCATATCCATTTCCAAATCCATCTTTACTTCAATCCATATTTAGGCTATCTCTAGATTCAATCCAATCATCATCAAGCATAAATTTCAACTTGAATAAATTGAATCTAAGAAAGCTTAGTCATAATCCACATCCATAAGCTTTAATCACTTTCCGTTTCGAACTACGTTTTTTGACTTGATTTCCAGGATTGGAATACGTAGGCAATTTGAGACGTTTTGGACATCTCAGATTCAGTCCATCACCGAACCAAATATGGTTCGGTTCATTGTATATTATTTTATTTGTTTTATTACTTCGAGAACATGTTTGGCTGAACTTAAGCTAAAAGAACTTAACAACTTGGCATAAGATCCCCCATGAGCCTTAGTCATCATCTATTGATCATGAACAGTTAGAACCATAGAGTCTAAGGAAAGTAGAATCACATAGGAGGCCGATTTTCTGATCGGGCAGTTTTGGGTGCCTAACACCTTCCCAAACTATACCTTGAACGCTTACCCGTTCTCTGATAAGCCAAAGCCGATATGTTGGGTCATGAGTCAATAGAAGTCTTATCTCAGGATGAGGTTACATTTTAGGTCATAGACCTTAATCTAGGTGGCGACTCCAAATCATTTACCGTTCATTCAGCGTGGGTGGACATTTGTCCTCACAGCGGCACCGCCACTATTGCCATGACCGATCCCAGTCTATTATTTCTTTGAGTAAAAAAAACTTTTATTTGATTTTGTATTTATATTTTGGTTGCAAGTTATGGATCTTGTGTTTATCCATCGTCTATTTTTCTTCTACTTTTTTCTTCCTCTGGTTTTCATTATTTATTCTTTTAGGGACTTGAACTGTTTTTTTGATGATTTTTTTTTTAGTTTAAAATTAATTTGGAATTTAGGAGAAGCGCCATGTTCCGCAAATCTCAAATTGGTTTTTTTTTTTTTGGGAAAATATCTACCACATTTTGTAGGTTATTGCAATCTCATCCATCCGTCATCATTTATGATAATATCCCTAACACTATATACTTTTGAAAAGCTGGATTCATCATACCCCTCTTTTAAGATATGTTTCTCAATCAATGGCGTAGTACCATTTTAATTTAATAAATGATAGAATTACCCTTTTCTTTTAATCTTATAAAAGAACCTTCTTTGCTCAAAACAAAGGAAGTGAAATCGGGAGGGCGTGAACGCCGAAAATTTGTCAAACACTCGAGAGAACTATCGCCAGAATTTTATAGATCTCAGGATCTCCAGACCTCTTTTCCTTCGGTTTTAGTCTTGAGCACCAGGCAGTTCAGTCGGAGAGAATCGAAAAAAATAAATAAAAAGGATTTCACTGCCGGCTAAATGAAATCGCAGAAGCAGAGATAGCTAAGGGGATTGATTTAAACCTGTTCTCCTTCTGTTTCAGTCTTGAGCACCAAAGCATTGCAGTCGGAGAATCGAAAAAAAAAAAAAAAGATTTCATGGCCGGCCAAATGAAGATCGCAGAAGCAGAGATAGCAAAAGAGATTGATTTATTCTAGTGTTGGTTTCATCTCAACGAAATTTCTAGTGTCCTCACCCATCCTCTTTTCTAGATCTCGAATCCTCACGGACGTTGCTTGATCTCCCCAACGATTCTTGTTGCATAACAATCTTATCTCTGTTTTGATATAATCTGAAATCCACAAATGACAGGCTGGTGCTTCTCTAGAATCGCTTGCAGCGTTCAGCACATATAAGTCCTGATCATGAGAATCGATTCTCAGGGGGTTCCCCCCCCCTTTGCAAACTCCACCAGATCTCCCTTACTTCGCCATTTCACTCTTAATAAGACTGTGTTGTCCTCCCTTCATGAAACCCACGTTGATTCCATGAGATTTCTTTAAATAATCCCACTTCTTGTTGAATCAGTTCTTATGGATTCCATGAGATTTCTTTCAATAATCCCACTTCTTGCGGCAGCAGTTTTTAAAGATCTAGTTTTTAACCCCACAAGGTCTTAGCCAGTGTTGGGTGTTTGCTGACAAGTGTAAGACAACGAATAAAACAAGAAAGACAGCATGAATCTTTTTTTAGTTCCTTTTCGCCGGATATCAGAGGGATTATGGGATCGAAGAGAAATGGAAACAACATTAATGGAGGAATGTAACTGAAACCACCTTTGGCGACGATCATTGGGTCTTTAGAGAAATCGTCCATGCGTTCCCATGGTTGTCTGGTACTCTGCTCCGACGGTAGATTTTTTGGGCAATCTGGGCCATTGGCAAATATAAGAAAATATAAAAATAAAATTAAAAATTTTTGATGGTAAATAATTTTTTTTTAGCGGTGTCATCAAGAGGTGATAGGGATATTATCGTAAATGATGACGGTTGGATGAGATCACAATAATCTACCGTTGGATGCAAATCTATCCATGTGGCGTTTACAGACGAACCCGCTCCGGAGAAAAGGGTCCGGTGAGGATTTCGTAACAAAGAAATAAAGAGGAGGGGAAGTTGCGAGGAGAGGAAATCGGCAGAAAAGAAGAACAGAAAAGAAAAGAGGGCGACCCACAAAATCTGGGAGAAAAGAAGAAGCATAAGATGAAAGCAGCGCGCAGAAAGGGGAAGAAAGCGGGAGAAGGAAGAAGAAAAAAAAAGGGGAGAGAAGGGGGGTTTCTGCCGACGATAACGAAGCAATGGGAATCCCATCAGAACTGGGATTTTTGGATTAATCAAAGGAAATCACTGTTGTTCCCTTCATCTGAAGAAGATAAGTTCGCGGCTTCACGACTGTGTACTTAAGAGGTGGGGTTCGTGAGGGAGAAAGGGGCAGAAGAAGAAAGAAAAAAAAAAAAGAAAGCAGGAGAAGAAGATGCGGGTTACAGCAGAAAAGGGGAAGAAAGAAGAAGAAAGTAGGAGTAAGAAGAAAGAAATTGTAAGATTAGGAAGCAGCCGCAAGAGAAGTAAAGAAAAGTTGCAGAAGAAGGGGTAGAGAAGAGAAAGAAGAAGAGAAGAAATAAACAGGAAAAGGTAGCAGCAAAAAGAAAAAAAAATCGAGAAAGAAGGAGAGGAGAGAAGTTAGCTGAATGGGGAGAAGGCTCACTTCTCAGTTGAGGGTTTTTGATTTCACACAAAAGAAAGAGAGGCTGGAATAGCGGTCTTACTGGTTTCGGGGGGTTTCTCCTTTGTAAAAAATAGCAGAGAGGGGCGACGGCTGAGATTATTTGCAGTAACGGAAGCAAGCAAGGATTCCCTGATAGAACTCTGATTGGGGTCTTTCTGATTCACCAGATTCATTAGTCCAGGTAGGCAATTCTAGGCAATTCTATATCTATTATTGTGAGCTTTTGTCTCTTCGTTTCCTTCTTGAACTTAGAGTTCAGTTTCATGAAATTTAATAGTGCCGGCTGCTCCTTCGATTCATTTTTTCCACTCTTATGTTAATGTCCAATTTATTTAAGTTTTTAAATCTGAGTTCTCAGTTTGCTGCCCAATCAATTTCATCTTGTTATTCGGATATGCTAGAATTTGATATGGTTTTGTACCATATCCGAATAACATATCAATTTCATCTTGTTATTCGAATTTGATATGTTAGAATTTGATATGGTTCTCAGTTTGTTGCCAATAAAGTTGATAGCACTATCTTGCATTAACCTATCTCCTTCCTTGTTGTAACCCACTTTTAATTTGTTGTAATTTAACTTTTCATTACTGCAACCTGTCCAGTTCTTGGTGTAATCAACTTTTTCTTGTTGTAACTTGTTTTGTAGCCAATTTTCTAGTTGTAACTTGTTGCAAGCTATTTCAACATGTTGTAATCGTTTTTTTGCCTGGAATGTGCAACCCATATCAATGCTGTTTGTAACCCATTGTAACCTACTGTAACCTATTGAATTTGTTAACTCATTTTCTTTTGCCTTTTGCTTGCTACCCATGTTTATATTCTTGGTTGATCCATCTTGTTATGGTTGGGCCAGTTTGTTTAATTATATAATTATATTTTTGAGTTGCTCCAGCCCCATGTTACGGGTTGTTTAAGTACATGTTGGACCAGGTTTAATCCTGTGGTAGGATTAGTTTAATTCTGTTGGACGGGTCCAGCCCCATGGTCGGGATGAGTTTAATCATATTGGGCTGTTTCTAACAATATATCGGGTTTGATTCTGCCCATTTGATTGTGGATTCATAAGTTGGACCCAATTCAACTCAATACTTGATTTGGGTCTATGATTACATTTTGACTTGGTTCAACCCCATGATTGGTTTATATATATATATATATAGGACAACTAAATCCTTGCTTAATCCAGATTATGATTAAATTGGTTTGAATGCATGACTGGGGTCCCCCTTCTCCTTCATTGTTGGACTTTAAGTGATTCCAATGAGTCCATTTTTGCTGGAATCTCAAATCTCATGCTAACTTGCATGGCTCGTGGGTCTGCTTTTTTTTTAGGGTTGGTTTTATAAAAATGAATTTTATTTTGCTCTTTTATTCTAAAAATAAAGAGAGTATGATTAGTTTTTTTTTATTATTTATTTTAATTTTTTTTTTATAATGAATCAATTATTGGCCGGGATCCAAGGTTCAAAATCTCGAGTCTCAAGGGTCAAGACACCCTTGTGGAAACCGAGATCTCGCTGAGACACTATAAAAGCCCTGCGAAGGCTAAAGACTATGTTTCGGGGCTAAAATAGCCATTTTAAGGTTGATTCTCTAGGAAACCTTTATTTTAGCATACATAAACACATTTGAACCATAAAATTGTAAAAATAATCACACATGGTAGTTGTTTGGGTTTACGCCTATGTTTGGCAGTGTCGGTTTGAAGTTTAGATTTAAACCTAGGGTAATATTGGCTATTCTACATAATGCTACATTAGTAGAAGTCTAGAAGATCAAAGAATGCTAAATGAGACAGTAAAATTATATTTGAAGAGAAGAATAAACATAATAGCACTTAATTAGTTAATTGTCATAGTAAAAAAAAAAAAAATCCGAAAGTAATCAAGTAGACTATAGACTATACAATCATAATTCATATAAATACTTAAATAGCCAAAACTCATATAGTCAAATACAATGATGCCCCCAAGTCCTAACTCCCAAGTTCCATCTCTCCATCACTTCATCCCAATGTCTAATTCGACGTAGAGTGCCGTGGAGGATCTAACTCGTAAATTTGCTGACGCCAATTTTCCTCGGACTGAGCAACAAAGTCATGCCACGACATCATGGAGCAGAAGAAGCGCTCGTAGTCTTCTACATGTGTTTTCAATATGGAATCTTCAACGTCTGCAAGGACATTTATCATTGGGTACATTTCACCAAACTGTGAACTAGACCCTGAAGTATAACAGTAGCGTGAAGATCCAGACACGAATCCCATATGACTAAATGGTGTATCTGGCAGTGGCAACTGCAGCGTGAATGTCTAGCCAGTCGGGAAGGAGAAGAGATTGTCCACGAAGTTGGATCTAGTTTGTAAATGAGCATCCATGGAAAAACCATATGAACTGGGAACAATGCGGTAACCACCACCACCACCACCGTATGAACTGTACTCCAACTTGGTGCCATATCCGGGAGCAGGAAAAGATTGGGCACTCCACTGCCCAATTTCCATTGCTATTGGCAATGGTCATTCCTTTAATGCTGGAAGACAGACTATCAACCTTAGGCACAAAGTCAATATAATCATCATCCTTTTTTGGTTTTGGTTGAAAACGGCGACAAGGCCCCTGCGCATACCTAGTCCGTGATGAGGATGGATGTCTATCATGGTCTGAATCCTGTGCGGCGTGAGTATACTAGGTCTCCCTAGTGAATCTAATAACTGGTACCAGCGGCCTAGGCTCTGACTGTTGCTCGTCAGGGCGATCGTGCTGCTTGTATGTGGCTCCACCACCACCATGATCATCCCTATCATCATCACTACAGGTAGTAGACCAATCATGATTATCATCCCCATCATCATTGCCAATGGCAATAGTGGGTCAAATGGTCGAGGTGAGTTTGTGTGTATGAGACCCTCGTTCGAGGACAGAAACTGGTCGACATCAGCACCCAACTGACTAGCCAAACTGGGGTCGGGCCTCCCCCAGGTTCATCCATCACTGGTATTGCTCTGTCCCACACCAACTCTACTAAGGGATCCTTCTCATCTGACTTTAACTGGAAGATGTCGGCGAGCTCGATTGAGCTATTATCATTTCCTGTAATTGGCGTATGGGCTGTATCCTCAGCCTCATGTTGTAATGTACATACAACAAGCCATTGAGTTGTTTAGAGCCCAATTTATTCCACCTCTTGGAATGGATTAGGAAAAAGTACTCCAATTCCACTCACAACTAGATGCCGAATCAAATGCATCTCCGCCATACAACACCCACCATTCAGCTACATAAGAAGAACACATTTTCATTACATCTCATTTATACATATAAAATTAGATATGTTACTTGGAATTTGGAAATTGCAATTTCCATACCAGGATCAGTAGTTTCTCGGCCAGCCATTGCAGTTGGATTTCCAAAACTTTTAAGGCCATCCTTGAATGTTCTAATCTACACCCATTTGGAAACTTATAAAAATTAACCATTAGAATATATGGATTTTCCAACTTTCCAGCAATTAAACCATACAACTCACCTCTAAGTTTGCAAGTGATTGTAATGTCGAACTTGGCTCCAACTTTGGCACAACATTTTTTACAGCATCGATAAGGTCCGAATTTATCCCAAGTACATGCGAATATTGGTACCTGGGGTTTAAATAATATGCTGCAAATTGTGACAATAGATACATGATTAAATCAAATACTAACCAAGAATTAGTGCGAATATAAATTGGAACTAAATTAGGAAACATTATCAAATCTACTCATCGGCCTTATGCAATGGATGCATTAGTTGGCTCTCCCATCGATCCTGGATAATCTTAAGGAATTTTTCTCTACCACGTGGTAACACCGCATAAACATGGTCCTTTAACATATCGATGGCAGTATAAGAAAGTGGCATAGTGGGCATAAATGATGTATCTCTAATCTAAGAACCTTCACCACTGGCTCCAAAACTCTGACTACTTCCTTCAAGTTTCTCCAAAACTCATCTGAAGCTGTGGTAGCTTGTGCTTCCACTCCACCAGGGGAATCTAACTCCATCCAATGAAACCATTCCTCAAATGCAAACATCGACTTGTGGCCTACTATCTTTGCCTCAAAGCTCCTCAATGTTATATAATTGGTAGCAAATCTGGTGACGCCAGGTCTGACCTACTCCTCTCCACATTTCTCTCTAAGCAAGTTCAAGTGCCTTGATGCTGACCTTTATGAGTGATATATGTCTTTCTTCCATTCATCAGAGACAAATAAATCTAAGCTTGGGGGAGTTGATGCAGTCCAAGTGTACCGCCAAGAGGCCCAAGGGCCAGGCCAGACCCAAGCCTCCGCCTCCTACGGCTAGCCCAGCCAACTAGCCCAGCCACAGTTGGACAGTTGGAGGGAATCTTGACCAGTCTTTGTTCTTCTAAAAGATCCTTTGAGAGTTGTTCAAGATACATTGTCCAAGATAGTTAATTTCTGAAGTAGTACTTTCTAAAGTAGGTTCTTTTTATTATTAGTTACTTTTCAAAGTTAGTTACTTCTATTTTGGTTATTTCTATTTCCAGTTTTAAAAAGATCGTTTAGTTTGGGCTAGTAGAATATTGAAATCTCTTCCTTTGTAAAGTTTCCAAAAAAGAGGGAAGATTGAGTTAGCTAATGAGGACGTGTGTTTGTGAAAAGAATTCTCCTGCAAGATATCAAATGTATTGTGTCTCAACAATAGGGTGGTCTTAGGTTCGAAATGACTTCTCTGGGTAAGGGATACCTCATTTTCAAATTCTTCTTAGCTGAAGATTTGGTGACTTTCTGGAGAAGAGGAGTAACTAGGGTCAATGGTATACTTATGAAAATACAAAGGTGGTACCGGATTTTAATGTCTCAAAACAAAGAGCCCCTCACCATGAGCAGTGGATCAGGCTTTTAGAGCTTGCTCTAGAGTTCTGGGAGGAGAATATTTTGTTCACTATGGGAAAGGCGTTGGGTAGGCCAATGTGTGTAGACAGAAACACACAAAGTATGGTACTCGAGAAATTTGCTAGAATTTGTGTGGAAATGGATAACTCAGCCCCACGACTTGAGGAAATCATGGTTGAGAGGGTTTACGGTGGTAAACAGGTTTTTTTTAAGCAGAAAATAGAATATGAAGTGCCTTCTGTGAGGTGTGTATTTTGTGGTCGTTTTGGACATAATTCAATGGATTGCCCATCTAGGCAGGGGAAAAGGTGGATTTGTTGAGATAGGGTCAGCATCAAGAGGATGTTACGATGGTAGAGAAACAGAATAATGAAGCCCATAGTTGTCAAGGCGTCGCCTAGGCGTCCGAGCGGTTATCTATAGCTTAGGCGATGAGTCACCTTGTGTGTATTCAAAAGGCGACTGCCTAGAACTTCTAAGTGCCGCCTTGGGCGCCTTGGACGCCCTGAAGGCCTGGGCAGTCGTCTTGTTGCAGTTGCGTAGTAAATCATTAATTAAATAGAAAATTTTACGTACCTCCCTTAAGGTTTCTGTTTACCCTCAATTCAACCCTCCCTCATTATCGGCCACACGTTGTTAAGTTCCCTAACGGAAAAGGTGAAAAGAGTTTTTTTTAACTAAAAACCAGTTCGAAAGTAGGATGTCAATGTTGCCAAAAAATTTATTCGCTGGCAGTCGAGGTGCTTCAAAGCTAAGCAGTCGCCAAAAGACGGAACTTCCTGGAGGAATTGTTGGACGAGAGATTGAGTTATTACAAATTCCGGCAATTAGATACTAAAAGATCCCCATTCCCCAAAGATTGAGTTATTACAAATTATGGCAATTGCTGAGCATCGTTAACACCTCCGTCAAGGCGTCAAGAACCATGGGCATTTGACATCACATTTTCGAAAATGAGTGTGGTTGAGTTAAGGGTAAACCTCAGGGGATGTGCATGAATTTTTTTAATATATTATTATATTTTTATTTGTATTTTTTTAATTAGATTCAAACTAACACTTAGATTGGCTTTGTGTACAATAATGTGTTGTACACAAATACATGGAATCATATGTTTATAATGCATATGGAGGCAAAAAGGATTTCATTTGAAAAAAATAGAAACCCGATTTGCGATTAGGGCTCCCTGCAACTCTGCAAGTTCCTCTGGAGTCTTAAGTCCTCTCTTTCGGCGGTTGGCTTCCTTGATTTAGGTATGTTAAAAGCTTATGTAGATTTATATTTGTATTTTGTAGTGTAGGTTAATGTTTTCATAGTTCTTCTTCTTCCTCTTCTCTGTGTTTAGTCGTCGACTTCGAGTATGAATTTTTTTTGGTCTTCTTCGACTTCTTCTCTGCAACGACTTTTTTTCCTTTTTCGAATGTCCCGTAGGTATGATTATTTTCTTGTCGAATATCAATTCTGCCTCTACTTCGTCTTCTTCTTCTTCTTTGCTACGTTTTACCACAAGTATGATTTTTTTTTGTCAAATATCGATTTTTCCTCTTCTTATTTTTCTTCTCTATTACGTTTTACCGTAGTTATGATTTACTTTTTTGTTGAATATCGATTCTGCCTCTTCTTCCTCTTCTTTTTTAACCTCTACTATGATTTATATAGTCTTCAAATTTTTTCCCTTTTTCTCTGCAAGGCCTTTTTTTTTTGGTGTCAAGTCAACGATTCTTCTTCTAATTCTTCTTCTTCTTCTTCTTCTCCTTCTCCTCTGCTACGTTTTACTGTAGGTCTGAATTATTATTATTTTTTTTGTGTCAAATATCGATTCTTCCTCCTCCTCCTTTTCTTTTTCTTCGCTGGCCTTTACAGCTCTGCTACGATTTAGGTCTGCGACTCTACAAATTTTTTTTTACTCTGAAACGCTTTTTTTTTTTTTTTCTCTTTTTTCTTTTTTCTTCTGGTCTTCTCCTTCTTCCTCCTTTGTTACGAATTTTTTTTTTTTTCAATTCTTCATTCTCTGAGACTGAATCTCTGTTAATGTATTACCTTGTTTTTCATAGGGTCTTAATTAGTGGTTTCATCATTAAATCTCAAGTCTCATTTCTAACCTACGTCTTGCTGGTTAAAGGTCGGTTGCTCTACCACTGAGCTACGGAGGAATAGAGGCACAAACACTTATTTTGGCATTATAGAGGTAACAACTAACGATAGTATAATATTTTGAGTAACTTGATCTGTAGTTCTTTAAGTACATTATAGTCTTCCTCTTGTAGTCTTATTTCTTACTTATATGCTATGATGTTCTAACTTCTTAGTTTATTGATTATGTTTTTTTGTTTTTTATGAGAAAATTTCACCTACCACCCAAAAAGTTTGTGAAACATCAACTATCACCCACAAGTTTCAGAAATCAACTACCACCCAAACTTTTAACAACGTTAATCAAAGAGACTCACCTCGTTAAGAGAGTCCTGTTAGATGATGACGTCAGCTTAAATCGAACTTTTCATGGCCAATACTGCCTATATATATATATATATATCAGAATCATGGAATTCCTGCAAATGCACAAACATTGAATTAAAAAGAGATTGGGATAAACATTGTGAGATGTAGTACAGGTGTTTCAGTTGCCAGCATATAATGGCTTGCCGTTTATTTGCAGATTGGGAAGAATTAGTACCGTTTATCAGATCGATCCAGTACTGGGTTCTCTGCAACAAATTTTCCGTCCCTTTTTCTTTCTACTTTTGATTCATCCTCTCAATCTATCTCGGTATCTTGTATTTTCTCTTGTTCTCTATAATTCTGAGATTGTTCATTTCTCCGTGCTAAAGAGGAATCAAAGCTAGGGTCTATGCATTCTATGGTTCGATTTTATTAGATTATGCTTGATTCAGTTCGTTTACCATAATGGATTAGGGTTATGGATCAGTTGTTCGACTTCATCTTCAACCTTCCTTTGCAAGCTCCCCGACCGAAAGCCCTCTTTTCTGATCTTTTCTGAAAATGAAAAAAACGCAGAGCTCCCTTTTTTCTCTGATTTTTGCATCTTGCCGATTCGATTTTACTTATCCTGATTCAATTATCGTGTCTTACTGATCATCGGTTTCAGGTATGAAATTCAGCTAATGGGTTTCAGGTATGAAATTCAAAACAAAACTTCAAGATTAATAGCAAGCAAATCCCCTTTGATAACGAGCAAACGGGATTTGTTGCAGAGGAAGGTTGAAGATGAAGTCGCAAAAACTGGTGAAGCCCAGAAACTGAACTCAGATTTATTATATTCCTCTGATTTTTTCTTCCGTGACTCTTTTTGAAATCACTGTTTTCCATTGGGATGAAAAAAACAGATCGAGCTTTACAGGGTCCAGGAACCATTAGATCGAAATGAAGAACGTTGAACTGAACTATGAATCATAAAAGAAGAGATTGCATGAAAGTAACAGGTTGAAGAACGTTGAACTGTTCTTGACTCTTGTGATTTTTTTTAATTGAAGATGTTGTAGAGGGCTTTCGGTCTGGGGTGAGAGAGTTTGTAGAGGGAGGTTGGGGAACTTCGAATTTCAAACGGCAATGGTGATGGCCGAGATCACAGTCTCGTGTATTTGTAGGAAAAAAAAAGAGAGGATCCCCTTGCTTCTTGCTCTTCGTCTCCGGATTTCTAGGTTTCTATGCAACCCATCTTCTCCCTTGATCCAGTCCCTTCTACATCTTCTCCTTTTTTTTTTTCAATGCTTGGTTCGGTTAAACCCCAGCTTGGTTAGGGTTTACGGTGGTTGCCGGACCTGTGCTGGTTCAGGCGGCATGGCCTGTAGTAGTTGTGGAGGTGAAATCCTAAATGAAAAAGAAGACATTGGACTATAAGGTCAAATTAATAATTTTAAAAATTTTCAATTTCAAAGAGGAAGGTAGAAATGTTCAATACTATTTTACGTGTTTTCTGTTAGTTAAGTGTGTGCGGTTGATGATTTCTGAAACCTGTGGGTGGTTGTTGATGTTTCACAAACTTTTTGGGTGGTGGGTGAAATTTCTTCTTTTTATTAATATGCTTCTTTATTTCCTATACTTTATTTTCATTATTCGTTGGTTTTCTTATATTAATTAGGTTATGTCTTAAATGTTGATTATATATATATATATATATATATATATATATATATATATATATATATATATATATATATATATATAGCATTAATATTTAAAAAAAAAATACACAAGGAATGCTTTGGTCACCTAGGATGGCCGCTAACGCCTTGGGTTGCCTTGTCGCCTTGACAATTATGATGAAGCCCCCTCAGAGCAATCAACATGGTTTGGTTATAGGTGCATGGAGTGATGTGTTGGATGAAGCTCTAGTTGGAGATGGGAGTGGTAATACTATTGGGGGAGAGGATGGAGCTGAAGTTTCTGTTAGTCAAGATGGAACTGCTCAGTTGTAGTTGCAACTGGCAGGTGCTGGAACAACCGAGGGCTTTGGGTGTTACTGAGGTGCCGAAATCATCCAATTTTCCATCTTCTAAAACAGTAGGCTGAGTCCTTCAAGGAGTGCACTAGTTGTGGTGGATGATACAGTTCTATCCTCTACAGCTTTGAGTTGGGTGGATATTGCAACATCCTTAAGGCTTAGGAATGTGTCGGTGGTGGATTTCCTAGTTATAATTGCAGCAGATGTTGCTTTACAGTTAGAAGGGGGTCCTTTCACTATGGTTAGTAGTAAAAGTGCAGGGAAAAATCCTGAAAAGGGAAAGAAGGACAAATAGGAGGTTACCACCGACAGGGTGACTAGATTGGAATCTCTACAAAGGAAAGGACTATGAAGATCCTCTTTTGGAACTTACGGGGAGTCTCGAACCCCAAAACGAGACGAGTACTTAAGTCTATAATCTGAGCATTGTCCTGGTGTGCTATGTATTGCTGAACCTATGGTGGGTCCCAAAAAGGTTCCAAAAATCATGTTGCAGAGATTAGGGTATGATTCTGAATTGATTTATAATTTTAAGGGAAAATTTCACGTACTACCCAAGAACTGTCACTAACATCAATTACCACCCACGATTATCTGACAATATCAACCATAGTTGTCAAGCCGTCGCCTAGGCGTCCGGGCGGCAAAATTTGGGCTGGGCGGCCAGGCGCCTTGTGAATGTTCGAAAGGCGACCACCCAGGAAGTCTGGGCATCGCCTTGGGCGCCTTGGATGCCCAGAATGCCTGGGCGGCTGCCTTGGTGTAAGTATATGTATAACCTTTGATTAAATGATTAATATATTATTATAATTATTATTTGTGTTTTTTTTAATTAGATTCTAAAACTAACTTTTATATTGGTTTGGTGTACAATAATATATTGTACATCAATACATGGAATCATGGGTTATATAAACTATGGATTATAGAGCCAGAGAATCGTTTGGAAAAAAGAAAATTGAAACTGTGAAGTCTGAACTGTTCCTCTTTCGGCGATTAGGGTTGCTTACTCTCCTCTGTCCTGAATTACTCCTCTTCCGGCGGTCAGCATCAACTGATTCAATTAGGTATGTAACTTTAAATTTATTGTTTATATTTTATACGAATGGCATGATGTTAGTATCTGTATTTTTTCGTTGTTCTTTCTTCTTCTTCCTCTTTGCGTGTGCAACGATATATTTTTTTTGAATATCGTTTTACCCTTTCTTCTTCTCCTCCATCTTCTTCTTCTTCTTCTTCTTCTTCTTTTCTGTTGCTACTCTGCAAGTCCGAATGGTTTTTTTTTTCCTTAGAGAAATTCTCTGCAATGACTATTTTTTTGTTTTTTTTGTTTTTTTTTTGAATGTCCATCAGACGATCATTCGATGGAGTTCTTCTCCTCCATCTTCTTCTTCTTCTTCTTCTTTTGCTCTGCTCACTGTTCTTCTTCTTCTTCCTCTTTGCTTCTTACTCTGCAACAAGATTTTTTTTTTTTTTTTTAATATCGTTTTTTCATCTTCTCTTCTCGTCATTCTTCTTTTCTGCTGCAACTTTGCAAGTCCGAATGGTTTTTTTTTCCTTTGAGAAATCCTCTGCAATGACTTTTTTTTTTGTTTTTTTTCGATTGTCGATTAGAGTCATCAGACGATCGCTTGATGGAGTTCTTCTTCTTTTTCTTCTGCTTTTGCTCTGCTCACTGTTCTTCTTCTGCAACGAGATTTTTTTTTTTGAATATGCAAAAAAGGGATATAGTCCATGATGATCTCACGTGGGTTGATGTAGATAAAACAATGGAGGCATCAACATCTGTTGGAGGCATATTAGAGTAACAAGAGCGCAAGCATCTGCCAGCAATGTCTATGCATGTCGTGTGAGGGGAAGGGGTTCAGTGGAAGACGACTCTGATGGAGAAGATATTGAAGAAGAGGATGTTAATAATGATGCTGAAGATGTTGAAGATGATTTTGGTTTGAGGTTTAAGGGTGATAGAGGAGGAGAGCAGCAAGAACAAGGATTTGACTCTTCTTTATTCAATGATATTTGATGTTTGATACTTAAAGAATTTGAATTTAGATATGGATTTTTTTATTGAGTTGTTTATTGCATTACCTAGGACCTAGGTTAATTTTTGACTATAAGTATTTCACTATTTCCCATCTTGTTGCATATATTTTTAATGCAAAATTTTTAATATTTATACTTTATGGTTTTGGGCTCCCCAAGTAGGATTCGAACCTACGTCTTGCCGGGTATCATTTGGCTGCTCTGCCACTGAGCTATTGAGGAATAGAAGTACATACAGTCAAGGATCAAGGTGCCGGTTTCGAGACCTGTTTCGGTCAGGCTTGAAACCGGCACAACTCGGCGAAACCACCGAAACCAGGCCGAAACCAGGCCGAAACCTGGTATTTTCTACCAGCTTTATTGACTCCATGGTTTCGAGGCTTAAAAATGTTTTTTTTTTGTCTGATTTTTTTTTGTGTACCCTATTTAAACCATTTTACACCTATTTCTAATGTTAGTTTGCAAAAAAGACAGAGAAAATAGCTACATGTTGTGGATCAATGTTTGATAGTGTACGCTGAAATATTACACAAATGTCACAATGTAGTAATGTACTAAGCTACTAACTATTAAGCCACTAATTAACAATATTCATTAAAAATTAATACATTGAAGATTGAACTTAGAAATTAGAAATCTCACCAGTTAGTTCCATGTGGAGCTTCGTGGTACATTTAAACCACGTGCAACATACCACTGATGGTGGCGATAACGCTCCTCAGATTGCAGCACGTATGTATCCCAAGACAAGGTATTACTCCAATTGTTTTGATAGTCTCTAACAGCCCATGAGTAGATAGAGTCATCAACATAATATAAGTACCCTTGTCGAGGGTAAAGCTGATCGAGTGTGTGTGTGGGTGGAGCAGGAGTAGGCATGAACGTCGGAGGAGGAACATACTGAAATATGGAGTCAACGAACGATGATCCAACAGTGCCACTGCCAACACCGGAGGCTGAGTCATCTCTAAATTGATTGCTGGGGTAGGAACTATAATAACCCCCATACCCACCACCTCCAACCCCACTAGCCCCAGTAGTAGACCATCCAAATCTACCATGTGCCGTCGAACCGATACTCTCGCCGCCACTCTCTTCGGGGAATTCTTGGGCTCGAGGTCCGTGTGATCATGAATTCCGGTGCACACCAATGCCCGATCCCCTCCAGTCTGAGAACTCTCCCCTAAATGCATCCCTGTCATGCTGCTAGACATGGTCGATATATCCATGAGATCTGTTTCATCCATCTCCTCCTGTGGCATGAACCGCTGGCGTGATCCTCTAGTGTACCCTCTAGGACTACCACTAGGCCGGGTTCCATGGTCAGTATCCTGTGTAGCATGATCATAGTGAGTCTCCCCTGTGAATCTCAAGGGAGAAGGCAATGGATCTAGCTGCTGTGGTTGGTCATAGTGATCGGGCTCATTGCGTAAGGCAGCATATCTGTCATCACCACCACCATCATCATCATTATCCCCAGTACCACTAGGTCCACTAGTACCAGTACCACCCTGGGTGGCAGAAGGTGATTGTGTTTCTCCAGAAGAAACCGGCGAATCACTCTCGGTCTCACTATCACCGATCCCGAAATGGACGTCTTGCCTGTGCGTGGACTCTACCCTCAGTAGCCATAAACTCTCCCACATCAGCCTCCAAGGCTCCAGCAATAAGACGACTTGGTCGACCACCAGCCTCATCTAATTGAGGCTCACCACGATCTGTAACCCACTCATTTAAAGGATCAACTTCCTCTCCCTCCAACTCAAAGATCTCACTCAGCTCAATGGGGGTTTTAGCATCTTTGTCCCTGCTTAACCGTATGTGCTCTTCTTTCAGTCTCAAATTATAGTGCACATACACCAAGTCCTCAAGCCTTTTTGCACCCAACCGGTTTCGTCGCTTAGTATGTATAAGCGAAAATGTGCTCCGGGTTTCGTTCACATCCCGGTGGCGGAGCATGTTTGTGATAACACCTTCATTGCTATTGCACGAAGGTTGGGTGACTCCGATCCGTATAGGACCCACCATTCAGCTGCAAAATAGCATAGGAAACAAATATTAAATGATGAAAAAATCCACAATGGCATATTGGCATCCATAAAGTAAGTATACGTACGAAGGGGTGTTGATTGTCGACCAGATTCAGCAGCCGCCCTACCAAAACTCCTAGTGGCATCTCTAAAGCTTTTAAGCTGAACCAATTTTGATGGGTAATAGTCTTAGTAAAAATAAAATTCTTATAAATTATGTTGACAACAAAGTAAGTAAAAGCCTTACTTCTTGCAAAATAATAGACTGTGCTCTTGCGTTTGGCTCAAGCTTCGCAACCACTTCTTGTACTGCATCTATTAATTCTTGACGCATTCCCAAGTTGTCTTTGTATTGATACTTAGGATTCAGATAATATGCTAAAATTGATAAATATTATAATTACGTCAATGCAAGCTGATGTAATTTTAATTAGTTGAGAAACTGAAGTACATCAAGTAAAGACTCACCAGCCTTGTGTAGTGGGTGCTTGAGCTGTCGCTCCCAACGATCTTTGATGATGGCAATATATTTTGAGTTCCCGCGTCTGTAAGCTTCCTCTACTTGCATCTTCATCATATCTATGGCAGCCCACAAGTAAGGTAAGTTGTCCATCAACCATTCTCAGCACTTTCACAATGGGATCTAATATCGCCACAACTTTTTTGACATCATCCCAGAATTTATCGCTAGATATGGTTGCTTGTGCTGTTCTACCAGCTCGAGAACTAGACTGAGGCCACTCAAACCACTCCTCTAAAGCAAACATTGATCTCAAACTAGATTTCTTCATGTCAAAACTCTTGAGGGCAATGTAGTTTGTTGCAAAACGCGTTAACCCTGGCCTCACCAAGTTTCCACCACACTTGGTTCTCATCATCTCTAAGGCATATCCATGGTTATAAATGAAAGTGGTTACTTGCCTTGCATTTTCTACAGTCTCTTTCACCAGTTTTATTTTCCCCATGTCCTTCAGCATCAAATCAATACAGTGGGCTGCACATGGTGTCCAAAAAAGTCGGTATTTTTTATTATTCATCAACCTTTCCCCTACTTTTTTGAAGTTACTACCATTATCAGTGACCACTTGTACCACATGATTTATCCCCACTTCTTTCACCACTTTCTTCAAGAGACCATAAATGTACTTGGAATCCTTGATATGATTGGATGCATCAACAGACTTCGAAACGCTGTTCTACCATCACAATTCACCAAAAAGTTGATGAGAGATTTCTTGGTGGGTCCGGTCCACCCATCACACATCACAGTCACCCCATATCTTTCCCATTGTGTCTTCAAAGAATTCACATATTGTTTCATTTCTTTTTATGTCCGGGTAGGTAGGTGTTGTACAACTCCCAAGTCTGTAGGCCCTTTAACTCCCGGACTGCCCCTACCTATTTCATCCAACATAGTCTGATAGTGAGGTCCTGTGGTAGCATTTGCTGCAATGCCATGGTACATCATCCACTTGGAGATTTTGTCTCCTATTCTCGTCTTGACATCAGTCCAAAAATGGGGCAACTTTTTTTGTTTACTATCATGTCTGACAAATAGATCAGGATCCGCCCTCAGGACCTCAAGATCTGGGTCACGAACAGGTGGTGGTGCCTGGGCAAGAGGCCGGAGTTCTAACACTCCGAGTCCTCCTAAAAGGTATCTCGGGGGCACCCCTACTTCTCGCCCTCGACCTCCTCCCCCTCATCCTCTCTTCGCCGCCTCTCTAGATGACCCAACTCCTCTAGTCCTCTCAAACCTGTCTTTGTCGATCTAGCTCTCTTTGCCTTATACTTGCTATCTTCGCTCTCTTCAGCTGTCTCACCTCTGCCTCTGTCATTTCTTGGTCTACCTCATCACTGTCAAGGCTAATGTCATCTTCATTAACCCCTAGATTGCCCTCCAGACAAGCCTCCTCAAACTCCTGTTTATCTGTTTTTTTCTTATTTCTTCTATCAATATCACTCTTCATTAAGCTTGCCATAGCCTTCTTCACTTCACTTGGTACGTTGGGGCAACCCATAACATCCTTGTTACCACCAGCAAGATGCCACTTCAATCTAGTGGCACCACCTCCTTTTATCTGCTTGCCACAATAATTACATTGTGACTGTTTCTTATTGGCAGTTAGTGGTATCCCATGCCTCTATGCAATGTCACCACTTGCAGTTGGTGCATCAGCCATTTCAAACACTTATACTGTTGAAACAAAAAGACAACAATTACTACAATTGAAACAAACTATATTTTCATTTTTAACAACACTTTATTACATAAATAATATCTTATAACTAAATAATACATCTTAAAGTAAAAAAACAGCATAGGTTTATCATTTACATTGCATTATTACATAAAACAGCAACATATTATAATTTCTAACGCATTTATATTTTTTCCATAAGTTAAAAATATTTTATTAATTTTTCAGTAATTAAAATGCCCTTAAATCAACATAAAGAATTAGTACATATTACTTTTATTACATAAAACAGCAACCCACCATAAAATAGTAATACTCTTAAAAATAATTTTATTTATAAAGATTTTCAAAGTGAAAACAGAAATATTTTATCATTTATTTATATTTATTTTCAATTTAATTAATTATTTTATCAATATCCGAAAATTAAAATAATTAAATAAAAACAGAAAAATAATTTTACTCCATATAAAATGTAGATCACCTTATTTTGTTTAACATATATTTAATTCAATGCCATACAACATGTGTAAGATGTAATTTTTTCAAAAAATAGTTGTAGGAAAATCTTTTTTTTCAAACAGAAAATCTAATAAATAAATTATTTGTCAAAAAAAAAAAACTACTTCCATGGATTCATAGATCGGGTGTTAGAATCAAACATATAAAAAATTGGAAGCCATCCATGATGTTTGCATATCATTTCATTCAAAAATACACAAAATAGAGAGAATGACTTACCTTGAAGAGAGAGAGATGAGTTGAGAGCAAGAATCCTTGAATAATTTTGACAAAAGTTGATATCCTTTGAAGAATTGAAGATTTAGGAAGAAAAAATTGAGAGAAATGAGGTTGGAGAGGAGAAGGGGGAAAAATAGGAAGGAAGTGTCGAAACCTACTGATTTCGAGTAGGTTTCGACACTTAAAAGGCACTGGACCAAACTATTATGGGTCGAAACCTGGGTTTCGACCGAAACCTGGTCGAACCCAGTGGTTTCGGTTCGAAACCATGCGTAAATCAGTTTCGAGCCTGGGTTTCGTCTCACCCAGGCTCGAAACCGAGTTGTTTCGGTCGAAACTTCAAGTTTCGACCGAAACCTCGAACAGTGCATATAGTCTATGCACTTATTTTAGCATCATGGAGGTAACAACAATATAATATTTATTTACTAATTTATATCTTTAATTTTTTATGTGCATTATAGACTTGCACTCTTGTTTCTTATTTTATATGTTATTATGTTCTTAGTTTATTGTTTTGTGTTTTTTTTTTATATTATAAATATGTTTTTTTCGGTTCTTACATTTTATAATTTAATCATTCTTTGTTTATTTTCTCATATTAGGTTATGTCTTAAATGTTAATTCTTGATGTAGCATATTGCATTATTGCATATAAACATAAATATAGCATTGATATTGTAGGCAAAAAAAAAAAAAAACATTAATGCCTTGGTCGTCTAGGACGGCCTCCAACGCCTAGTCGCCTTGACAACTATGATATCAACTACCACCCCAAATATTGAAAACACGTAACATAGAGACATAGTCTGTTAACAGACTTCTGTTAGATGATGATGTCAGTTAACATTTTAAAATTTATTGACAATACTGCCCTTATTATACTTGTAAAAGACTATTTTACCATGCACCTTATTACCTTAGTTCCAAATCAACAAATCAAATCGAAACAGTAACCTAAATCTAAAAAACAGTGATGGAGAAGGAGGAAGAGGGGAGTCTTCGGTGGCTTTTGTCGGACATCCAGAAGAAACTGGACTCGGTTGAAGGCCATCAAGAAGCAATTTTTGCCGTTTTCTCTGAATTACTGGAAGCGTTCTCTCCACAGATCCCCGAAATCATATCATTGGAACCCTAATCTTCTTTGAATCTATCTATGGCTCTTTTTACCAACTTGATGTTGAAAAATGCATGATTTAGAAATTCATTTACGACGGTCACTCAAGATCTTTGGTCTCTACCCCGACCTGATGAAAAAAATTGGATCACTTATGGGTTCGTTGGGAATGATTCTGATCTAGTTCATTGCCTATTAGAAGTTGAAGGCGTTCTGGTGGGATCCTCACGCTTTTTCGCTACCCCTTTTTTGGTAAGAGAGAGTTTCCAAACACACAGGAATCATTGCAACCTTTGACATATCTTTCTATTGTTCATTGGTTTCTTCTTTGTTTTTTTTTGGCTTTACCTCCCCGAAATCTGTTGGAAAAAGGTTGAGTTTTAAACCTTTTATCTCTTTGGTTATTGTTTGTTTGTTTTGATCCATTTCTTTTATACTAGTTGGACCGATTTTGGGGTTCTAAATGAGCTTGTGAAACTAGAGTGTAGAGGAGCAGCTAAGGGGTTTCAGGTATGAGATTTGATGGATGAACGATGCCAAAACTGCATAGTGGAGTGCGCAGGGGCTGGGCAGGAAAACCGAATCTGATTGGAGACGAGAAGGTGATTATCAAGACGAGAAGAATACGAACAACGAAGAACAAGCAACTGATTGATGATAACATCGTGAAGGGCTTTGTTCCAATGACGTCTCAGCAGGCTAAGAAGGAAGCAAGGATTTTAGAGGAAGGCGGCGTCGGAAGAGAAGTCGGGGCTGATTTTGGTGGATTGGTTGGGGCTGGTGAGGAGGAGGTTGGAGAGAAGCAGATGGACTTCTCTCAATCTTCTCCACCTTCTTTAACCCTCTCAAGGAACTCATTTGGTAGAGACAATGAAAGTTTCTGTAGTGTTGTGATGTTCCTCATCCCCTTGGGCATCCATTTCAGCCAAAAAAGGTGATTTATTTCCCATGTCCTCAAATTAGGCATTGCTCCTTCCTCCAATGTCTGTGATATTAGCCAATCAAACCAAATGAGACCTTGTGTTTAGGAAACCCTCTTGACGAGCATTTCATCTCCACTCCATCGTATGGGTGCGAATCTAATTTGAGGTCCTTCAATTGGGGTAGCTTCTCCAGTGTCACCATCATGTCTTCCAATAGATGAGTGCAACCCAATCGCAGTTTAGTAAGATTTGGTGGGAAGTTTTTGAGGTCAGGTAGTTTCGGAATGCCACCTCCGTTAATGGTGATATCATGGAGATACTTATGGTCGAAAAACGAAGGAAGAATTATTTCTCCGAGTCCTAATGATGCTCGTTCTTCCAAGAATAGGACCTCGGGGAGCACCAATTTGTCTTGGAGTTTGTCGAAGATTTTGGTGTTTAAGTTTTTGGTGCTTGAGAAAGCAATTTACTGGATTTGTATTAGGGTTTGGCTGAGAGAGTGAAAACGAAATGGGAAGGTTAGTGTTATTTCCAATTGGAGGTCAAAGTGGTAATTTTAATATTTCTCAATTTCAAATAACAAGGGTATAATTGTCTTTCACTTTTTTAAGTTTCTATTGTCAGTTAAATGGGTGCGGTTGATGTTGTCAGATAGTCGTGGGTGGTAGTTGATGTTAGTGATAGTTCTTGGGTAGTATGTGAAAATTTTCCCTAATTTTAAGGTTGGAAAACATCCTAATTTTGGATAACATGGAGGAAGGAAATAAAAAGGCCATCTGTCATACTGAGTTCAGACCAGTAGATTACGATATCTTGTGTAGTGGATGGAGAAATGGTGTGGGTCTCTTTTGTCCATGCCAATAATTTTAAAATCCAAAGAAGGAATCTTGGGACAGATTTGGTCCCTTGGGAACCCATCTATCCCTTGGCTCTTTATCGGGGATTTCAATTGTCGTAGGTTAGCAGGGGAAAAATCCGGCCCTGGAAAATTTTCATTGTCTGCAGCAGCTGAGTTTGATGTGTTCATTAATTTGTTTCCTCTGGTAGAACTGCCTTCTAGTGGTCTTAAGTTCACTTGGACTAGCAACCGAATAATTGGCCATGTCAAAGCTGTTCTTGACAGAAGCCTGGGCAACGAATGGTGGGTTGAGAAGTTTGAACAAGCATATCAGAGAGTATCACCTCAAGTGGCTTTGGATCATGTGCCAATGCTGGTGGGCTGTTCTTCAATTCCTAAACCTCGTAATGACCCCTTCAGGGTTCAGCGATTCTATATGGAGAATTTGGGATTCCATGAGGTTGTTAGGGAGGTGTGGGGAACTGATTCTAAAATAAAACATAAGATTGGTTTTGTGTATTGTAATATGTTTATGTTATTATATTTGTTATTATTTTAAATTAGATTCTAAAATGGAACTTAAGATTGGTTTTGTGTACAATAATATAATGGACACAAAACACCGAATCATGGGTATAAAATTATAGGCTCTTCACAAAGGAGCCAAATTGAATCGTTTTTTTGATTAGGGCTGTTCACCGACTAGGGCTGTTCACTGACTCTCCGATTTGCGTCTTCCTCTTCAAGTCTACGATGACGGTTCTTCTTCCCCTTTTGGCGGTGCTGTACTCCTTTTGGCGATCGTATTTCAGGTAAGAATGGTGCTTGTTATTTTATTTCAATTTGAATGTTTGTTTATCGTATTTGAATGTTGAATGTCTCTGGTTTTTTTATTTTTTATTTTCTACTACTTCTTCTTTTTCTTCTCTGTCTACTACTACACCATTGTTTCTTCTGCAATGCAACTTTTTTTCGAATGTCGACTTTTTTTTTTGAATGTTTGAGTGTCAGACTCTGTTTTTTTCCTTCTTCTTCTCTGCCAACTATTGCACCTTCGTTTCTTCTGCAACGTATTTTTTTTTTGAATGTTGACTTCTTTTTTTTTGAATGTCGAGCGTCTAGTCTCTCGACTCTGTTTTTTTTTCTTCTTCTTCTCTACCGACTACTGCACTTCTTTTGCTTCTTTTTTTTATTTTTATTTTAAATGTCGACTGACTGTCTGACTCAACTTTGTTCTTTTTTCTTCTTCTGCTTCTTCTTTTTCACTAGCCTTTGCCGACTACTGCACCTTCCTTTTTTTTTTCCTTTGTTTTTTTCTACAATGCAACGCTTTTTTTTTCTTTATTTTAATTTTTATTTTTAATATCGACTCTGTTTTCTTCTTCTTTTTCTCTGCTGAGTTCATACTGCTCTTAAACCATTGTTTTTCATTCGTTTCTTCTACAAGGCAGTTTATTTTTTTAGATATATGAGAAATTCTTTCTTGCAATCTTGCTACATATATTTTTAATGCAGGATTTATTACTTCTAGAGGAATAGAGGCACAAACACTTATTTTGGTATCATAGA
Organism: Protea cynaroides; assembly: GCA_028583415.1. Taxonomy (NCBI): domain Eukaryota; kingdom Viridiplantae; phylum Streptophyta; class Magnoliopsida; order Proteales; family Proteaceae; genus Protea; species Protea cynaroides. The sequence goes on from CM053267.1 coordinate 38,180,955, forward strand.
GGTAAGTAACATTATAGTTTTCTTCTTTGTTGTCTTGCTTTTTACTTATATGCTATGATGTTTCGAGTTCTAAATTCTAACTTCTTAATTTATTGATTTGTGATTTTTTGTTTACTATAAATATGATTCTTTATGTCTTATATTTTATTCATTATTTGTTGGTTTTTTCATATTAATTAAGTTATGTCTTAAATGTTGATTATTTATGTAAAATAATGCATATATATAAACATTAATTCAACATTAATATTTTAGAAATAAAAAAAAAATACACTGGGAACACCTTGGTTGCCTAGGCGGTGCCTAGGCACCTAGGATGGCCTCAAACGCTTTGGATTGCGTTGTCGCCTTGACAACTATGGGACTCGCATGACATGCAGCTCATACCAGGAGGTCTTCGGTGTGGGTGGATTGTCCTAGTTTTGTAGCTAAAGATGTGGTGTGGGATGCTTCCCATTGACCACTTTTTAGATTTCATTAGTTTGATAGATATTTTGCCGTAGAACAACTACCCTGCTGATGGCAATGCCGAAGATGGGGTGGGGGTTTGAATGGGCCTTTTATGTACAATCTTTTATTTTGTTATAATATAATTCATTGCTGACTTTTAGAAAAAAAAAAGAGTTACCTAATGAGGACTAATCTTACCTTCCAAAATTGTACTCAAGCTTTGGCTATAAATCTTAATGCAAGGAGAAGCATTCTCACGATTTAGAAAAAAGAAAGCTTGCTCAGCAATCGAGTTGGGCTCTGCTAGCTATGGGACTTAGCCAGGCCAACTCTCCATCGATTCCTTTTCCTTTCCTCTACTATTTTCTCTCTTCCATTACTACTAATAGTCTGTGATAGCTACTGCTGTAACTATTACCAGCAGTGATCGAACCCTGATGAAACCAATCTTTTAATGCTGTTGAACTGAAGGAGGAATATGTTACAGCCAACCAGTCAGCCCAAATATTCAACTCTCAAGACCTGCGGTTGCTGTTAGAAAGTTCTATCTGCGGAGATTAATTTGTCCTTGAATAAGAGATCCCTTCTCTGATTAAGATCAAACTTTTGGGGTTGTTTGACAAAGCTCTATTGTTGGCTCTGGCTGAAGTTTGAAACCCATCCAACGGTTGGATCTCTTTGTACAAGATGAGTTTCTATTTGCCAGCATAGTTTCTGGCTTGAATAACCTTCCTGTTTCCTTAGAACTTGCTGCCCTAACTTTTTAGGGCTGGTTGTTAAAGATCCTTAGATTAAGGCCTAATATCTACTAAGCCATAGCCTTGCACCAATTTGGTATCAGAACATGGCAACGGAGGCCGGAGGGTTCTAACTATCCCAATCAGCTCCCTGACCCTATGACTGTAGTGCTACAGCAATTGACTGAGATCCATGCTCAAGTGGCTAATATGGATACTAGGATGAACCCATTAATTGTGGGACAATAGCAGTCCACAACTAATAACATCCCAAGGAATCTTCCACGAGCCCCCCCCCCCCCCGCCCCGCCCCCACCCCCGCCCCCGGCCCCGGAAGAGTTCCTATTCATGAGGAACACGCTCCACTATACTATGATCATGATATGCGTCAACATCCTTGTGATAAACACCCATACAGTGAGATTGGAATTAAAAGAGTTCATTAGTCGACATGACCCATAGTTGTTTCATGATTAAATGTCTGCTCTTGATAATTACTTTGATTGGTTTGACCTCCGAGAATCCAGGAAATTAAAATTGGCACGCTCTAAGTTAGTAGGGGTAGCTAGAGAATGGTGGAGGTATTATGAAAAGAGCTTGATCTGACAACGACTGGAACCTACCACTTGGGAAGGGATGAAGGGAGAACTCAAAGAGAAGTACTTCCTTGAACCTTCCAAAGGAGACTTCATGATCAACTGAACACCCTTCGACAAGGTACTCTCTCCATTGAAGACTCTATGCACTAGTTCGATAATTTGTGTGCTCGTACTGGCTTGCGTGACAATGATGGTTAGATGATCTCTCGCTTTAGACTTGCCCTATGTCCTGATCTTTGAGACAAAATTGGAGTGACTCAACCTGAGCATCCATGATTGTTTCGGGAAAGCCTTTCAAGCGGAAGATCTGTTGAAGACCACCACACGGAGATTTACCCCTTAATCTAGAGAGGGTAAACGATCTATGCCTACTCCCAAGGCTACAAGTACTACGTCACGAACTACACCAACGGTTAATAAGGGTAAGGCATCCATGCCAGCAGGTTATTTTGTTCAGTGTCATCACTGTAATGGTTATGGACACTTTGCCTAGGACTGCCCGCCCCGCCCACAAAAGTCAAAAGGAAATTCTATTGTTGCTGTTGTTGAAGCTAATACCGATTTACAGATTTGTGATCCACAGAACAATGATACACTAGACAACGCAACGGTTGATGACGATGCATATGTTGACTACGGGGATGATGGCTATGAGGATTCCAATGAAATACATGTGGTGAGTTGATACTAGTGGCTGAATTCAAGGGTTGAAGATTGGCGCCATCATAGTATTTTTAATATCTGCATGTCTAGTGGTTCAAGCCTTGTTCAAATTATCATGGATAGTGGTAGTTGTGTGAATGTCGTTTCACAAGCTTTTGTTATAGACTCCAAGCTGATAGCAGAGAAGTACCCACAACCTTACAAAATCTCTCTCTTAAATCGTAACACACTAGAGGTGAGTCACTGATGCTCTGTTCCTTTGAAATTGGGAGCTTATGATAAGAAGGTAAGGTGTGATGTTATTCCAATGATTCTCACTGATGTATTATTGGGTGACCATGGGTGTATGATAATGATGTGCTTGTGGGGGGGGGTACAAAGAACCAATGCTACTTTGATGTTGATGGAAAACCTATGATCTTGAAACCTCTCAACGTGCCTGCTGAAAGGGGAAAGCTGAGAGCCGCACAGTTGAAGAGAAAGCAGATATTATAGTCTCAAAAAAAGGACCAACCAGCAAGCAAAGGCAAACAGATTAGTCGACCATCTTCTTCTGGACAGCATGTTGATAAGCCCCTTTTGGTCCTCAATCAACAAGAATTTGAGGAGACTAGCAAGGAGACCTGATTGATAATAACCCTCATTGAATTATTAGCCACCAAACTTGCTGCCTCTTCCTTTGCTTAAATAATGTGCGAATTTCTCTCCCTCTAAACGCTCCAACAGAAAGCGAACGGAATTAGTTCTTACACAACAGTAGCCCTCCACTGATCAACACTCCTCCCACTCCACCATCATTGCTAAGAGGGAGTAAGGAAATACCCAGCACGCCCGCATAACCAACACCACCAGTTACAAAACTTCCCATTTTCTTTTTAAAACTGATTTCACTTCCTTTCCCTTCTCTTTTCTTGTAACCAGAAGGAGCTGTACAGAAAAGCCATTCGCTGTAATGTTTTCTGTCTAACTGCCTTGGCCATAGTGAATCGTCCCATCTTTCACTAAATCCTCTTCCCTAGCTATCCTTTATTAGTCCTCTTGGGAAAGGTACTTTTATGATTTCAGTTGGCATTGTTATTTTTATGAAAATCCTCATCAGAAGTCGAATTGCATGATCCCAATATTGTGTACCCCTGCATTAACCAGATCCTTTCTTTGTTGTTTTTATATTGGCAGAAATGGAATTTACTAAAGAGAGGAGGGTAAAAGGAGTATTGGCTTCATATTTAAATTTTGAAATGGAAAAACTTCTCTTGTGAATAAGAATATAGAAACATCATCATATGGTTTTTAAGATGATATACAGACAATGCTCACTCCTTTGTGTGTGGTACAGTCTCTTAATCTACAGCAGTTTGTCCCTCTGGTTTTTCATCTTATCAATTTGCAAATTCTTTGACTAAAGCTTATGACGAGTGAAGAGTTACTTTTCCTTGTTCTATGGACAAGTCCTCCATGGCGACCTTTATGGAAGAAGTTGAGGAGAACTAAGAATGGAGGATAATTTAGGTTAAATTTCATTAGCTGTACTGTCAGCACCTATCTTCTCCTATTTGCAAAAAAGTTTCATAGTTCAACTTTCCGCTTTACTATTCTTTAAGAATAGGGATAGCACTTCTCATTTTGTTTAGGGTAAATTACACTTAAGGTACTGTAACGTTTAAAGACCTATACTTAAGGTACCCAACGTTCCATATATTGTGTTTGGGGTACCTAAACCAGGGGGAAGGTTAACATGAATTTGATAAAATTTCAAAATTTCCCAACCCTCACCGGTACCCTATGGAAGGATGAAACCTCCGTCTTTGTTCCGGATCCTGAGGATTACAAAACAATGTTCTGGTGGCAAGCTCTCCAGCACCATGGTCTTCTTGCTGTTAGGAGTATGGGTCCTGTTAGTCTTCCAATCACCTCCTCTGCTAACCAATAATCTTGGCTTCCATGGGGAAATCCCTTCTCCATCCGTTAGCGCAAGGGAGCATTACACTGGATTTGAGCTCAAGAATCACTTCTCTGCTGAAATGGAAGGTTCTTTCATGCAATGGCGCACCAACAGAGAAGTTTACCGTAGGAGATCCGTCGGGGAATCTGAGAACAGCTGGTGAGTCCTTCAAGAAATTCCGGCGGAACTCCGGTGGCCTTGAGATTCTCTTGACACCCCAGCAAACCTCATCGAAGGTGTTGAAGAAGTTCCAGAATGACATTCCGTTCCATCACAACGTGATTGACGGTGCATCCAATGAAGACGCCGTCAGCTGGTTAGATCTTTTTGCAACACAATCCGAAATACTGTAAAATTCAAGGTTAAACAGCAATCGATAAAATCGGTAGTGCTCTAGGTCTATTATGATTTAAATCCGGTTGTGCTTTCATAATTTTTTACTCATCGGCAAAGTAATCCATGAAAATTCGCTTTCTTTCTGGAGGTCTCTATTCCATCAGCGTCACGTGGTTCAGTTAAACTAGCTGTATATGTGTTTTTTTCTTTCTAGATCTCCTTCAGTGAAAGCAGTTTTAATGGGTGAACTGGAGGTTTAGCTGTTATACAAGGAGGGAAGTCTGACATCCATGTCGCTTGGCTCAGACAAACTGGTGGTCGTTGTCTGTCTTGCAGGTTTGCTTCATAGGAAGCATCTGACAAAGACTCCGTCAGAGAGCTTGGTCACTTGGACGGCAGTTATGGCTTGAAATGCCGTCATAACTGATGGTGCAGTCAAAGGCGAAGGGCTTCCTGACGGGAGGGGTTGAGGAGAGAGACAATCATGAACGGGAGAAAGGAGAAGGCAGGGGAGGGGGGGAGGAGGGAGGGTTAGACAAAATTGAAATTTTGTCAAATTCGGGTTAACCTTATCTGATTTAGGTACCCCAAACACAATATACGAAACGTTGGGTACCCTAGGTGTAATTGTATGAAACGTTAGGTACCCTAGGTGTAATTTACCCCTTTTATTTAAAACAATTAATAGTTAGAGATTTTCTCTTCAGACAGGTATCACTTGCTGGGTTGCAGAGATTTACAAATGAACTTTCAAACCCTACTCATTAGAGAAAGGATGAGAATATGAAATGTAGAAATGTCTGGATGAATTTAAAAATTGGTAACGCAAATTACACTGAGAGGGTAAAGCAACATAACAAACTTTAAGCCATCTGTCGCTAGTATGAGTTTCAAGTTAAGAGAACTAGCTCTGAAATGGCAGTCCACAGATAAAAAATTTAGGTGAGAATCTAGAAAGCTATGAACTTTCGTACAGAATGCAAATAATTTCACCCTCTAACCACCCTGCAAAGAATGATTATTTTTTTATTTACAAGAGGGTAAGCGTGTATAATTGACCACGTTTATGAAAGTTTCACAAGAAATGAGTCCAAAAATTTCTACTGCACTAGCAACTTGGAGAAACATTGACATTGGGAGCATCAAGGTAGGAAACAAAGAGAAAGAAAATCATTACGAATTCTACCCTCAAAAAAATGAGGATATCTGAAGGAACTTCCCATGAAAAACTGGAAAAAAAAAAAAATAGTCTTGTGGAAGCCTCATATCCATTTGGGAAAATGGATTTATTGACATTCTGCTACCCAACTTAAGCTTATTCAGATCCTCATAAAGAGAGACCAGTTTTATTTTCAGGCCCTTTATTTTTTCATTTTCACTTTCTTTTATATTTTCTGATGCTATGCTTTAATTGAATAAGGAGGAAGGTCTGAGCAGATCATTCTGAATTTATATTTCCACAGGCTTTACCACCCAGCTATTCAAACACAGAAAAATGACTGTTTCAAGCTTCTTGCAGGTGGCATGAATGATACCTTAACCAACAAGCTCTGCATGGCGCTGAGGAAAGAGAATCGGTGATCTGTCTCAGCTGCTTCTTTCTATGAGGGGATCACTTCTTTCTGTGAGAGGATCATAGTCATAATCTTCACCAGCCTTCACAAATCTACCTTTCACGCGCTTTCTGGTATCTGCTCTGGCTTTACGAGAAGCATATCTTATTTGTTTTCCAAACCTACAAATCAAGCATGTATTGGAGAATAAAGCTATAAACAACGCAAGACTTTTAAAATGAAACATTTTGATATATGTTTGTACTGTGCAATGCAAAAGCTTAAGCTATTGAGGTGGAGAGGCCCAACTGGTTGATGGAGGCACCCAAAGTCCAAGAGTTCTCCAATGTGGGATAATTCCCAACAATATGCTTGTAATCAACATAGATGAGGACTTGAATGTTTCTCATAGGGGAAAAGTGGTACACAGAGACCATGCTAACACATACATCCAAAAAACATATCTTTTATTCAATCCCCAAGGGTTAACTCATTTGGTAAGAGTCAACACCTCAAAGAGGTCATGAGTTTAACTACTCTCCTTGGGGCCTACCTATCCAACAAAAAAAGAAGAAGAAAGAAGCCTGTATATTACAGAAAGACAAGAAGTTGCAGTTCATATTGCAGGATGTAACCCAGAAATAGGCCAATAAAAAAAACTCAACTATTATATGGCAACAACCTCTTCAAGTCTGTCAGCAATAACTAGCTTTTTTTTACAAACAGACCACTTTCAACAAAATCCTTGCCATTTCTTTATCACCTGTTGCTTCTTTGGTGACAGAGTGGAGAAAATTCCAGTAATCGGCAGATAAGAAACTGAGTACTTTTCTTTTTCTACTTTACTGTGAGTAATTTAAAGGAAAGCAAAGAGGGAAGGGGAAGGGGGGAGGCAAAGAGATTTTAATATTTGAGTCATACCTATTGGCTTCCAAATTTGATTTCTCTCGGTATCTGATCTTCGAGATTCAAACTCAACTATTTCAGAAGCCACAGTTATTTGTGTTAAACTGTAGTGATGTTCACAGACCACACAATAGGACAGCGCGCTGTCCTTATCGTGTGATGTTATGTATTTTCCTTATTTTTCTTAAGTATAAGCCAACGTCTCTTAGTGGGCTTGGGTAGTGGCGTAGTAGAGGAGTCTAGGTGGGGACGTGTTAGTTGAGGGTTACCTAGTTTTTAGGATTTTTAATATATTGTTGCTATTATGTAGCTAATCTCCTATAATTAAGTAATGGGGATGAGCAACGGTTGTATTTTCTCTTTTCTATTTAAGAGACGAGAATGGATAATGAAAGTAGTTTTATGAAGTTAAATTAAAGACTTGTGTCTTTCAGAGGTAGGTTATTCCTCGAAAATAACCCTTGATTTTCTCATTCTCTCACATTACGTTCTGCAAAATAGGGAAGTCCAGAAAGGGTGATTAGGAGAAACGGCTCCAATCTGAGCAATTCTTAAGAGACCGTAACATGTAGACTCCTTGTTGCTGATCTCTCACAGTCCACACGGTAGAACTTACTTACAGACTTACAGTCCTAATCGTGTGGGACTTTTTGCTGTGCTGCGGTGTTGGAGTAGGACTCTAAGTCCTTGGTTACTGTGTTGGAATAGGACTCCACAGTCATATCTAATGAAGAGCTTAGTTTAGATAGGTTTCCTATTCTATTTAGATGTTCTTTCTTATTCAAATACTTCAGTCTTATTTGCGCAATTAGTTGCTGGGACTTCTATTTGTAATGGGTTTCTTTTTATTATATATATGAAATAAGGGGGAAGACTGAAGAGAGGCACTAATGGTTCTGCCCCTTTTCTGAGCAGAATCGATCTCTTCCCCTCCTCTTTTCTTCTTCTAAATTCTTCACTGTTTCTGGTTCACCTTTCTTGTTTAATTTGTTACATGGTATCAGAGCTTATCGATCAGAATAGTTCCTTCTGAACTTCTGTTTTGATAAACCCCTACGAAGATTGCCCTTTTCTTTAGTTGCAGCAACCTGTGCTGCCTTTCATTATGCATTAGATCCAGTTCTACAACTCTGGATATGCTTACTGTTGCTGCCATTACCTGCTACTAGCAACTACTGTCTACTGCAAAGATCTTATGATCAATTGATGATCGAGATCTTACATTGTTCTATTACTGCTGCTGCTGGCCTGCACATATCGTGAGAGATTATTTTTATGCTGCTTCTCTACTAATTACCTGCTGGCCAGCTTCAATGCTCTGATCTGATGATGCTCTGTGATCCAGACTTTCTACTACACTGCTTCTGCTGTTGTCACGCCTACACAGATCTTCTCTGATCTATTTTTTTTTTTTACCTAATCCGCTGCTGGTCTGCTTATCTATTTCGATCAAACCCATTACAATGTCTCGAGGTATTTCACTCACTATTCATGGCTGAATACAAGTCTTCTGTGGATAGTTCTTCTCATAATGTTCAGATCACCTTTATGAAATTAAAAGGGGTATCTAACTACCAGCTATGGGCACAAGCCGTTCAAACCTTCATACAGTGTAAAAGTAAAATGCAGTACCTAGCTGATGATCCTCCCACTCTGGACCCCAAACATGTTGCTTCCACCAAGGCCCATGAAGAGTGGAAGTGTGAGAATCCTACCCTCCAGACCTGGTTATGGGTTAGTATTGATACTTCCATCGTCTCTAATGTCATGTTTCATAAAACATCCAATGATATATGGATAGACCTGAAGGCAAGTTGTTCTCAGGATAAAAATATCTCACGTATTTATGATCTCTATGAAAAGATATTTAATTTTACTTTGAGAGAGAAATCCATTAGTAAATATTACAGTGGTTTTAAGAACTGCAGGTTGTTCAACCTCTTATTACCGACCTTGAGCAGTTGAAAACTCAACAATATAACTTTTATGTTGCCAAGTTCCTAGTAGGTCTTCCACCAGAATATCAGTCATTCAAAAGTCAATTGTTGATAGGTGAGAAGATCCCTACACTGAATGATATATTCTTTCATCTTCAACGACTAATGTCTCCCAATGATTCTACATCATCTAAGGACAATTCTACTTTATTCACTAGCTTCGGCCGAGGTAGAGGCCGTGGTAATAGAGGACGTGGAAATGGTTCTCCTAGCCATGGTGGACGAACTAACTTTAATAAGTCCAATAGGTATTGCATTCATTGTGGGAAGAATAATCATAATATTGATTGTTGTTGGGAAAAGTATGGTTGGCTTGAATGGGCTGAAGCTCAGGCCAACTCTACTTCCACTGAGGATAATTTTGCACCAATGGTTACCCCTTCAGCAACGGTGCTCACAGCTCTAGCAATGGCGCTTACAGCTCCACCCTCTCTTTTATCTCAGTTAGAGACATTACTCTGACGGGTATCTTAACTTGAGCAAGCAACTCCATCATCCACTGCCCACCCTCACCCATATAGGTATTATTGCTTTGCTTTCTACCACTTTTTCCACTTCTTGGATTATTGAGTCAGGTGTCTCATGTCACATGGCTGGGTAAGTGCCAAATCTATAATTCCATTCAACGTTCTAACACCTCTGTCCCAGTTTATCTTGTTGATGGTTCTTCTACCCACGCTACAGGGAAAGGAACGGTACCCCTATTACCTTCCCTGAACCTATCTTCAATTTTACATGTTCCTAAATTACCTTTGAATCGTATTTCTATTAGCCAACTTACTAAAACCTTGAACTGCTCTATTAACTTCTACCCTTCCTACTGTGTTTTTCAAGATCTCAGGACCAGGGAGATGATTGGTGGCAGGCTTGAACATGATGGACTTTACTATTTTTAGCACACTGGATTACCTACCACCATCGTAGCTACTTTAACCACCACACCTCTTCAATGGCATCACGGGTTATCTCTCACTATCCATGTTTCAGCTTCTAATTCCTATTTGCAAGTCCACTACTCATCTTGAGTGTGAAGCTTGTGAATTAGGGAAACATCACCGTTCATTCTCAACTCGCTTTGAGCCTTGTAGCTCTTCTTCTTTTTCTTTAGTTCACTCTGATATCTGGGATCCTTGTCGAGTTCCTAACCGACTTGGGTATTGCTACTTTGTTATACTTTTATTCACATTATCGTACTGATAATGCCATTGAATATACTCAAAGAGTTGTCTCTAGTTTTTGTTCTGACAAAGGCATCACCCATTAGACGAGTTGTTCTTATACTCCTCAACAGATGGGGTTGCTGAACGCAAAAATAGTCATCTCTTAAAAATTGCTCGGTCACTGATGTTTCAAATGCTTGCGCCTAAATATTATCGGAGTGATGCTATTCTTACTGCTTGTTACTTAATGAATCATATGCCCTCGTCAGTTCTTGGGAACAAAGTTCCTTTTTCAATGTTGTACCCTACTTTATCTTCATTCTCTGTTCCTCCCAAAGTATTTGGTTTTGTTTGTTTTGCTCATATGTTACAGTCCTTACGAGATAAGGTGTCTCCCAAATCTATAAAATGTATTTTTCTTCGATATTCACGAACTCAAAAGGGCTATAAATGCTATGACCCCATTACTCGACGTCATTTTGTTAGTACGGATGCCACATTATTTGAAACCGCATCATATTACCCTGCACCATCTCTACCCACGCTGCTTGGCCCCATATCTCCATCTGAGCCCATTGGTCCACTATTACCACTTCTCTTACCATCTGATGAACCTTCCATCTCACTTACTACCCAACCCCCACTATAGGTTTACCGCCGGCGTGCTAAGGCTCCTTCAGATCCAGCTCTTGTCTTGGTACCATTCACAACGCCGAGTCAGGATCTAAACCTACACAGGGTTCAGCTCCACCTGCCGTCTCTGTTCCTCTTGGTCCTGATGATCTACCCATAGCTCTAAGTAAAGGTTTGTGTACTTAGCAGTCTTCAGTTTTATACCCAATTGATAAATTTGTTACTACCTCACATCTTTCTAATCATGTTGCTAATCTTGTTTTCTCTTTATCTACTACCTTTATTCCTACCACCCACCTCCAGGCCTTGTCCCATCTTGGGTGGAAGGAGGCTATGGATGTTGAGATGGATGCCTTGCTTTCTCGTCAGACTTGGTCTCTAGTTGATCTCCCTGCAAGTAAATCTGTGGTGCATTGCCGTTGGGTGTATACAGTCAAGCATAATCCTGATGGGTCTGTTGAAAGCCTTAAGGCTCGTTTGGTAGCTAAAGGGTTTATTCAAACTTATGGGGTTGATTTTTTTGAGACCTTTTCCCTAGTGGCTCGTTTTAACTCTGTACGAGTTCTTATATCCATGGCTGTCAACTTCGATTGGCTTTTCTATCAGATGGATGTCAAGAATGTTTTCCTATATGAGGATCTCCAGGAATAAGTATACATGGACCAACCTCCAGGGTATGTTGCTCAGGAGAGGGGGGGGGGAGGAGTCCACCAAAGTTTGCAAGTTACATAAGGTTATTTATGGATTGAAACAATCTCCACATGCTTGGTTTGATAAATTTAGCTATGTTATTACACAATGTGGCTTTTTACCTTATTACTCTGACCACTTTGCATTTGTTCAGCGTCAAAAGTCAAAGTAGTGTTGATAACTGTATATGTGGGATGATATCATTGTTACTGGTGATGAAAAATCTGGGATTTCAGATATCAAGGCCTACCTAAATAAATACTTTCAAATGAAAGATCTAGGCCTGTTACGTTATTTCTTTGGTATTGAAGTTGTTCGTTGCGGCAAAAGCACTAATTTATACCAACGAAAATGTGCTCTTGATTTACTAAACGAAACTAGTCTACTTGATTCTAAACCTCATTTGAAACTTGAAACTAGTGACAGTGCAGACTTTTAAGATGTATATAAATATCGGCGTTTGGTTGGTAAACTGATCTATCTGACAGTTACTCGACCAGATTTATCTTATGTTGTTGGGGTGGTTAGTCAGTTCATGTAGACTCCCAAATAGGTTCACTGGGAAGCTGCTTGTCGTATTGTGAGATATTTGAAAAAGTCTTCTCGTAGAGGACTTATCTATCTATGCCACAACACTTTGATCTTTGTGGGATACTCGATCTCGACCGGGCTGGTGTTGATGGTGATAGGTGTTCCATGACTGGATATTGTACATTTGTGGGTGGTAATCTTATCACTTGGAAGAGCAAGAAGCGATTATCGTGTCTAAGTCTAGTGCTGAGGTTGAATATCGTGCTATGGCTCGGACTCTCGCTGAACTTATGTGAGTTGGGATTTCCATCATCTCGACCTCATACTATGTTTTGTGATAATCAAGTTGCTATTTATATTGCTAGTAATCCTGTGTTTCACGAGCTCACCAAACACATTGAAGTTGATTGTCACTTTGTCCGTGATGCTATCACTAAGAAGCTTGTGATTACTCCTTTTGTCACCTCCTCCAATCTGTTAGTTGACATCTTTACCAAACCTCTGTTAGGACCAGCATTTCGTCTCAATTGTTCTAAGCTAGGCATGGGAGGCTTGTATGCTCTAGCTTGAGAAGGGGGAGAGAGAGGGGGGGGGGGAGGGTATTCACAGTCCACACAATAGGAGACCTCACTGTCCTTATCGTGTGGACTTCACAGTCCACACAATAGGGTTGCTCAGGAGAGGGGGGGGGGAGGAGTCCACCAAATTTTGCAAGTTACATAAGGTTATTTATGGATTGAAACAATCTCCACGTGCTTGGTTTGATAAATTTAGCTATGTTATTACACAATGTGGCTTTTTACCTTATTACTCTGACCACTTTGCATTTGTTCGGCGTCAAAAGTCAAAGTAGTGTTGATAACTGTATATGTGGGATGATATCATTGTTACTGGTGATGAAAAATCTGGGATTTCAGATATCAAGGCCTACCTAAATAAATACTTTCAAATGAAAGATCTAGGCCTGTTACGTTATTTCTTCGGTATTGAAGTTGTTCGTTGCGGCAAAAGCACTAATTTATCCCAACGAAAATGTGCTCTTGATTTACTAAACGAAACTAGTCTACTTGATTCTAAACCTCATTTGAAACTTGAAACTAGTGACAGTGCAGACTTTTAAGATGTATATAAATATCGGCGTTTGGTTGGTAAACTGATCTATCTGACAGTTACTCGACCAGATTTATCTTATGTTGTTGGGGTGGTTAGTCAGTTCATGTATACTCCCAAATAGGTTCACTGGGAAGCTGCTTGTCGTATTGTGAGATATTTGAAAAAGTCTTCTCGTAGAGGACTTATCTATCTATGCCACAACACTTTGATGCTGTGGGATACTCTGATGCTGACTGGGCTGGTGTTGATGGTGATAGGTGTTCCATGACTGGATATTGTACATTTGTGGGTGGTAATCTTATCACTTGGAAGAGCAAGAAGCAGATTACTGTGTCTAAGTCTAGTGCTGAGGTTGAATACTGTGCTATGGCTCAGACTACTGCTGAACTTATGTGAGTTGGGATTTCCATCATCTCGACCTCATACTATGTTTTGTGATAATCAAGTTGCTATTTATATTGCTAGTAATCATGTGTTTCACGAGCTCACCAAACACATTGAAGTTGATTGTCACTTTGTTCGTGATGCTATCACTAAGAAGCTTGTGATTACTCCTTTTGTCACCTCCTCCAATCTGTTAGTTGACATCTTTACCAAACCTCTGTTAGGACCAGCATTTCGTCTCAATTGTTCTAAGCTAGGCATGGGAGGCTTGTATGCTCTAGCTTGAGAAGGGGGAGAGAGAGGGGGGGGGGGGGTATTCACAGTCCACACAATAGGAGAACTCACTGTCCTTATCGTGTGGACTCCTTGTTGCTGATCTCTCACAGTCCACACGATAGGACTTACTTACAGTCCTAATCATGTGGGACTTCTTGTTGTGCTGCGGTGTTGGAGTAGGACTGTAAGTCCTTGGTTGCTGTGTTGGAATAAGACTCCACCGTTCTATCTAATGAAGAGTTTAGCTTAGATAGGTTTCCTATTCTGTTTAGCTGTTCTTTCTTATTCAAATACTTCACAGTCCTATTTGCCCAATTTGTTGTTTGGATTTCTATTTGTAATTGGTTTCTTTTTATTATATATATGTAATAAGGGGGAAGACAGGCACTAATGATTCTGCCCCTTTTGTGAGTAGAATCGATCTCTTCCTCCTCTTTTCTTCTTCTAAATTCTTCACTTTTTCTAGTTCACCTTTCTTGTTTAATTTGTTACAGTTTGATCATGATTTAATTAAAAAGCCATTGAAATTCTTTATGTTTTCCTGGTGTTTTGTGCTATATATACAAGAGAAAGCAGGAAGCTCAAACTAATATAAAATCTAAAATGTATTATGTGCAATATTAGAGAAGTGAACTACATACGTTCGTGTTTTCTTCTTTTCATTGTATCTGAGCTTTGCTTTGTCCCGTGCCTGTGGGCAACTAACTTCCAAATTTGAATCCCAAGGTGATTCACTTGTTAGAAAAGCTGGTGATACCCCACAGTCTTGATAATCAGCAATACTACTTTCTCCTATGAGATTGGATAATGAAAGTGGCATGCCTGAATGCACTTGTCCAGTAGGAAAACTTAGCTTGATGTTTCTGTTACAACCAGGATTTACTACAGAGGCAGACCCAGCAGCACAAGAAGATTGAAGAGCCATGCAATCCTGTTGCCCTGGTGATGATGATGCCTGAGGAATGATAGAGAAGGAATTGTCAGCTATATATGTGTGTGAAATCCATAGGGGATTTCCAACTTTAAAAATTGATAATCATGTGAAGCGATGAATAAGAGGTAACAGAGTAACTAGTATATATCAAAGAATACACATTAAAATTTAACAAGACAAGTGCCAATTCACCAAAAAAAAAGGTAATAGAATCCAAGTGATGTGGATACTGTAAAAGCCATAAAAATAACTACATCACAGAGGCTAAGAGCACTTTCAATGATATAAATAATGAAGGAACACAAAACCACAATGGTGCAAAAAATAGGTGATAAGAGCAGTGTGAAAACTTGCATTGGTACTCGTAAGATTAATTTAACCAATATCCAGAAGAAGATGCACCAGAAAACAGATGATCTGTGACTTGAAGGTCTTTGAGGATTTTGCCTACCTCTATTAGGCAACATGTTGTGGAAGATAAGCTTGGCAGAGGAACCATTCGTGTTAGTCTTTCTATGAATTTGAGTGTTTGAATGACATATTGTGTTTGGATTTAGGGGTGAGGGGGGACACGCTCTCCTTTTCTTAATTCCTTTCTGATTTAATAAAATTGCTAACTGCTGCCCCAACGGAGTTCCAGGGTTTAAAGGAAAAAGGTCTGCTACAAAATCCAAGATGAGAGGTGAAAATGTTTAAAGAACAATTGAATGAAAAAAAAATGACCAAATTCATTTAAAATGGATATACAAAAACAATCAGCTATAAAAATGCATTGAGATCCAGAAAGGAACCTCTATGACATTCTCATTGGAACCATTAGAATCAGTAACTGAGAAGTTCTTGTCCATAAATAAGCAATCCAAAGGTACATCATCAAGAACAATATTGGGATGACTTTGTGAGCACCCAAAAATCTCCTCGCTGTTCTCAAAATTTAACCCAATATCATCCATGTTGAAACCATCACAGAGATCCCCACCATCAGTAACTCCAACATCCTTCAATGGAGAACAGCCCTGCTACACATTGAATAAATAGAATCACTATCAAACTAAACACAACAATCCAATTAGGTTTTTGGGCAAGTTTGTGTTCTAATGATAAGAGTATCAAATAGAAGTAATCACCTTGGACAAGTTTGTGTTCTCAGTGTATGATGGCTCTTTTTCTACATTGCAGGGCAATGAATTCACATTAGGAGGAACCACTGAAGATGATGGACCTGTCCAAGGTTCAGATGAAACACAAGACTCCAACTCTTTCAGCTTGGTGGTAATCATCAAACCATGTTGCTGTTGTCCAGGTTCCCAACAGTCAGTAACGCAATTCTCATTCACAGTTATGATGCTTTGTTGTCCCCACCTAGTATTGATTTCTTTGGAAGGCTCTGAAATAGTAGGACATCCTGAGTAAGAACTTAGTGTCTGACGATGATGTCCAGGATCCAAACAGCAATTCACATTGGTGCTGCAATTCTCACAGAAAGACATTTTATCTTCAATGCACCGAATAATTGCAGGCTGTGAATGGCAATTGTCGCAAATGAGTGAACGAAGATGCCTCTGTGATAGTGCATTTGCTCCGTGCACATAGCCATCACAACTCAAGCAAAGATGAGCAGAATCAGATGTGCAGTATACGATAGCCCGCGCAACTCCACAGAATTCACATAATGGTATCATTTATTCCCTGAACCTAATCTACTTTTGCAAACTCAAACGTCCCTAAAAACCTAGGGGTTGTGGGGGGGGCAATTGAACTGACAACTACTCCCCAACCACAAACCCCTAGTTTCTCTGTCTTCCAAAACAACGGAATAATCCAAACCAGAAGAAAAATCAGTGATGGAAGTAAGTCCAGTACTAAAGAGAAGAACCAAAACTGAAAATTTTAGAAAAGAATCTGAGCTCAGAACAGAATTAGGCAAGATGATCAGAGCACTTACAGATTAATCCATGGAAAACGGATGAAGAAATTCAATCAAAATATTCATTTCATCAAATGCCATGAAGGATCCAAAATCCAGAGTCAGATTTAAAATCTCCTGAAAGAAGAAATGCTATGGGGTCACAGTTGAGAGAAACAGAGCTCGAAGTAAGGCTATTGCTCGACTATTTATTCGGTTTTCAGCTGATTCAACAGAAACTACTGCTGACGTGGTTTTTTACAGAGCTGTCATGCTGCCACGTAAGTAAGAATGTCAGAATATCTCGTCCGGGCACGGTCAGGCCATTTTACTCGCTCATAGGCCCCACATTTTACTTCAAACATAAGTCCCGCCTAGGGTTACCAATGATCTTAGATTCTTAGGCTATAAAATTGACACGTGTTTTAAATTCCCAGCCTCATCGCCATGAAAATAGTATTTAGGCAATAAAAGTACTTTTTTGTACTTTGGACGTCATTATACGCCGGAAGCGGTTAGAGCGAGTCTTGAGCATTTAGCTGTTAAATTTTACAGGTTCTGTTTGTTTTAACGATAAATAAAATATAGTGATTTTTAGAGAAAGAAAAAAGAACTTTATCTTAAAAAAATTTATATACAAAATATTACAAGTAAAATTTTACATCAAAACAAACACGACCTATTTATCAAAAGATAGACATCAAAGTTGATAAGGCTTCCTAAAAAAGAGTAAAAATAGCGGCATTACGTGGAAGCTGGAATGCTTATCTAGGGTTTCCCACGTTTTATTTATGGTAGGTTAAACACTGTTTCAAGGTAGACATCAAAGTTGTTGAGACTTAGAGATTACTTGTGGTCTCTCTGTTATTTTTTTTATTTTTTATTTTTATTAAAAATTAATAATAATAATTTTTTTTATCAAAATAAAAATTTATTATAAAATAAAAAATATATTTAATATGTCGAAAAGTATTTTTTGCAACCTTCTTCTTCCCATTTCTTCTTCCATTCCCATCGATCTAGATGGCTTATTCACCAAATTCACCAACGAGTAATTGCGAAGATGATTAACAACAATTAGTTTTAATTTCTTTCGCAATTTTTTCAGGTGTCATTTTCCCTGCAACTCTCCACGCCAATTTTGACAATGACCTTTATTCTTCACAAAGATTTTTTTTTTTTTGCTAGAATTTGAGGTTTAGATTCAATGGTTTAAGGTTATAAGGATTAAGATTCAAGGTTTCAAAAAGGATAAGATTATGCTTTCTTCATTTTTAAGTTTTCAAGGTCTAATGGTGTTTTTAGGTAAAGCTTGCCTGCGATTCTACTCAAAAAAAAGATAACACTTCCGTCCCCACACTTAATGGCTTCTAGTCTCACATTTCACTTCCGTACTCAAGATAAGTCCCGCGTGGGGTTACCAATTATCTTAGGCTATGAAATTCGCACGTGTTATAAATTGCCAACTTTAACACTATGAAAATAGCATTTAGGCAATAAAATGTACTTTTTTGTCTATATGAGACCCTTAATTTGGGCCATCATGGTGGTACCTTGGAAGCAATTGGAGCAAGTTTGGGCATCTATAGTTTCCAACTTTTTATTTATGGTAAAGTTAAATCTTATTTTGATAGTAAAATTTGATGTGTACGTAAATTTTTTAATTTATATTTACGGAAAGTAAGAAGAAGACAAAGTTTATTTTTCTCTTTTTAAAAATTATTATATTTTATCTTTTGAAAATAAACATTGAAAAAAAAAATTTACATATAAAAAAATTACACAGAATTTTACGGTCAAATTTTACGTTAAAAATATTAAAACTTAATACGTCAAAAGGTAGACTTTTTTTTGGTAAAAGTCAAAGGGTTAGACATTAAAGTTGATATGCTTTTTTTTTTTTTTTTTTTGGTAAAGAAGTTGATAAGCGAGCAAAAATAGCGGCATGAACGGTTAAACACAATGTCAAAAGTAAACATCGAAGGGTTTTTTGGTAAAAAGGTAAACATCGAAGTTGATAAGGTTTCTTAAGAAGAGTAAAAATAGCGGCACGCGCGGATGTCGGAATGCTCCCCATTTCAATTTTGAATGACCTGTTGGGCCCACAACGAATTGTGGTGGAGTCTTCTTGCTTATCCAATTGGGTCTTTAGTAAGGAAATGTTACTTGTCACCTACTTAGGTGATAATTAGACTTATCACCGAGAAATTTAACTACCAGATAACCGTTCCGCTATAATATCTCTATTGATGTGTGTATTAAAAGGGATTGGTGATAACATTTTTGACACCAAGTGGGTGATATAAAGCCAGAACCAAAAGGTGTATCCGTAATAAACTCATATACTGATTCTTTTTTATTCCTAGTATTGTCTAGTGTATCGGATTATGGATTGAATTGGCCAATCTGATACTTTGTTTTTATTTTTTTATTAATATTTTACATGAAAATTTTTCTCCATGCATGTAAATTTTGTGTACTTCTCAAGTTTTTTTTTTCTGTATTTTATGTTAAAACAATCAAACAATGAAAAATCTTATTTTATATAAAATTTTCATTTTTTGACTTTTATATGGAACAAAAAGAATTGTAAGAATATTATCTAGCAAGTAACGAGTAACCAAGTATGATGATGATGATATGAAAATAGAAATTATCATTTTTTTTCTATTTTTTCTAAATAATTTTTTTGCATCCATACTTTTATGTGCTATTCACCTTTTCTTGCATTTTATTCCCTATAATTTTTTATAATTTAATTTTTCCTTCAATTTATAGAGTTTATGGTTTTCACTTTTCACCCCTTCGGTCTGGAATTTTAGTCATTATATACAAAATAAATATGTATCAAGTCCGTCTGAATGTAACAAGGGTTACAACATGTATTTGTAACCAGTTTTTTTTTTTTTTTTTTTTTTGCACATTCATTGGTCATTCATTGAAACCTCAATGTACAAGCAGTTTTGGTATTTCATTTGGGTACAAGTCTAACTGTGAAAAAGGCCTTGTTACAATTAGAAAACCCCATATTTATTGATCTAGACATTTTTTCCTATAGAATCGTATCTCTACATAGAAAACATAGAAAATGATTTTTAAAAACTCTAGAATTCCTAACGGAAAATTCAAAAAACATCTATTGAACGAGTCCATGACCGTTATAGAGTCTCTTCACACTAAAACCTCTCCTAATTAAATTCAAGGATGATTTTTACTCCTGCAGATCAGCAAGAATTTGCTCTTAATTGAGAAAATGCTTACTCTTGTATGTTGGGAATAGTTCTACATTGCTTAGAGACTATAACCTTGAATGCCTTATATATGTGAGAGTCTCTCCGCCTACAAGTTTGAATTTTTGAGATGAAAACATAACATGGTATTAGAGCTTCAGGTTCACTCCGTATGGTTACCCAAAAAAGAAATCACATGCCAAGTGTACTGTCACTTAGAAAAAGGGCAACACGTGAGGGGGAATGTTGGGAATAATCTCACATTACTTATACTAGAACCTTGGAGGCTTTATATATGTGAGACCTTCCATTTACAAGTTCGAACTTTTGAGATGGAAACTTAATAGTGTACTGTAAAATTGAATTACAATTATATTTCAAAATCTATAAATACAATACACTCAATCGTATGAAACGATTAAGAGATGAATTACAATCCATTTTCAAATTGTTTCAGAGAGAAAACCAGAAGTGGCAAAGCCTACAAAACTTGTTGTTCAACCTCCATTTTCCCTTCCTTTTCGCTTGTCAATGCTCCATGCATGAACTCACAGACACCTGTGTCCATATCTTTAATCTCTTTCATCTTCAAGTTATTACAAACTATGAAGCTCTGATATGGCATTTCTTGATAAATTTATCAGTGAAATCAATATACTTGGTCCAAAGATGTTGGAGCTCTGGAAAGGCTATCTCAAGCCAAGGTTTTGCCCGGCCATTAAAGTGAATGACACCAGCCTTTTTAACATCTGCAATGCTCGTGTTATCTTGGTATCCAAGCCCCAACATATGCCAAAATGGATTAATGATGTGAACATGACCATGAAAAGCTATTAAGCCAGGAGGTAAAGTTCCCAGTTGCCAAAGACTCAAGTCTGATTTCAAGTTCTGCATGAGAAATTGAAAACAACTAAGTAAGAAACCCAATATATATAAGGAATTTGAAATTTTTATACCATGACAAATAGACAGATGAAAATTCCATCCTCCCACATAAATAAATCAATCAAAAGTTAGGGTTACAAAAAAAGAAAAAAAAGATCCCCATATCCCATTAGATGCTTTTCAATTTACATCTTCTCACATTCTGATCATGTGAGTCTTAAAATGACATTCTCTCATCCCTGATCATCTGGATTCCCAAGTTTAGATCCTCTCCCCACATGGGTACCCTCCCCTTGGATATCACGCCATCAAGGCCTAGTGGGTCCCATGTCCAATGGATGGTATGAGATCCAAGGGGAAGGTATGTACCTACATCCGTAGATATCATTGTTGATGAAACTGGTTCTCACATTGTGATTGGTGTGGTATGGGAGACTCCTCCCTTCTCCAACAAATGCGAGAAATCTTCACTCAAATAAGAAATGAATAAGAGTTTCTTGTTCGACTGTGTGGCTCTGGCACCAGTGCAGAGACCAATTACTCATATGCATCTAACTAAGGGGGCAGGGTGGTCATTTCACCTCTACCGTGTCTAAATTTAGGTACATGCTATCGGACATGAATATTTTTCCTGTAAAAAATATATAATTTTACCTTTTGAAGCCAATGATGATAGGTGTGACTAATATTTGTCTTTCGCCAAGCCTTTAGATCAAAGATGTTCATGCCGTAGGCCCATGCACATTCATTTGGATTGAAATTCTCTGATATCAAAGGATGGGAGAAGTTCAAGTAACTTTTGAGTCGCTTGGACATGACGAACTTATCATCTCCAAGGCATGTCTGCACTGCTCCATTCACTTTGCCTTTCATATCAATATCCCATAGAGGCGATAGATCAGTTTGGATCACAATATCATCATCAAGGAAGACCACCTTCTTAAGACTTGGAAATAGCTGCAAAATAGTAATGCATTTTAACTGAACTAAGCACATGACAAGCACTAAATAGAAGACTTTGACGAAAATACTAAATCAAATTGATACGTGGGTGAAGGTTTCCCACAATGCCAGTGTAAAGGGAATCTCCCATGCCACACCACTAGGGCCTGGTGCAAGAAACAGTTAAATGTGAGAGGACAGAGAATAATTCACCTACATGTACTTGTATCCTTCTTGGGATTTCATCACCGTCCATATCCAGTGGACCCCACACTCTAGAAGTGGGTCCCGCAACACATCGACGGCGATCGAATTCCATGGAGGATACATGTACACGTAGGTGATCAGAACTCAGAGGACACCGGATGTATCTCCACTCTCTAATGCATCCCATGCATTGTGAGGATCGATGTATCTCCACTCTCCCATGCATCCCATGCATTGTGAGGATCTTTTTCTCTTGATATTGTTTGTAACCATATATATATATATTCCCCACAATGTCAGTGTGGAGGTATCTAACTACGCCTCTCACATAATGAGTCATTGATTGGGCCCATTATCATCCTTTCTTTAACAAAATGTGGACCCCTTCTAAATTTAAAGGTTCTTGTTTTATGTCATCTCCCCATGTTGTGTGTTGTCTACAAATCAGACAGTTAAGACCCCTCAACAACTAGCTTTCTTTCCCTGAAGTTAAAACACAGCTTTCGAATTCGAGTTATTCTTACGTTACCTCGGGCAAATATATACGTATGTGATTCATGAGCGAAGTATACTTGGGACTAAGCGCTTGCAGCTTCGCCGCAATGATATAAGGCTTCTCGGTGTTATTTGCAACAATTGCAGAAGATCCTCCTCGGAACTGTGACCGAGCTCTCTGATCCTTCTCCATCGCCTCCAGCACAGGAACTTTACCCTTGGTGAACCAATCAAAATGGTGTAGATCTCTAACTTCAATAATGGCAGGCGTCAATGGATGCAGAGAGAACCATGCGTGCATGGAAGTGTAGGTCTTCCGATCTGTGATGATGTGAAGCACGACCTTCTCGGGGCGTAATGAGTTCCGAACCAGAGATGTTGCTACGACGGAGACTGCCAGAACGTTGTCAGACGCTAAGACGAAGTGGAAGAATGAGTTGTCGACCAGGTAAGGTACCGATTCTGGTGCTGGGAGTTGTAGCCGTGCGCCGGCGTTGGTTGAGTGCTCGTTAGCTAATCTTAGGGTTAGGCAGTGTAGCTGCTTTGGTATGCTGCTTGATGCCACGTGCCGGTATAGATATTCTTGGATCTTGGCTGTTCGAGTCCTTTGCTCTAGTTGAAATACCTGAATGTTTGAAAAGATCCGACATTTTATGTCAGTATGACTTGAAATGGACTGGTTCGATCAATCAGGTCAAATAGTCAGACAATCAATTATAAAAGTGCAAAAATGATTGCGTCACTTCCATCACCCACCTTGGGTGACTCATCTGATTTATTCAATGGGAAGAAAAAGTAATATGGGCACTTTGGAAATTACATTTACCAAAAAAGGGTAGTTTTGGTATTATATATTTTTTTCTCTCTCCCCGTCAGATGGCGAAAGACATGGTGTGCAGGAAAACAATTTTTTTGGATAGTTATTTATGTAGGGGAGAGGTTTATTGCTCGAAAAATCCTAAGGTGCAGGAGTAAGATGATGGGTACAAAACTTCATATCTATGAGTACATGTTATTGTTTAGATTTTAGAGTATTATATACATGCATGGATATATACGGGATGCATGTCAATACAAAGAGGGTATTTGACTGAATTAGAATCCAAAATTTGACATATAACTAATCCAAATCATGTCTTTACAAACCAACAATTGGAATGGATACATCATCTATCCATGTGGCGAAATAATACTATCTGTGCGTGGCTAAATAGATGCCTTATAAAGTTTGAAAAAATAATACTCTTGTGATGATAATAAGGTGAAGGGACAATCAAAGAAATCGTGGATGCACAGGCACAGGAGGGAGCAAAGACGAAAACACATAAACAAGAGCACGGTTTGATGTCGGATCGAGGGTGCCTAGGCGGCCAAAAAAAGGGTTTTAGTTACCTGGTCTGTCAATCCGAAAAACAAAGCAACCCATGCTTACCAAACAAAGCAAGGACCAGGACCAGCCATCCGATTAAGGGGATGTTTGCAATGAGTTTGGATCACCTGCATGTACATATACTCTCCATGGGATCTTATCACACTATTAATGTGGTGTGAGACCCACTAGATATGGACGATGATGAATACATATATGTGAATTATTCACCATTACAACAAATACATATAGGTGAATTATTCTCCATTGCAACAGTTGATTTTTTCATGAGCATGGAAGAGATGTGATTAAGCTTAGCTTTTTGCTTTTTTTTTTTTTTTTTTAGGGGGGGGGTAGCTGACAAATATATTTAAAACGGAAAGATGGTCCTCACCATAGCCTTTAGCTTCACAGCGAAGGTCCTCACATCAGATTTGTTGCTCTTCATCTCTGCTACGAACTCCTCTAACGACTGCGGAACCTCTGATCTTCCTGGTATAACCCCTTCATTTCCCTTCTCTTCCAAGATTCGATATATCTCTTCCGGTACCTTCTGCAACAACCATTAGTTAAACTTTTCTGTTTACAAGGTTCTTGTATCTAATGTGATCATGGCTTCATAGATACAACAGAACACAAAACACTCGATATCAATTAATTTACGTTTTAGAGATTACCATTGACTCCGGCCTTTTTCTCCAAATCCTCTTCCCCACACACCCTAAATCAATTTATCAAAATTTACATTCATCATTGCGAGAGCGAGAGAGACAGAGAAAGAGAGGGAAAAAAATACAGGGGAACAGAACTTACCAATGGTGGAGCAGCTGTTTTCGCCGTCGATAGTATCGATTGCAGTCAAAACGAAGACAAAGCGAAGTAAGAAAGCCAAGAACAAAAGTGAATAGATGATCATTCGATACGAAACCCGTCTAGACCCGACCTTCACTTTGATAAAATCCCTCACCCCTTTACCAGGAAAGACAGTTACATGGCGCAAGCTCGGTGATATCTGAAGCTTCATTTCAGGGAGACCAAATTAATTCCAATGACAGTTCTTTCAGTCTTTCGGTCTCTGTATCTATGGCAGTCTCAGTTGACGATCGAAGAACTCAATTGAATTTCAGAAACTCATATCAGAGAGATACTGTAAAAGGAACGCTGTCACAATCATTCACCTAACCTTACTTAACATTTAGGTGAAAGTTCAAAATCTATCTGGGTTCATTTAAATTCAGAGAAAGAATGGTTGTTCGGAAGAAAAGGACTTGGGACTTGCAGGGTGTTGTTGTGTATGAGCTATGAACTATTCTTCAGGTTTTTGTTGGTCTGTTTATTTTCTGTGATAGTTTATATAGATTTAGCTTCGTTTTGAAGTCGAGATATTGTTATTGAAAAGCTATTGTTTGGTATTGCTTCACTTTGCCTTCAAATGAAGTTTGGAGGAGAGAAAGGGGGTTTGAAAATAAAAATAACAGAGGAGGACAGAACAGCGTTTTTAAATGGAAAAAAAAAAAACTCTCAGAGGTCACAGCCCTCACCAACGAGAGCTTCCACTACAAATAACATTTTGCTATCTATGGTGAAGATTTCCACTTGTATTTTCATCTGTTAAAACTGTCTTGCACATTTTTTGACTTTTCCATACTTTATGAAACTTCCTTTACAAAAATTATCCAAATCCTCTCCTCCAACAGTTTCGGGAGGAGAGGGGGCGCCCCCATTGGATGGATGACACCTGGAGCTCGGGTGAATCTTAGCCGACACCCCCTTGTCGGTTTAGTTTGTCAGCTCGGATGAAAGGCTTGAATTCACCCGAACACCAGGTGTAGTCCATCCAATGGAGGTGCCCCCTCTCCTTGCGAAACTGTTGGAGGAGAGGATGTGGATCCACTAAATTGGGTTGCCAAACAAAGTACTTTTATGTCATTATAAATCTTTTGCCTTCGATGGGTGATCAGTTTCTCTTAGGGGTGTCAATCGGTGCGGTATCTGGTAATTTCGTACGGTTTTACTTTCTTACAGAAGGCAAAAGGATGCTATCGTTACTGTATCATTTTGGTTTTGGTTTGCATTTCTCATACCAATATCGACCCGTTTGGAATGGTTTCGGTATAGTTTTTATTTGGTATCAGAAATGTTTTTTTTTATTCAATATATATAATGGTTTTATCTTGTATATGTATAGATTCGTATAGAAATTGGTGTTCAAGAGGGGAACAATAACAACAACAAAACCTTATTTCAACTAGTTATGGTCAGCCACATTGATTCTTGTCCTCCAATTAGCTGTGTTCAATGCCATACTTAAAACAATATCTAAGCTAATTGAGAACGGTGTTCAAGAAGAGAAAAACCTAATAAATTTATATCAGTATATATTCAGTAGGGTTTTAGATAATTCGGTAAGGTACGGTTTGGTATGTACCGTCAATTTGGTCCATAAGACAGATACTTTCCTATACCGAATAAAATTTTTGTTTTTCATACTATTGCCATATCGATTCTACTTCGATTCAGTTCCATACGGTTTTAAGCTGTTGATTTCAGTTTTGACATACAGTTTCAGTACTATTGAGATTACAGGATTGATAGAGGTTTCCTATTGTGTTTAGACTTTTCATAAGATATCTTATTATCATTAGTTTTCATTTATGCTTTAGAATTATTTTGATTAGAGTAATTAGAGTTTCATTGTAATTGCTTACTAGAGTAAATTACTTGTTTTCAATTTTTTTTTTTTTTTTTGGATACTTATTACTTGCTTTTATTATTAATAAATATATGCCCATGAGAGAATAGACACCAATCGGTTCTCTCTCCCTCTTCTCCATTCTCTCCATCTTATTTTTCTTCCTATTTTTGTTACAGGTACTGATAAGTACAACAAAAACTGCAAGGTATCACGTGGCGGCTGTACGAGTATTCAAGAAACCCCACTTTTACTTGCAATTGCAAACTCTGCACCCAAGTTTAAAGAATGGTTTATAGCCCGATTCTGAACTGTAAGCCGTACGCCTCGGGGACGACATTGTCCTCAGCTAGCAACTACATATGAAACCACCCAAGATCGCCATATGGAACGAATAGCTCACGTGCGTGTGCATCGCCACTAAACAAACATGATTACGACATTGAATGCTGTCTTACATGCTAACCCACCTGCCTAAGCCTATTTTCGAAGGCTAAGCATGATATTAAACTAAATTTTTTCATGTTTAATCTTGCATAAAACAGACACCTATCCAAGCCGTTGGATCATGTCCAAGGTGTGTCAAAATGTATAGCCACCCGCCAACCACGTGCACATCGCTTACAACATATGTGCCAGGTGTTATACATACTCCTCAAGTTGGCCCTTCACGTCAGCGACACGTTCGCACGTACATGCCAGTCACTCATCCAAATGGAGTAGCTATAAATACTTATCAAATCGACGGTAAGATGATCTTTTTTTTTTTTTTTTTTTTTTGATATCTTGATCTTTGGCTCTTTTTAGCTCTAGCACTCTCTAATCTTACTTTTCAAGAACTGTACACCCCACTCTCTATCTTTGAACTCGGTCCTTCTCGACCCGAGTTCATAACTGCTTGATCCCTTACTGACTTAAGCGTTGAAATGGTTTCCAGGTCACCCAACCCTCAACACGAGCTCTTTTCTACCCTTTGTAGTTTGCTCCCCGGAAGAAAGCAGGTTGTACGGCATCAACAAGTACCAAATTGACATCTTTAGTTTCTCTAGCCCTCTTTTCGTAATGAATATGCTGCATCCAAGAAGGGAAAAAAATCAAATTTCTTTTATGTCATGTGGAAAATTTTCCTCATAAACTACCTTGTTGCAAGTAGCCAATCTAGTTAGTATTACTTTTGGTGCTACCACCTTCATTTACCTTAAGAGGTTACATTTTTTTTTTAACAAAACATAAGGCTCTCTTTGGTATAATTTATATTTATGTTTATGAACTATTTATGACAAATCATTTATGAGAATAAATTATAAATCATAAATAATAACCGTTTGGTACCATTAGACATAAAGAAGTAATAATAGATTATCACAATAATGATAAACACCTTGATGCAGCTAGAATCCACGTCGAGGTCTTTCAGTGTTGAGTCAACCTGCAAAGGACAAAATAGGGTAGAGGAGGTCGAGTTATAGCCTTGGGATCATTCTGATATTTAAGTCAGAACTCTAGATAACAGACAATAAGGAGGTCGGTATGCTGACCTTGTAAACAATGTAAGTGCAAGGGTAAGAAGGGTTTCTGAAGCAGAGATGTCAGAGTGGTAAGTGAAACAATAAAAATATGAAAAATAATCAGCTACCCCCCAAAATAGTTTTGAAACATCACCTACCATCCACACCTTTCAAAAAACATCAACTACACCCAAATAACTGACGGAGGAGAAGGAAATCAACGTTAGACATTTTTACCTTTTTTGTTTTTAATTGAAAATTTTTAAAAGCTAACAAAACCACTAATATAACCCAAGGAGAAACTTTGACTAAAAATAGACTTCCAAATGACCGGAAGAATCACTCCTTCTTGATTGGCATTTTCTTTTTCTTCTCCCCTTTGATTTGGTTGCAGAGCGACTTGGTACCCTAAACCGACGGCCTACCGGAGGACTTGTAGAGCAACTTTGGTACCCTAAACCCACAATGGGCATCATTGTCCTATGGTATCTTCTACCGATTCATCTCACAATGTTTGAGGGAGGATGGATACATTTCTTCTTGCCGATGGAAGTTTTTGGTTCCAATTTACAAATGACAGTTCTAGTTTACAGATGAGGGAGATATGGGTTGTATTCCGAAAAAAGGGGTTTCGTTGGTGGCGAACAAACCTATTTGCCTTGGAACCGGAATTTATAGCTCAACAAAAATGGAATTCAGTTGGTGCTGATGTGGGTCTCATTGTCGGGCTTCCTCTGCAATTTTTGGAGCCGATGGAGAGGGTAGAAAATGAGTCCGAGCAGAAAAATAAATCCCAAAGTATTGGAGAAGTCACTACCGATCAAAATGATTCCCATTCCATTCTTCTCATGGACTCGAACTGGAGTGACATGGCGTTGTGGTGACCTCATTCTTCCATTTTAACACAGGAAGGTTGAAAACGAGTGTAGAAGATGAAGGGAAACTTGAGGTTGATTAAATCAAAGCCACTCAACATCGTATGACTTGAAGCATTCAAAAAAAAAAAAAAAAAGCAAGAAAAAAAGCCCCAATAACCTCACACGAAACACGAAGCTGTCTAGGAAGAACCTGGCCAAACCAAAACCGAAGGCGAAGTAGATGGCAATGAGGAATACCGACAGACAAAGGGACCGATGATGATTCAGTATTTCACCGATTTTGATCAAGAAATTTCTGACGAATCAAAATTTTTTGAACAAAATTAATGAAATACAGATTCCGTCTCTCTTGCGTTCTCTGGATTTATTTTTTTGTATCATAGCTAGTTGCCCTGAAAAACAGTTTTCCTTTTTAGGTTCTCTACTTTGGCTCCATACGATGTGCGTTCTTCGCTTTCCGTTTCCTCTCAAGAATATATATGATTTTTTTTCCTTTTATTTCTTGCTTCTGCACATCTTCCCTTTCTGTTTCCTCTCAAGAATATATATGGTTTTTTCCCTTTTATTTCTTGTTTCTGAAGACGATTACATGTCTGGTTGGTCATTGTAAATCTACAAGTTTGAACCTCAGATGGGGAAAAACCACAAATGTAGAGAAGCCGAGAGAGGGAGAGTACAACACCTTCAAAGACAGCTCAAGGTCGTCGTCGTCGGGGATGAAGAATGGTATCATCATCGTCGGCGAACACAATCGAAGAAAAAAGGTTTCTTTTCTTCTTTCTTCCGTTGAAGTCAGGACTGGGGCTTACCATTTAGGGGTGTACAGTGAATTAACTAAGGGAGGGTAAAATTGTCTTTTAATGTATCCTTTAAGGTATTATTGTTCAATTCAAAATCGATTTTGGATGACATCAACTTTTAAAAGGATTTGTTTAACAGAGTGGATCTATTTGATTAACGGTGGTAAACGTTTGGGTGGTAGTTGATGTTTTTTGAAAGGTATGAGTGGTAAGTGATGTTTCAAAACTATTATGGGGGGTAGCTGATTTTTTTTCTAAAAATATTGATAATGAATTAACATGACTTTGGTTTTTGGAGCTATTTATAGAGTTTGGTGATATTATGCTAGCAGTGGGTCTCACGCATGCCTTTGGAGTACAATGAAGATTCGGATGAATTGTTTTGCTCTTGACTTAAGTTGATAATGACGGATGTGCCTCTGAAAGTGGTCTTATGATGGAAAGACAATTATGCCTTCGGAATCTTGAGGGCTGTGTTTGGTTGCAAAGGGAATTAAAGAGAAGGAAAGTAAAGTTTTTTAATTTAAAAATGAAATTTTTGTAATGATTACAACACATGCTATTATATTGTTATGTAATTAATTATAAATCATTTCATATTAGTTATTAATTTACACTTCATTTTGCATTCAAATCCTTGCATTTATAAAGTAAAATAAATTTTACATCTTGATAGTATCATTATTAAATTTGTTAAGAAAATTATGTAGTTTATACAATCATTTTGTGTTACAACTATAAAAATTTATTTTTTAAGTTAAAAATTTTTCTTTTCCCTTCCTTTCAATTCCAAACATAGTGGAGGCATTTTTGGAGATGTTCAAGCATTGTGATTCTATTGGTTTTTAGGTATTTGTACCCAACATGTATACTTTCTAAGGTTCAAATCTTAAACTACGATTCCTTGAGGACTGAGGATCAAGTATTAGCATGGGTGAAGCCTTATCAAAACCTTTTTTTTTAGATTATATTAATTTATTTCAAATATAATATAATGTATTATATGATTAATTTTAGAGTCTAAGATGTAATTTGAATGATAACTCTATAAGTGTATTTACATCACAACTTTTTTTTAATATTTCTTATTTTATTCCAAAAGTTTTTAAATGGTGTAAAAACGGTATTTTACAAATATGTTTTTTTTTTTAAAGTGTTCACAATCGTGTCATTATGAAAAATTGACATTATTTTACATGACGATTTGAGTCTGGATCCACGTCCTCTCCTCCCAGAGGTTTGGGAGGAGGAGCGGCAACCCCTTTAGATGGCTGACACATGGAACTCGGATGGAGAACTTGAATTCACCCGAGTTCTATGTATCGACCATCTAAGGGGGTTGTCGCCTCTCCTCCCGAACCTATGGGAGGAGAGGATTTTGATACATTTGAATCCTATGTTACGATCTGTAGAACTATTTAAGGCAATTGGTAATTTCCCACGTGTTTTGATTGTAAACGGTTCTGACTCCTAGCCGTGACCGAATCGGGCCGATCCGATCGGATCCCTAAATCCCTGATCCTCCAAGCGAGCGAATAGGGGAGGCCGGCGAGCCGATCCCTAAATTCCCCGCTGCTAAATGCGGAAGCGATTTCTGTAGAGATTTTCATTATTTCAAGAAGTGAATATTCTGTAATCCGAGGCAGTTTTAGCAGCTATATCGTCTTCAATGACGAGCACCTGCTCTCTCGATGTCGAGTTCGCAGATAAAATCAATACGCTTCTTAAAATTCCGTCTCCTCACGAAGCTCAGGTGAGCTACTAAGTTTTTTCTCTCTCTAGTTCGTTTATTGTTCTATGTCCCGTTCTTCTTTCCCATTTAATATGTGTTTCTTCATATTAATTCCATGAATGCTGACAACTAAAAACTGCTTTTCCTTATTATTCTTCACACTTCATCTGGTAGTAAATGTGAATAGTTTAGTGTTATTCATTACCTGCTTATTCTTTTTTGCCATGCTTTTCATACGCTTTGAGAGCGGATTTTTTAGTTATTTTTGTTTGGTTTAATTGCTTCCTAATCTTTGGTGTGTGCAGGACTATTTTGACAAGCTTATAAAAACTAGGCAATGTTGTGGCATCAGAATAAAGCACGATGGAGAGTATGGGAAGGGTATGCATCCTTTGAAATGTTGTTGTTTTTCTAACTCTCCTCCCTCATTTTCCATGTCGGAACTATCATTTTGGAGTGTCCTTAACAAAATCATGTGGTAATTCTGCTTATTGTTCGGTGATGAATTTTAACGAACCGTATGTGTGTCGTTTTCTGTTCAATTCTTTTCATTATAACAGAAGCTGTCTGAGTTTGTGAGATTGTACATGTTCATGTTGTAAGTTGTAACTACTTAGCTTCATGCTAAGTTTTGTTGGGTGCTGCCACTTTGATGCATTATAAGAAAGCAAATTGGAAGAGCTGTGATCCATATTATTGTATGCAGCTGATCTTTTATCGTTGGGCTGCATTGTATGATATGTTCTATTTCAATTGGTGAGCTGCAGGTGTCTACACAGAAACAGAATTTGCAGAAGGCGATCTTGTTTTGAAAGATCAAATGCTTGTTGGTGCTCAGCATAGTTCTAATAAGGTCTTATATGAATTTTTCTTAATCTCCAATAAGACCCATTTCTTCCACTATTTTTTGAAAGGGGTGAAGACTGGATCTTTTTCCTCCTAACATTGCAGGTTGACTGTTTGGTGTGTAGTTATTGTTTCCGTTTTATTGGTTCAATAGAACATCAAATTGGGAGGAAACTCTATCTGCAAGACTTGGGTTTATCTGCAAGCAAGGAATGTGTGGAAATGTATCAACACACTTCAAATGGGTGTTGTCCCGATGATTCATTGGATGGAGAAGAGAATTCTCTTATGATAGATCATGAAAGTTCAGGACCATGCACTTCAAGTGATCAAAATTATAAAATTCCTCTCCCTAAAGAGGTTATCACATCATTAATGAATGGAGACTTGGTTTTGCCTCACTCTGACCAGTTCCCCTTACCTTCAGTTGTTCCCTGTCCAGGTGGATGTGGAGAAGCAAACTACTGCAGGTTAGGAAAACTAGATTTTTTATATTTTTTATATTTTTTATTACAGTTAGTGTAATAATCTCTATTTAACTCATGCTGTTAGTTAGACAAAGGTTTCTGTTAATGCTATGTTTTATTTCCATGGGCAAAGGTGGAAAAGTAATTTTTTCCTGCAAAATATGATTTTCCGCTTGTTTTTTGTTTTTTCGGTAAAATGCTAAAAATGACCTTGAAATTGGAGTGAAATTTTCAGTATTTGCATGGAAAGTTTTACCATGAAACAAATAAGGCTCAAAGAACATAACACACTTTGCTACTGTAATCACTATTTACGAGATGTGCAGAACATGGGAAAGGATTTAAATGTCTCTAAAATCGAAGACATTTATTTTCCCCTTCTTTATTTATTATTATGAAATTGTGTGTGCATGCATGTGTGAGGAGACTTTTAAACAAAAATAAAGCAGTGTATTGCTTGTTGACCATGTTTACGGGCTAAACTATACTATTGATTGCAACTGTTTCCAATTTGTGAAATAAACCATTGAGAAAGATTACAATGAATTGTGCAGTGATAATCATAGCTTAACTAAGTTCTCATTTGGTTCTATTTGTTTTTTATGTTTATACCCATGACTGGTTTTATATCCAAGGGTGGTTTGCCCCTTTCTTCTCAAGTCCCTTTATTATAGATCCTTTTCTTTGAAAGGGAGCGGAAAAGTAAAAGAATGACCTGTGTCATAACATTGTGATTCAGCTTCTATGATAATCCCTAAGGTTGGTCATGTGTCCCATATGAAAATAGTCCCGGCAAGCGAGCAAGCAATGACCCAATTCACGTAAAGGGAACGCGAAAGCCATTGCACGTTATGGCATGTGTTTTCTTGCTCCCTTTTTGGGTTCTTTCGAAAGAACCAGCAAAGGGGGGCTATTTCTCTTTATCTGTGAGATCTGAGACCAGTAAAAGAGCAAGAACCTCTTCAAACGGGGCTTATTGCAATTGATTTGATGATTTATATAGGACGTGGTCAGTGAGAATCAATTATTGGGGACAGACAGAAGGGTAAAACGACAATAGCCACAGATACTATTCTCAATCAAAAAGGGCAAAATGTAATGTGTTTATATAACTATTGGTCAGAACATCTTCTGTGGCTCAGGAAGTGACTACTTTCCAGGAAAGAGGGGCAATGGAATACACTATTGTGGTAGCTGAGATGGCAGACTCAAGAAATATTTGATATAGTAGTCCAATACCCCTGGTCTCCTGCTATTTCTTTCATATAGTGCTTCCAAAATATATTTGGCTTTTGATTGGATACTCTAGTATTAACACTGGTGATCAGTTATTGTTCTTTATCTTAAAGTCATATATGGAAGACTTTATTAAATGATATCGGGTTAACTTTTGTAGCAAATCATGTGCGGATGCTGATTGGGAGTTGTTTCATTCTTTATTGTGCACCGAGGAGAGGTCAGGAACTTCATGCAGGGAGGCACTTATAAAGTTTATACAACACGCTAATGGTAATGTCTATTTATATATATTCATAGATTTGAGGCATGTTTCTTATATTGTGGTTCTAATTATCTCTATTTGTCTTTTTCTAATCCTCAGAAACAAACGACATTTTCCTCCCTGCTGCTAAGGTGTGCTTGCTTGTACCCATTATGGATTAGTTCCCCCTGCCTCCTTTTTTTTCTGGGCTTTTGGATATACAACTTGAACCCTAGTACAATTCTTTGTCTATCGAGTGATACATTTGATCGTGCCTTTGTCTGTGTATTCAATTGATTGTGCCTTTGTCTGTGTTTAGATAAAACAATGTACATGTTATAATAATGGGAAAGGAGCAGTTGCTATAGGAATGGAGTCATAAATAAATAATAGACAAATGGAGGATTGGAGTGGGTGAGTGTTTGAGGAATGCCTTTTAACCGTTGGCAATGTTCAAGGTTTCAATTTCTGCCGAAACCAAATGTATCAGCGAAATTTGGTCCATTTCGGTAAAAAAAAATACAGAAATGGCCATTTTGGTGCCCAAAAGTGGAATTTTGACCTGAAACTTCAGGGAGTAGCTATTTAAGCATGTTACACAAGTATGAATCAGTAGATTACAAAAAGAAAAAAAAATAATAAACCTCAAAGTGGTAGTTTGACTTCGGACCTTATGACATATGATGGCCATGTATCCTCTGCCTGAAAAATCTCTCAAAATCCATCACAGTAGCCCTATATGAGAAATTTAAAAATTTAGCCAAATGATGCTTCAAACCCACCCAAATGTTGAAGTGGGTGCTTCACAGTTGACCAACACGCCATGGTCCATCAACAAAATGAAGAATTTTGTCCCAAAAAAAAATAAAAAAAAAAAAATAAATAAATAAATAAAAAATATATATATATATTGAGTGTTAAAAGGGTGTTGAAGATCGAACCTATGTACCATGGGGGTACATAGTTTTATGAGTTAATGTTATTTAGTTTGGTGACATATTAGGTATGGTGGTGTTTAGTAGATAAGTGTTTTATTTACTTTTGTTTTCTTTATCTTTAAGGTCGGCTACATAGTGTAGCGAACTAGCTTTCCCTTATTTCCTTAGTTTATTATATTGATTAATATAAAACAATGTTGTGGGAGGGAAAGAATAAAACAACCAATCTCTCCTCTTTACCTTTTGTTTCTTTCTCTCTTCTTCACTTTCTTTTGCACTTTACTTCTCTCTTATAATTTACAAGGTTTTTTTTAGCAATTCTGGAACTATCAGTGAAAGGGTGTAAAAGCTTGATATTTCAACAAAATAAGTTAAAATCCCGTTAAAATATTGCTTTTATAGGTTAATGTTTGAAATTTCATTTGAAATCTGGAATTCCTTGTAAGTTAACTAGCATTTCGATTTGGTTTCTATTGAAACTGAAATATTTCGCTGAAATTTCAACATTTTGGTTGAAATTTTGAACCATGACCCTTAGATTGATGACAGTGGATACTTGTGCCAATAAAAAGAGTTGCATGTTCTTTTTTTAATGTCTCTCCAATCTGACCTTAAAGGTTCCATCTTAGATGCGGCACCTCAATGAATTAAATTAAATTAAACATTAAAAATTCACATTCTAAGGTGTTAAAATTGAGAATAATGCTACAGTCTAGGGTTTCTAGTTTTTCTTCTCGTGCTCAGTGGGCTGATGCGCTCATGTTATGATTGATTATCAATTTTCTGGAGCTTAGATCTTATGGTTACCACTTGCTTTATGTACTTTTTAATTTATTCTCTGGCATCTTCTTGATTCTTTGCATCTTCACTCCTGACATTATTAGGGGGTGGGGGGGACCTTTTTTTTTTTCCTTATGACTAATAAATGACCCAAACCCCATTAAATTAATTTTGGGTGTGATAATATTTTGGTCTTTTGAAGTTTTAAATTAAGAGTGGTTTTATTTTTAATCCTTTTTAGGGTTATGGATGAAAAATTATAGTTATGTAGGAGATATAACAACATCAGGGTAAGATGCAAATATGCCAAAAAGTACTGAAGGAGGTGCAAAAATTCCTTCTATCAAGTTTAGCTAATAGATGAAGACAATATACTTATATACCAAAAACGTTACATTTTTTTAAGGTCAAACAACAGCACGAGTAAAAGCTGAACACAAATTCAAATGTATTGGTGTATATTGTGCCATGCCCATGCTCGTCTTATTTTTTGGAAAATTATAATTATCCTTGTTAAATATGCATGTAAAAGAATTAGGAAGTTGAATTGTAGACTGATCATCCATAACCTGATTTACTTAGATCCAAATTTTCAGGCAATTTCATTCACCATCTTAAATTACAAGAAATTGAAAGCAGCTCGTCTTGAGAACCAAGAAAGTTACAGTAGTCTGAATAGTTCGGAGGATTATGGGTTTTCTCTGCTTTTGGAGGCTTGGAAACCATTGTCAATGGGATATAAGAAAAAGTGAGTTTATTACCTTAACTACTATGCCTCTGAATAGTTGCCAAGCTTTGCTCTTTCACCAAGTTGATACAGTGTCCTAATTTACACATGATTTAAAAATTTAAGCAAAAAATTGTGTGTGGAAATCTCATTTCCTGTACCACTCGGAACTCAGTATTTTATTTACCATATATCAAATAGATATTAACTTGCTGTATGTTGCATTCATGCACGTTAGGTAACAAGAATCCCTAAATATCCATATATGCATTAATGATTGTGCTTCCTTCAATTCCAGGCAGCCCAAAATGCAAGTTGAACTAGATGCCAGATTGCTGGACGGTTATCAATTATCATACAAGTTATTTTAATCCACCTATTTTTATAGATCTCAACACAGGGAACCTTTGGGGTTGTTTATTGTAACTTTCTGAAAGGATTTTATGGGGTTTCTTAATTCTTTGAAACGCTATTATGTGGCAAAAATTTGATTCTTCAGAGGTTTCCCAAGAGAATCACTGTAGAAAATCAAAGTTCTACCAAATGTGGATTCTCACTTTACCTTGAAAGACCTAGAATTTCTTTTAGATTCGAACCCCACGGCAACAGACTTGAATAAAGGACCATCAGGCAATTCCTGGATCACATGCGAATAAAGTAGCTATCAAAGCTATGCTTGTCAATCGAGTAGGCTCCTTCCCTCGGAATTACTGGTTCTTTGACTCTCTTCCAAAGAGTAGACTGGAAGACCATGCCTGTGCGAGCACCTTTTCCAAAGCCTCAAATTCTTTGATTTTCTGCAATACGAGATTGAATGAGGTCCCCCCAAGACAAGAAAAAATAGAGAGAAGCGATGGTGGAGCGGGGGTCTGAAGGAGAGAAAAAAGTCTTGGAAAAAGTACTTTCATAGAGAAAAGAGGGATTTCGTCTGTCTCATGACCCTCCCTCCCAGCCTCGGTGAGGAGCAAGTTGGTAACCAAGAGTCGCCCCGGGTCGCTCATGTGGCGGGGAGGACTCTCCGGAATCACCCATCCCTAAAAGCCAGGCCACAAAATATAATCTGAAGAAGCTAAATGTCTTTTTTTTGCTCCACTACAAGCTAAGCTAAAGGGCGTGTCGAAAAACGAACTCTGGACAAAGTGCATTTCTTTCTTCAATCATTCATTTGATAGGCGTGATTCCCCGGAGGCAGGACACATGCAGCTCTCCGTTCCTGGTTCTCCTGTAGCTGGACCCCCCTCTTTTGGAGAAGGAAGAGGCGCCTCGGATAAACTGAAAGACCTAATCTGGAAAGATTTGCTTTCACAAGTCCCGCAGCGGTAGAACCCAAGATTGGTTTTAGAGAAGGACCTCCCCTTGTGCGTCGGTAAAAAAAAAAAAAAGCTTTTTGTGTTTCCATGCCCCTTTGAGACCTCGATACCACAATGCTAAGCAATGCTAAATTCGAAGTGTCAAAATTTTATTTTATATCCATATGGGTATTAGATACTTGTAGGGGTTACCTATTACCATCCTCTATCTTCAAAACCCATCCATTTCTCATTTTTCAAAGACCCACAGAGCAAAAGGACGATCCTAATACAATCTTACCTTGAGAGATAGACAGATAATAAAGATAGCATTCCCACCATCAGAGAAAGAAGGAGAAAAAAAAGGGAAAAGAGGAGAGAGAAGAGAAGAAGAAGAAGAGAAAAAAAGAAAAGGAAGGAGAAGAAAGAAAGGGAAAAAAAAGAGGAAAAGAAGAAAGAAAAAAAAAGAAGAAGAAGAAGAAGAAGAAAAGAAGAAGAAAAGAAGAAGAAAAAAAAAAAAAAAAAAAAAAAAACAAAAGAAAAAGACGCCAGGCGAGCAAGAGGAAGAGGGAGGGAGAGGAAGGCATTTTCTTGAGGAAAACAATCTGAATACAGATATTTGATATCAAATATCATACTTCCTTTTTTTCCTGCAAATGATATGATAATATCACTGGCATTCATGTCTTTCATTCTTCTTCTTCTTCTTCTTTTTTTAAGCTTTAGGCAGTGGTTGTTTTGGGGAATAAACAATTATTTCTATCTACCAGGATATATCAGGTACTAAATGTGTTTCTTGTTTTCAATAGGTGGTGGGACTGCATTGCTTTGCCAGATGATGTTGGTAGCCATGATGAGTCTTCTTTTAGACTGCAAATAAGAGAATTAGCATTCATGGTAAACTCTTGGTTTTTCAACACCATTTCTTGAGAGAACTATGAACATCTTCTGAACATCAGTTGCTTTTTTCTTATTATTCTCTTTCATCCTTCTGAGCAGGTTCAGTACACCTCCTATCATTCTTGGCTTACCTAGATCATCTAGAAATCATAGCTAATTCATTCTTTCCTGTAACACTGAGTGAACTATTTTATTTTCTTCTTCTTCTTTTGCATATTCTACTGTGGACCAATATGTTGTGAATTTAAAACTTAATTTATTCACTGGAACTGTTCATTCATTTTGAGTGCTAAACTATAATGATTTATATGTTTTTGGGTTGTATTTAAAGCATTTCTCTTATTTCTGCTTTTGATCAATGATCTGGTGAATCATTTTGATTTTCCAGTCACTGCAGCTTCTAAAGGAAGCAATCTTTGAGAAAGAATGTGCACCCTGTATCCTTGAGTGTCAAATAGAACTATACTCTCCATTTTAGCGCTCTCTCTCTCTCTCTCTCTCTCTCTCTCTCTCTCTATATATATATATATATATATATATATATATATATAATTTTAAATTAGGTTAACAAGTTAGTTTCCTTGATTCTGCTTAGTATTTTCACTTGAAATCTATGGGCATATCATTGGCATGTTCGAGTTAAATAACCTGTAAGTTCTCTGTTTCTGTAAGGCTTCTGGTATTCTTGCTTTTATAGATTTTAGATATCAAATTAGCTTAAAATAATTGTCTGATTCTTGACGGATACTGCAGCTCTCTCCAATTTGGAAGCTGACATGTTGTGTTTGCAACCTGTTTGAGTTCTTGAAGAAAAATTAACTTAAATTGCTTGTGTGTAGTGATTTGGTTGTAGCATCACCAGTGGAGGATTATTTCTTATATATTGATGATCTGCCTGATCCGGAAAAGGTCAGAGCAACTTATATTACTCATGGAACAAGCTTGTTGTGTTATTTACAGTATTCATGATTTGTCAAATGTACTGCAGCAAAAAGCTGAAAAAATAACACAACCATTTCTTGATGCTTTGGGTGATGATTATTATGTTTGTTGTCAAGGTATGGCCTCATTTTAACTGATTGAGCTGAGCTGTTATCTTATCATACTGATATATTCATATATTACATTTATTGGATATTTTTTCTTTAAGATTCCCAGAGTATCTTACTATCTTCACATGATATTAGAGTACTTTGAAAGCTTCAAAGTTATGCCTCATATTTTTTTTCATCCCTATTGGGTCTACTTGTCCTTATTTCTTGTAACTTTTTTTTTTTAATATTTTGTTTCAGTTGCAGTTACTTGTTAGGTTTCTTATATATATATATATATATTACTAACTTATTGGTGAATGCATATAATGCAAAGATGTAAAGATTGTATATTTAATCACAACTGATACAGTATGTGGGTACTTGTTCGTCCCATCCCTTACAACAAACATTTAAATTTAGGCTATGTGTTGATGTCAAGAAAAGAAAAGAAAAGAAAAAAGTGTATAAGACAAAAGTAACGATGAAAAAATGATCACTTTGTCTCTCTCCTCCATTTCAAAAATTTTATTTCCTTTTCTTGACGTCCAAACGTATCCTTAATTTTAAACGTGGTGAAAACTGGATGATCCAAAATGGTGGATATGTGCTGAAATTTTAGAGGCCTGAAACAAAATATTGGGCGTTAAAACTATTGATTTGTGGAGTGAAATCAAAATTTCACCCAGAATTTCCAAAACTCAAATGACGTTGATGACTAGGTTATGTTCATGGAATAACCCATGTAAATGTTATACTTTGGGCTTGAAATATAGGATAGAATGTAAAATAAATTGCCAATTTATACGTTGTTTTTTATGTGGAGAAATTAAAATGATAAATGGTAAATATCAAGAATGTCACTTCCGAGTGCTTACTTCATTTTTATTGCACCAAGCTGTAGGTGTTGAGCACTATTCAGGGATAGCCCAAGAGACTGATTCAAGTTTCCTCATGCCCTATTGAGTTTTAGGATTCCATGCAATGGATGCAATGGATATTAGAGCATTTCTTACCCAGAAGATATTAGAGCATTCCCCTGAACTCAGACTGGTTCCTTTTATTAGAGTTTGTTGATTGAATAGGACTCAGTGACAGTGAGAGGCAGAATGGCTTTGGGAAAGGTGGCTCTTGGGGGGCTCTTCTTGTTGTTGCACCCTCTAGGAACTTGTTAGATTGGTTGCCTATGTTGGCAAATTCTCTAGCAGATGATCTAAGCCAAACAAATTGTATTCTGGGATTCAATTTACATGGGAATTATCTCATCATATGATATATTTTTGCCTGAAAGCTAAGTATCCTACTTAAATATTCCTTCTATTCATTGTTCTTAGCTTGAAAAATTCTCTTGCAGATGATCTAAGCCAAACAAATTGTATTCTGGGATTTAATTTACATGGGAATTATCTCATTATATGATATGTTCTTGCCTGAGCAAATATTCCTGCTATTTATTGTTCCTAGACTAACTCATTAAGATACGGTTGCAAGTAATATCCTGTAATAAATCATCCTTTAACGTGTGGTAATTGTGAAATGTCCATGAACTTATTAATCTTTCATTCTGGGCCAATTGTTTTGAGAGTAAACTGTCACATTGTCCCTTGATATCCCTAATTTTTGGTGTGGTTATGAACTTGTTCGTTTGCTAACTTTCGTTTTCTCTTTCTTTTTTCTTTTTTCTTTTTTTTTTTTTTTTTTTTTTTGGGTGGTGGGATTGTTATAGGCACCGCATTCTTCCCCATACAGAGCTGTATGAACCATTCCTGTTGTCCTAATGCCAAAGCATTCAAAAGAGAGGAGGTAATATGTGCTGCAAAGTTGTAATCAAATTTCTGTAAGCTACTTTTGTCATTTCAGTTTAAATTTGTGAAGTTGATACTCTTCAGCGCCAAGTAACAATTATATTATTTAATGGCATGCATGTGTTTACTCTCTTTTTCTTTTTTTCCACACAAAAAAAAGTCTAGTATTTACTTTTGTTCCACTAAGATCGTTATCCATTCACGGCAAAATAATCATGATTGTAAATTGTAATTGGCTGGTTTATAAAGCCCAATCATGGGATAGATGGGAGACACAAGTCTGAGCCTCTGGATCAGTAGTAAATAGGAGTTGAGAGTTATAAATAAGGGCATGTGCAGGCAGCTTGCCTGTGGTTTTCTACATATATATTTTTATAATATAGAATTGAGAAATTGAATGGAGGTTTTGTGTGGTAAACCCTAGGTCATGTCCAAGTTGAATCAACTCTGACATTGCTTATTTATTGCTTTCTATTGTGACCGCTACATTTAGTACTTGCTACTTGGACATATGCTCTACAATGTAGTCAGTGAATTATTCATTATTCAGTTTTTGGTTCTCAAAATTTTCAATTCTACTGCAAGTTCTGCATTTTTGGCTGTTTCTGTTTTGAACTTGCAGATTCATTCTACCTTTTTTTATTGTCCTGCATATCTGACACGTCAACTTGTATATTCATCATTATTTCCTTCCCATCCACGACATCTGCAGAATCATGATACTGATTCTGATCTGCAGACCGGAACTTCAACCAACTTCCATTGCACCAGTCATCAAGCTAGAAAAATCTTCAGCCAGTCGGCTGGAGTTTCAGCCCTTCCTATTTTACTTTGGTTGTTTTCTTTGATATTCTTTTTGTTCCTAGTTTTAAATATGAAAATCCAGGTTTTTAAATGTTTTGATTATTCTATTATGATATGAGTTGAGACTTCTCTCTTGAAGTCCTAGAAAGTAGGTTTGTTTTTCCTAGGCCTAGTTAGATTAGGATTATATTGCCTTCAATGCCGTGCTCTAGTGGGATTAGGACTAAAACTTTCCATTCCCCTTTGAAACTGGGATTTCACTTTTTTAATTCTTGTGCATCTAGGATTCCTAGCCTAGTACAGTCAGGACACACCAAATCTCCTAAATCATGCAATGCTAATCAGAGAGAGAGAGAGAGAGAGAGACAGAGAGAGAGAGAGAGAGAGAGAGAAGCAGTTGGGGGTCAGTCAATCAGATCATTAGGCCATCAGTAAGAAGTTCCATGATGTCCCGTGACAAATACTATGCCATTCCTCCCCTTTTAAGCTTATCATGTTGCTAACCTTGGCTTCCTTCGTCATGAGGTGGCCATGGTAGCTGCCAAGGGATGAGCCTACCAGACTATGGTTTTAAAAATTAGATCGGAATTGGCATAATTGACCGATATGGATCAGAATAGACTGACCATGATTCTGATTAACCCAATTCTGAGAATGGTTTTTGGATTGGCCATGAATGCACACAGATTTTCTTTTTTGGCCATTTTCTGCTTTTAGTCACTAAAAGTGTTGAAGGTCAATGAAACTTGACTCTTGTAGCTGGATTTGCAAGATTTTTTAATAAAAAAACCCAAAAACCAAAGATTGTGAAAATCTATGCCTTTTTTCCCGATTCCATTTTCTAGGATTCCGTCCGATTTCCAATCAATTCTGATCTTATCTGAATCCAGAATCGATGAAGGCCAATAACTTGCGGAAGCCCCCACCACAAATTTCTGTTTAGACCCCCTAGATCAAGCCAATCTGAAACCAAGAGAAAGCCCAGGCTTTGTATGGTCACCCGCACCAATTGGACTTGAAGGATCCTATACTGATCCATCACAAAGTACTGCTACACCAGAAAACTACCAAGCAATTCCCTTGCCTTTCGTGTTATACTGAATTTGGGGCTTAGGTCATGAAACTTGTAAGGCTAGGAATTGCTTTGTGGTGGGGTTAGTTATCGGTCAAAGTATAAATTATGTAGTAAGACACGACAATTCTGCAGTAGATTGAATAGGTTTATTTCACACTTAATGAATTTTCCAAAAGACGAATGAAGTATGAACTGTTTGAACAAATTATGTAGCCAAATTGGTAACTCTTCTGAATTCACAGATCTTTGGTAAATTGAGAACCATTTAGTTTTATTCATAATGAATTAATTTGACTGTTTTATATTTCTTGTTGTAATTTTTCATGTCCTTTTGGTTTTCTTGTGTGCAATTTGGCTTGTAGTGCATGTGTTCTAGTCGCATCAAACTTAAATATCAAATTTGAGTTCAATTGCAGGACAGAGACGGCCAAGCAACAATAATTGCACTCCGGCCTATCTCCAGGGGAGAAGAGGTAAGATTTGCCTTATCATGTAGAATAATCTGTTTTTAGTCCCTCTTGTTTGTAAGAAATGAAAAAACACACAACACATGCATTTGGGATTCTCCCCATCACAGTTGTATTTGAAGGTACTCCCTTTAAGCTTCAGGAGAATCAGACTGAACTGAACGCTGTTGATGTTACTTATAATCTTGAAATTCTCAGATTACCATTTCATACATTGATGAGGACCTACCTTTCGAAGAGAGACAAGTACTACTTGCAGACTATGGTTTCAGATGCAGATGCCCAAAGTGCGTAGAGGACGAACCCTGATTCTCCAGTCTAACTATTAACTCAGCTCTAAGATCTAGTGCTATCATCCGTAAGTTGCCCAAAGGACAAACAGTGAAAATTTGATAGAACTGCCATTTGATGCTTGGTGGTGCTGTCTGCCAATGCAGTTTCTCATAAACACATTGCTGGGAGGTCCGTCGAGCACAAAGCTATGATTTTGAAAGTTCCACCTTTAAAATTTTGCTGTGGAAGGAGGAAGATTTATAAGCTATTTATTTCTCACTTGCAACTTGTGCCCAACCAGAGAATGTCCAAGTATGAATGAACAGGTAAATTGGCAATCCATGGCAAGGGAGTGGCTCAGATCGTCCCAGCCATGTCCTGAATCAACTAGGTCTATAAGCCG
This sequence comes from Protea cynaroides, assembly GCA_028583415.1. Classification (NCBI taxonomy): domain Eukaryota; kingdom Viridiplantae; phylum Streptophyta; class Magnoliopsida; order Proteales; family Proteaceae; genus Protea; species Protea cynaroides. Next base: position 38,225,788 of record CM053267.1, read on the forward strand.
GCCAAAATTTCTTATATGTACCAATTTATTTTTTACCCTTCCGAACCCAAGGGCTTGGGATATAGTCTGGTTTGGCATTACTTCGCCTGGACCCCTGGTATGAGTTACTACAATTTTGTTAGAAACATGGACATCGAATATTTGTTTGCATCAGGTGGCTAGAATCAATTTTCACAATTGAAATCTCATCTAACAGGAGATCCGAGCCATTTGTTCTATGGGTCTTATTTTTATTTTTAATTACCTTGAATAGTGCCAGAGAACTGCCAGGCAAATGGGCGAGTAGAGGAATGCTTCGGGGCCGACATGAGAACAGGGGCTGATACAATGGGACTGCGAAGTTGTGCACAATTAGCCCCTCCCTTTAGTACTATCATTCTGTTATCATTGGGTCAAAAGGAAGTTCCAAAAATAAATATGTCAACGTGTTTATAATCTGTGAATTATTTTCTGTGGGAAGTTGGGAATACTAGTACGAGTGAATATATGTATATATACGCCAAATTCATTCCACAATGAGTTGGGCCAAGAAAAGCCTTATAAACTAGAGTAGTAGTGCTTGGATACAAGTTATTTAGAAGGAGATGTCCCAATCAAACATTATACTGAATACACAAATGCTTTTTTAAAATCACTTGATTGAAAATAAACTTTTAGACATCAAAATAAAATATTATTTTGATAAAACTCTTAATTTTTAATGATATTTTACTTTTATAAGATTTATAAAATTTTTAAAATTAAAAATTAATTCGCAATTGAAAATCCAATTTTTATTTTTGAACTGAAAAATACCACCAGAATCACCACCATGCAAACAAGTGCTACCAGAATCACCACAATACTCTCTCTCTCTCTCTCTCTCTCTCTCTTATTTGGAAGATTTTCCACGCAAGTGTATAATGCTACAATAATTCCCCCCATCACTTTCCTTTCCATGCTCTTTTACCCCACAACACGTGTGTCGCTCTCCTAACATCCCACTCATACTCCCCTGCAAACAAACAGGACCTTGAAGAAAATATCAGCAAGTGGGGTAAAAAGAAAAGAAAATGAGAACCCAAATTTGGAAAGTTACCCAAAAAACAAAAAGAGGGAGGGGGGCTTGACACTTAATCCCATTCTGCAATCAACACCAACCGAACAGCATATGGTACAAGAGCAATTATGCACTCAAACCATCGGATATAACCTGGAGCTTTTTTTTAACTCGTTTCTCACATAAATCATCACAGTAGATAAGTTTCAACACCAAATGAACCCACGTCTCTGGACAAGTAAAACATCTGAGAATGAACCATCTTTAAGATTTTAAACACTTCCTCCACAACTCTCAATTTCCAAATGAGTTGATGTGATGGCTAATTTCAAAATATTGAACGCTCCTTGGAAATAGTGCAAATCATACTCAGGGTTTTTTAATCTCTGTAACCAACAACCAGAACACAAGCACTAGGGTTCATGATTGTTTTTCCAATTACCCTGAGCAGCAACCAGAAGAAAGAGAAGTTCTACGTACTGAAGCATGCTGAATATAGCTTATGAAGCCAAGGGTTCAATCCTGGATGGACAATGGTGAAAAAGAATACGATAAAACTGCTATTTAGAAGCCAAAAACTAGAATAAAAAAATAAAAAAAAGGCTTAAGAAGACCAAAAACTGCATTAAGTTCATTAAACCCAGTCTGGTTCATTGGGTTTGAGTTGTGGACAAAACAGTGTGAACTAAGCACAACATCATGTGAAAATAAGAGGCATCTCTCACCAGTTTGAGCAAGTATACTTAGTCATGAATAATTTTTGTCACTGAATCCAAAAAACTGCTCCAATGTTGGGGAGGTGAATACATTAGAGGCAGTATGTTCTCTGTTGGGAGAGATGTGAAGCTGATACTTGATGAACCTCTGAAACATAGAGCAAAGTGGGTTAAAAAGAAAGATTTGAATTGGAGGCATGCATTTTATAAGGCATACACAATATTAGAATTTAATGGACAAAGTAGTGGAAGAAACAGGCCAAGAATGATAAGTATGGATGATAAAAACATACAGCCAACTGAGAGATGATCTCAGGATTTGTGTCAATATGCCAATCTGGTTCCAGTTGTCGAACAAATGATGTTCTGCCATTTTCTATGCTACAGAAGAGCACCTACAGATGCATTTTGTATAGGATTAAAAGTCAGCTGCAGCTATACCAAAAAACACCATGTGGTGAAAGAAGGAAATAAACAAGGAGGAGGAGGAGGAGGAGGAGGGGGGGGGGGGGGGCGGAAGGTAAAAATGACAATGCCTAGTATATTTTTTAACTTCAATAACAAGTATCAGAGTTCTAAATGCCTAAAAATGTAAATCAAAATTGACAAGTGAAATATTGCAAGTAGTCAGACAATTCCACCAGACGGAGCAAAAATAGTCTCTCAGGCCTAATCAGAATCATTTAGTTTTACCAAGTTTGGGGTTTATTCAAATAAATTCCACAGGCAATGCCAAATTTCACCATTCATGGGACCTCTCTTATAGCCTATTTGGTTCTAGTTCACAATCAATCTAGAAGGTTAGAATTTTCAGCAATCTTGCCCATGGACGTTAGAGTTTAGAGGCACTATCAATAGAAGTAGCAGATGCAGTAACACTTTTCCAGGGAAGCGTACTGACATGGATAAAATGGCAATTGATGCAGATACGACACAACATTGGGCTTATTTTAGTGGAAATAAGTCTCAGCTTGGGTTATATGTATGTTGGGTCTTTGATCTCATGAGTTTTCATTGTAATAGACCACTTTAAGGGGCCTAAATAAGGTTGCAGTTAATGGCTGTGAAATTCGGCTGTGAAAGGTTGACGCTAGAAATAAGGTTGCAAGACTCAGTTAATGGCTGTGAAATTCAGCTATCTAGTGGGACGCTAGAAAGATTGACAGGATGTCAACAAGTTTTAAGGTGAGATTCCTTAGGTTCATATCTTTACTTTCTGTTTATATTATTCTTCTTCCATCTTCCAGTAAATTACTGTTATGTTATTTATTTCAGATCAGTTGATCTACAATAGTCATTCCTTTATTTCCTATTTTATTCATTCCTTCATGCCATTGATTTTGCCATACCTGTCCATCATTAGCATACACTGAATCTGTTACTTACACACTCATTGATTTCAGTACTGTTATGCTGTTGTTCTTCATACACCCATTACACCCAACTCAATTAGGAATCCATCATATCTCTTGTTTCATCCATTAGATCAACCTCATCTTCTGATATACTTTTTCCATCTTGTTTTACAGCATCATTACATATTCTGATCATCCATTCATTGACTAGATTTTTCTGTTTTGATTTCCATAAAAATTTGCTTGCATCCTTCCATTATTCCTACTTCATCTAGGACTGCTCATATCTGTCAATCCAGCCGATGGATTGCTTTGATTTTGGGATTTTTCGTTCATCATCATTTTACTTGTTTGTGTCTAAATTCTGATCCCTATATGTGGGGTAGATTTTATGTTATTCACATTATCCTTGTTCTGGTCCTATCCAGTTCACTGTGATTCTGGCTTTTGGGAATCTATTCGTCATCAATTGAAATCAGAGCTATGCCAGCAGTGAGTCTAGATCTACTGATATGGCTAGCCTACTTAAGCCTCTTATTTTCAAGACTACAGTTGGCTTACCCAATGGAAAGATTGCTCTTTTACTCATAGATGAAAGGCAAAGTGCAAATCTCATCTTGCGGACCACAGTAGAGATGTTGTCAGAGACCAAGGAGTTCATCATTGAATCTAACGGTGATGTTTTCATTGAATTCTATGTCTTTGTACGTTGATGGTGCTTGGTGTGAGGTGTCTGATTCTTCCATTCACATCATCCGTGGTGGTTGACAATGGTTGGACGAAGGGCATGGTCTACTTGAGCGTGATGAAATTTATGCAACCTCAAGCCTTCTCACAAGTGACAAAAGATAACTCTTCGTGGATTGACTGCCAGAACATGCTCCAAACCAAAAGAGTTAACACCAACAAGTGAACCACATAATGAGTTGAAAAAGGAAATTCTTCCACCGATTGTAGAAGCACCAGTGACTAAAGGCGAAGACCACATCCTTTGCAAGGTGAATGATGTTCCTTCTTTAGAGCCTACCATTGAAGTGTAGTTGATTGAAGAGATCATGATTAAAGAAGACTTCATAAGTGTTCCACATGAGATTGCGAAATTGAGCACGTTGAATTCGTGATCCCTCTGAAGTACTTTGAAGAACAACCTCCGCGTTTGCAAGACTACATTCCTGAAATTTGTGTGCTACCAAAGTACTGTCACAGACTGAAGCTAGACGTGCATCACATGTAATTGATTCTCCTCTTGTACAAAACTCGAGGTCGAGTTTTTTCTAAGAAGAGGAGAGTTGATGCAGATACGACACAACATTGGGCTTACTTTAGTGGAAATAAGTCTCGGGTTGGGTTATATGTACGTTGGGTATTTGATCCCATGGGTTTTCATTGTAATAGACCACTTTAATGTACCTAAACTATGTGGGTAGGAGTATGGGATTAATATGTTAACAACCCAAGTCTAGTTAGATAAGTCTAGTTGGATAAGACTTTTAATGCTTTAAGTCTTCATTGCTTTTAAGTGTTTTAAATTACTTTCCTTTGTTTTAGGTAAAGTTCTATTAGAAATAAACTACCTTCAAAGTAAGTTTTTGTTTGGAGGTGTTCTTGTACTAGTTTGTTTCCTGTTTTAAGTCTAAGGGCTACAAGCCTGAGGACGAAAATTATGAATGAAATATTGACTGCTGCCGTTTCTACAATTGTGAGACTCAGTTAATGACCATGAGATTCGGCATTCTAATGGGATGCTAGAAAGGTTGATGGGATGTCAACGTGATGCAGCACCGGATCCACAAGGCTTAGATAGGAATCTTTCTTTATTGTTTTAATTTTAATTGGAAAAATATTTGTAATCTATTATGTTATTAGAGGCGTTATTTATTTCGTTTATTAGAGATGTGGTTATTTGTTTCCTTTTTTAGAGGCGAGGTTAGTTATTGTGGGACCCATAGTTTGTTTTAATTATTTAGTTTTAATTGTAATAGGAAAGTGTATCAGTCCCCCAGTTAGTAAGTTGGGATACAGCAAAAAGTCAGATACGGATACGTACGGGTATTAAACGGAGCCAGACTTTAATACGGGAGCCAATAATCCGTTTTAAAAAAACGCATACGGCCTTAATACGGTACGTGTTTAATACGATACCTTGTAGAAAAACAAGACCAAAAATACGGACGTATATTCACTATGTAATAAACATCTATGGTATTCAACAAATAAAATAATAATATATAAATATAATTCTACATATCAAAACATGTTTTATTCTAGAGATACTCTCTAATCATATCGGATTCGGATCCGAATTCAGATAGATGAGATCGGATATGGATGCTGATTCCGATATCACTCAAACAAAACGGATATAGTCGGCTCCGATCAGTTTTCATATGTATTTTATTAAAATTAGCAATTGATTATATTATATTCATTTGGATTGGGAAGGGAACGGGATGTGGGGATAATTAAGAGGGGATGTGAGTGGTTTGCATTGGGAAGGGAATGGGACGTGGGATAATGAAGAAGGATGTGAGTGGTTTGCGTTGGGAAGGGAATGGGACAGCTTATATATATATATATATATATATATATATTAACACAATCAATTTGAGGGGAAGAGAGATTATATGACAGGTCTTTTCCCTTTTTCTAGGGTTTTTGGAGTTTAGAGGCCGAGAGAGGAAGGGGATTGCCACTGCTCCAACACAGAAGAGTACATCTTCTTTTTCTCCGCCTATGATTTTCGTTCATCTGGCGGCATCAGCCTTCTTGCAGTTCACCTCCAGCCTTCTTGTAGTTTACATCGCCGGAACTGAAGCTCGAAGAAGATAAAGATTAGTGGCTAAGATTATAGAAGTGCAGTACCGCAAAGATTGAAGAAGATGATCCTCGCACACCGACGGCCAACCAAATGAGCTTATCCACTACTTATATGCTAGCAGGATCGTCGCATGCCGACAGCCGTGCAAGGGTTTTGGTGAACAAGGGGGAAGGGATTTGGGGAAGAAGGCTTTGTTTTGCTTTGTGAAAATATCGACGGTAGGGTAGACTGTTTTTTAGTTTTGTTTAGTTTTTTTTTTTTTAATTATTAACTATCAACGTATTACACGTTTAATATGTCATACGTATATTATACGTGTTTAATACGGTTCATATTTTTTTTAAAAACATTACACGAATCTACACGTATATTCGGTAAAATACGAAAAATGTGTTTTAAAATATGGTAAACATATTTACTAACTATGATCAGTCCACGATTTGGTTAGTTTCTTTTATGTTATTTTATTTTATTTATCTCTTTGAGTTTTCTTGGGGGACCCACTTATATTGGGTTGTAAGCCTATTTATAGGCAGATCTCCTTATTGAATTGGATATGCAATTATAAATTGAAAAGAAAGAAAAAAAAAAAGGGCTCTCTCTCACGGCTTCCGCTCCCTCTTGGTAAGCTTCTCTCTCCCTCTCACGGCTTCTCTCTCTCCCCCTCTATTTCTCTTTCTCGACTTCCCCCCCTCTTCTCCACTGCTAACAGCAACACACACACCCCCCCCCCCCTCCATCCCTACTGCTAATGATACCCATCCCCTCCCTATTGTTTCGCTTGATTTCATTTCCCCCCTCCTTATTTATACCGGTACACCTCTTTCCCTTTTCCATATCTCAGTGTTCCATTCTTTTCCCTTCTGGAATCCCGTCCGCATTACAACAAGTTCCTAGGTGAGATGCCTGAGGTCCATATCTTTATTTTCTGTTTATGTTCTTCCATCTTCAAATCAGTTACTGTCATGTTATTTATTTCAAATCTGTTGATCTCCATTCCTTCATGCCATCGATTCTACCTATACATGTCCATCATTAGCATACACTGAATCTGTTACTGGTTACACACGTCATTGTTTCAGTACTGTTTTACAGCATCATTATATATTCTGCACGTCCATTCATTGACTAGATTTTTCTGTTTTAATTTCATCAAAAAATTGCTTTCATCCTTCCATTAATCCTACTTCATCTAGGACTTATCTATCAGTCAATCCAGCTGTTGGATTGCTTAGATTTTGGGATATATAGTTCATTATCATATTACTAGCTTGTGTCCTAAATCTGATCTCAATCTGTGTGGTAGATTTTGTCATTCACATTACCCCTATTCTGGTCCTATTCAGTTCACAGCAATTCTGGCTTTTGGGAATCTGTCCCTCATCACAATGATCCTTTTCCACATAAAAGCTTCACAAAAGGATTCACATTTTTTTTCTTTGCCTTAAGACTACTACAAACTTTTGTCATGTCTTTATAAAAGGGTGTACCCAATGCACGAGGCTCCCATCACTGTGGGGTCTGGGGAGGGGCTGATGTATGTAGCCTTGCCCCCGCTTTGCAAAGAGACTGTTTCCAGATTCGAACCCACAACCACCAGGTCACAACGGAGCAACCTTACTGTCGTGCCAAGGCCCACCCCCTTTTGTCGTGCGTTTATACTTTTGTAAATTCAACTCCTTCCAGCAAAAACTTTTCCAAACAAGTGAAGATTCCAACATATATGTAACTGATTCTTGCAATGTAATAGGTCAAGTAAACTAAAACAATATTAGCATCTCAGATGATAATTTGAGAATGTAGTCACAGAAAAGAAGACACTGAACAAATTTGCAAATTTAATAGCAATTCAGGTTATGGGAAAGGCTACTGTGGGCAATGCAATAACAACAAAATAGAGACATTAATACAACACGGAGAATTTGTACAATTGGACTGGGAGAGACATGTGATGGCAGAGACAAACTACATCCATAATTCCACAAGAATCAAGATTCATTAGTAATTTGAACAATCGCAGTATATCTTTCCAAGATAACAATTTTAGTACCTTATCTTTAACCAAACCACCAGATCTGAAAATACCAGCATTCTCTAATGCAAAAAGAACCTTCTCCTGCATAGAATTGCTCCCTCAAAAGTCAGCAAGTAGAAGACTTCAGCATAAGCGAGAATAGAGATGCATAAATCAGTTATTAAATCCTATAATATGAATATTTCATAAATAATAATTTTCTTCCCAGTGTCAGAGAGTCAGCCCTGGGAAAACGAAGGCTAAATGCTAATACAAATAAATACCTAGTTATAAAGCCTATCTTTGACACAAAAACCTCCACAATTAACACACTCAAAAATCAGTATCAATACATGTAGAAATGACAAAACGATCATAAAGAAAACAAACTTTTAAGGAGTACTCACTTGGAAGTGTAACATTGTAGACCCACATCACCATTTTACAAATTGGTTGAACATTTCATGTTTCAAAGGACTACCATTGTTATTCATAATTCCTTAAGTATACAGAACTACCCATTCAGCTTTGCTAATTAAATAAATATGAGACACCATAAGTACCCCTCTCTAGTCAGTAAGGCCAGTACAGTCAATAAAGTCAACTAGTAAATAGCACAAGTGCAATAAACATAGGAGAGGTCTTTAATACCCCCAGCACACAATAGGTGCTAGAAATGCGCACATGATAACCACTTGTATGCATTTATACATAATAGCAATATCAACACCCTGCATAATTTTAATGTTTTCATGAAACAATATTATAAACACCAAGGTTACACTATTAATATGCAAGAAAATAAGAAAATAACAGCACACACCCCACTTTCATCATCCAGGATTCTTTCCATCAGGTAAAGATCACAGAACTTTGTGATCTCCAGCAACACTTCAAGCACTGAAGACCTCACAGTTGCTTGTTTCTGTCAAGAAAGAGAAGTAGACAACAGTATCACTCTTTTAGACGATTCCACTTAATGCATAAAAAGACCCATAAACAATTTTAAAATAAGAAGGAAACAGAAAAAAAAATTCACCTGAAGCTCCTCTGGAGTACTTTCCTCAAGGATTACACCAAGCAACCGGCATGTAACCTACAAACATGAGGTGAAAATACCATGAAACAGGATATTTAATTCCATGTAAGTAAGGAAAAAACTAAAAATCCCTAAAAGAAAAAAAAAATGTCCAATCTGTCGCATGTATATTACCAAATAGCACTTCAAATATTTGACACAACACCAAACTGCCCTGCATCAATTTAACTAACCAGATTATTTCATTGATACTGTTGAATAATAGTGGAAACGAAACAAGGAATTTTTAATCCTTCCAGCTTTGAAATGGTTATCCTAGTCTGTACATACTAGAGCGAATCCTCAACTGCAGGGTACTGGATAACTACTATCCATGAATTGAGAGATAAACAAACCAAGCTCTGGCCAAATTATTTACGGACACAAAAATGCCAATGGGACAACAAAAGTTGGCTGACGCAACAAAGGTGCTGACGGTGAAGAAAGTTTAAACAGAGTAATCACAGGTCATGTGTCTGGTACTGAGTCGATGTACCAGAACCCTTCCTTTTTTTAGTATACAAAGAGGTTACGCTCCTCGATTGTTCCAACCTGTTTCTCAGAGAAGAATGATACAATAGGTTTCATTTAGTAGTATGAATGCTAAATTGGGCGATTGGAAGAGTATACATGACATAGTAGATTTATGAATAATTAAGCAATAATTTGGTGGGAAACAAATAACCCATGTCAAATCCAAATTGGTTTGAGAGTTCTTGAAGAATCAATCATCAAATACCTCCACTTGACCCAATGTACTCAATTTCACATAAATCTAACCCCTGTCAAAGGAAGTGAATCCAATATTAGATCCCTTTTATAATCCAAAGGGACAAACTGTCATCATGATGTCAAACCTGACAGCTCAAGAATTGACAGGCTCATATCTGCTCATCACCCTCTAATGCTAGAAAATTCTGGCATACAGTGGCTTTCTTTCTAGGAGCCCTTTGTAAGTGCACACACTTTCCACTTGAGCTACCAGCTGAAAAATTAAGGACTAGCCTCTAAACCCCATAAAATGCAGGAATCTCAAGCTTGACAGTTCATACTGAAGTCCCACTCAAAGTAGTAGGTCTGTTCCCATAGTGCATGAAGGTTAACCCAATTAAGCATCTCAAAATATACCAGGTTTCAAAAACAAACATATCACACATGACACAACCCCCTATAGGTGGTGTCATAGCCTTAAAACCCTAGGGCTAATCCACTATGGTGGATGAATGCCTTAAAATGGAGCATATACTTTTCCAGAACGATCTCTTTCTCTCTCCTGTTCTCCCCTCAACCCTCCCCCCCTTCTTCATTTACCGGCAGTCTAACCACTGCATAGACATAATGTAAACTCAAGATTGAACATGCAATATAAGATAGCTGCACCAGTACCTGGCAGTACTATGCAAAGTTGAGAGGTAAGAGCAGTTGGCTGTTTCACATAAACTGGCCCAATAAAGCTCACTTTTCTCAGTTACTTGATCAAACCAATCAATAATTGATACTCCATGCAATTTACAGAAATGCTACATATTCCATTTGTGGTACAGATTTTGTTTCACTGATAAGATGATATTACAAACATCACCAACTAGTCAAAGGTTCTAATAATGCCTATCATAGGATTCATTCTAGAGATTCACCAGACCTACATTATCATATTTACATCAGTTCTGCTTCAAGCCTTCAACTCAATATCAATAGACAAAACCTACTATCAAAGAAGTTAGCTGCCAAACAAAACTCACATGATTAATGACTTAATAAATGGTAAGAGTATAGAAAATCAAATACCTTCCTTCCTTCACTCAGATTTTGTTTCACAGATAAGATGATAATACAAACATCACCAATTGGTCAAAGGTTCTAATAATGCCTATAATAGGATTCATTCTAGAGATTCACAGTGAATCATTCACCAGACCCACATTATCATATTTACATCTGTTCTGCTTCAACTCAATATCAATAGACAAAACCTACTATCAAAGAAGTTAACAGCCAAACAAGGCTCCCATGATTAATGACTTAATAAATGGCAACAGTCTAGAAAAGCAAATACCTTCCTTCCTTCACTCAATTTTTGTCTTACTATTTGCCCTAGCGTCGACTGAAACAGGGAAAATAAAGCATGTCAAATTTGGTTGGAAAAAAAAGAAAAGAAAGAAAGATGCAACTAAATTACAAAAACAATAATATCATACCACATCCCAAGGGAGTAGCTCAGCTGGCAAGGACCAACACCTCAATTTAGAGGTCATGAGTTCAACTTTCCTTGGGGCCTACTTGTAAAAATAATAATAATAATAACAATAACATCATACCTTTAAAGGCTGGAAGAGCTCATCAATTACATCCTGAGCTCTTGAATCCTCTACAGATGAATTCACTCCAGAACGAACTATAGCTGCATCAGTATGATTGACTCCCGAACTACTAGGTCTTTGGGCCTGACGTTTGGGTTGCCTTCTTTGATGTGTGGGAGGAGTTCCCAACAACCTCCAAGTAAAAACTATAGCAATAGCAAGCCCCACAAGAACTCCAACCCCAACACTTCGAGTACTCTGACATCAATTCCAAAGGTAGTGAGAAAACACTTATTTATCAAAAGCAACTTGCAAGGGATATAGCTTTGCTAAAGTCAATTGTCAAAATGTACGACACTTGGCCTCATCACCCAACAACTTACACCTTCCTTCGGTTTTTCTCTTCTTTTTTTTTTTTTTTTTTTTTTTGGGTGGGTTGGTAGGGGTTGTGAATTATGAAAATTTAAAACCCAAATATACTCTAATATTGAAAACTTCGCAATCATGAAATCCAGTGGTTAGTCCCGCTTCAAGAAACACAACCATCTGCGGAAAGATCATATTGGGAGTTAGGAAGTAGTCCCAGAGTTCACAATGTTTTCCATACTCAATTATTAGGAATAAAAAGATATCTTTACACTCCAGTTCCAACGCGGATTTTCCTTCTCCCCATTAGGTTGAAAATAGGCATTTAGGAACGACAATTGGTGAAAATATTCAACAAGGATAGATTTCTGCCCTTTGCAAAATCAAGATGGATGTAATTTCATTACTTTAAAATAAAATAAAATAAAAAAATTCACCGAGAGCTCATAATCAATCAATTTCTCCCATAATACCACAATGAAGTGAGTCATCAATCATCAATCTCAAAATTAACCTCCAAACACAATTACAATCAAATGAATAAATAAAAAAATGTACAAACTTTTTAAAAACAATAAAAGGAAAAATTAATCAGAAGGAAACAATTTATTTGAGTAAAACCTAACAGATCCGCAACCAAATCAACGAAATTCGAACGGAGATAACAAGAAGAGGGGGCAAAGTTGAGAACCAGATTATCTGGGGCGATCGATAAGAGATTGGACAGCTTAACGGTAAGGTATTCGCTTAATCTCTTGAGTAGCTGAACCAAGTCATCTTTAGATGAATCAGCCATAGCGAAACTCCAAAAGTAGCCGTCCTCAGCATTACCGTCACAGATAAACCCGGAAAACACTCGAATCCACCATCATTTCTACTGCAAACTTCGCGGGTAAACTTCAACGACGCAAGGGAACGTGTTTTTTTTCTTGTTTTTCTTCCGTTAACGAAAGAAAGATTGATAAGAAAGAAGCTTTGCAGACGGGCGGGCCGCCGGAGGAACTTTTGATCAATATTTTTCTTTTTTGTGTCCCTTGAATTTTTATTTTTTTTTATTCTTTTCTTACCTATTGAATTATCCCCTTTGGGTTAACTGAACTCGACTTTACTCTAATCACATGTTTCTTTTTTCTTTTTCTTTTTCATTTTTTTTTTTTTTTTTTTCTGAAAAAATCTCATGTTTCTTTAAAATCATCCCAAGGTTGCAGTGCCCCACAAAACCAAAAAAAAATGTAGGGGGGTTTGGGATTTCAAGATCTCAAGATTCAAAATGATAATTTATTAACTAAAACTAGAGTATGGATCCTCTTCCACGTGGTAACCATTCTACATCATTGGGAGCTGTCAATAGAAAATGGGTCCCATACCTCATCGATGATTTCTTGTAGGGTGGTTATCAAGTGGAAAGAGAATTTGCACTCACTAAAGTTTGGTGGGTTCATTCTTATCAATTGAAGAGTCTTCAAGGGTTAAGTTGTTTAGAAGTTTATATTTTTGAAATGAAGAATTTTGGAGGTTTCTTGATCCAAAAATTCCTTTTAGGACCAAGAGAAGTATTCTCAAAATAGGACTCTTCTGTTAAGGGGGCTGTTTTAGATTGTGGGAATCAGTGTTTCTATCTTTACGTCTTGTGTTCTGTATAAATACCCACTGACAATAGGCCTGCAATGTGTGGACATACTTAGAACTCCTAACTATTGGGGGCACAATCGCTTTTTCACCAAAAGACTATTTTTAAGGGTACATCTGCCATTATCAGCTTATGTCAAGGGCAAAACCATCTATCAAAATTTTGCATTGTACTCCAAAGGTAGACAAGGGATCCACTACTGACGTAAGCACCATAAACCCTATAAATAGTCTCAAACCTCAAGGTCAATTCACTTCTTTACTCAATATTTCACTATTTCACTCACCCACTCTGACACATCTACTCGAAATCCCTTTCTACCACTGCTTTCTTCATTTACCAGGTCGGACCACCGACTTCCTTATTACTTGTTGTTTAGAATCCTGACTTAAGCATCGGAACGATTCAAGGGCTACAAGCTCGATCTCATTTGCCATGTTTTTGTCATCTACATATTGATTCTGCTTGAAAGGACCTCGATGCGGATTCTAGTGGTTGTTGGCTTCAAGATCACTACCCCAAGGCCCTCTGGTGGATCTGAGATACGGGTGGTGGATTTGATCCTCCCTTCGAAGGAGTAGAATAGGTTCAAACGGCATGTGTTGTTCCCTCCTCAAGAAGGGGACTTGATCCTTCAAACCTCCCTCAGTAATGTTGGTGGAGAAGATATATTGTGTCACGACTAAATCCCAAGGGAGTTTACTCAATAAAGTCAACAATTCAACATATAAGTGAGGTTGTTCTCACTAAAATCAGTATATAGGTGTCTTTAGAGCGTGACACTTTCTTTTAATTACCCTTTATCTTATTCTCAATAATTTCTCAAATCAATTGTGAAATAGATTTTTCATAAACCTTTTGAAATGGACTTATTATGTCAAGAGTTGTCATTAATTCATCTTTTTTCTTTTTTTTTTTTGGTTTTTTCTAATAGTGAAATGACAATAATTACCTTCACTAAATTATTTTTACAGAATTAAATTATATTGTCTAAGACTTCTTGTTTCAAGGATTCAATGTCTATCAATTTAAGATCAAGTTTTCCTTCGGCCACAAAAATCTTCTTCCAGGGTTATTACTCGGGACTCTGACAACAACCAAGGGCATTTCAGATCTTCAACATATAATGGATGTGGTAATTATTACCATGGATCAGTGGATGGTGTGAGAAAACTTTCACCATTAGTTTAACGTCCATGGTGCTTTCCAAGTAAATTTCTCAGCGAAATCAGTGAAAAAGAAAAATATTGTGCTTTAATAATTAAAAACTGGTTCTTAGAATCGGTTCACCCAGATCTATTTTGGGTGGAGGTAAAGACATGAAATTTTTTTTTTTTCTACATTAATACAAACCCCTTTTTCTAGGGTGGGGGTAAAGACGAAAAAACTTTTTTTTTTAACAATAAGATTCTCTTTGGTATAGTTTAAAAAAATACCATAAATCATATCAAACAACTACATTTATCATAATATATTATACAATAAATTGTATAATACATACCAAGAGTGCCTAATACAAATCCCTTTCTTTGGATGGGAGTAAAGACATGAATTAAATTTTTATATTAACCATTTTGCCCTTTCAAATCACAAACTAATGATCTCCAGGTTGTATATCACAATGAGAGATCTCCAATAATTTTTTTTGTCCTTTGAAACAAGGTTCCAAAATTTTGGAATAAGATCATGTGGATCGATCAACTGATTTACCGGAATAATCCAACCCCAAATCCAGATTTCTTCAGCAATTCTGACCATGGTTCAATTAATCGATCCTACTATTTTAACACGTATCGATTCATGTCAGTTTTCCACTGAATCTGTACACTGATCTGATCCAGATCAAATCAGTTTTGAACATGAGTGATACCATATCCGATACCTTGATTTATTTCATTTCTATTTCTTGGTTAGTCATATCTCTCCATTTTATGGGAAAACAATAAGGAAAGCACTCCTCTTATCCATAAGAATGAATTTTTTTTTTCTTTACACCGGGATCGGTGTGAACGACCATAACATCGACCATCGGTGCCCTACTATATATTATGGTTTCCGTGATGATCCGATAAGTATTGGCGGAATTCGTATACCCATTAAGAATAGGAATTTAGAAATTAGAAAAGCCTAGCTAATTAATTACAACAACAACAGAGTAGGATGAAAATAAATAATTAATAATAAAGGAACATCATTCCAGTTGTTGAGGTGGAGAAGAGCTCTGAATTGTGTCTTCAACCGATATTTCAGTCTCATCATCAAGAGAGGCAAACATGACAGCCCTTTCAATTTTTAGGCCAACTCCAAACCACATCATTTCCTTCTCCAAATGCAAGCAATAGCTTTCAAAGACTCTTGAACTGACCATAAGGCTGAAATCCATTAGAAACAATAACTCCAACTCAAGGCGGTTAAGTTCAGCATTGCTCACACCCCCAACACGAGAATAAAACGCATTATCATAGTGCCTGTAACATTTCAAACCCCAGGAAGTTAGATATATAAATTGATAAAAATGGTGTCTCAATGCACGAGGTTCTCGCTACTATAAGGTCTGAGGAGAGACAAAATGTATACAGTTTTACCCCTACAACACGGAAAATTGTTTCTGTGTCTGAAACATATGACCACCAAATTGCAATATAACAACCTTACCGTCACACCAAGACTCGCCCTCTAAATATATAAATTGATATTGAAGTTAAATTTGTATCCATAATACCAACCATGCGGATTAGATGAACAAGATTGGATGTCATTAGTCAAAATTCAACTCAAAATAACTACAAGGAATGAATAAACATTCAATCCAAAAAACAGATCTTTTTTTTTTTTTGGGTAAATAGATAATTCAAAAAATAGATCATTGCTACTATATTCCGGCGCCATATATTATCGTGAATTGACATTCTAGTATGCCATAAAGTTTAAATTTGGGTTTTTCTAATTATAACAAACCTTATAACAACTATATGTTGTAACAAGGTCTTTTCACAATTAGATTTGAATCAATCCCCAAACAAAATACCAAAACTGCCCCAATATATATTGAGGTTCCCATAATCATCCAATGATCGTGCATTAAAGGGACTTAATTACAACTATATGTTGTAACAACCTTTACATTCACCTCTAAATTCACCTGTCAAGCACTTCACATACTTGTTTGAAAAAGAAACTTGACGCATATGTTAGTGAGTCTTCTATCACAAGAACCCACAATGTCTATCCAACCCAGTGCACGGCTAAATCTACGGATAGGCTGCATTTGGTATGCAGTTTTAGAATGCATTCTTAGAATAAGGAATATATTCTTAATATAGAATGAAGAGGGATGTATTTCCATTCCTGGTTCAAAATGCAGAATGAGCTAAATACTGTATTCCATAATATATTATCTTCACAACAATGTCCTTTTATGACATTTTACCTTTTCTTTTATGACCTTTCACCTTTTAAATGGTAAGAACCCTTTAACAACAACCACTGGCAGAAGGGTTACATATGTATATATTGAGTGAAAACTAAGTAAGTTCACTGTTACTAGTTACTACCAAAATTAGACTGACAATTGCAGAAAAAAGTTCTATATATGTATAATTTACCCTGTGACAATTGATGAAATCAGGTAACTCCAACCTATTGCAGAAAATGGACCAGCAAAAGAGGTGGGAACCAAATTGGATGATGCAGCCACTAGCTCAAGGAGTAATATACCATGATAGAATGTACTCAAAGCAGAAATCAGAATGGCATGAAGAAGGCATACATATATATATATATATATATATATATATATATATATATATATAAAAGCCCCTTTTTTATTATTTAATTTTTATTTTTTTGAAGGGCTTTTAGTCTCACTACACATATAGTTTCCAACTAATAGTCCTTGATCAACATGGACTATGAAGAGGCAAACTTGATCTACTGAGTTTACTCAGCTTGACCAGAGCCTTAGTGGGGCTGAGCTTCATCAAGATCAGATTAAAGATGGAACCCACCATCTTTAAGAATCCATTATTAATAGAAAGTTAGCCAATTACTGCAAAAGGGAATCTTAATCCTGGAGTACAGTAAAGTCTCCTGCTCCATAGTCCAGAAACTCCAGACCTATCTAACCAACAAAACCTAATCTCCTAACAACAACATTTCAATCCAGGTTTCAGTACAAAAACTCTAAGATACTGAACCAGTTCAAGCTCAATTCAAAACACAGAAACCATCCATACGAGTTTGTAGATCACAAAATCCAACCACAACTCCAAGAACAAAACTAACCAAAAATAAAAACCCACTTAAAACACTAATTAACAAAATCTCTCAAAAACCCACAAAGATCAATCAATCAATCAATCAAGAGAGAGAGAGAGAGAGAGAGAGAGAGCTTACACATCATCAAGCATCTTAGATGCAACCATGACACTAGTAACCAGCAATCTATGAACGTTGAGAGATATCACAGGCGAGTTAGGGTGCCTGTGCACCAATCTATCTATGTAAACATAGCCCACAACGAAGCAAGAAGGACTACAGTTGGTGTACTTATATATCCTCTCCAGGTACTTTGGTATGCTAATGCTTGGAGCTCGAACTCCATGGAAAGCATTCAACCCCTTCCCTCCTGGCGCCGAACTAGTCAGCCCCTCTGCATCCACCTGTTGTTGGTGATTCAACCCACCACTATGCACCGTCAACCGATCATTTCGATCCACCAGTCTCTCCAGAACGAAAGACAGAACCGTCAACACCCTCGGTGTTGTTGGTTCTGCTTCGTTTGGTTCCGACCCGCCTTCTTCGCCGCCAGTTAGCATTTACAGCAGTTTCTCTCTCTATGGTAAGGAAAAGGGTTTTAGAGAGAGAGAATGTTTTTGGATGGGTCATGCATAGGGTGGTTGACACGTGTTTGTCACCCTATCGGTTGATAGATGAATGAGTGACTGTGAATTCATATGACATAAAGGTACATAAAGGTGTGGTAGATAGCAGAGATTACGAGATGGGAATGGCTTGGATTTGATGTTAAATAATTGGGAATTATGTGCACCGTTGGATTGAATTGGGATTTGAGATTCAGATGAACTAGATTTCAACAATTATATGTAAGAAAGTTGTGTCCTTATCTTACAACGGTAAGACATGTGGTCCCGGAATTCCAATTTACTTTAACCATAATGACCATTGTATCCTGGGACACAAAACCACTGGTAATGCATTCTCAATTTCTCATTTCTAACTTAGAATGAAAATGGGTAAAATCAGAATACAGAAAAGACTAAATAATATGTTCCAGGTTGAGAATGGGTTATACTTTTTCAAATGCATTTCATAGTTCATGAAAGGGGATGCATATCAAATGTTGTTTTAATCATCTTAACCTTGAATCAAAATGCATATAAAAAACGATAGATTTTCATAACATTTTGTAGAATCAGTTATCATGTATTTAGATTTTTTTTAATAAAAAATTATATATATATATATATATGAAAATATTTGTTTCTTCTCCTAATTCCATTGTCTAGGGTTTGGATTCATTCCTATTTAAAACGAATTAAATAATGGAGGAGAATCCTGTGTCCGATTCTGGGTTTTATATAGTGCTGGGAAGGTTAAGATTTCCAGCCCATAGGTTGGGCAAGGCTGGGAAAACCTCTAATGACCAAATACCAACCGCAAAGTCCCCTTTTAACCGAAAGGCTACTCTTAGGCAGATTGGTCAGGATTGGGATCTTCTGTAGCGAGGCCACCTCAGTAGTGAAGATCTCACCCACTCAAAATGGATTCGCATGTATCTCGATGCACTTTGAGTGGATCAAGATATGTGTCGATCCACTTTGAGTGGGTGAGATCTTCACTACGGATTGGGATCCTCTGTAGTTAGGATCCCCTATAGTGAGCTATACTGAGGATCTCATCCACTCAAAGTGGATCAACATATATCTTGATTCACTTTGACTGCCTTGGGATACATGTCGATTCACTTTGAGTTGATAGAATCTTCACTACACGGGTGACCTCACTACAAATGATCTTTTTCCAATAAAGAGGTGACCTCACTACGGAGAATTTTTTTCCCATTGGTCATTACCAGCTTAAGTCTTGGGGTAAATCCAACCTTTGATATTCGGCATTGTACTCCAAAGGTGCGCAAGAACCACTTCTAACCCATTCCCAAATCCCTATAAAAAAAAAAACCCAAATCACAAGGTTTCACCTCCATTTTATTGTGCATTTATTATTTCATTTGACTTTCTACCACCTTGAATTTACTATTCACGACCTCACTTAAAGTTTGTTGCCGGGAGTCCTCACTTAAGCATCGAAGCAACCATAGGTCTAAAAGTAATTAGTAAAGTAGTGTTTAATACGAGAATTATACGCATTCTAAATTTTTTAACGTATTTTATCAACTATTGCATATATTATAAAAAAAATCATATTTTTTATATTGAAACATATTAAACACTTTTTTTAAGCATATATTGTCATATTAAACATAAAAAAAAAGACATAAATAGTAATTAAAAAAAACCTCTCTCTCTCTCTCTCTCTCTCTCTCTCTCCCCTAATATTTCGATTTTTTTCCCAAATCCCTTAAACTCTACTACCAATTGCACCATTCCAACTTTGATATTTGTTTTATGTTAATGAGATGACGATTTTGTATGAATTTCATGGATTGCAAGTTTGGTTTTTGTATATGTATATATTTGTTGAAATGATGTACTAATGTACATGTCTATTGCATATTGAATATATGACCGTATATTTTTAGTAAAAAAAATTGTCGTATTAAACACTTACCTATTAATGTCGTATGTGTTTTTTGAACCAAATTTTCAATCCCCATATTGAAATTTGATTGTGTTTAAATCTCGTACATATCCGTACCTGAAATGTTTATCGTTCCCAAACTTACTATGGTCCCACCTTAGAAGATTCGATGCACAAATTCTAGGGGTAACAGGTAGTCCTAAGGAGAGTTAAACTTAAGGGTCCGTTTGATAAAACTTCTGCTTTTGGATTCTGGTTCAAATTTGGATTCTATTACAGGCTACTCCAGGATTATTTTGGAGTAGAAACTTGTTTGATAACACAATTCTAAAATGGATTCCAGAGCATATTTGGATTAGAAACATGTTTGATAACACACGATCCCCCCAATCGAAGTCTAAAAAAACAGTCGTGGTAGTGGTGGTGGGTGGTGGTGGTGGTAGGCAGTGGTGGGTGGTGGTGGCGAAGATGGTGGTGGTGGTGGTGGGTAATGGCAATGGCAGTGGATGGTGGTAGCGGTGGCTGTGGTGGTGGCGGTGGCGATGATGGTGGTGGTGGTGGGTAATGGCAAAGGTGGTGGATGGTGGTGGCGGTGGTAGAGGTGGTGCCGACGGTGGCGGCGACGGTGGTGGTGGTAGTAGTGGTGGTGGTGGCGGCGGTGGTGGCGATGGTGGAAGTGGGTGGTAGGTGGTGGCGGTGGTGGTTGGTGGTGGTCAAGGGAGAGTCGTGTGAGAATTGACTCTTTTCTTTCTTTCAAAAAGTTGATCCAACAGCTTGGAGCAGGTATTTATGACTCCAAAATTTTAGATTCTGGAGCCATTCTGAATCTGGTTCAATTTGTGGGAGTCGAAATCCAACCGGACTTATCAAACGTGCTTCTACTCCAAAATGGCTCCCTAGGATTCAGAATTCATAGAATCCAGAAGCAGAAGTTTTATCAAACAAGCCCTAAATGTTTACCCTTTTTAATGTATTTATGTTTGAATATCTATATAGTTATGGCATGTATTTTGCTAGCAAAATGGAAGTAGCTGGGCAAGATGTCTGCCAAGGTTACTCAGCCCCATATTTTCTACCATTTTATTTCTATCAAATTTCATGAATCTTCAATCTTTTAATGATAGAATTTGCAGTTTTTTATCATTGATTCTTGCTTGTGGGTAGAAAGATTGACTAGTTGAAATATCATGTTATGCAACTACCATAGGAAAAGACTATAATCAATTTTTTTTTTTTTTTTTGGTAATAGGAAAATCTATTGATCATTTACTCGGGAATAGGCCAAGGCATCATTTACAACAACTTCATGAAACCAAGGAGTGGAAGAAGACCAATCAACCAACCCCGAAATGGTTGAAGCATTCCTGACAAAGGTATGAGCAACAATATTAACTCCCCTTAGAATAAAAGAAAAATAACACGAATTAAATATGGATCCACATCGTCTCCCGCCTGGGTTTGGGTGGGAGACTGGGCGGCCCGGATGGATGGCCGCCACATGGCACTCGGAGGGATCCGAGCCCTCCATCCGAGCCGACCCCCCAGTCGGCTCAGCTTGTTGACTGGGGGGTCGGCTCGGATCCCTCCGAGTGCCATGTGGTGGCCATCCATCCGAGCCGCCCAGTCTCCCGCCCAAACCCAGGCGGGAGACGATTTCTGTTCAATTAAATATACCCACTAATAAGATTATATCCTGAACAATAAACTGCAGAGAAAACTCATAATTACACTTCTCTGAAGTCAAAATCTCAACCACCTCCTTACAATCACTCTCAATCTGAATATCGACTAGACCATATTCCTGTGCCGACTGGATTGCCATTCTAATGGCAAGAGCTTTGTCAACCTTCATTGAGTCAAATTGCAGTGGGGAGGAAACAGCTTTTAAAACTTGGTCTTTGTAGTCATGGAATAGAAATCTTATTCCACTGAAATTTGACGAAAGACTAGCATCAGTGTTGATTTTTATAGAGCCTCTTGGAGGAGGAAACCAGATCTCTGAAGGAAGCATAGCTGATGGGCTGGAAGGATGATAAAGCTTCCCATTGACATTCATAAATTCCGTGAAAGTTGTCTCAGCTTTTTTTATAACCTCCACCGGAGTCCAATTTTGATATTCAAAAACAAGATCATTTCGGACACGCCAAAGATACCAACAGATAAAGTAGCTAAGCTAAAGGTCTTCCTAGCCTCAGTTCTAGAAGTGATAAATAGAGAAGACCAATTGCTAATCCAATGAAAAAGATCTATGCTAGTAGATACTGGTAATTTGTGGGATAATGATGAGCCAAACCATACTGCTCGGGCAAAAGGACAAGTCAAGAGTAGATGTTCGATGGATTCAGATTCATTCCCACACCTTTTGCAATTATAATTAATCTGAACATTCCGCTGAATAAACCCCTCTCCAATGACTATGTCTTGATTGCATGCTTTCCATAAGAATGATTTAATTTTAGATAAGGACTTGCAAGTCCAAACTTTCTTCCATACATCTTTGGAAATAAACCACCATGAAAGAATTGACAGCCCCTTCTTCATCAAAGACTATAATCAATTACTAATTGGCTTTGGTCTGAAAAATTGAGACGAAATAATAATTCATTTGATTTCACTTTACTTTCCCTACATCTCAAATAACATCGATAAACCAAAACCAGACCACTTTACACCTTACAGATGTTCTCAAATTGCAAAACTCATTTGTAAACTTACAACCAAATTAATATTTTTGGACAGATCTTTAATAAGATGATCCAAACCAAACCAAACCAGCTTACCCGTCTCAATACCCAAACTAGTTTTCCTCCATGCCACCCCTAAAATCTATTGCTACCTGATAGAAAATGATAACATTTCCATTTTCCACACAAATTCGAGGAGTTTACTATGACTGTGTTTGGTTGCAAAGGGAATTGAAGAGAGTGAAATTTCTTAATTTTAAGAGAAAACATTTATAATGATTACACACATGCTATCACATTTCTATGTAATTAATTTTAAATGATTCCATATTTATTAACTTACACTTCACTTTGCATTCAAATCCCTTGCATTTAAAAAATAAAATAAATTTTTATCATTACTAAATATGTTAAGAAATTTAAATAGTTTATACAATCATTTTGTATTACAACTATAAAAATTATCTTTTTAAATATAAAAATTTTCATTCCCTTCCCTCAAATTCCCCCTGCAACCAAACACAGCCTATTAAAAGCTAACCCCCTAAAAACAGACTTATAAGGCGAAGAAACTCAAAACCATATCAATCCATACTAAGTCCTTTATGTGACCAATGTGATACTAACCCTCCATAAACCTAATATGGAATCATAAGAGGGTATCCTTCAGGCCTAAACGACCACAAGCTGCAACTGAGCTATGAGAAGAGACAAGCAATGAGAATGGTACAAGAACAAGCAATTCTCATTTTTCTTTGTCTGAGTGGTATATATGTTTTATTTTTCTTTAAAATTCTCATCGTAAACTCACTTCCAAGTGGAAGAATCTATACGTAGCTTGTAAACAATTCATACTTCAAAAGCTTTATAGTGCTGCTATTATTTACATATTATTACAAATGATTATTGAAAAATATATTCAAGAATCTGCAATTTACAAAGTCAACAGAAATGGAATCCCACCACAATATCCACGGTTCCCCCGGCAGTAAAACTTCAATCCTCTCTTCACTACATTTTTAACCCACAAATATTAACACTAGTTAATAAACTTCGTTGGAGAATAAAAAGAATTGTTACAAACCTGAGGAAGATGACAACTTAGTTGAAGTCCAACATCACCTGCTGCATGCCAATTTACAAAATGATCAAAAGCTTTTTTTTTTTCAAGTTATAATCTAATGAAAAGCAACCATTACAACCCCCAAAGAACCAGGACCATCAACTACTTGATTTAGGAATTTAGAAGTGATCGTCTATCACAAGACTTGACAAGCAATTTGGATTTTGTCTGGGTGATTCCGGCACATAACCAAATTCATCTATTGCACAATAGACAATGGTTTCTTTACAGGAAATAATCATTACTGAATCCAAATTATAGCAGTTCAGGTCATCCTTCCTAAAGAATGCCAATACATGGATCAAAGGTACAGGCCAACTGTTCCTCCAACTCCAAACACCCCCACCCCCCAAACAAAAAAAAAGAAAAAAAAAAGACTGATTGATGAGTAGTCGGTTGAAAGCACAGGCAACTTCACACAGCTTATATTCACCCAAAAAAAAAAAAAAAATTCTTCACAGCTTATGAGTATTTGGTCGATGCTTAAGTATGCACGATTGATGCAGTCAAGTCCAATGGATCAGATCAAACCAACATACAGTTCTAGGATTCCATCAAATGGTAAACTTCAATTATGAAACCCAGAAACTACCAAAATGACAAACATTAACATGCAGCAGCACCCCAAAGCTTACAATCAACTACGATATACTTTACCTTTAGTCGAACTCATTGTCGTGCTCCTCTAAGTGTTTCTCCATCTTCAGGCTTTCTTTATTATTATTTACAAACTCAAGGTCGGTCTCCATCTTCAGGCTCTCTCTGTTATTTACAAACTCAAGCCGAGTCTTCATCTTGGGGCTCTCATTGTTATTTACAAAGCCCTCAGTTGACTCCGAAGAAGTTCGGAGACCACCCCAACCATTTTCTTCGATGCCACTGTGAAGTTCCGCCACCACAGTGCCAACTTCAGACATGCAATCAAGAGAGCTAGAGCTGCCTCTGCAGGAAAGCCTCCCATCTTCAGACAGCCCAGACTTTTGATGAGGTGAACAGTTTCGATTACTATCTAAAGCAGGCATCCTGAGTTAAGGAAAAAAACTGTTTACATAACTTCAATGGAAGCTCTTGCTGTCAAAACTAAATGGCTGATACACCAAGATGATCAGTCCCTCAACACTCAACAAAGAAAGGAGTGGAAGCAAGCCTGTTAACTATTTCAGAAGTTCGATAACACTATGAAACAAATCATAATTAAACTGCTCTCAAACTGGTAGTAAAAGCTGACTTGGAATCTAAAATTTAAATGCAGGCAACAGCAAGGTCGAGGCAGACAAAAATAAGGGACAACATGCACACTGGAAGCAAAAGGTAACAAGAATGATATAAAGAAATTAACTCTTCAACACAACATACTAAACTCTAATGTTGCTGGATCCCAAGAATTATGGCAGAACCAATTCTTTTCTGGTATTTACTCCAAAGTGGGACGAATTCTTGTTAGATTGAATAAGAAGCATGATTTTGTCATCAGTTAAGTTGTGAATAATATAAAGCATCTCCAAAACACAACAAAGATGGATGGAAATATATACCCTAGTTCGACAAAAGAAAACACCGTACATAGATAATGAACGCAAGAGGATAGCACGGCACCTTGGCTGTTGAACTCTCGGAGTCTGAAGATTGTCAAATACTGGAACCAAATCTTTTGATCTTGCTTCAATCATGCGAGCTGGAATCCTTTCAATCTCCGTTTCCCCTCCTGAAGCATTTTCCCCTACTGTCTTCATGCCATCCATTGTCATTAACTGAAAGTATATCTGGCAAACAATTAAAAGAACTAAGAATACATGAAGCGGAGAACTGTAGGGTAAAAGCATCAGCAAAGACAAGTTTATAAAAAGTTACTATTTTTTGGCTGCATAATAAGAAAATACCTTAGATTTTGCCCACAATGGAATCCGAGCTTGATGCATCTGCAGTTCAGCTTCTGAGATATACAAATGGTTTCTTTCCTCAGCATTGATCTTCGCTTTTGTAGGCACATGGCCTTCAGAAGGAAAAATTGGATTAGTCCTCTTTATTCCCTCAGGGAAAATTTTTCTGCCATTACCCTGTTCACCATAAATGTCAAGATTATCTTCACGATCTCTACGAGTTTGTCTCTGGCATATATCCCACTTCTGCAGTGCTTCCACAACCAACCTTGCATCACTATCTGGAGATGATTCATAGGGAGTGCTAAACCCTGGCAAAACTGTTCCGGGCTCTGGTCCATTAGATAAACGCAACACATATTGTATCACGCAACCAGAAGGAGAGAACACCAGAAGATGGTACTTAGTGGTCAATGACCTGTTGTCTGCATAAAGATCATTTCCTTTGCAGTTGTGGAAGGCAGAAGCGATAGCCCCAGAAAGGGAACTGACCCGGCCAGTTGCAGCTGCAGCAGCGCCAGTTACAGTGCCTCTCCACCCATTATTCCCATTCTTTATTCTGCTAACAACTGACAATGTAACAGGGGGACCAGAAGCACAAAAGCTTTGTTGATTGAGCTTTGACGGACCTGAAATTGGTGGCCAGCGAACTGCAGTCTTAGTCATCACACCCAACCCATTATTGCTATTAGTAAGACCAGAACCAGTAGACTGAAGGTCTACAGATCCTCCTGAAGGAGATATTGCAAACAAGTGACTCGTTCCCCTTGAGGAACTTATCATAATCCAATGGCTGTCCTCACTGAAACTGATATCCTGTATAACCTGATAACAAAATGGAAGAATAAAATAGTACCAGAGAACTGCCAATAACTATCTGATCAAAAGACAAAACAAAATCATACTATTACCGCATTTGTGAAACCACGTTGCAGCCGATAAAGATGTCCATAAGACCCACCAGCATCAGATCCAGATGAATTTCCAGCAAGTGGAGGCATTATACGGAAGACATTGATGTTGTGACCTTGAACTGAAGCAGTCACCAACAAGGTTCCACTAGGATCAAAGCATAATGAAGAAATAGGACTCCTATGTGCTCTAAACTGGGTTATAACACATTTAGAGACAATATCCCGTACAATTACCTGCAGAGTCAAGATAGGTCATACTGTTAAACAGAGACAAATAGAGTCAAATAGAGGATTTATCATAACAACACTTGTTTTCTTCACAGAAAAATGAAGGCCAAGGAAAGCAAAACTTATGCTTTAGATTGAGAAGACTTGAATCAGTTTTGTGATAGAACAGGGTTAAATCCTGCCTTAACAACAGTAGATTTGCTTGAAATGATGGGGAACATGTTAAATGCGCAAACTTCAAAACATTACATTAAGAAGAATTCAAAGGAACAAATCAAGAGAATTATAAAACAAAGAAAGATGTCCATTAGCAATAATACATAATAATAACATTGAGAGCAAAGCATACCATTCCAACATTATCCGTATCCGGCAAATGGCTGTTGACAGTTCCGTTGTTTTTCCAGCCCGGACTTCCAGGTCTCGGAGTATTATTGCAATCAGGTAGGAGTTCAGAGCAGTACCTTGACAGCTTCTTGTATCCCATATCACCAAGGGTCACTATACCAGCAGCAAGTTGCTTGCTCGATTCTTTTGCATAATGTGCCACAAGGCTCCCATCTGAAGAACCAGAGAAACTTGCAGCAGTTGCAAAATGTTGTGGACTGACACGGCCTGCATTTGAAACTAAAACAGGACTTCCACTATAAGCCAACCACCTGGGACCCACTGCAAGCGGTCCATAGCCAATACCACCAGAACCAATACTACTCGAAACTATAGGACAAGTAACAATAGTATATTCTCTCTCCAATGTTACAGCATCAAAACAATGTATCTGCAACAAGATGAAAAAAGAGAAGGACAAACGAAGCCTTTTTTCAATCTTCGTTTAAGCTAAAATATCACTATCACATCAGAAGAAGCACATACAAGTAATATACCTGAGCTGCCTGAGAAATCGCTACAACTCGAGGACTGCACCTTACTGAGTAAACAGTGGATCTGAACTTTAGACTATGTACATAAGATTGAGACCTCAAGGAATAAAACTGAACGATTGTTGGACCAAAGTTTCCATTTGCAGATTCATGGCTAGTAACATTCCCATTCCCATTGCAGTGGTAGGCCAAGCCATCCTGGTTATTACCACCTTCAGAAACCGTTCCATTTCCAGAAACAACCAGCAACGGACGAATGTCTACAAACTTGTCATCTGATCTCCTTGATGCAATTGGCTGTGGCTGCATTTGCAAAAAAGAAACAGGACCATCGTGCCTGGATACTAGCTCCAGCACATTATTAGCTTCCTCAACATCCCAAACCTGGAAACCAGATCGATAACCCAGCAAGAGAACTTGACGGAGGACGTCTCCATCACATTCTAGTTTATCAAACCCAGCCCATTGTACCTTTTTCATACATATGGAACAAAAAATTACTGAAAGAACTTCATATTGAACTCTATTTATCTCTAAAGAAAACTCTATATGTGAGACGGTATATAGTAAAAAAAAGTACAGAAATTTTACAAGTACAGTACTAAAAAGGCAAATTATTATTGTTACAAGAGTATGTTATTTTTTTAAACATCAACTCATAAGGCATATATTCTGCCACATGGAAAGATGCTGTCCATTCCAACAATCAAATAACAAGGACATGGTTTATATTAGCCCTATATCAAATTTCAGATTCCAGTTCAATCAAATACCCTCTTTGTATTGGCTTGTATCACGTAATATGTCCATGCATATGTACCAGTACTCTAAACATTATTGCAAGGACATGGTTAATAACTTTATATTGTCATGTATCAAATTTCAGATTCTAATTCAATCAAATACCCTCTTTGTATTGGCTTGTATCACGTAATATGTAATCTAAACATTATTGTGCACTCTCCCAACTTGGAGTGTGAGCCGACAAATGGATAGTTCAGATTTGTCTTATGATTTTCGGAAATGTACATTCCTTTGTTACATGGATAACTACCATTAAAAAAAAAGTACATAAATTTTAACAAGGAAACTGCAAAACAAATTACTGTGCTTGAATTATGAAGTCCAGCAATTAAATGGAATGATCCTCAGCAATCAATAAAAGGTAATGAACAAAGTATAAAATACAAGAGATCAACATAAACTAGATGTTCCCAACATTGTAAAACTAACGCAAGAAATCAATGGTACCCAAATCAAGAAAATCCTAATGTATCCATAACTCGGGTTATAATAGCAAGCAGCAATGCCAAATCACACGCATTTCTCACCATTTAAAGCAAAGAAACAAGTAGTACTAAATAGAATTTCTTACATAGCTTATATGAGCTTCTCGCCTAAAGATTATCCTAAATGAGGTTACTTCAAACAGACATTACGAAGAGATTTTAAGATCAGAAAAACTCAAAGAATAAGCCAGATTCTGAGCCCTTAGCAGAAGAAATTTATTTACTAATTAAATTTTCAAGCATGCCTTCCCTCTATGACTTCTGAAGGATGCTTCCCAGCTTAGGGCTGGAGGCCCAACCCAAACCCAACTAAGCCAACCTGTTTATCAACTTTAGCAAGCATATTGAGAATCATAAGTTACCTAAAAGATAAATTGTTCAGTTCGCAAGCATAGCTCTGCACATGAAAACCTGTGTCAACCTACATTACCCCTCTGTTACATGGTTCTAGGTTTCGATCGAAACTGACCAAAATCTCCAAGTTGCCTCAGCTTCGGGCCTGGCCAAAATGAAACCTGGACTCGAAACTCATGGTCGAAACCCATGTTTCAACCATAGGTTTCAACACAGGAAGACCAAGGTTAAAAACCAGTTTTGAAACCTCAAAATGAGATCCGGCATGTCTCAGTTTGGACGCTGGTTTCGGGCCTTACCGAACCAACCTCGAAACTGAGATTTAGTTCTAGTACAGTCAGCAAAGTTGCCACATTATATTCTAACCCAATCATGACCAACCTGGGAACAGTAAATGCACTAGGAAGGCTCAAAGTCATTTCAGGTCATGATCCAAGAAATTGGAATCGGCACTGGAATAGGCCGCCACCAATTCCGATCTGAATCTGCAGGAATCAGCTAAAATGACCTAGAATCGCCGGATTGGATCGGCCAGAATCAGGATCAATAGTGGCCGAATCCAATACGAGTCAACCGACCACTCCAATCTCGATTTCTTGAACAGTGTTCGAGACCAGGTTGAGTAAAGAGTCATGAGTTGATCAATCAGTCACTAAGGTTGTGCTCAGGCCCTCAGGTTGGCCACCGGCGCTATTCAGCCTGCCGAAGTTGCATCCCTTCTCCCACTAAAAATTATTAGGCATTTAATTTCAACAAAACAGGCCACAATCCATCCAGGCATGTCCTAAATCAGTATAAGTGTTACATGAAGACTGCATGGATATAACATAAGATACCATTTTGTGCTCAAAAGCATGGATACATAAACGGCTAATATATTACAAGGTTAAGGAAACATAGGTCCTGACCCATCATCAAGAAAGCTTGGTGATGAAAACACATGCACAGCAGCTATTCCATTAAATCCAACTGCTAAAGCCGATGGCTAGTCTAACTTGCCAGAAATCAAAAGAAAATAGAAGGGAACTGTGGAAAAGAACGAGGGCAATGGAAACAGAAATGGTCTCAATGCTACTTGCATTCCTAAACCAATCTTAGCAAGTGGCAACAGATTTTAACAAACAAAACTCATGCGTAGGAGGAATTAGGGCTAC
The DNA here is from genome assembly GCA_028583415.1 of Protea cynaroides. Taxonomy (NCBI): domain Eukaryota; kingdom Viridiplantae; phylum Streptophyta; class Magnoliopsida; order Proteales; family Proteaceae; genus Protea; species Protea cynaroides. The sequence goes on from CM053267.1 coordinate 38,256,391, forward strand.
CGTAGCCACTATCGGAAGATTTAACCATTTTTTCCACTGACACATATTCTGGCCTACAGCACTATAACGTATCAACATGATCCAAAGAAAGTAACTATTAAACGGCCAGTTTCCATTCTACTTATCCAGTATAAGCACATGTAATAAACATTTATATCATGCCATTGATTTATAAGAGAAATATCAAAGCTACTGCTTGTACAGGGACTCATAGTAGAATATCTCCATTAAGTTCAGCTTTTCGAGCATAACTGCAAAAGCAAACTGAGGGTACAGAAGGCTAGTAATTCCGAAGTCAATGCTTCATTGCTCCTAACTCTTGAACATACAGAACCACGATTTTGATCAATTATCCAATTCAAACGAAAAGGTACCTGATCACGGCAGGCATCGTCATCTCTATCCGCAATCGAAGACGCGACCGACGCACCAGCTGATCGAACTGTGGAAGCAACAGTGGAGGCTCCCGAGGAAACAATCCTCCAGTAACTAGAGATCGTGCGGAAAGAGTTCGGGATGAACCCATTAGTCCGCCCCGACCTCGGAACTACTCCCTGCGGTTTCTGGCCATCATTCCTCATCCCCAATCCCGCAAAAGAAAAGAATATAACTGCAAAAAGAGGATAACTCTCTTTTTTCAAACTCTGCCCTAATCATAACAACAGTCTATTTCTTTCGGCCCTCAGAAGAAACAGCTCCGACCTTCCAATCTCAAGTCACCACTCTCTCGGTATCTGCATCTCCTTTTACTTCCTCGAATAATTCAAAAGTTGGGAACCCCAAAAACTATCTGGAACGAAACAAAACAAAACCTTACGACCTTCGTCGTCTAATTTCTCAATCCAGCAACCCTAAAAGATCGGATTTTTCCCTAACTTGATTTTATCAACAGAAGAACGATTTAACTCTTTGTCTCGTTGTCCATCTTACTTGATCCTCTTCTCGGAAAAAGAAAAAAAAAAATTTCCCCCTTCTAGTCTTCCTTCTGTCTTCCTTCTTCAGGCCAAAAAACCAAAAATTGAAAGAATTAAAACAATTAAAAAGAATACAGAGAAAGAATATTTCAACTAATCAACTAAAATCAGAACTCCAGAATCGACTTAAAAACAGATTCAAAAGAGAGATACAGATTTTGACAGTCTAGACGAATAGCAGTAGTGAAATCATTGACGAAACAATATTAAAATCGCCGGAAAACAAGTATAGATCTAAGAACAGCAAGTCGTATCTGTATGTAGAGAGTTCAGGTGGGAAGAGAAAGTAATTGGATCGGTAATGATCGGATAATGAAATGATGACTCTACATTTATCTCTCTCTCTCTCTCTTTCTCTCTCTCTTCGTTTTCTTCTTCTTCTTTCTTTCCTGACTTCTAAGAACGAACAAAGACCTCCACACGTCTAGTCCGGCTGAACCGGTTGAGCTTTCGTACGGTCACACTCGGGTAAAACTGCAGCAAACGGGATTTATGAGTAAAAGGGCAAAAAGTTGTAAAAGGTCTGTAGTACTGTTGGAGTACTCAGTTTCAATATAGAATATGCCGTTGAGCTGTGTAAATGGGCCCTATTTTGTGGGCCATGGGGCCCATTTTATTATGAATCTCGGGATGCACGTCATATGCTCATTGAGCAGTCAAACGTCTCCTTCAACCGCGCGGATGATTTTTAACGTAGGTGGAATCCTAGGCGTTTGAAGGTCGTATCTTGTCCGGCAAGAAGTTGGGCGATTAACCAGTCAAATTGTTGGGTAGAATTGATTGTAATTGTGGGTCCCATGAATGTTGTTGGATCCGAATCTCAGTTTTGGGTATCCTCTTCCTTTTAATTTACAGTTAAGGGAAAACTACTTGATTTAATTAATTAAGGGGGTTAAACAGTGCAGTTTCGGTTTAAGAGTATGATTCAATTTCGATTTAGTGTGTAATAAGTAAAATCAAAATCGAATTTTATATTAAACGGTTTTAAAATGCTTATCAAAATCATTATTAATGGATTTTGATTTTTCGATTTTTAAACGGTTTCATTGTCAAGAGGGAGAGGTAGAGAGATTAGAACAAAGTGGAGGAAAAACCAAGAAAATCATTAAAATAATTTTAATTATATATGAAAGTGGACTTACGATTTAAAAATATGTCATGAGTAAAGCATTAAAGTATAATTTATTTCTATAAATATAGACATTTAGCACAATTGGAATAAAGTAAAGGTTTAGTCGGTTTTAACGGTTCCAAATGGTTGGTTTTAACAGTTTCATTCCTGAAACCAAAATCTAATCGTTTAACTAAATGGTTTCATTTCTGAAACCAAAATCGAACCTTTTAATAATTGGTTTCACGATTTCGATTTAACTGTTCAGTTCGATTTCGATACATGGTTCGGTTTCATTTTTGATACCTTTACGTATTTTGGGTTTGAAGATTACCGAACTTTGCACTTATTTATCTGCAATTAAGGAGGTAAATGGATAATTGAAAATTTGGATCCAATTTGAATTCGTATTCATTTAAGGAAATCTGAATTTGAATAATCGAATTCGGATTTGGATAACAAAGATCAGATTTGGATGCGGATTTGGATATCAATTAATCATTCAGGATTATATCCACTCCGTTTAACCTAGTATTATTACGCATATAACCTTAAGTTTTAGAGTGTGAAAATGCATACAGTCTTAATGTTTATATAGTCATTTAAGGTTTCGTCTCTTATTTTCTTAAGGTAATCTATATATTTGTTTTAAACTAAGTTTTTTTTTTTTTTTCTTTCTCATTTTCCAAAAAGTTTGTATTTTATTCCATTTTCAAGATTCAAATTTGATTTTGATAGGATATCATGTTAAAATTGGAATTCGGATTTATTTTTTATTCATTCCTTGAATTTCATATTTGTTTTTATTTATCCGTCGATTTTTGGATTGGATTCAAATAGGGTAGTTGGTAACAGATTCGGATTCAGATAGTGGTATATCCGGTTAGAATTCGATCCATTTACATCCCTTCTTACAACGAGTTTAGCGAAGTTTTAAATCCAGGTATCGTATACAGTATTGATCATGTCGAAATAGATTTGATTTAAATGGATATACAAATCCAATGGAAAACTAACATGTGGCTGATTTTCATGGATCATTGATCGATTAACTTCAAAATCAATACGAGTTAATTGATACAATACCGATCACTTGAACCATGAGAGTGGGTGCCTCAATGACACCTCTACAAATGCATTTGGATTATGATATTTTGACACCTTCTTTTAAATATTCCTTGTCAATTTGTCTTCTTCCTATAGTTTTTTAATTCAAAGATAGAAATAGTTTTTCATTAATTTTCTATAAGTAATTCATTGCTACGCCATTATTAGGAGTTTGTTGTTTTACATGATTTTCGAATAAACATGTGATACGATAAGGATTACCCTCATTAAAAAATGTTGGGTTGTGTCTATTATGTGGGGGTTTACACAATTATTAGAGTTGTATTTGTATTTGAGTTTATGTCAATTACATATACAATAATTAATTTGTAATTGTTAGGGATTGGGGTTTTTAAGTAGCCTATATATTGTCTTTATAAAGAAAAACCTATGTAAGCTCTAAGCAAAAGAGAACACTTTATCAGGTAGAAAGAGGTGTAGAGTTTTCTTGATAATAAAGAAATTTTCTATTTCTCTGAGTGGAGGTAGGAATTCTGCGTTGGAATGCTGAATCACTGTAAATCTTGTGTTTTTGTGTTTTGCTTGATCTTAATTTTTCTCTCGTTTATGCTTTCATCCCTAACAAAAAAAATATGCTTATAATGCTAAGAATGCAAAAGTAAAATATCAAAACATTTGACACCTTATCATCATTACACTCTTAGTTTCCATCACTCCCATCACCACTTATGGATGTTGAGGCCAATATTGCCACTCAATAAAAATGTAACACATGGCCTAGACACACCGGTCATTACCTATATAGATCAAGGGTAAAAGAGGCATTACACTCACAAAATTAATATGACATCAGCAATAAAAAAAACCTATAAATAACTCTAACTACAAAAGTCAAAGCACTTGAATATTTCACCAACATTGGCCCACTTTGCTCTACACGTGTGATTCCCCATTCTCGGTTCGACATATTTATCATCATACATCTTCCAACCCCACTTATAAATATCTTGATTGATTTACCAAAAAGCCCAACTAGTATCTTTTGTGACCTAGTATCCTGACTTCAGCATCGAAGTAGTCCTAGGACGACAGGCCCGACCCATCCTTTGTCTTGTTTTTATTATCTACAGATTTGACCATCGACTAAAGACCTAGGCACAGATTCTAGGCTTCTTGCGGCAACACCGTAGCTACTGCTTCCATCTCTTCTTCTCCCCCCAAGTTCCATGGCGCTGCCATGGATGAACTCCACGAGCGAAATAATGTTCATGTCATAAAAGATTGAAAACATCAAGATAGTAGGATCCGCATCGTCTCCTCCCAGTGGTTTGGGAGGACAGTGGCAACCTATCCCGGATGGTTGCCACGTGGCTCTCGGTGAATCGGAGACCCACATCCGAACCGACACCCAGCCGACAAGCCAAGTCGACAGAGGATGTTGGCTCGGACGTGGGTCTCGGATTCACCAAGAGCCATGTGGCAACCATCCGAGATAGGTTGTCACTGTCCTCCCAAAACCACTGGGAGGAGACGATATAAATCCCAAGAAAGATAGTATATATTTTTATATACCAAAGATACAAGGGGAAATCATCAGCATAATTTTTAGAAGGACTTCAGAACTAACATATTCATACAATTTCAAGCTAAATATTAAAATAAAAAAAAAAAAATTATATTGGAGAGGGAGATGAAATTTTGAGCCGTTTCTTGCTCCATTTGTTTAACTTTAAATTCCCAAAAGTATGTGAAAAAAAGGGAATATTTGAACTTCCATCCTTTGTACAACTATTGGGACGGAAGACGGATCGATGGACAACGTAAGACATTGCTGTAGGTGGACAACTCACTATCACCACTGACGTCAAGAATAACTTCCCTGCTTCGCTGATGGTATCATAGGTATGGAGCTTATGGATTGTTGTCACAACCAGTCACTCAGGTTCAGCACCGAGATCATCATCGAGACTATCATCAAAGTCGATTTTGCCACTAATCCTTGCAATATTTTCATTGATTTCAAGTCCGTTCCAGCCTTTTATGTTGTTGCCACTAGTGTTGTCGCGAAGCGTTTGAAGTTCCTCGGATCTGGCGACAAGGACTGTTCTAGAGTCGTGATCTCTGCTTGTACCGTTTGTGATGGTGCGGCCTCATATTAGGGACCAGCCAAGCCATTGGCAGTAATTGGAGAAGGTGACTCCGCCATGGAAGAGTGGCGAACCGTGTTGCAGAGGAGCGCAAGAGTGGAGACTGCGGAAAGCATAAGAAGGTTTAGGGGGAGGGGTAAAAATGTTATATGTTGTGTATTTTGTATTACCCAAAACTCATGGCAGTTTTGTAAACGTAAACACAGATGTAATCATGAATTGGAATCACATGTATATGAACTTTTCGTAGATTTCCATCTTCATCCATTTCTAGTGGATCCCACACACTAGAGGTGGGTCCTTCACCAAATTAACGGTGATATGATCTAGGGAGATTACATACATGTAAATGAAGTAATCTCTATAGATATAGGTGAACTATTCTCTGTTATCATGTAATTTCTTTTTCTTTTTTTTGTGTGGCAAAAATATAGTTTTTCCTTAATTATCTGGCAATGATGGATTGGAAAGAGAGAGGGATTACTTTTTTCCCCTTAATCAGTGCAATACACTTGTTTGTCAGTGGGGTGAATTTATATATATATATATATATGAAAAACATGTCATTTTGAACAAATATTGTGAAAAACCCTTTTTAGCCTTCATTTCAAGAACTTTTTAAAAATTAGACAAATAAAAATTAGAAGAATAACCTAATCCTCCATATGACGGATCCACATCGTCTCCTCCCTGAGATTCGGGAGGAGGGACGGCGGCCTCGATGGACGGAGGGCCGGCACGCCCACGGCTCTCGGGGGCGAATCCCCAAGACGATCCCTCCACACCCCTCGATGGCGGCTCAACTTCGGGTGAATGAGCCATCCATCGGGGACACCCCTATCGGCTCAACTTGTAGGCTGAGGTGTCGACTCAGATGGACGGTTTGGATTCATCGAGAACCAGGTGTCGGCCATTCATTCAGGCCGCCATCCCTCCTCCCGAATCTCAGGGAGGAGACGATTTCAATCCCCATATGACACACTCTCCACTTCAATCTCATACCCTCCATGTAGTGTGGAACCCACCTTTGGATAATGGAGCCAACTTGATCTAAACCGTGTGAAATCATGGGGAGAAAACCCCTGTTGCGAGAGGACTCGGACTTTTATAAGGTGTTATATTTCAAAGTACACCTGCGGAGATTCATTCAACTTTCAACAATCCCACTATTTTTTTTTTTTTTTTTTTTTTTTTTGGGGGGGGGGGGGGGTTAAACAATCCCACCATTTTGACAATTTGACCCATCGTATAAATTCAAACTTTAATAATTTATACCATTGGTTTTCAGAAACAGCGTACTCATCACCACGTGAGATTTAGACGACCTTGAACAAGATGAGATAATTTAATTAGGGATAATCAAGTTTACAATAATAACCTTCCTCTCTTCATCATCTGTTCTCTAGTGGAAATGAGTATAAATTTTTTTTTAATTTTCAAACTCACAACTTTTTTACTTAGATAATTATTATTTTCTTTCAGAAGAAAAACATTTTTTAGGTGACTCTAGTTATAACCATGAGTTGTATATCAAAATGTTTAGCATGTCATGTGAGTTATGGGTGTCAAATAGTCGGTTCGGTTTGATTAGATACGATCTTATCAAGTTATATTGAAACTGAATCGATAACTAATTGATATCTATTGGTCTGATCAGTTTTGATTTTTCTAGTTCATTCTAGTTGGTCATTTCGGTTCAACCTCCATTCTGACACCCTTAAGTGTTAAGATCATGTTTTCTCATGGCCAAGTTTAATTGGATGCATGTGACCAAATATTAATCCGAAACCAATAATGGAAGTGGTCGAACAATGAATTTAAAGTACTAGATATATAATGAAAGGTATATCATTGTCGCATTAATATGTTAATTTTTCTAAATGTCACAAGTTATCTATACTGTCAATCCCTTTTCAAATGTCAATTTGAAGGTAACACAATGAGGAAATGCTGTTTCATAAAGTGGATTTGAATTCAAGAGGATAGAAAGCCTAGCCAAACCAAAGTGGGCTGGCTGGCTACCAACCTTTTGACTTTTATTGCCACAATAGGTTCACAAGTTTGGGACTATCGGCTATAATTAAGGATGTTCGACATAATAAGGTTGGTAGAATCCAAACACAACCTGACTACATAAAATCCTCAATAAGAAAGCATTTTGTGTATGGAGAGAGATTGGGATTAGTGACAATAAGTATGGTGTTCTATGTGTGAAACTTGATATCTTAAACATAATGTTTTGTTCAATATGTACAGTATTCAACTGGCTTAACCTGAACAATAAAAGATTGTAAATAATTATTTTAATTTTAATTTATACAATATTATTGATATAAAAGATATGTAGGAAAGTAAGTACATATATTTTTTTTTATAAACATTATATATTTTAATATTAATTGTACATATAAACAATAATTAAATATTAACACTTAACAATATATTATACATAAGTGCTACGCATAGCATATCAAATTAACCAATGTGAACCACATACACATGGCAGAAATATTAGAAAGCAGGTTGTTTCTGGTTGGGAAGTAGACCTCTAGTTTATTGCATCCATTGATCTATAAAACAAATTGAAGATTATAGGTTAGAGAAAGTAATATACCTATATTATATACAGGGAAAAGCAATTATGGGTTGATAGTGTAAGGTACATTTTCTCACATTTTTTTTTTATTGTTTTTCTCTTCAAAAAATAAATAAAATATTAAAGTTTTGAGAAGGCATCACCCACACATGTCGGATATTAAAGGCATGAAGTTCCCATATGCCAGGATAATATTTATTTATTTATTTTGATAAATCTAGGGAGTAAACTCAATAGGAACAATGAAAAAAAAATCAAACCAAAAATTATATATATTGATCACCAACCATATGATTGATATATGCCATTAAAATTATTCCCAAATCTATCAAATTGTATGTTTGTCATATTATTAGTCCATGTGATTGAAAAGTGGTAAATATGATGGAATAAGTTCTTACGGCAAGAGTGATGAATGTTTTTTTCTGATGGTCCCATTTCTTTTCATGTAAGATGATAAAGAAAAAAAAATTCCTGTAAAATATATTTTGTTCAAAAAATTTTACGACAAAACAATGAGAGTTTAGATAAATATGTGTAATTAATGCACCCTTATGCACCTTCATTTTAAAAAGAATAATCCATTCCAAAAATTTTAGCCCATAGGACTTTTTAAGTGATTTTGGAAACATATATAAAAAAATATGTATTGCTAATATACCATTTATTTCAAAATAATGGAAGATTCATTTGTTTGGGACTCATTTGCCAAATGGCTTAGTCCTTTGGTATAGTATTTTCTACCCTTGAGTTGAATCAGTTTTGTAAAAAAAAAAAAAAAAAGTTGAAACTTCTATAATCATTATTATGTAACCAATCTAAATTTTGTTTACCATATTTAGTAATTATATATATTTTTTAAATCGATTTGTAGACTCTAACTAGTTGCAAAGGGAATTAGGGAAAAGAAAGTGAAATTCTTTTACTTAGAAAAGAATTTTTTTATTTTATTTTTTATCACTACATCACATGCTATCAAATAGCTATATGGCTAATTCTAAATCATTCTATATGGTTATTAATTCATATTTTATTTAACTCTAATCCCTTGCATTTGAAAGTAAAATAAAAATTACATCTAAAAAGAATCACTACTAAATACGGTAAGAAATTTATGTACTTTATACAATCATGTCTGATAATGTCTATACAAAATTCACTTCCTTACCCTTTTATTTTCCTTTCAACCAATATGAGTATAAGAGAAGTTTTTCTTTGATGGTTTTGATGTGAAAAATTAATTTCCAAGTCAATGGTTGTGTAATATACATAGTCCCAACTTTGCGTATTTTGTAATTCTAGCTCTTGTGTGAAAATAGGGGAAAAGGTTCTTATCCAATTGTTTATCTTGTGCCAAAACACAGGAGTGGTGAAATGACCACTCTGCCCCCATTGTTTGAATACTTTTGTCTGAAATCCAATCGGGCCCTACGCCTAGAGATGTAAATGGATAGAATTCGAATCGAATACACACCACTTTGTGAATTCGAATCCATGTACCAACTATCCTATCTAATTCTAATTGAAAATCCATTCGATGTACAAAAAACAAATTCGAATACATAATTGATTAACTAGATATGCAGTTAAAATCCTTATTTTTTTTCTTGGTAAGAAAAAAATCTAGTTAAAATCTGATTCAAATATAAAAAATATACATTACACTATTTTTTAAATGTACATACACTAATAGCCATCAAAAAACATAAAATTACAATTTTATTCTATACGTCATATCATCTGTCATTTTATAATTTACAAAAACATCAATCGAAGGGAAAAAAAAATACATCTTACAATTTTACTTCATTCTTTTTAGGTGAAGAAATACATTTTTTCATAATATATGCATTATTATGCGTCATAACCCATAAAGCTACATAATAGATGATATCCTCATTCACATCCGAATCCAATCCCAATATCGATTTGGATTCCCCTAAATGGATGCGAATACAAGTCGAATCCAAATTTTCCCTATTCATTTAAATCTCTATATGTAGTGGCACATACACCTGCAGCCACATGTGAATCTCCATCCCTTACAAATATATTGACCAACAATGTTAAGGTATCTCACTCGTCTTTTCGTGTCTCAAAGTTATATGTTTGGGATTGCTTTACCTGTGACATGTCTATAGATTTTGGAGACTTAGGGTACAATATACTCCTTCAAAGGGACCGAGATCCTCTGTAGTGTCTGCCACCAGCAGTTACTACAAAGAATCTTTTTGCCCTTAAAAGCCAAATCATGATAAACAGAAACCTTACCCCTCTAGTTCTTTTCTTTTGTTTTTTGGTAAAATAGTTCTTGTTCATACTAAGAAGGTTGATATTATAAAATAAACAAATAAACAACACAATCCATAGGACTGACCTTAAAAAAGTTATTCTATACATTGCTTACATAAGAAATCCCTAATCTCTTAAAAAAATTTCTTCCTTTTGTAATAACAAGGACATGTTTCCCTGTTTCTTCCACCAAAAACAACGACAGTTTCCTAAGCCTCCACCCATAAACCTCATCTCCACAAGTTCTTCCACCAAACCAGGGGTGGCAAGAGATATGACTCCATTATGTGTAGTGTCATGCTTGTTCAGTTGATTGGGACTCATATATATCCAAATACATTATAACAAAGTCTATTTGGTCCCATAGCCAAGTAACTTTCAGAAAAAAAAAAAGAAGGGATAACTTTCATACACGGATGATGTATGTACACGGCTAAGACATCGATCCTTTGATTAATGTGAAACAACATTTTTTTAAATTACATTCTTCTGTTTTGTCCCAAATGATTGCTGAAGCATAGTTGTACATAAATTTTTTTTTTCAAATCTCATTGGCCGTACTTATCCCAAAAAAATATAAATAAATAAATAATTAATAAAAACTAATAATTTTTTTTCCAAATCTCATTGTTGACGTGTCACACTTTAATTCTGACTGAACCAGAAGTGTGAGTGAACCGTCACTAAACCAATAGTTCATATCAGGATCTCAATAAGATCATGTCCACTAACACAAATCATTGCACATAACCACAATCAAAATATAAATAAATACACCAGAAGTCTTAAATTAAATGAACTGAGTACTCTATTGATAAATTAAATAAGTTATCCAATTATTCAAATGTCAAAACATAAATAAATATCCTTACACTGTTTATAAAATCCAACTGAAATAAATATAATAAATTAAAACCATCATAGAGGTACACGCAGTAAGGGCACTCGCATGAAGCGTCAAGTTCTTCCTCCCCTGCTTGCACTTTCAGGGCAACAACTCTTTCATATACTGGAGCATTCACGTAGTCCTCCACAGTGTAACATGCATCAAAATCTAAAAAATAGTATGTATACAAGGGTGAGCTCACAACTTAGTTCAGTAAAAAAATCAAACAATGTAACAAACAACCTACATGAATAACATTCACATTATGGTCTGATTTTAAGTTTGCAATGTGTTATAGAAAGGATTGATGGTCATTGTACCTTTATACACGAGTGCGTGAATCCATCAAATGGATCAGACACCACTATCGTCCTACATGCACCCACCATGGAATAGAGATAGAGCTAAAGTGTCCGGATCACTCACCGCCAACACTTTCCCTGATGCCCTACCCATACCAACACGTAAGCCCCTATTGGTTAGGGCTTGTAAATTGGGCTCGCAACTAACCAATCCTATATGTCATCACAGTAGACCCAATCCCAGCACAGCTCCCTACGGTATAGAGATAGGGCTCAAGTCTAGTGACCAAGTCGTAGACCACATTGCCAATTTCTCCCCCTGATATCCTATCCGCACCAAGCATGCTAAGACAGAAATGATACGAAAATGTGCTAGTGTGAGGAATGATCCAAGACCCCAGGTCCTTCCCATTCCACACACCAACGAAAACAATCACATGCCTAACACACAAATCTAACATAGCGAGTATGCATGAACAATATAATAACTGAAAGTAAAGATGACATGTGAGTATGCACAAACATCATTCTACAAAATCATAATTATTAACAACGTTTTACTGTTATTAAGTTATTAGGGTTTAGGTCGGATTCCCTTACCTGACGCTTGATTGCTAGCTTGCTTCGCGTCGTAGATTCTAAACTCGCTATCACAAGGTCCTACACGCCATTAGGGTTGAATTATAATTAGTTTCTTAGGGTTTACGTTGGTCGAAAATCAACTGGGATTGAAAACACCCTCACAGTGCATATCGATCGTAGGTACAGATGGCAACATTGTGGGACAAGGTGCGACCGGTATGGTCGATCGATGCCCCACAGACCAGCTCTCGAGAGGTACCAATCGCAGTACTGATCGCACATAGTGCAACAGGTATAGCCGACTGGTATGCCTCTAGAAGACCACCATTTTGGTGTTCATTTCTTGTCGATCACCCACTACGGCTGTTAGGGTTTATCCTATGCATTCTAGGTCTGAGCAATGAGTTAGGGTTGTCTTAAGTTCCATTCAAGTCCTAGTTCCTATGATTTCTTCGCCTAGAATTCGAATCTAGGGTTTAACGAACAATTAGGGTTTAACGACAATTTAAGGAATTTTAGATCAATACCTAGCCTCGCATGGTATTGATCAAGTCATGATCAATCATCTATAATGCTTAACTTAGAGAGAAGTTCAAGCACTTACCGTTGGTTCACAACTACGATGTTCTTCATCCAACAACGGCTCCTCTCCCACCTTTCTTAGCTCCTCCTCCTCTTCGGATCTCCTTCTTCTCTCTAGGGTTTGTGAGAAACAATTAAAGAGGTTTAAGGGTCCTTAAATAGACTAGGTTGGAATTTCGGAAGTTTTCCTACGCTAGAAAAGTCTCTAGGCTAGAGATTTGACAAGCGGGACCCACAAAGATCCGTTTCCGAGTCTAACTAGTCTGTCTGCGCAGACATACCGGTCGACCAGTATATAGACCGGTATGATGAGACCAATATGATAATTTTTATCAATTTGGTCTATTTTCGTACCTGATTGTCACCTGCTTGTCCCGTTTGGCCCGATGATGATTGGAAGACCTGTTGCGACATGAATTAAAGGTTTAGATCGGATTCATGGAGTGCAGATCTTACATGACGTAAAATTTTACTAATAATATTTTATATATAATTTTTTTAATATTTGTTTTTAAAGGTAAAAGAATGATTTTCCTTTTCCTATTCCCTTGGAGGTCGTTATATTTTACCTCTTAAAAACAAACAATGAAAAAAAAATTACATATAAAACATTACACGCAAAAATTTAAGTCAAAATGAAAGGAGTTGAAGGAGAAAATAAAATGAATGGGTACATAAAAATTGTATCTATGACTAGACATTTAATTTGTTATGTAATAGGGTTAAATTTATGTGGACAAACAGACCCTTAGAGTATAATTGTCTTCCTTTATCAAAACTTTCAAAATTACATATACTTATTCCAAGTATATACATTAGTATCCAAAGGTTCATTTTCTGTTAGTGTTTGAAAGGTGTTAAAATTGAACCAAAATTGTCAAACCGATTAATAAATGAATCAATTCTTGAAAAAAAATAAAAATTAAACGGTTCAGTTTGATTTTGAACCTCTAAATCGATGAGTTTAAACAGGTTAAAATCCACTAACCTGAATACATGTTTAGTCCTAATTAGACCCATCCTTAGAACTAGTAGCTCTAACCGATGATAACAAACCAATTACGTGAACCATTTGTAACCAAAGCCGACAAGAAGCATTAATCGGAATAGTTAAACACCATCAAATCGAAATCGATTATTATTCTGTTTCAATTTCATTAGCCAAAACCTATAAGATACCAAATGAATCAATTAATCAAAACCAAACCGTTTAACACCTTGGTTAAGTCAAATGTTATCATGGCCCAACTTGTGGAAGGATTTCCTTCGCAACGTAAGAGCTAAGTCAGGATTCATGGAATCGAGATTTTGGATAATGCTCCAGATTTTGGATTTCATGTATTCTGCCTCACAGGGAACCATTTTGGAGTAGAATTGCCTTTGATAAACCCGATTGGATTTCAACTCTCAGAAAATGAACCGACTTATAAAATGACTTTAGAATCTAATTTTTTGGAGTACAATAAACAAGCTTTTGTGTTTTGGAGCAACTTTTTGGGACAACAAAAAAATGTAAAAAAGAAACTCTTCTCTCTCACGACTCCTCTTTTCTTCACAAAACGAAGGCTTTGCCGCCGCCACTACCAATGCCATCACCACCAACGTTGCCACTTCCATCACCATTACCACCACCAGCCACTGCCACCACCACTGTTACCACCCCTAGCGATCACAACTATCACCGCCACCACCACCACTGTTACCACCCTAGCGACCATCACAATCACCGCCACCACCGCCACCACCACCATTACCACAACCACCACCACTTGTTCTCTAGACTTCAATTGGTAAGATATCAGTGTGTTTATCCAACATATTTCTGTTACAAAGAAGCTTTGGAATCTATTTCAGAATTGCATTATCAAACATGTTTCTACTCCAAAATAATCTTGGATAACCTGGAGTAAAATTTTTCCTCTGAAACAAAAGTAAAGAATCCAAAGCAAAAGTAAATAATCTTGGATAACCTTTTGTGTGGACTTCTTTTTGTTCTTGCTTTGTGTTTACATATTTAATTAACATACTAATTTGTTGAGAGTTTTAAGGCCTAATTGATCTTTTGTATTACTTAGTTCAGGACTGGTACTTTACGCTTAAGTGGTAAGACAACGAGTCTTTGCTTAAGTGGTAAGACTACGAGTTTTTCTCAATCAACAATTGAGGGAAAGGATGGACATAATGATGATTCTGGCTTATGGATTATTGATTCAACTGGAAAAGAATAAGAGATCTGGGATGACGTGTGGGCATTAAAGAAGCAAGATTTTTTTTTTCAATTTGTTGGTTTATTAACAACAATTGTGACTCCGTTTACTAAAGCTTTTATATTTGCTTTGGATGATCTTAAATATGTTGCAAATAAAGAAATTAAACCTTTATTTTTTTTTTATCAATTGATTGGCCTTATTAACAATAATTGCAGTAATTGCAGTGGGTGATTGTGACTATGTCTTATTTATTGTAATATTTTAGAAGTTACTTTAGATCTTTAGATGGATTCTTTTGATCAATTATTGGAAGTAGAATTTTGTTACCATCAGGATAATTTTTGCATATTGGACCCCTTAGGCACTTGTGTGAGACTCAACAACACTTAAATTATTCTAATCACATGAAAGAATAGACCTTAAGATGGCAAAGAAAATAAAGTTTTGCCATTTTTTTTTATTGCATTTGCAAGAAAATGAAGTTTCGATTCTATCGAGGGTGACTATTAAGCTTCTAATTTTTTTTGGACATGTAAATAAAAAAAATCTAAAATAAGTATAGATTAAGTTTCTAAGTGTTTATCATAGTTTGTGTGAATTGGTAAACAGTCTTGAGAATATTTTAAATGCTAATAATTATCATCTACGAACTCTCGGACTCATCGATAAACATAGACCTTCAAATCTTCAATGGAGTCATATGTATCAACTGTGGGGTCATTGGACAGTGATAAGCAAAGTTAACACTCATTTAATAGTCGGTCTATTCATTAAATATATAATTTTTAGTAAATGGACTAAAACAAGATTATATTTTAGCAAAATATATATTAGATTATAAAAGTTTGAAATTTTACATCAATTTTACATCCAACCAAACAATCGGTGTAAAATTAATATCACTTCACTTCTCGTACAACCAAACGATTCAAAAGGGATAACAATTTCCTTTTACTTCCCTTCATTTTACTTCCTTTTTTATTTCCCTTGCAACCAAAAATAGCCTTACTAAACCCTATTCACCATAATTGTCAAGATTTTCTTCTCGATCTCTATAAGTTTGTCTCTGGCATATATCCCACTTCTACAGTGCTTCCACGACCAACCTTGCATCACTATCTGCAGATGTTTCATAAGGAGTGCTAAACCCTGGCAAAATTGTTCAGGGCTCTGGTCCATTGGATAGATGCAACACATATTGTATCATGCAACCAAAAGGAGAGAACACCAGAAGATGGTACTTAGTGGTCAATGACTTGTTGTTTGCATAAAGATCATTTCCTTTGTAGTTGTGGAAGGCAGAAGCGATAGCCCCATAAAGGGACTGACCCAGCCAATTGCGGCTGCAGCAACGCCAGTTATAGAGCTTCTCCACCCATTATTCCCATTCTTTATTCTGCTAACAACTGATGGTCAATGACATGTTGTCTGCATAAAGATCATTTCCTTTGCAGTTGTGGAAAATAGAAGCGATAGCCCCAGAAAGGGAACTGACCTGGCCAATTGCAGCTGCAGCAGCACCAATTACAGTGCCTCTCCACCCATTATTCCTATTCTTTATTTTGCTAACAATTGATGGTCAATGACTGTTGTCTGCATAAAGATCAATTCCTTTGCAGTTGTGGAAGGCATAAGCGATAGCCACAGAAAGGGAACTGAATCGGTCAGTTGCAGTTGTAGCAGCGCCAGTTACAATGCCTCTCCACTCATTATTACCATTCTTTATTCTGCTAACAATTGATGGTCAATGACCTGTTGTCTGCATAAAGATCATTTCCTTTGCAGTTGTAGAAAACATTAGTGATAGCCCCAGAAAGGGAACTAACCCGGCTAGTTGTAGTTGCAGCAGCGCCAGTTATAGTGTCTCTTCACCCATTATTCTCATTCTTTATTCTGCTAACAATTGATGGTCAATGACTTGTCGTTTGCATAAAGATCATTTCCTTTGCAATTGTGGAAGGCAGAAGCAATAGCCCCAGAAAGGGAACTGACCCGGCTATTTGCAGTTGTAGCAGTGCCAGTTATAGTGCCTCTCCACCCATTATTCCCATTCTTTATTATGCTAATAACTGATGGTCAATGACCTGTTGTATGCATAAAGATCATTTCTTTTGCAGTTGTGGAAGGCAAAAGTGATAGCCCTAGAAAGGGAACTGACCCTGCCAGTTCCAACTGCAGCAGCGCCAATTACAGTGCCTCTCCACCGGATCCGCATCCTCTCCTCCCAGTGGTCTGGGAGGACAGTGGCAACCCATCCTGGAGGTTGCCACGTGGCTCTTGGTGAATCCGAGACCCACGTCCGAGCCGACGCCCAGTCGACAAGCCAAGCCGACAGAGGGTGTCGGCTTGGACGTGAATTTCGGATTCACCGAGAGCCACGTGGCAACCATCCGGGATAGGTTGCCACTGTCCTCTAAGAACCACTGGGAGGAGACGATGTAAATCCCCTCTCCACCCATTATTCCCATTCTTTATTCTGCTAACAACTGATGGTCAATGACCTGTTGTCTGCATAAATATCATTCCCTTTGCAATTGTGGAAGGCATAAGCGATAGCCCCAGAAAAGGAACTGACCTAGCCAGTTGCAGCTGCAGCAGCACCAGTTATAGTGCCTCTCCACCCATTATTCCCATTCTTTATTCTGCTAACAACTGATGGTCAATGACCTATTGTCTGCATAAAGATCATTTCTTTTGCAGTTGTGGAAGGCACAGGCGATAGCCCCAGAAAGGGAACTAACATGGCCAGTTGCAGCAACACCAGTTACAGTGCTTCTCCACCCATTATTCCCATTCTTTATTTTGCTAACAACTGACAATGTAACAGGGAGACCAGAAGCACAAAAGCTCTGTTGATTGAGCTTTGACTGATCTAAAACCAATAATATCCAAAAGTTCATTTTCTAGTCTTATGATATGATCGGTGAGCGTCTCAAGGGTGTTAAAATTGAACCAAAACCGTTAACTCGATTAATAAATGGATCAATTCTGTTAAAAAAATGTAATACGATTAAATGGTTCGGTTTGAATTTGAACCACTAAACCAAAGATTTCAAACGGGTTAAAATTCGTTAACCCTAATCAGGCCCATCCCTATAACTAGTAGCTCTAATCGATGATAATAAACCGATTACATGAACCATTAGTAAAACCAAAGCCAACTATAAGCATTAATCGGAACAGCTAAAAACCATCAAATTGATTATTAGCTAAAAACCATCAAATCGATTATTACTCTATTTCAATTTCAATAGCCAAAACCTATAACATACCAAATGAAACTATTAATCAAAACCAAACCGTTTAACACTTAGTTGAGTCAAATGTAATCATGGCCCAACTTGTGGAAGGATCTCCATCCCAACTGTAAGATGTTTTTAAGATAGGATCCACGGAATCAAAATTTTGGATAACATTTCAGATTTTAGGTTCTATGGATTTCGACTCCCAAGGAGTTATTTTGGCTTCAACTCTTATGAAGTGAATCAGCTCATAAAATGACGTTGGAATATAAATATTTGGGGTACAAAAAGCAAGCTTTTGTGTTTTGGAGCAATTTTTTGGGAGAAAAAAAAGTAAAAATGAATGTCTCCTCTCTCATGACTCCTCTTTTATTCACAAAGCAAGGCTTAACTACTGCCAAAGCCACCACCATTATTACCACCACCACCACCATCACCACCACCACCACTTGTTCTCTAAACTTCAATCAACAGGATATCAGTGTATTTATGAAATATGCTTTTGTTACAAAATGTTTTGGAATCCATTCCAAAACTAAGTTATCAAATGCGTTTCTATTGTAAAATAATCTTGAAATAACATGAGTAAAATATTTACTCCAAAGCAAAAAAGCAAAAGTAAGGAATCCATGGCAAACAGAGTCGATCTTGCCGAGTCTAAATTGGAATCGGTGGCGATCCACTTGGATCGTAATTGAGAGCACGTTATCTTTATTCCAGTTATTAAAAATCATAAAAAAATAATTTGTGTTGGACTTTGTGTTGTTATTATTGGCAACTTGACTGATGTGACAGTGTTTGTGAGCATTCAGTCAGAGAAATGAGGAGAGAGAGTGTCAGTGCAATGATACAAATGTGACAACTTCGCTTGTGTGTCCTACATGTGTTTCAGATGACTTGTAGTGAGTTGAATGGTATTCTATTTACTGATGATGTGACAGTGTCTCTGATGAAGTAGCAGAGTTTCTGATATATGACGGCGTTTCTTGCAGTGTTGCGGCAGACATCTTGAAGCATGAATTAAAGAAAGAAGAAACTAAAAAGAGAAAGAGGAGAGAGACTGTGGGTGGGACCCACGGGTGTGGTGGCAAGGTGATATGCCAACACGACAACCCACGACACTTGGCATGCATGCACGCAAAGTTTCGGGTTTAAATTCTAAGGTTTGACAGAGTTTTAACTTTGGGCCTATTTTGTGTGGGTCCTGCAGTAGGTTCATGGAGATCCGGCATTGGAAAGATGTAGAGCGTCGAGTTAGCTTTCCAACACAACTTGAATCGCTCATTTCCAATTTCGGATGAGGGAGATATCGCGATTCTCGTCGAAATGGTTGAAAAATGGTAAAAAAATAAGCTCTCGGTGAGTTTGTATACACAGGGAAAACCGTATAGTTTTCATATACTCTAGGGGCCTCTTTGCAATTATCAAAAGCTAAAGGACGGCACGACAATTATCCTTAATTGAAAAAGTAACCATTTGGACAGCATCCAGTGAGCCGCGTCATCACGATCTGCATCTGATGGATCAAAAATAGGCGGTATCTGGTGTATTTCAGGCGCTGGGCTTGATTCTCCCGCGCTTCTTTTAATTGGCTGAGCGCAACTTTATATAATGTATCGCGTTGCATGAAAGGTTAGTAGTTATTCGGTGTGGCGCACGTGCAATACGACAATGAGAAGATGTAGATCGAATGGCCGCGGGCTTATTCGATTTTCAGAGGCGTGATTTGTCCAGATCCAATGGAACAGGTTCAATCCTGTCTTTTTAAGGTTATCCGACGGCTAGTAGAGAAGATTCCGCTTCCGCCAATCGAATCGCGACAACGCATATGGTGGGCGGTGATTCCGTGCGGTGCGGTGTACAGTGAAGCTCCGAAAGATTCTATTTTAAATTTTCTGATTGGCCGAACATCAAACCGACATAACTTCTTCATCCGAGCTCCAAATCGGTCCGTTCAAATTGCAGTTTCCATATTTTTAGATTCCCTATACATTGGGCGCTATTGGGACTCGAAAAAACGTTGAAAAAATGGAAAAGAGCATTTTGAAGCTTGAGAGAAGGATTTATAGGGTTTCGTCAATCACCAACTACCTCTTCTCTGTGCATCAATGGAGTACTAAATCCTAATGAGAGGTCAGTAGAACTTTTATTTTTATATTCATGGTGATTATGGATTGTGTGGAAGAGATTGGAAGCCTGTAGATGAGGTGTGCTCTGTGAATCGATCTCTATCATCATTAAAGGCTGTTGGAGAGTACTTGAGAGCAATGTGAAGCTTCAGAGATTGTTGATCATTCGAAAGCATTATTTGTGAGATTTTCAATTCCCCACTAGCTTCGTATCGACGACTCTGAGTTCTGAGTAACACACACCGAGATCCAATGAGGATCCACAATACGCTTCCCTCGCACATGCTGCTGGGCACATGACCCCTTCGCCGTCTTCCGCACATGGATCACGTTAGTGCGATCTGACGCACCAAGCACTATCTGTTCTTTGATGGTTTGATTCCTTTCTGAAAGCAAAGTATGCAAATGAAGTGAAATTCCTAGCAGGACAGTAAACTGCGAATGCCGATTTTGTTTTCTGGTTTCCTCTGTCATTTCTTCGATGTTTTAGGGGTTTGCATTCTGCAACGGAGGTATTTTACTGTACTTGTGGATCCGAAAGGTGATAATGCTGTGTAGAGTTAATCGGAGCTGTCGGAGTTCAATGAGATTGTAGAGGCTGCAACAGACTGTGATGCGCTGGAAATGGAGTCGATACTTGCTATGACTTTGGAGTATACGCTCAAGTACTGGTTGAAATTCTTTTCCAGAGATCAGTTCAAACTACAGGGTCGAGCTGTTCAGCTTTCGAATTTAGGTAAAGTTAGGAAAGAATGACAGCTTTTGTAGAGTCTATGAGTTCGATCAGAACCTAATTTTATTTAGTTAGACCCTAAAGGGGGATGAGCTAATGAGAACTTGTGTGGTTGTGCTTGGAATTCATAGACATAAATGGAGATGCTTTGCATGCTAGCTTTGGATTGCCGCTGGCTTTGAATGTGACAACAGCGAATGTCGGAAAGCTTGAGATAAAGGTTAGTTGTGGTGGAGTTTTAATCTCATTTGTTTTAATTGGATTGAATTTGTGATAAGAACGTATTTTTAATATTATCTGTGTTATTCAGATTCCGTCGGTTAGTAATGTACAGACGGAACCAATTGCTGTTATAATTGATAAACTCGATTTGGTTCTGAACGAGAACTCGGATTCTAATGCTGGAAATAACCCGAGCAGTTAATGCAATTGCCAAGTTGTTTAGGGCATCAACTAAGATTTCAACCGGCACTGCAGATTCTTCATACAATTTTGTGTGTCTATGTGCAGTTAATGTCGTTCTGCTCTTTTCTTATGTTTTGTGCAGTACCCAATCATCCTCTAGCTCAGGAAAGGGCAACGGCTATGGATTTGCTGATAAGGTAAAACATTTGATCAGCAATTGGAGATGTATGCAGCATTCACTAAGTCCAGTTCATCTCATGGACTAATGAAACTGAGATAATCCTTGATCTTAACAAGTTGTTTACTTTTGTCCCAAAAAAAAAAGTCTGTAATTTTCTTGACATTAATGCTCCTGCCATTCTTTTACAAGTTTAGAACATAAACCCAACAGCATATATTAAAGTACATGTGAATGCTTTTATTCTGTTCTATATCAAACCGGAGAGTGGTACATTATTGACCGGTTATCAATGTTCTGTGGTAGTAACAAATTGGAAGCCTGTTGGGATGCCATATGTGAATTTCCATTTGGCCCTGTTTGTTTTGTTGTAAAAGTTTTCATGCAAATGATGTTTTACATGAAAATTTTCCTGAGTATTAAAATTTCCTACTTTTCCAATGAATTTATATGATTTTTACATTAAAACAAACAGTGGAAAAACCTAGTTTACATAAGAAAATTTTCTTTTACAGTATTTTACTTAGGCCCTGTTTGTTTCATTGTAAAAGTTTCCGTGCAACTGATATATTACATGAAAATTTTTCCTACTTTTTCTACGCTTTTCTTTGCTTTTTACATTAAAACAAACAGAGGGAAATCCTATTTTACAGGAAAAATTTCCTTTTCCATCATTGTACTTGGAAACAATCGGGGCCTATACTTCAATTTTGTTTGTCTTTCATGATAAAATAGATCTAGAATGTGAACAAAAGATGGGTGGGTTGGTCATTTTGTTTGTCGGAGCACTGAGGTATCCTCACCTTTCACCAGCCTGCAAATTATATTTGATTAATCCATGGTTTTCTATCCCTTTCCCTTCCTCTATTGAGAAATATAAAAATGGGGAAAATATATATGGTTTGGCATCTGCAAATACAGAGTTTCCCCTAAATACATCCCTATAGAATGTAGACACAGAATTGTACCTTATACAGATGATAAATGCCATCATAGGATGGCATGCTATGCATCCCTGAAGACACACAGTAGCACCTTCATATTGCCCTGATCTTGATGAGTCTAAGAAACTTTAAGATGAATATCATAGTTCACCGCTAGTCTTACCATGAATTTAAATCTTGATTGATGATAGTAGCAGGACACAGTGTATCCAAATGTTGGTAGGGTGAGAAGTTGGCTTGCAAAGAAATATATCTATTTTTTAATTGTTCTTCTAGGGTATATTATATTATTGATATAGGTATTAACAAAAGACTCTTCAGTGGCCTCATCTCTGTTTCTGTGGAAAGTTTGGTTATTACCTTCTTTCTTTTATTTTTGGGCATTGTTTCTGAGTGATGGACATTAACTTTTTTATTTCAGATTGCGGATGGAATGACTGTAGAAGTGGGCACTGTCAATCTTTGGCTTGAAACTCAGGGAGGTGGTCATTGCCAAGGGGGTGCAACTTGGTAATTTCCTCTTACCGGCAAATTATCCTTTAATACTGATTACTATGGACTGTCTATTAAGATTTTGAACATTTTAATTTAAGAACACAGATCATTATTTGTTTTCATCAGATATCATGCATATAATACTTGGGTAAAGCTTTATGAAGGTATGTCAAAATAAGTAGGCAACCATATATCATTAAAAGAAAATTAGATTTTGGAAGATGAATTGCATTATCATATATTTATGGTTTATTTATTCTTGCATTTTTTTCCTCCATTAATAATTTTCTTTATATGTTGTGTATTATTTTGTATTACCCAAAACTCATGGCTGTTTTGTAGACGTAAACACGAAGGTAATCATGAATTCGGATCACACGTATATGTACTCTTCATAGGTTTCCGCCATCGTCCATTTTCTAGTGGATTCCACATTCTAGAGGTGGGTCCCACACCATATTGACATTGATCTAATCTCTATTATTATGTTTTTTTGTTTTTTTATGTGGTAAAAATATAGTTTTTCCTTAATTATGTGCCAATGATGCATTGGAAAGAGGGAGGGAAGAGGGATTACTTTTTGCCCTGAATCAATGCAATACACTTGTTTGTCAGTGGGGTGAATTTCTGTAATTTCACACACACACACACATATATATGAAAAACATGTCATTTTGAACAAATATTGTGAAAACCCCTTTTTAGCCTTCATTTAAAAAACTTAAAAAAATTAGACAAATAACAATTAAAAGAATAACCTAATCCTCCATGTGACATACCCTCCACTTCAATCTCATAACCTCCATGTAGTGCGGGACCCACCATTGGATTGTGGATCCCACTTGATCTTAACCGCATGAAATCATGGGGAGAGAACCCATGTGGCGAGAGGAGTCAGACTTTTATAAGGTGTTATATTTCAAAGTGCACCTGTAGAGAGATATCATTCAACTTTCAACAATCCCACTTCTTTTTTTTTTTTTTTTTTTTTTTGGTTAAAGAATCCCACTATTTTGACAATTTAACCCGTCGATATAATTTCAAACTTTAATAATTTATACCATTGGTTTTTAGAAACAGCGTATTCATCATCACCACGTGAGATTTAGACGACCTTGAACAAGATGAGATAATTTAATTAGCGATAATCAAGTTTCAATAATAACCTTCCTCTCTTCATCTGTTCTCTAGTCGAAATGAGTATAAATTTTTTTAATTTTCAAACTCACTACTTTTTTACTTAGATAATTATTATTTTCTTTCAAAAAAAAAAAACATTTTTTAGGTGACTCTAGTTATAGCCATGAGTTGTATATCAAAATGTTTAACATGTCATGTGAGTTATGGATGTCAAACAGTCGGTTCAGTTGATTAGATATGCATGATCTTATCAATTTTTAATATGTATTGGGTTATATTGAAACTGAACTGATAACTAATTCATATCTATTGGTCTGATCAGTTTTGGTTTTTCTAGTTCATTCCAGTTGGTCATTTCGGTTCATCCTCTATTTTGACACCCTTAAGTGTGAAGATCATGTTCTCTCATGGCCAAGTTTAATTGGATGCATGTGACCAAATATTAATCGGAAACCAATAATGGAAGTGGTCGAACAATGAATTTCAAGATATCAATATTGTTGCATTAATATATTAATTTTTCTAAATGTCACAAGTTATCTATACTGTCAATCCCTTTTCAAATGTCAACTTGAAGTTAACACAATAATGAAATGCTGTTTCATAAAGTGGATTTGAATTCAAGAGGATAGAAAGCCTAGCCAAACCTAAGTGGGCTGGCTGGCTACCAACCTTTTGACTTTTATTGCCACAATAGTTTCACCAAGTTTGGGACTATTGGCTATAATTAAGGATGTTCGACATAATAAGGTTGGCAGAATCCAAACACAACCTGACTACATAAAATCCTCAATAAGAAAGCATTTTCTCTATGGAGAGAGATTGAGATTAGTGACAATAAGTATGGTGTTCTATGTGTGAAACTTGATATCTTAAACATAATGTTTTGTTCAATATGCACAGTATTCAACTGGCTTAACCTGGATCCGAATTTTTTTCATGTGTTTGTACTAGGCCAGTATTTTATTTTTTGGTTTAAGGTTTCTCTTTATATAGAGTGTAATCTCGTAAGTCAAGGGATTGAGCATTGCAACTTCTTATTTGGAATAATGGAATTGGTGATTAATTGCTCCGTCTAGCCCATACGCATTGTGAGTGCAATCTCACAAGGCAAGTGCTCTCATATTTTGGGCACTTTATCTCTTCCCCGACTACTTTGTTTCCTCTATATATGAACTATGATACGCTACTCCTTCCTGTGCTGCCAATACACTCGTATTGCCGAACGAAGAAAACATCAATAAAACAAATTTCAACACAATGTTAGAAAAGTGAAATAAAAATAAAGGGTTTGTAGATGCCATATGTTTAACATGATATTTGTTAAAAAAAATAATGCGATCATAAGTGGTTTAGACAATAAAGGATTGTAAATAATTATTTTTATTTAATTTATACAATATTATTGATATAAAAGATATGTAGGAAAGTAAGTACATATATTTTTTTTTATAAACATAATTTCAATAATAATTATACATACAATTAATAATTAAATATCAACACTTCACAATATATTGTAGATAAGTGCTAAGCATAGCATATTAAATGGACCAATGTGAACCACAAACACAAGGCAGAAATATTAGAAAGGTTGTTTGTGCTTGGGAAGTAGACCTCTAATTGATTGGTATGTTCTTTGCATCCATTAATCTATAAAAATAAAATTAAAGATTATAGGTTACAGAAAGTAATATACCCACATTATTTACAGGGAAAAACGATTATGGGTTGATAGTGTACGGTACATTCTCTCACATGTCTTTTTTTTTTTTTGTATATTGTTTTTCTTCTCAAAAAATAAATAAAATATTAAAGTTTTGAGAAAGCATCACCCACACATGTTCGATATTAAAGGCATGAAGTTCCCATATGCTAGGATAATATTTATTTATTTATTATGAAAAATTTAGTGAGCAAACTCAATAGGAACAATGAAAAAAAATCCGGCAAAAATTCTATATAATGTTCACCAACCATATGATTGATATATGCCATTAAAATTATTCCTAAATCTATCAAATTGTATGTTTGTCATATTATTAGTCTATGTGATTGAAAAGTGGCAAATATGATGGAAAGGATTCTTAGGGCAAGAGTGATGAATGTTTTTTCTGATGGTCCCATTTCTTTTCATGTAAGATGATAGAGAAATAAAATTTTCCTATTACATATATTGTCTTTTTAAAAGAAAGACCTTCTTTTTCTCATTCCCTTGGAGATCATTATATTTTATCTCTTGCAAATAAACAATGAAAAAAAAATTACATACAAAACATTGCACGTAAATATTTACGTCAAAATGAACAGAGTCGAAAGAGAAAATTAAAAGAATAGGTACATAAAAAATGTATCTATGACTACACATCTAATTTGCCATGTAATAGGGTTAAATTTATATGGGCAAAGAGACCCCATAGAGTATAATTGTCTTCTTTTACCAAACCTTCAAAAATTACATATACTTATTCCCAAGTATTTACCTTAGTATCCAAAGGTTCATTTCCCAGTTTTATGATATGATCGGTGAGTGTCTGAAGGGTGTTAAAGTTGAACCAAAACTATTAAATTGATTACTAAATGAATCAATTCTTTAAAAAAAGAAAAAAAGAAAATAAAATGATTAAACGGTTCGGTTTGATTTTGAACGACTAAATCAATGAGTTCAAACAGGTTAAAATCCGCTAACCTGAATACATGTTAGACTCATCCCTAGAACTAGTAGCTTTAACTGATGATAACAAACAATTACATGAACCATTTGTAACCAAAGCCGACAAGAAGCACTAATCAGAACAATTAGGCCCCGTTTGATAACAATCCGGCTCCCTTGGAGTTACTTCTAGTCCAGAGTCAATGATAAGTGATTGTTCTCCATTTTGATTCGGAGTCAATTTTGACTTCTGCTATAGAATCAATAGAATTTCATTTGATAAAAATGAATCTGGAATCAATTCCATATTTGATGGTGGCGGCAATAGCAATGATGGTGGCTAGTGGCTGGTGGTGCTAGTGGTGGTGGTAGCGATGGTGGTGGTGGGTGGGTAGGTGGTGGGTGGTGGGTGGTGGGTGGTGGGTGGTGGGTGGTGATGGTGGTGGTGGTGGTGACGGTGGGGTGGTGGTGGTAACTGTGGCAATGGTGGTGGTAGAAAATAGTTATGGAGCCACATAAGTTTTTTTTTTTGAATTCTCAAATATCAGTTCTTAGTCCAAAAAAAAAGGCCAGTTCACTCCTTCGGGAGATCAAGATCGAATCAGATTTATCAAAAGTATTCTTCACCAAAATAGCTGAAAGGGAGCCGGGAGACAAAAATCTTGCTCTGAGAGTGTTATCAAACGGGACTTTAAAAACCATTAAACTCAAATAGATTATTATTCTCTTTCAATTATTATAGCTAAAACTTATAATATACCAGATCATGAATCAATTAATCAAAATCAAACCGCTTAATACCCTTGGTTGAGTCAAATGTTATCATGGCCCAACTTGTGGAAGAATCTCCATTGCAACGTAAGATGCTTTTAGGATAGGATTCATGGAATCAAGATTTTGGATAATGCTTCAGATTTTGGATTTCATGTATTTCGACTCACAGTAAGCTATTTTGGAGTAGAATTACATTTGCTAAATCCCATTGAATTTCAACTCTCAAAAAATAAATCGGCTCATAAAATGATTTTAGAATCTAATTTATTGGATTACCAAAAACAAGTTTTTTTGTTTTGGAATAATTTTTAAGAGAACAAAAAAAAAAAGTAAAAGAGAAACTCTCGTCTCTTATTTACATAATGAATGTTTGATTGCCACTGCTACCACTGCTACTACAACTACTGCCACCATTACCAACCCTCTTACCACTTCCAATTGGATCGTACTTGAGAGTTGAGAGCACGTTATCTTTATTCCAGTTATTAAAAATCATAAAAAAATCATGAAAATAATTTGGTCGTAAAGCAGCGGTCATCCCTTTTCCACTTCCCTAAGCACAAAACAACCCGACAAACCTCCTCTGTTCGTATCAGCGACTTCTGAGTTCTGAGTCTCTGACACACACCGAGATCCAATGAACGCTTCCCTCGCATATGGTGCGTGCTCACATGACCCCCTTCGCCGTCTTCAGCACATGGATCACGTTAGTGCGATCTGACGCACCAAGCACTATCTGTTCTTTGATAGTTTGATTCCTTTGTGAAAGTAAAGTACACTAAAGGAAGTGAAATTCCTAGCAGGACAGTATACTGCGAATACCGATTTTGTTTTCTGGTTTTCCTGTGTCATCTCTTCGTTGTTGTTTTAGGTTTTTACATTCTGCAACGGAGGTTTTCTACTGTACTTGTGGATCCGAAGGGTGATAATGCTTTATAGAGTTTAATCGGAGTTGTCTGAGTTCAATAAGATTGTAGAAGCTTCAACAGATTGTGATGCCCTGGAAATGGAGTCGATACTTGCTATGGCTTTGGAGTATACGCTCAAGTACTGGTTGAAATCCTTTTCCAGAGATCAGTTCAAACTGCAGGGTCGAACCGTTCAGCTTTCGAATTTAGGTAAAGTTAGGAAAGAATGACAGCTTTTGTAGAGTCTCTGAGTTCGGTCAGAACCTAATTTTATTTAATAAGACGCCAAAAGGGGATGAGCTAATGAGAACTTGTGGGGTTGTGCTTGGAATTCATAGATATAAATGGAGATGCTTTGCATGCTAGCTTTGGATTGCCACTGGCTTTGAATGTGACAACAGCGAAGGTCGGAAAGCTTGAGATAAAGGTTAGTCGTGGTGGAGTTATAATCTCATTTGTTTTAATTGGATTGAATTTGTGATAAGAACGTATTTTTAATATTACCTGTGTTATTCAGATTCCGTCGGTTAGTAATGTACAGACGGAACCAATTGCTGTTATAATTGATAAACTCGATTTGGTTCTGAACGAGAACTCGGATTCTAATGCTGGAAATAACCCAAGCAGGTAATGCAATTGCCAAGTTGTTTAGGGCATCAACTAAGATTTCAACCGGCACTGCAGATTCTTCATACAATTTTGTGTGTCTATGTGCAGTTAATGTCGTTCCTGCTCTTTTCTTATGTTTTGTGCAGTACCCAATCATCCTCTAGCTCAGGAAAGGGCAACGGCTATGGATTTGCTGATAAGGTAAAACATTTGATCAGCAATTGGAGATGTATGCAGCATTCACTAAGTCCAGTTCATCTCATGGACTAATGAAACTGAGATAATCCTTGATCTTAACAAATTGTTTACTTTTGTCCCAAAAAAACAAGTCTGTAATTTTCTTGACATTAATGCCCCTGCCAATCTTTTACAAGTTTAGAACATAAACCCAACGGCATATATCAAAGTACATGTGAATGCTTTTATTCTGTTCTATATCAAACCGGAGAGTGGTACATTATTGACCGGTTATCAATGTTCTGTGGTAGTAACAAATTGGAAGCCTGTTGGGATGCCATATGTGAATTTCCATTTGCCCTGTTTGTTTTGTTGTAAAAGTTTTCATGCAAATGATGTTTTACATGAAAATTTTCCTGAGTATTAAAATTTCCTTCTTTTCCAATGAATTTATATGATTTTTACATTAAAACAAACAGTGGAAAAACCTAGTTAACAGAAGAAAATTTTCTTTTACAGTATTTTACTTAGGCCCTGTTTGTTTCATTTTAAAAGTTTCCATGCAACTGATAAATTACATGTAAAATTTTCTCCATGTAAAATTTTCCTACTTTTTCTACGCTTTTCTTTGCTTTTTACATTAAAACAAACAGAGGGAAATACTATTTTACAGGAAAAGTTTCCTTTTCCATCATTGTACTTGGAAACAATCGGGGCCTATACTTCAATTTTGTTTGTCTTTCATGATAAAATAGATCTAGAATGTGAACAAAAGATGGGTGGGTTGGTCATTTTGTTTGTCGGAGCACTGAGGTATCCTCACCTTTCACCAGCCTGCAAATTTTATTTGATTAATCCATGGTTTTCTATCCCTTTCCCTTCCTCTATTGAGAAATATAAAAAGGGGAAAATATATATGGTTTGGCATCTGCAAATACAGAGTTTCCCCTAAATACATCCCTATAGAGTGTAGACACAGAATTGTACCTTATACAGATGATAAATGCCATCATAGGATGGCATGCTATGCATCCCTGAAGACACACAGTAGCACCTTCATATTGCCCTGATCTTGATGAGTCTAAGAAACTTTAAGACGAATATCATAGTTCACCGCTAGTCTTACCATGAATTTAAATCTTGATTGATGATAGTAGCAGGACACAGTGTATCCAAATGTTGGTAGGGTGAGAAGTTGGCTTGCAAAGAAATATATCTATTTTTTAATTGTTCTTCTAGCGTATATTATTGATATAGGTATTAACAAAAGAATCTTCAGTGGCCTCATCTCTGTTTCTGTGGAGAGTTTGGTTATTACCTTCTTTCTTTTATTTTTGGGCATTGTTTCTGAGTGATGGACATTAACTTTTTTTTATATCAGATTGCGGATGGAATGACTTTAGAAGTGGGCACTGTCAATCTTTGGCTTGAAACTCAGGGAGGTGGTCATTGCCAAGGGGGTGCAACTTGGTAATTTCTTCTTACCGGCAAATTATCCTTTAATACTGATTACTGTGGACTGTCTATTAAGATTATGTACATTTTAATTTAAGAACACAGATCATTATTTGTTTTCATCAGATATCATGCATATAATACTTGGGTAAAGCTTCATGAAGGTATGTCAAAATAAGTAGGCAACCATATATCATTAAAAAAAAAAAAAATTTTGAAACATGAATTGCATTATCATATATTTATGGTTTATTTATTCTTGCATTTCTTTCCTCCATTAATAATTTTCGCTTTTTTCTTTGTTTCGATATCTTAGGCGCTGCTTGTTTTAATAAAAAGCACTGAAAATATTTTATGGAAAATTAATTAATTAGTGAGCGGCAAGATAATTCTTGTCATTTATCTAAAATTATCGAGTTGATGAATTTTGCAAATTATAAAACCTATTTCCATCCATAAAATTAATAAAATAAAAGCTGTTGTCTAAAACTGGCACTGTACATCTAAATCAAGCACTACTTTCTAGAAAATATTTTCAGTATTTTACATTAAAACAAATGGAGTCTTAAAATTTGAAATTCATAAAACTTTGGTAATTTCATTTTTCCCCTACATAACAAAATATCAGAATTTTGATTTGTGCAAAATGTTCTCTAATTGTTCTTTTCGTTTTGTTTGTCATTTTTTTGAGGGAAAATTTCACGTACTACCGAAATACTTTGAGAAACATCACCTACCACCCAAGATTTCTGAAAACATCACCTACTGCCCAAAATTCCAAAACGTTTCCCCATTAACTGACGGAAGAGAGTTAAAATTTTGTTTAGACGTTTATACCCTTCTCATTTTATACTGAGAAACATCACCTACCTCCCACTAGGTTGCTCCTTTGTTCTTTCTTCCTCATCTTCTTCATCCCTTCTTCAGAGCTCCGAGAATTAGAAGCTCCATTCGCCGGATAGTATGTGTCAAAAATAAAACCTTCTACCCTCTGTTCCAAGTTCCCACGAATCTAACAGCAGTTTAGAAAATTTGTGTGTTTAGATGCATTTTGCAGATGGCTTCGAGTAAAGAGTAGAAAAAAAATAAGAGAAAGGAGTTATTTTTTTTTAGGTTTTCACCCGAAAATCCGTCAAGGAGAAGTTCGTTTTCTTCATCTTCGATGCCAAAGAGAGGCAAGACATAGCAACAAGCTTCAGAATCCACGGTTTCCCTTGCTGCAATCTCAACAGCCGTTAGATCTTCAAAGGATTGAACCAGGAACGATAAAAAATGTTCAAGAGGAAATCATCAGAACGGTATTCCTTGACTAGTGATGTACCGATCAAGGTAATTTACAGCAAGATATGATATGAGCGGATCGAAGCGATTGGAAAATTGCGCCTGGCGAACCAATACAGTTCAGTAAAAACGAAATCAGTGACGAGAAACAGTAGTGTTCTGTAACAAAAAAAGGAAAGAGTGAACCCTAGAAGGAATCGATTGGGGTTTGATTGAAAACCTGCTAATCTGACCACTGCGCAATCATTTTTTTTTTTCTGGTTTTGGTTAATTTCTTAAAGAAGTTTCAAGAATTTCTCTCTCTCGTAAGGAATCAAGATTCTTCCGGGCGGAGGAAGTCGTGACTCAGGAATCGCAAACTCGTGATTTTGGTTTTTCTTCCCAGTTCAGCTCATTTAACAAACAAGGGTGATGCTTCATTCCTGGCAATTCAACCACACAACAGACGATGGAGTCAAAGTGAGAAAACAGAGAGACGGTGGTGGCTAATCGGCTTTGTAATCGTCACCTCCTATGTCGGTTCTCCTAGGATTCTTCTGGTTCTTTTCCTTCAGCTTCTGTGAAGTTTTAATCGACAAAAGTGAAAGAAACCTCTGTTTTATTCAGAAATCATCCATTGATGGAACTGAACATTACGAATGTCATGTATTCTTGGATTTTCAAATTTTCATTTTACAAGGGTTTCTGCTGATTCAGTTAACAAATATTTCATTTATCGTTTTATCGTTGAATCATCTAATCACTTATCCCTTGAACCTCTGAATTGAGCCAACTGGAGACCTTGAACCTCTGAATTGAATCAGCTGCAACATGCTTCATCCAAAAGGAATTAAACCCATTAAAAGAGAAAAATGGAATCATTGAGGAAAATACTGGTGATTTCTAGTTCCAATGAACCCTCATGGAGAAGAAGCTCTAGTTTCAGAAACCAAGGCTAGAAGGATCAAAGACCCAAAAATATAAGTAATCCTACTGAAGAACAAAGCCATTGTTGGATTAGGAGAGGAAGAGAATGGATGGGATTACTGGGTCTATTTATAATGTGATTTGAAGATAATGGAGTCTGGAAAAAGACTGGAAACATTACGTTTGCAGCATTGAAAATGGCTTTTGGGGCTGGAATGGTGGGTCTGAAATTGGGGCTAGCTTTGATGATTTTAGCAGAGATTATGAATTTATGATAGAAGATTGGAGAAGGGTGTGCAGTGGTCAGATTAGCAGGTTTTCGATCAAACCCCGATCAAAGCGACAACCTCTTTTCGAACAGAGACATCTAAATCCCTAGTTTCGATGCTCCGAAAGTAATGTTCGCATGGCATATGATCTGATCCTGCGGAGAAAAGTCTTGGCATTGTATCCAATTGATGTCCTTGGGAGCTCATCAGCGGATTCTCAAGATCGAAAACCTCCATAGTGACGCTGCTATTCAGGAGCCTTGATGACAACGATGACAGGGGAAGAATGCCATTATCTTCAGAAAAAAACGTAAATCGTCATTGAGCAATTTGCACCAGAATAAGAAGGGTATTATTGTCCATCAAAAAATAAATTTGAGCTGACATCAGCATCTAACGGCTCCATCTTAACAGTTTGGGTCTTTTTGATAAACGTTTTGGAATTTTGGGTGGTAGTTGATGTTTTCAGAAATCTTGGGTGGTAGGTGATGTTTCTCAAAGTATTTGGGTAGTACGTGAAAATTTTCCTTTTTTTAAATTTAATCAATTGTCTTTGTGAATGCATTTGATTTAATATGAAGCTTTCACAATGTTGAAGGTTTCACAGTGTTGTAACCTGAAAGGGTTAGTTATGTGAAGCTTGCAGTCCATGAAGATTGTAATATAATTGAAGGGAGAGGGTTCTTTGAGCAAGCAGTGTAGCCTACTGTCTCTCAAATAGAATTTTCTATTAAATTTTTTCTTTCCTTAAAAGAATTAATAAAAATAGAAACATGTGAGGGGTGTAGCCTACTCTGTTGGTGCGGAAAAACTTTTTCCTTACTTTAATATGGAAGCTGGGTACTTGTTTGTCTTCATGAACTCTAATTTCTCACTTATTCTCTGATCAGGGCATCACCTCTAGCATCTGTCACAATACGCAACCTTTTGCTGTATACAACAAATGAAAATTGGAAGGTATTTGCTTTGACTGCTTGCATGATCATTTATATAATAATTTATCACCTATTTTTTTAATAACTTGTACTATTTCTTGGTAACAGGTCGTTAATCTTAAAGATGCGAGGGATTTTTCCAATAACAAAAAGTTCATATATGTGTTCAAAGTAATTATGTCAGCCTGTAGTTATGTTTCTCCTACTTTGCTTATTTAAACTGCTCTAAGCTACCCATGAGACTTTCATTTATATCTTCCTTTATGTTTTAACTTGTAGGAGGTTCTGTTTATGGATGAAAAGATCTAACTGTAATTGTGCCATCTTAACTTATGATGATGCTGGTCTCTTCTCTCTCTCTCTCCAGAAACTGGAATGGGATTCATTATCTGTAGATCTTCTACCTCACCCTGATATGTTCGCTGATGCTCATTCATACTCTAGTGATGGAGCAAGCAGACAAGCTGATGATGGTGCAAAGCGAGTGTTTTTTGGTGGTGAAAGGTTTCTTGAAGGAATATCTGGAGAGGCTTATGTAATGAGCTTGGTTCCTCAACTTGTTTATTGGAAGACTTTGTTGTGGATATTAGAGAATATTGCATGAGTTTTATATGGGATATAACATTCTGATCATTACTTGTAATCCTGATCAGATCACAATTCAGAGGACAGAACTAAACAGTCCATTAGGGTTGGAGGTTCAATTGCATATTACGGAGGCCATCTGTCCTGCTTTAAGTGAACCAGGTGAAAATATGTTCTCAAGTTCTTATTAGAATTGTGTAATTTTTAGTGTATTGAAGTATTGAACACATGATTTTTTTTTATGCCATGGTATGAGTAGGTCTTCGTGCTTTACTGCGATTCATGACAGCAGTATATATATGTCTAAATAGAGGAGATGTGGATCCAAAGGCACAACAGGTGTGTTGTGACAGTTGCCTTTATTGTTACTTTTGGGAAATTTCATGAGAATAAAATTTCTTATGAAAGGTTATACTGGCTTTGTGTAAAGCAATATTAGTTGAACATTTCTTTATTGGTGCTTGCAGCGGTGTACAGAAGCAGCTGGACATTCTCTGGTTTCCATAGTTGTAGACCATATATTTCTTTGCATAAAAGATGCAGGTTAGTTACTTATGTCACACATGTCACTTGAGCTTTCGAGCTTTCTTCAAAAGTTTGTTAACATTGATCCTGCAGTAGTACTACTTGTTTGTATACTCACCTACTAAAGTTTCTCATTTTTGCTTGTTTTATCTTTGTGGCTCGATCACCAAGAACTTATTTATTGTTTGATGGACAAGTTGGGGCTGAACCCCTATAAGAAAGAATAGTAAATATTATTTTTTTTATAAAAATATTGTACATTAAATTACAACTTTTTTATCATCTTTAATCATAATGTGGTTGAATTTTTGAGTCTCATGATGAAAATAAATTTTCCTGTCCTGAATCATGAAATGAAGCAAAAAATAATGCCTGTTATTATTCATCTATTTGTAAATATTATCCCATGAGAGGAATTCTGACAAGTTTATTTATCTGCAGAGTTCCAGCTTGAGCTTTTGATGCAATCACTCCTTTTTTCTCGGGTATGCATCCATGAGGTGTCTGTATTTCTGAAGATGTAGAAAATTAATAACTAAAAATATAATGAAGTGATTTTTCAAACAAGAAAAAAAAAATTTAGGTGAAGGTTATGTTTGCTTTTGATGCATTGCATCTTTTCTATACAATGTCTCTGTGGAGGAAAAATTACTTTTGTGCCGTGGACTGAGCCATTGTGCTAATGGCAACAATGGATGATAGATCTTGTTTGCATGGATCTGCATAGCCTTTATTTTCCATCCCCCTTCCAGTCAATGTCCATGTATTTTCCCTGATCTTTGTGTGCAGAATTATTTTCAGTCTTAAATTAGTTTTACCATGTACTCCAACTCTCTGTGCTTGGCTGTGTGATCCTGGCAGGCAAGTTTATCAGATGGAGAAAATACCAAAAACTTGTCTCGAATTATGGTCGGTGGAATGTTTTTGAGGTACACATTTTCTTTCTATATGTTCATGGCTTCTTTAATTGGAATATTACATGTTTTCAAGGTCCAGTTTGAGTTTTGACTATAAATTAAATTAAGTTTCGTGTAATTGTGGGTCATTGAGTCTTCTGTTGGAATTTCGTTTTCAATCCTGCAGTAAGAACTAGCTATGTCCCACCTAAACATTTATAAGTGTCCCCAAAGCACCCAGACCTAGAAGTTCTGGAATAAAAAGAAAAAAAATATCTTTTTTATTTTTATTTTTATTTCTGATAATAATGCAGTGGAGTTCAAGTTTTGGGTGATTTGGAATGCAGGGACACCTTTTCTCATCCTCCATGTACCTTAGTGCAGCCATCCATGCAGGCTGTTCCAGAAGATCCTCCACATGTTCCTGAGTTTGGTATGTCTTAACATCATCATTTACTTCTTGACTAATAATTCATAATTCTATGTTTATAAATGCTGAGAAATGAATTTATTGTCATTCCATTTAAATTTGATGTCTTTCCTTGTCTTTTTGTTTGAGTAGGTGTGGATTTTTGCCCTCCAATCTATCCTTTAGGAGACCAGTGGTGGCAATCGCTTGAAATTGTTCCTCTAATATGCCTACATACTCTTCAGATCAACCCCTCACCAGCTCCTCCATCTTGTGCTTCACAAACAATGATTGAGTGCCAGCCCCTTCTGGTATATCAACAAATAATTTTCATTATAAGTTTATTCCTAGTTTCTACCATTCACCTCTTTTTTTTTCTTTTCTTTTTTCTGGTTTTAATTTTCTCATCTATTTTTTTTGTTTTAATTTTTCCACAGATTAATCTTCAGGAGTTATCCTGTTTGAGGATCGCCTCGTTCTTAGCTGATGGTATCGTGGTCATTCCTGGCACTGTATTACCTGATTCCTCTGTTAATTCTCTTGTATTCACTCTCAAAGAATTGGATATCACTGTTCCTTTGGATGCTGAGAATTCTGAGAATTGTGCGTTTGACAGCAGCAATGAATTGCAGAGAACTTTTGATGGAGCAAGGCTTCATATAGAAAACTTATCCTTCACAGAATCTCCTAAGGTAAAGCCCAGGCTTCTGAACCTGGAGAATGATCCTGCTTGCTTTTGTCTCTGGGATGATCAGCCAATAGATGCCAGCCAGAAGAAATGGACAACTCGAGCTTCACGTATTAGCCTGTCTCTTGAAACCTGCAGTGGTTTAACAGCACGTCGAAGTTCCTTTGATGGGTCTGCTGATCTGTGGAGATGTGTTGAATTGCATGATGCTTGTGTCGAAGCAGCTATGGTGACTGCTGATGGAAGTCCATTGATAACTGTTCCCCCACCTGGAGGTGTTGTCAGAATTGGAGTTGCTTGCCAACACTACTCATCCAACACCTCAGTTGAACAGATGTTCTTTGTTCTAGATCTGTATGCCTACTTTGGTAGAGTTAGTGAAAAAATAGCAAAAGTTGGAAAGAACAACAGAGACAAGAGAATTCAAAAGGAAGTCTTGGGTGGAAGGCTGATGGAAAAGCTCCCCTGTGATACAGCTGTGAGTTTAACACTGAAGGATCTCCAACTTAGATTTCTGGAATCTTCTTCTGTGGATATGCAAGGGATGCCTTTGGTTCAGTTCCTTGGGGACAATCTGTTTATCAAAGTTACTCATCGAACCCTAGGTGGTGCCATTGCGGTTTCATCCAGCCTTATTTGGCAGGGAGTTCGGGTTGATTGTGTAGATGCAGAGGGAAACCTGACCCATGAGAATGACATGGCAGTGACTACTGTTGAACATGGGAAACTGGGAACTGGGAATGGGAACACACAACTGAGAACCGTGTTTTGGATTGATAACAGAAGCAAGCATCAGCCAAATGGCCTAGCTCCAACAGCTCCATTCTTGGATATAAACATCGTGCATGTGATGCCATTTGATTCTCGAGACAAGGAATGTCATAGTTTGAAATTGTCCGTAAAGGTAGCTGGTGTACGCCTTGGTGGTGGAATGAATTATGCTGAAGCTTTGCTGCATCGTTTTGGTATACTTGGGCCTGATGGTGGTCCTAGTAAGGGGCTTTCTAAAGGGTTGAAGAATTTTTCTGCCGGACCATTATCAAAGCTTTTCAGAGCATCACCTCTTATTGAGGATAATCAGGAAGAGAGTATGGAAAGACAAACTCTTGAAGTTGTTGTTTAATTAATGGTTATCCATGGGAATCACTTTAAGCTTGCGAAAGGGTTCTTTATTTTTCTTTCATTTATTTTGCAATTCTCTTATTTTGATTGATTTGTTATGTCAGATGGAAATGCTAAGGATGAAACACAGGGGAGTTTATTGGACTTGGGAAAGCCAGATGATGTAAACATATCCATAGAATTGAAAGACTGGTTATTTGCTCTTGAAGGTGCCCAGGAAATGGCAGAAAGGTGGTGGTTTTGCAACAATGATGACGTTGGCAGAGAAGAGAGGTGTTGGCACACTAGTTTCCATAGTTTTCAGGTGAAAGCAAAAGGTAGTTCTAAACAGGTTACAAAGAGCAGAGGAGAACCAAATGGGAAGCATTTATATCCCGTTGAATTGGTCACGGTGAGCATTTGCTTCAGTTCATTTTTTCCTGGCTACATTGAGCATGAACCAAAATATTCTTTCCATATTTCATGAGAAGTGCTATCGAAAATTATTGTGACAAATTAAAGTAATCCTGGTTGGGATGTGTCTTTTGTTTGTCAATTGAGGTCACTGTAGAATTTTTTATTTATTTTTAGTTATTCATCATCGCAGCATCATCTTCCTTGTCCATCCAGGGTTGCCTGCACGAGATATTCCATCATACCAATCTATATTGGGCCATTGCTTTCTGTAAATTTTCCTCATCCAATCCAGTTCCTTCTTAGGTTCTTTGCACTTGTAGAAGCCTTTATTCTGCACCCTTTTGCCAGTGGTGTCGATGTTCTTTGTCATACATGCCCAACTGTTATATTTATTTATTTTTATTTTAACTCGTCCTTATGCTACTATCTATTAAAAGAAGAAAAAACATGTCCCTTACCATTCTCTTAAAAGGGGAAAAAAGAGAGGAAAAAGCACATGAACACATCTAGACCCCCACCTTTTTTTTAACCCTGAACTAGCCACATGGAGCAACCACTCCATTTTTGTTAGAGAAGATACAATTTTCTCCTATATATTGAGCATTCCTATTGAAACTATCCTGAAAAATAAATGTTACATTTTGGTAATAGTGTTTATTTATCCAGCCCAGAGACATTACGAAGCACCAGTACACTTGGCTATGCTTATTTTGACATTCTTTGAATTGCAAATACTCATTCTCATGATATGAATTCAAAACATAGGCTTGGCCAATCCTTTTTTGCTCTCAGAAAGCCTTTATGATCTAACCCAAATGCATTTGTTAGGAATAATCCTGATAGAAAAAAATATTTTGGAGTATCACCACTAGATTCTGCATTCATAAAGTGCTAATTATGCTTCAGTAACACCGATTTCATATGTATGTCAAAGCTTTAATATTCCTAATAGTTGGCCTTGCATGTGAATTGCACTTTCATATATTTATTATCTTTGCGAGAATATTATTATTATGTAATTGGTGCTTGTGAGAGGCATGCAGGTAGGTGTGGAGGGCTTGCAGGCCTTGAAGCCCCAAGCCAGGAAAGAGACCCTTAATACTGGTGCCTCATCTGGTGGGACCAATAGGACTGTTGGGAACAGTGGAGGAGTGGATCTTGAAGTCCGTATGGTGGTCTCTGAGGATAGTGAGAACATTGAAATGGCCCAATGGATGGTGGAAAACCTGAAGTTTTCTGTTAAACAGCCGGTAACAAGACGCATCCCTTTCTTTCATTTTGTTGGTAGGGATAGAAAAGACTGAGTATTGATATTGGTCCCTTCTTACTGTACTCTATTGATCGGATGAGTTACTGCTCTGAAGATTGAGGCAGTTGCAACCAAAGAGGAGCTTCAACACCTAGCCTTGCTGTGCAAGTCTGAAGTTGATTCTATGGGTCGAATAGCTGCTGGAATTCTGCGGGTACTTAAACTAGAAGGATCCGTTGGCCAGGCAGCCCTAGATCAGCTTAGCAATCTTGGTAATTTACATGTTCTTTCATATCAGTACCAGCTTTTGCATTAACTTTATGAAAACATAGATTGATAACATTGTTGAGCACACTAAAAATTGAAATAAGCTTTATACTACTGTCTGAAGTTTTTTTCTCCACACTTTATTGATATAATATAAAGAGAAAAAAAAATAAAAGGATTAGTAGCAGTATAACCTTCCAAGAGGGGAATCAGGTAAAATGATGAAGCCCAACATGAGTTTTCCTTTCGACCATTAACCTTATTAACTTTTTCGCAATCTATCCATTATTTTCTCTATAGCTGTAGGACAACCCTCCCCCCTATTAATCTCTATCTCGTCTGTTCATAGTTTGATTGCCTGGAGTCTATATCGTGCAAACTACTTCATCTTGTGTTTTGGATTCTGTTAGGACGAGGAAATTGGTCTTCACTGTCCATATTGTTTGAATTTTTCTTTGGTTTCCTTTCTTCCTGATGGGATTACCAACTTGCAGGAAGTGAGGGCTTGGACAAGATCTTCACTCCAGAAAAGCTCAGCAGGCGAAATAGCTCTGGCAGTCTTGGGTTCATCCAGTCTCCACATGCGATAGGTGGCAGCAGCTCACATCAGAATTTGGAATCAACAATTGCTTCCCTTGAGGCAGCAATCTCAGATTCAAAAGCCAAATGCTTAGCCCTCATTGCTGAATCTAATAGTCCAGAATTTTCCATACAACAGAGACATCTTAAAGATATTAAACAAATCAACGAGAAGCTTGAAAGCATGCAAGCTTTAATGATGCAGTTGCGGACTCAACTTTAATTGGTTTTTTGTTGTCCGCAGCTTTACATGGTTGGACTAATTTTCCAACCGCAGATTTTGCCATTCTTTATTGTATGTATATACACAACATAAATTAAGGGAAAAATTACAGGTTGAGTATGTAACATGCAAAATTTTCCCATAAAGAAAGGCAGAAATAATATTGAATTTATGTTGCCCTAGCCTGAAATATCACAGGGGACTATTGTATCAGTTACTCTGAAAATTCTGTAGCCTGAAAGATAACTATAGTCGAAATCTTTTCTCACTTCCTCTTACATTTTGACATTCTCTCTCAATCTTTGATATTCTTTCTCCTCTCTGGGTTTTTTTTTTTTTTTTTTTTTATAGAAATATTGAGGTAAATCATTTTACATAAATAAAAATTAAAAATAATAATTTTTTACTAGGACTACAATACCATCATTTGGAAATTGGAAAATGGAAAACGAGTTATGGATCATTATTTGAACTAATCTGTCAGATTTTCAACACTTACTTGCACCAATTAAATATCAACATGAATGTACCTTAATGGGGGCACAGTAAGTAAGACATACAACTAGATTGGTAGGATATACACCTCACGTGAACATCATGGGTTCCGAATAGACTTTTTCACATTGGGGGGTAAGGTTGGTGTACTCTCTCTCTAGATTTTGTAATAATGGACTCTGGTACATTGGGACATCCTTTATCTAGGCACGTCAACAGTGAATGTTCATCCACCGAGATAAGAAAACAAATCGAGAGCAAGAGTTTTTCCTTGTATTGTAATCAAACTCTTTTCTTTTTCCTGTGTCACATATATATATATATATATAAACTGTTAATGTGAACATTTCTTTTGGTCCGATTTTTTATGTCTGTCACTACTTTGATCATTAGCTACCTAGGGTATAGTAGGTTCGCCTGCTTACTACCCTCTAGACTATGTCACAGGGTCTTGTCAACCACTTTTCGACCCCCTCTGACCCTATTCGACTCCCTTTTGAGTTATATTCCCCATAACCTCCAGATGTCTGTTGTCGTCCTTGCACTTTTATCAAGTAATATTTTGACAATTCGTCAGTTTGGACCGAGATCCTGTGAATCGGCAGGTCAAGTCAGTATACTTTGCATTAATGTTTATTGTCAACATTTATGGTCATTAAAGACAATTCATTAATGGCACAACAACTCAACCTGTCACTTCTTGTCTGAGTTAAACCATGGGATCCAACATGGGCTTCCTCTAATATTTACCGCAATACCTTTTTTCCAATACGATGAATAGACGCCACTAAATTAGACCATGGGGTCGAACATGGGCTTCCTCGAATATTTACCGCAATACCCTTTTTCCAATACGATAGATAGACGCCACGTGGTTATCTTCTGAAATCTCCTTTCTACGATTGGATGCATTCACTAACCACTATCACATTTTTTTTCTCCATTGCAAATTTTTTTTTTCTCGGCATCTAGACATTTTCTTTTTCTATTGAAAAGAATCATATATATAATATATTTTTCAAAAAAAAAATCATATATAATCAACTTCACCGTGACGAGGAAGATTATTTTTTAAAATCCTAAGAAAAGAGGCCTTTAGCGGCAATTAATGAATCGTCTG
The DNA here is from genome assembly GCA_028583415.1 of Protea cynaroides. Lineage (NCBI taxonomy): Eukaryota > Viridiplantae > Streptophyta > Magnoliopsida > Proteales > Proteaceae > Protea > Protea cynaroides. Next base: position 38,298,928 of record CM053267.1, read on the forward strand.
ACTCGCCTAGTCAACCACCCGAGGCAAACCGCTTTCCTTCAACGTCTCGACGTCCGAGTCTGACAACCGGATTTTTCGCGGGCATTTTTCACATCCTTCATTACCACGCGTACAGGGGACATCACGCAAGCTTCAAATCTTATATCCAGCGGTCTTCTCTATTCCTCCCCCCCGGCTGCGGCGGCAGCTGACAATTCCAAATTCAACGTCGCAATGGAAACTGAAGCAGCTTCTCTTGGAAAAGATTTCGTTCACGTTCAAAATCTCAATCCTCCTGAGATTTCCATCGACGAAAGGGAGGATCTGAATTGTGCCCCTCAAATCTCACAGAACCCTCAACGTTGTTCTGAAACTTCATCCAGAAATATTGTTTCTGTTGATGACATTGGAAGCGAGGATGTTCCTGCATTCACTGTATCTCAAACTTTCGAATCTACTGTACTGGATGCAGAAGGTAAGAAAGTTCTTCCAGAAGAGTACGCTAAAGGTGTTCTGACTTTGGAGTGCGAATCGTCGGCTGAAGGTGGTTCTTGCGATGTTTACTTAGTTGGAACTGCTCATGTTTCTCAGGTAATTTGGACTTCTTTCGATTTTGATGATAATCCGTTGTTATGTTGTGCGAAAAGATTTCAAATTGGTGGTAAAAGTTAAAGTATTCATGTGTGGCTCACCGCTCTGAAGGATTAATGCGCAAAATCTTGATTTAAGTTTCTTTTTTATAATCTTGTGCCATTCCAAATCAAGAATTCTCAAATTTATAGAATCACATGCCCGGTTAAATGCCAAATGTTCTCTATTGTTTCATTCCAGAAACTACACTACAGTTGTTTCACTTTTATCTAATTCCTCAAACTTTGACAGGTTGCGGTTGTTGGGTTTTTCTGTTGGATCTTTAAAGTTTGCTAAACTGAATTCCCTTAATTTCTAGAGCATTTCCATTCCACTATATTGGTGTTTTTTGAGATAATCAAGACATTGTTTATTCTGTGGATTATAACTCTTGAACCTTCTTGATCTTTGTAATAATGATTTTTTATTCCAGACTGTAATTTGTATCTGTATAGTCAAGGTTGTTGATGTTCTATATGGCTGAATATCTCTAACTTGTCATTTTCATTTATATTGTTCTTGTTGTCAATGTCTTTAATGGCTGAAAGGAAGAGTTTGTTTATTTATTTTTCATACCTTGAAGAGAGTCGCTTCTCACTGCTGCTCATTAAATTTTGAACATCAACTAGCTTTTCATTCTTGGATTAGTGTTTCATGAATCCCGCACCAATACTCCGGAAACAAATCTGTAATTCTTCATGATTTCTATTCAGGGGATTCCTTGAATGAACAAACCATGTCATCTACTAATGCTAGAAATAGACAGCAGTTTTTTTTTTTTTTGGAAAATCATGTTTATTTTTTTTTTCCCATTTGAAAGTAAAATTGTAATTTTTTTCATTTTATTCTTATGTTTGGTGTAAAAAATTATAATGATTTGGAGATATTTCCTGTGACTTACATGAAGATTGCAGAATTCTTTGATGATTTTCTTATTAAAATGAATGATGTAGAATGAAAAGAATAATATGGGAGAATGGCTGGTAGTGATCCTCATCTTGTTCATGTGATTGCAGGAATCCTGCAGAGAAGTTCAGGCCATCATCAAATACTTGAAACCTCAGGTGCTTTCCTTTTGAAACTCATGAACACTTGATTGATGGATGGATCATTTTTGCAGGTTAGATGCCTGCTTTAAAATGTCTTATCCGTTTATGTTCATCTTTCTAAATTGTTAACGCAGCTTATATCAATTTAGTGATGCTAACCTTGATTTCAGGTTGTTTTCTTGGAGTTGTGTTCCAGTCGAATAGCTATACTGAGTCCTCAGAATCTACAGGTTTGTTAAAGTTAATTGCATCTTGAAACTCAAATATAGGGGATGGGAAAAAAATGGGGGGGTGGGGGGGATGGGGTGGGGTGGCATGGTTTGTCATTACTGTTGGGATGGAGTAATTTGCTCATCTTCTAAATTATTTTACCACTTAAATTCATTTAGTGCTATATCCAACATTGATCGCATGCATAGACACTTCTTTGTTGTTGTATCCCTATTTGGCCTGTTTGAATTATTCAACTGTAAACTCTGATCAGTCGATTCAGTCTGGGTGGAAGAGCCAATGAGCCACAATATATCTGGCTGTCTATTTGGTTTATGTTTCATATTTTTATTTTGTTTCTATGCTTACATCTGAGAAAACTCAATAGTTAAAATGTCCCCTGATGTTTTCTTTTAAATTTTGTGTGTTTTATTTCTGGTCTTCATGTACGAATGTACTTACTCTTTACTTTATCAGGTACCAACCATGAAGGAAATGGTAGATATGTGGCGGAAAAAGAATGCAAACGTATTTGGCATTCTTTACAGTTGGTTTCTTGCCAAGGCATGCCCTCGATTGGTTATTTAAACCTGAACCATATAAAATAATTTTCCGCCGTTCAGTTCATCCAAACTATTCTCTCTATTAATCTTTGTTATCCCCATGCATCTCATTACTTCCCATCATATCATCTTTATGTCAGCTTGCTAACAAGCTAGAGGTTCTCCCTGGGTCTGAATTTCGTGTGGCATTTGAAGAAGCAATGCAATATGGTGGCAAGGTGATACTGGGTGATCGACCAGTCCATGTAAGCTACACTTATTTCATTGGTAGTTATTAGAAACAATAAAAGGTACATTTATTTTACACAAAGGCATTTGTTGCCATCCTCTGCTGTCATCATTTCATTTTGCATTGACAGTTAATGACCTCTCTTGGTTGCTTAATGCACAAGAAGTGCTCTTGAACATACTTAATTCTGAATCTGAAGTTGTTCTTGATGTTAACTTTTTTTTCCTCACTTGGTAATAATGCGACTTGGAACTCAACAGTGATTTTGAACAGTCTGATCCCTTCGTATTTTATCTTATTTTGCCCTTTGTATTTTGGAAAATTTGGTTGCTCATAGAAACAGTCTCTTTTCAATCTTATGCACTTAATTCAGCATAGCTTGTTATTTTCATGAAGTTTATTTTAAGCATAATTTTTCTGTCGGTTGAAATAGATTACAATTCAGAGGACATGGGGAAAAATGTCACTTTGGCATAGGGCAAAATTTCTGTACTGCCTACTTTTCCAAGCAATCTTTCTGCCAAGCCCTGAGGAACTAAATAAAATGGTAACCCTTCTGGTCGATGTATTTCATAATGATTATAGTCATAATTCTAAGCCTTTTGGTATCTTTAGCATGTTACTTGTTGGAGAAAGAAGTTTTGCTGGTAAGTAGGGTGATTGTAACTGAATATTTTGGCTGACCATCAATTGAATGTATTTGTCTTCAGCTGAAGGAAATGGACGACGTTGACATGTTAACTCTTGTAATTCAGGAGATGAGCAAGGCATTCCCTACTCTGATGGAGACACTTGTTCAAGAACGAGATCTGTTAGTATTCTTTGCTCCCTTATGTGATTCTGTATTTAATGAATCAGCATTTTGAATTTATTTATTTTTTGAAATCAATACCATCTTTCATGACAATTTTTTTTTTAAATTACTCTCCCCCCCTTCCCTTTCTTCCCTCCCTTTCTGTCTCTCTAACTTTGATTGTTCTTCCTTTTTCTTTTGTTTCTGTTTTTCTTGTGTGTTTTCTCTCCATTTGACATCTAAGATGACTTTGGAAGAGTAATTAAGCTATTTTTAATCATTTTCAGATCTTGTGACTTGGAGAGATATGTTTCGGTATTGGTTTATTTATAGACACTCTAGCATATGCCATGAGCCAATTTGAAATTGCGGCACATCAATACAATTTCTTTCCAATGGTAGTAGAGTGTATGTGTGGTAGATGTTTAATAAAAAACTGAACCGGAGGTATGGTAACTACATCCATTAAAACCATAACTGATCGTCCACATGAATAATCCATGAACCATCTAGGCCATCCACTCTAAATGCCCATCTGATCCAATTTCTGAAATCCCAACATTCTATCTCTATTTTCTACAATCAACTAAAAACTGAAGTCCCAAAACTAAAAAACCTAAACTGACTGATTGTAATTGAAACTCTCCTTTGGTAGGTTTTGCATTAGCTTCAGTCATCAGTATAGAAAGTAACTGCAACAACATGGATGAGCTGATATGAAACAAGAATAAATGCCAATTGGTTGTTTCTTTCCTGTTATTGACTCATCTAAATACACAGATATATACTAGCTCCTAGTTGAATGTGTTCAAGGCTCTTATACTCGCCTTCATGTGTTTGGGCTTCGAAGGCGTGGGTTTCCTCGTATCTTTTCTATTATTGTAGAATAAGATCTCGATTGGCTGTGATATCAGGGCTTCTTAACCATGTAGCACTAGAATTAGGTTTAACATTTGATTCTAACAATTTGCTTCATTTTTTGAACAGTGTGAAACCATCACAGGTAACTTCTTACTTTAGTAGCTATTGCCTGTGGGTCCACCACTGGACTTAATTCCTTACTCTTTCAATCTCATTGATAAAGTTAGCCTTATCAGGGGTATCGTAGTCTTTAACAGTCTTAACTTCTTAAATAAGACAATCCCGATGAAATCTTATCACTCCATTTCTTTCAAATGTCGCTCTGTGTACCACATCATAAGTGATGGTCCCCCAAAATATATGACCTGTATCATGGTGTAGATGGTACTTATTTAAAAGTGGTGGTTAACTATTAGGGGTACTTATTTTTTATCTTTCTATTCCCATCAGCCAATCTCCTCTTCACTCTTTCTATTTTTATTTCTTCTTTTTCAAAATCTCCTCCCACCAACGGATTACTTTCTTTCCAACTTTATGTTCTTTCCTATTCTCTGCCCAACTAGCCGACATACCCATATATATATATATATATATATATATATATATATATATATATATATATATATATATATATATATATAGCACATGCACTGATGCACATGGCCTGAACCAGTTTGGTTCAGGTTGATCCGGGCTAGACTGGGGTGGATTGATTGGATTGGACCAAAACTTGGGTTGACTAGTCCGATCTGACAAGGATCGACTGGGTTAGGTTGAGATTGGATTTAATTGAGCTAGGATGACTGGGTTTGGCAAAAATGGGATGCTTACAAGATGTATTTTGGAAACCCTCTGTCAATGTTAGATTGAGTGGTGGATGTGGAAGAAACAACATAGACGGCCTTTCAAAAGATGGGAAAACAGTAGACATTGAACAACTTTTCTTTTTTATGTTTGTGTATGCCACGTGGAGATATGTTTGTGGCTTTGTGCAAAATAAAATTATGCATGTAATTCTATTTGCAAATCTGAAGGTTTAAAGGGGAAAAATTATACCACTGAAGTAGGAGGTAGTGAGTGTTTATGAACAGCAATTTATATTCCTTTTATTATTTATTTCATTTTTAAAAATGTAAGTTAGCTTCCATGGCTTATTGTGTTCTCATATCTGTCTTATTATGAGCTCTATTTTTAACATACTCATTTTTTTGTAGTTCTGTAGTTACTTGTTTCATTTCTTCACACGTAGTTTAGCTTTAGATTGATTATTTTTCTCATTTCTTGTCGTACTATGAACTGGATTTTCAATGTATTTGCTTGTTCAGGTACATGTCATCCACATTACTTAAAGTCGCTAGTGAACATGCTTCAGTTGTTGCAGTTGTTGGCAAGGGGCACCTGCAAGGAATCAAGAAACACTGGAAGCAGCCTGTTGATGTTAGTATTTCCTTTCTGTGGAATCCATGATAGCTCAATGTTTCCCATCAATAGAAGATAGGGGCAGTATGCAAATGACATGTGTCCATACATAGTGCACATGAATGGTCATGGAACATGTCATTAATTGTTCCATCAAGGAGATCTACTATATGCTAAGATCTAGTTCAGTTTACTAACATCTGCTCTATGGAAATTCCTGAACTGTTGCGTTTGTGCCATCCAACAGATAGGTGGTTGGTTGGATGGCTATGAGCACCCAATGAAGTTGATATGGCATATCTTCAAGTGGGATCAGCTGGTGAATACTCCGCCAGTAACTAGCAGATTAGGTCTTATTATTCCAAGCTTGACCTAGTTCCTCTTGAAGCCAGTGTTTTTAAAACTAGACTGGTTTGCAGGTGGACATTTAGCCTAGCATTCTGTGGCTCAACTTTCAAGTCCAGACAGTCTGATCCAAATTTGGTGCAATATACTGTATTTGTGAAATATACATCATCACTATTGCCATGAGGAAATAGGGCGAGCCTTGGTGACAGTAAAATTGTCATATTGCAACCTGGTGGTCACGGGTTTGAAACACGGAAACAACCTCTCTGCGTTGTGGGGGTAAGGCTGCGTACATTCTGCCCCTCCCAGAATTTGCAGTAGCGGGAGCCTCATGCACTGGGACACCTACTATTCCATGAAGAAAGGGAAAGCAACATCCTACCATGGTGTTTAGAGCTCATGCATATGCTCCGAAGTGCCTTTATGTCGAATCTCATTTGCTGCTCAACTTGCATAATACCTTCTATAAAATAATATATCCCTCTGAATTCTTCTACTCTGCCCTCGAAAAATATCCATTCAGCAGTTTTAGAGCAAGGATCCAAAGAAGATCCAATAAAAGAATATATACTTTGGGAATTGGTAATCTTTAAGGATCCAAAGAGGGAGACACTCCCTCTGATTTTTCAAGTGTTATTTGAATTTGTGCTTAAGAGTTATTTTTTCATGTGTTTCAGGTTAATGAGCTCCTAGAAATTCCTGCAAGAAAAATTGCCTCTACGATGAAGATCCTTAAATCCCTTGGTGTTGTGGTTGCTGGGACAGCCATAATTTCTGGTATCTATTTGGCAGGAAAGACGAAGTTGTCATAAAGCTGATACTCTTTTAAGGAAAGGTTGTTGAATGGAGGATTCTGCCTTGTTACTTCCAGAAAATCATGATATTGAACGATTCATATTCATCAAAAGGGAAAAAAAAGAAGTGATATTCAAAGTTTGAGTTTCTGTCTACTGCTTTAATGCCAGTGGATAGCTGGCTCTCTTTTTCTTCTCCATTCATCTGCCTGTGTTTAGCATGATTTCTTTTGATACTTCTAAGTTGCCATTAACCTAAGCGAAAAAGCCAAAATGCCCTCAAGGAGATATTACAAACTACCTCTTCTTCTTATTCACCTTTATTTGGGGGTTCCCTCCGGTGCTGTCGGTGTTTTCAGTGCTTCCTTATACAATGAGAAATATGCTTCTCCTATTCAATATTTTGGTACTTCCATAACATGATTAAGCCAGTCATTAACACTAACACTGCATAATGTTCAGCATCCATCATTGTATTCTCGATGAGCTACTAATCTAGGGGACTTTGGGTTTATGAAGACTGAAAGCAAAGCAGGTTTTGGTCCATTCAACGAACTCATGAAGTTCAGCAGAAAGTTTTCTTATACCCAGGTGATAAGAATCCCATCGATGGGATTCATATTCATGTATTTTGAATGTCCAAAGTACTCTCTTCATTGATGGAAAATTGTCCGGATTATAATGACCTAGTGAATCCTAATGTGGTCACTTTTGATTCACAAAATTATAATTATGACTGCTGGGTGAACTTGTGGTGAATCAGACCTGATGATGTCCTCTTGTCTAAGAAGCCTGTGAATGTTGGTAAATTGGCAATTGTTGGTAACTTGGATTACTGTACCCCTGTTTGTTTAATTGTAAAGTTTTTCATGCAACTGATATTTTATATGAAAATTTTCTTTTATATAAAATTTCCTTTTTTTCCAATATGCTAAATATTGAAAATTTATATTTTATAGGAAAATTTTTCTTTATCATCTTTTTACATGAAAACAATCAGAGCCTTTGTCAAATTTATTGGGTTACTAGAAAAACAAGGAACAAGATAAAAATATATTATATTTCCAATCTGATCAAATGAGTTTATTGGGTTATTTGATTATGAGAAAAAGATCCATGCCTGACTGCGTGTCTCCCTGTGTGTCTCCCTCCTGTGCCAGTCACAGGAGAGGTGAAGTGACCGCTGCAACCCCCTCCTGTGTCTTCTACAAACGTTATGGATCTACTGCACTGCTGAAATGTAATATTGATTGGAGTTATGATAGCTCTTTTATTATGTTCATATAGTATAGATAGGGGCAAATTCTTACAGATAAGTTGTTGCTGTTATGAACACACATCTTCCAACAAGAGCAGAGAGAAGAAGGATCATTGCTCTAACATTTGATTCGTTTCAATTAGAATCCCACTATCACAGTGACAGTACATCACTGCAAAAGCTGCAATAGAATGAATTTTGTTGGGGGAAGATGCAAATGGAACCCGGCAAGTATTCAACAGCATGGTTCAGGAGGAACCCTTCAAAGGCAGCTGTATAAGTGTATTGTTAGAGAGGGCATCACAACATTAACTTTGAGTCTTTGAGTAAACCACAAGGACCACCTTCCATTGATTTTGACTGCAGCTACTTCGGGATACAAATGGGGTGAGAGAAGGGGTGTTTTAAAAACACAATGTGAGAAGGAGAATCAAACCCATGACCTCTTCGGTGCTTGCTTTCAACTGGCAGGACTGTAGTTTTAGTTCACAGAATCAGATATGGGTATCGGTCAACTATCGATCATTATGCTGATGTGGTTTACCTTTTTGGTATTGGTCAAGTATCGACCAATATTAGCCAATAGCGGCTATTATCAATCAGGTATTAGTTCCATTACGATTCAGTCATCCATTCCTGTATTGGTCAGGAATCTATATTGGTTATTGTTGGCCATCTGTTCTGGATACCTAAAACTAGGATCGGGCTCCTCTTCTGAACTTGAGTAGAGCTACTGTCGGATGGATGGCCGACACCTGGCACTCCCTCAGATCCAATGGATGAGTTCTTTTGCAGTTTTTTTTTTAATTTTTCCATACAATAATTCTATCATCTCCATCCATACGTTAAAAAAATCAACTGCACCTTGGATCTGAAGGAGCGGAGGTGTAGACCGTTTTTATGTTTTATTGTTAATTACAACCCAAAAAACCTAGTCATTTCGGTTAGGACCAGTCTTCGCCATTCACCCGACCACAAGCTCCACACAGAGAGAGAGAGAGAGAGAGAGAGAGAGAGAGAGAGAGAGAGGGTCATGTCCCTATCGTCTTCTTCTTCGGATTTGTCAAGTACCGTCGCCAAGTTCATTCTGAACTTATGAACTTGAGAGGAGCCCGATCCCTAAAACCATGGGAAGACACCATCCAACTGCGCTGAGTTGTTCATAGATAAAGGAAACTGCAGAGAGTATGACTGTTCAAGAGACGGGAAGATCTACAATTTTTTTTGTAAGAGGGTAAAAGTCTTATTATCTATTAGGTATTATAGTCCATTTCACATTCTTTTTCTTTTCCTTGTTTTTTCAGTGTCAGGGTCGGTGGCTAACGATCGGCTGATTCCAAACCGATCCATCCGAATCGAAATCGGATCGGCATCGGTCCGTCACCGCATCCGATTTACTCGTATCACGCTTTTCAGTCGCTACCTGCAGCTGCGGTTCTTTACAGGTGAATGTTAAATAGGGGTCCGTTAAATAATTTTTTTTATTTAAATTAATTTTCTTAAAAATATTACCTGGCCTGGTGTCGCAGAGAGCAAAATCCTTGTAGATTCCCTGTTCCCACTTGCAGCTGGTTCTGGACTTCAAGAATTAACTTCTGAACCTGCTTCAAAGCATTTCAAAGCAGTTGGCTTTCAATTTACGCACGCTGAGCATCTTCAGGTACGCAGTTAGGTTTTACAGTCATGATGATTTTAGAACCCAATACTTTAATATCTTTGTTTTCGAAGCTGTTGGGAGTAATAGGTATCGGAAGAGACAGAACGAACAGGGTTTGATAAAAACGTCTGTTTAAATACTTATCTCTCATTATGTCGAGTTCCTCGAGCTCCAGATCCGTTGGTAGTGAAAGTGGAGATTTATTACCTTGGGTTGATTGACTGTAATGTAGTCTCTATTACTATGAATAAAGATTGGATACTAATATCAAAATACATTTATTCATTTATTTGGCAGACAAGAAGTTGCTTGGTACTCTGTTTTTTAATTTTCCTAGTGGAAACTGGAAATTATATTGAAGAGATTATCTAAGATGTAAATATTTTTTTTCCTCATAAATATGCATTGGACCAGAGTATTCACTTACGAGCAAGTAGCAACATCATCTGCCAGATTGCCAGTCCAGGAGAAGGCCATTAACCCTTTAAATAATATGTTCATATTACATCCGAACTTTGCCAAATATTGGCAGAGGTATAGCTTATAGTGGAGGCTATTGCTTTATCCATGGATCAAAATTAGGCTAAACCGTTGTATACGAAACGACAGGCCTTCCTACCAAGGGAGTCAGAAATGCTTTTTTGCTCCCTAGAAATATAATTGAAGTCATAACTTGCAAAATAAGGTTAAACAAAAGCTAAATAGAAGTTGTGTTCTGTGGCTGTACTTTTTAGTGCCAAACTAGGTTACTCACAAATTGGACTGTTCCCTTTATGACTGTTCCCCTCATAGTTGTCAAGGCGCCAAGACGACTCAAGGCATTGGAGAGGTGCTTGAGCGCTAGGCGTACCTAAGGTGTACCCAAAATGTACTGAAGCCGTTCCCAAGGCGTTATAAGGATACATCTTAATTAGAGGATTTAAACAAAAAGGAAGGGGGTTAGTGCATCAATTTTTATTGTTTTTAATACATATGTATAATTCCATGCATTGTGGTGTATATATGTACTTTATACATCCAATAAAAATACTACAAATGTCATCGATTAAAAAAATAAATAAACAAATAAAACAAGGCGTGATACGATAAGGCATCCAACCGCCTAGCTCTATCTGACTTGCCCAGATGCCAAGGAGATGCCTTGACAACTATGGTTCCCCTATAGTTCGTCACACTCAAAAGCCAACTTGGCTAAAATGTTTGCCTTCATATTCACTCCTTTGACGTTTGTTTGATTTTAGCACCTTCAAGGTTCATGGTAGACAATATTCTTTATTCAAAGTTCCTACTCTTGATCTGATCAATGGCTGTTCAATCCCTGAATCCTTTTGTGCTAGTTTATAGAAAGTGGTTTCTGTTTCACTTGGGATAACAGTTATTTTAACAGTTATTTTCAGAGTAATTTCATTGTTTATGATTTTACTTAATTGTAGATGTATCATTTTAATAGGTCTCTAACTTGTATGTGGGATTTTAGTCTCTTTCCTTTTTCCCTTGCGTCATCTCAACCATGTATGATATTGAGCAGCTGAGGTTTTGGTATGCAATTTAGTAAAAATAGGTGTAGAAATGGAGTGGTTAAGATTGATGATTAATAGATAATGTGGAAGATCATTTCTGTTGTATTGGTATAATAAGAAACTTCGAAAATTGACATTCCAAACTAAAGCGTAAACTTTATAAAAAAGTTATAGTGTCAGCAATTTAATAAGAAGTACGGGGTTGAAAAATATTTTTCTCATAAAATTAGGACCTAGTGGATGAAGTAGAACATCCAAGATATTGTGTGATCAAATTCCAATTCCCTAAAGGGTAAATTATATAGAATGGTTCTAAGATTAGCATGGTAAATGGGACTGAAGGCTGAGAAGTCAAAAACAACATATTCCTCAAATGAGTGTGGCTTAGATGAGGGTGCTACGATGGATCGGAGGGGAACTGAGAAGGAAAATTAGAAATTTATGCATTTAGGGAACTTATGGAGTGGCACTGAATAGGAAGTAAGATGAGGAAAAGCTAATTGAGATAGTTTGTGATGATGACCAATAAATACTCTATTGAGAAGATTTAAATTGGAGTTGCTACAGAACAGGGTGCAAAAGCAATGCCAACTTGAAGAGGTGAGAAAAATGATTTCTTGAGAGTTAACTAAGTATAGCCTTGAATAGAGTGAAATGGAGAATTCATGTATGCAATGCTAAATTGGTTAGTTGTTGACTAGTTGTAGAAGGTTTAGTGACTAGTGAGTTCATTTTTTTTTTTCTAACCAGAAAAAACTAAGCACGAGGAGAACAATTAATCAATCATGTGTGCATTGAAAGTTAAAAAGAAATCAGAACACATATACAAGAATACTTTATACTTGATGATCGTTTTCTTTTACTAGCCATTATGGTTATTGTTGAAATAATAAGGAGGAAATACTTGGCTTGTCGAATATAAAAGAGGCCGTCTCTATTTATAGGAAAAGAGATTTACTTTTACATAAATATTGGGATAACTACCAAAGACAAACTACCTATCAAAGACTATGGAAACCTACCAAGATACAATGAACCTAGACATAAATTTACAATTACAACACTCTCTTTCAAGTTGGCACATAAATATCAAACATGCGTAACTTGTTAATGATAGGAACAAAGCTCTTACTACGAAGCCCTTTAGTAAAGTCATCTGCTAATTGAGCTTCAGACGGAACGAAAGAAACACATACAACTCCTTGTTCTAGCTTTTCCTTGATGAAGTGACAATCGATCTCTATGTGCTTAGTGTGATCATGTTGAATAGGATTATGTGCAATGCTGATTGCTAATTTCTGATTTATTGTCACAAAAAAGCGCATAGACAGTTCTACTGGAACACACAAATTAGAAGACCACGAAGCCAAAGGAGTTTACAAATGCCATGGGCCATGGCTCGAAATTCAGCTTCAGCACTGGACTGAGCAACAATAGTCTGTTTCTTGCTCCTCCAAGTAACATGGTTGCCTGCAACAAACTTGTAATAGCCTGAAGTAAATCTCCGATAATCGTGACACCCGCCCCAATCGACATCAGTAAAGGTTGCAATACGAAAGTGGCTATGAGGAGAGAAAATAACACCTTTTCCGGGAGCGGAAATCAAATACCGTAAATCCTCTATGTGGCCTCTAGGTGAGAAGAATAAGGATCATGCATATATTGACTGATTACACTTACAGCAAAAGCAATGTCAGGCCGGGTGTATAACAAGTATATCAGTCGTCCAACTAACCCCTAATAGCTACCTTTATCAACTGAGTCACCGACCTTGTGTTTGAGATGAGAATGAGGCTCTAGAAGAGTATTTGCTGGTTTACAACCTAGCATTTTTGTTTCTGATTAGAGATCTAGAGTGTATTTCCATTGTGAGAGGAAGATACCTTGAGCTGAATGAGCAACTTCGTTCCCAAGAAAATATCTTAGCTTACCAAGGTCTTTGATTTCAAATTCTATCCCCAAGTAAGTCTTTATGTTGGATATTTTATCAGCATTACTGCTAATGATAACAATATCATCTACATAGACGATTAAAACTATAATGTGCTCACCGTCTTCTTGATAAACAAAATATGATCAGCATTATTTTGTTTATAATCAATCGATATCATAACTCGATGGAAACGACCAAACCACTCTCTTGGAGACTGTTTCAAGCCATATAAAGCTCGCGTCAACTTGCACACTTTGCAATGAGTTTTTTGAGAAACAAATCCAGGAGGGATGTCCATATAGACCTCATCTTCAAGTTCCCCATGGAGGAAAACATTTTTTACATCAAGTTGCTGAAGTTCCCATCCTTTGTTAACAGCACATGAGATGATTACTCTGACAGTGTTCATTTTTGCTATTGGAGCAAAAGTTTCCTGATAGTCGATCCCATATGTCTGAGTGAATTCTTTAGCAACTAGCCTTGCTTTATATCTGTCCACAGATCCATCAACCTTTTGTTTGATAACAAAGACCCATTTGCATCCTACAAGTTTCTTTTCTGGAGGGAGAGACACCAAATCCCACGTGTTAATCTTCCCAAGTACACTCATCTCTTCATTTATTGCCTTTTTCCACCCTGAACTTGCCAGTTCATCCTGCTAAGAGTTAGGAGTGGAAACAGATGATAATAAAGATACAAAAGTAAGGAAGGAAGGAGACAAAAAATCATATGCAACAACATTAGAGATGGGATGCTAAGTTGATGTTCTGATGCTCTACGAATAGCAATAGTTTAGTCAAGACTAGGATCACTAGGAGGAAGAGACTTACCAGAGGAAGGATTTGGAAGACTTGAATTCGGAATGGAGGACGATTGGCTAGGTTTAGTGGTGTCTCTGGCACTTGCTTACCTTAAACAAATACTTTGAGCGGTAGTTGAATCGGTTGAGAAGGCGCCCCTTGAAGTTGGGACGGATTTAAAACCTATTCCTGACTTGTCACACCCTCAGTTTCAGCCACTATAGGAGATTCAAATAGAACAATGATAAGCACATTTCCCGAACATCCCGATTAGAAGACTCACAGTGTCAATTTTTGGACCGAACTAGTAGCCCGGACCGAGCTGGCCCGAATAAGCCGATCCGGACCGAACTGTTATTGGCCATGTTTCGGGTTGAGGTATGGCATATCCTACCGGTCTGGGCTAGTCCAAAACCGCCCGAAAAAGCGGACCGATGAGCCTGAACCTGATAATAGCCCAAACCATACTGATTTAGACCGAATATTAAACCCTAGCTTCACTACTTCAGCCTTCTAGATGACCTTAACGAGTTTCCTACCGAGCTTTCAACCCGAACCAACCCGATAACAACTCGATAAGTTAAGCCCGATAACAACCTGAAACCGGATGGGCCCTTATATCATGCCTTGCGATTAAAAAAAACTTAGGATAACAGCAACAAAAGATTGCCGAAATCTCCTTTATATCATGGCTGTAGATATCATTGATGGGGAAACAATTCACTTGTTAACCAGTAATCTCCTTCATACAATCTTGAAGTCATATGGGCAGAAGTCAAACAAAGCATAAGGGGTTCCCAAAGGGAAGAAGGAAGGGGAAAAGAACTTTAAAAGACTCCCAAAACAGATGAGGGGAATTTGCTGTATATGGATTAATTAACAAGGTTCTGATGCCATGTAACAACAGTGAAACCGAACCAGGAGAGAGAGAGAGAGATCATGGAAGAGAATTGTGAGAAGGGAGAGAAAGAGATGTTGTACCTCTCCTCCTCACACTAAGCTTTATTTATAGGCTAAGAAAGAGACTCATAAAGAGAGTCAAATGCAAAAGTAAAGCCTAAGAAGGATCCTCTAATAGAGTCCAAGATAAAGACTAGAAACAAAAGAAACTAAACATAACCAGCCTAGGTGACACCTAAACTACCGAACCAAATGATCAACAGACTGCTTCATTAGAGAAGATTCTGACCATCGATTACCTGGTAAGGAGAAGGTGGAGGCTGCGAAATGAGTTTTAGTTTGTTTGCGGTTTAGCAGGCTTTTTGTTGATCATGATTGTGGCATGGACCTCTCCAGCTATTCTGTTATTGTTTGTGGAGGAATGAGACGGAGGTTCAGTGGAATAAACATTTATAATCATTAGGAAAATCATCCCTTGTGCTGTATTTTGGTCCCATGGGCAGAAAATAATTCTATATTTTTCCAAAAAAGAGGCAGTATCCAGGATTACAAGTTGGTGTTGTTTTGGCTGGATAGGGTTCCACAGTTTAGAGGGGTGCATTTTCTGTTTGGGATAGTCGGGATACTTCTGTGAATGGGGGTCATTGGGGGGAGATGAGGGAAGATTTTAGCAAATGTGTACGGATAAGGAGAGAGGTTTTTTTCAGTGTTAATTGTGGGCTGACTTTAATTGTATAGCATCCTCTGAATCTTTTTGTGTAGGCCCTCTTGTTATATCTATACCTCAGATCTTCAATACACAAAAAAAAAAAAAAAAAAAAAGGGAGGGAGATGAAATAGGCTGTCCTAGGAATATCAACCTATGTTATTTAATATCAAAACTTGGAAAGGGGCAGTCCTAGGAATAGATTGCGATGTTTCTTTAGGGTCCTGGAAATCATTATTCCATTCCGTAGGAATATAGTTTGGTGTGCTGCTTCTACTCACCTTTTCTTATTTAGAAAATTTTAAAGTCTATTGAAGTGTTCTTCTTAACCACTAGTTTTTTTTCTCAGCCATTCCATCTGTAGCAGTGATGGATCGGCAGGCTCATGACTATGCAGCAGCAGCAGCTATGGCCTTTGCTCAACAACAGCAACAGCAAGCAGCCAATATCCAACAGCAGCAACAGTTTGGGTTTCATCCACAGCACCAGCCATTTCCTCAGCAAATGCATGGTCTTCCTTTTCTGCCCCCACACCCTTCTCTTCAACAGTTTCCTTTCCATCGCCATTTGCAACAGCAGCAACAGCAATTCCACCCCCATCCACTCCACCCTTCCCATCCTCTCCATCTCCGACAGCAACAGCAGCCACCACCAGCCTTTCCACCTCATTTGCCTCCTCACCATGTTCCTTCACCATATCTTGGCCCATTTGATTCAACCCCACCTCCAGTTGCTCCCCCATCTGATCCCGAGCTCCACAAACGCATTGATAAGCTTGTTGAATACGCTGCCAAGAATGGCCCTGAATTTGAATCCATGATACGTGAGAAGCAACAAGACAATCCTGCTTATAGTTTCCTTTTTGGAGCTGAGGGGCATGATTACTACCGCTACAAGCTTTGGTTTTCCACACGTCCCTCAGGTTCCCCTTTCAATCCTTCCTTCCCTCCTTCCTCTGTATCGATGATACCTCCTCCAAATGCCATGATGAATCCATCTGCCCTAAACCTTTCTCCCTTGAATGCCCCAGCTGCTGGTGCTGTGGCTTCTGCCTCCATGTTGGGGACTCCTCCGTTGCACCAGCCTCCTTTTCCTCCCTTTTATGACCTCCAGCAGCAGCAGCATTCTCAACATTTTATGGGCCAAGCTCGACCGGATTATGACCCTTCGGCCAAGTCCTTCAAGGGTCTCTCTGGACCACTTCCTTCTGATGTAGGAGCTGAGCTCAATAATGTTCTCAACAATCTCACTGGCACTAAAGAATCAATCAAGGGTGCCAAGATGTGGTTTATGCAAAGGTCACCATTTGCACCAGCTTTGGCAGAAGCTCTCAAAGACAGGGTGCTTGCTCTTGATGATTCTGAGAGACAGTTGCATATTATTTACCTTGCCAATGACATTCTTTTTGACAGGTGCCTTTTTAATGCCTCATTGATCTTCACAAAAAAATTAATTTCTCTTTGACTGTGTTTGATTTACCATAAAAAAATTTGCAACAAATAATTGTTATGTACAAGTGTTATTTATATTTTTCTGTAATTTGAAATTGGTTGGTTTTACATGAACAATAAGCACATTTGAACATGATTGGGTAAGGGAAAGAATCTGATGCGGTCCCATGCTGCATTTCTAATTGGTCCACTAATGAGCCCACCCAAATGCTAAACAATTCAAATTGAAGGTGTTGTGGCAATATGGTAATTTTCATTAACAGTCCAAGGGCTTAAAGGTAAGAGATGTAAAGGGTATTTAATTTAATAAATGAGGGCAATCTTGAAAGCAAATATGAGGTATGGACAAAGTGGCATTATCTTATAATTGTAAGGTTGTAAGGGTATTATGGGAAGTCAACTATAAGGAAAAGGAATAAAATAAGATAAAGATAGAGGGGAGTTGTAATCATGGGGAGGAAGTCATCTTCTTCCTCAAGACAAGAATTGAACCAGGGGCAGACCTACAACCAGGTTTGATTTCCGATTTGTTCCTTACAGTAGGGATGGTCTTAAGGGCATAGAAATCTAGGTCTTGGGTCACCCTTAGGGGTTAAAACTTATGCCCAGAATATGAGGGAGGAAAGAGGAGTGAAGGATATTGAAGCTAATGTAGAGGGGTCTGTTGATACTGCTAAAACAGGGTACTTTGGGTATGGTTCAGAAACCTAGAGAAAGGAAACGATAGACTTAAGAAGAAAATAGAAGAAACAAGGGGAAGAAGAAAGGGTGGGACACCTGAGAGGAAGGTGTTCCGAGTCGTCGGAATGAACGAGAGAGAAAAGAGGGGGAAAGGGGAGCCACAGCTCACACGCAGGCACTAACAAATCAACTCATATTTTCATTCATTAATCTCTTAAATTAAAGCACGGTTACATAACCTATTTAAAGAAAACAAACTGAAGAGTCCTAACATAATACTAAACCTAAACTGCAGATAAAATCCGAAATTCCAAATAAAATCCTAATCTCCTAATAAATATGGAAAGATAAATTAAACTAGGGAACTCCTAAATAAAACTCCTAACTTATCTAAATTTCCCCAAAATAAATGATTACAAAGATATCCCAAATAAAATAAAATCCTACAAAGATTCTCAGCCATATCTGTCTCATCCTGTGGGCCTGCCACTGCATCAAAATCCAGCCATATGATGGGGGTGGAGTCCTCGACGGGTGCCAAAATTTCCAACAATCAAGATGCCATCACTATTTATTTATTTTTTTATTTTTTTTTTTTTTTGGGGGGTGGTTCCTGTATTTTGGAATGGATGTTATTTTATATTGCATATCGGTTAAACATACGCCCCTTTTCTAATCCTTCTACAAATTTGTATTGATTTTTAACAATTACAGCTTTTGATGAAGAATTTACTCGCTTATATGTGAATCGGTTCTACCATGTTTTGCTTGCAATTTCCCCTTTCTGTTCTTTGAAAGCATTTAAATTACTTGTAGTTCTCTTGGTGCCTTTTGTCTGTTGATTTTTCTGTTTTTCTTCATTTTTCATATTTATTTAAGAAAATAGCTGTATTATTTACCTGTATTCGCTAATATAATTTTGGATATGTGACATTATAGATGTATTAGCTTTCTTTCTTTGCCAACTTCAGTCCTAGTCATGTTCTGCTGTAGGTGTGTGAGACTTGAAAACCTAAACCTGGATTGATCATTGCACGCTTACACAATATATTGGTGCTAGCTTCTGCATTTATTTTATCTTTGACTGATTCCGGAGGATAGAGCAATAGAGGATTCCTTTTTATGTTTTATCTTTTTGAGGCATCCATGAGTCGGAGTCTCCTCCAAGCTGTCAAAATAATATGAAATTTGAACCTACTTGGCCAAAGTTCATTGCTGCATTGCTGTATTTAAGAGAGTGGGGTTGTATTAATCTTGTAAGGCTAAAAGCTTGAGCATCGAGGGTAATGTCCCTGAACCTGGACATACAAGAAGGTCGACCTTGGCTGAACTTTTTACAAAAGCCTACTTGATGGTTTATATTTGTTCCTGTTTCTCCTTGTGAAAGCTGGTGGATATGGTTTATCAGTATAGTCAAAACATGACTAAGCTATCAGGTTCCACTGGTTGTTGGACTGACAGTATCTACTGGTCGAACAACTATTTTGAAGCATATATGGGTGGCATTAGATTAAATTGTCAAGAACCTATTGTCCAGGGACTCCTTTAGTTTTTAAATAAATATTCTCATTAGTTTATTGTGTCTCTGACATTTTGATTTCAAGATAATGTTGTACAGCCTTCCATTTGTTTTGGTTGAAGAAGGTTTTTTTTTTTTATTTAATGAAATTGTTGAATCTAGGGTAAGATGATGTGATGTTATTTAGTCCGTATGTTTCATATTACCATTTTCTTCATGTTACTTGCATTGTTGGATTCATATGTATCCCCTCTTTGGATAAACTGCACACTCTGTTTTATGAAAATCAACAGAACCACTTTCTTTCATCCTTGAGATGGGTAGGCACCTGAATAGGGATTGGCTCTGATATGTGTTAAAGTCTTGCTAGACAAGGAATCACAATTGCCTCCTTGAAGGTTTGCAATAGTTGTTCATCCCCAAAACTTGTGCTTGTCTTTGGCATCTCCCTTGGATTCCACAAAGCAATTTATGCAGTCTGGTTAATGTTGGAGTCTGCTCCTGAAAATACTAGCCAGGAGCCTGAGCCCATTAGCCTTAAAAGAATTATCTTTCAATTAGGTGCTACTCACTCTCTACATGATTTCTTTCATCTAACCTTCTTCTTCATGTTATGTGCCGTTTGATTCAATCTCCCTTTTTGGATAAATTATAGATGGGCATGTCACTGATAGGAGTCTGTTTTACAATCTGCAACAGCAACCATGAGGTTGCTGGTTTGCTATCAAGTAACCTTCATGGTGAACAGGTGAACTCTGTCAACAAACTGTCAAGTGCTTGAACTCGAATTCAATGTAGGAAGTATCCAAAGTCCTCATAGGGAAGAAAATCAGACAGGAACTATTGATTCCCAAATTGCTGAAGCTTTCAGTGTGGAAGTCTGGAGAAGGGGACCACTTGATGCTGGGTGAAGAAACTTCTTATGCTAAAAATAGTATAGTCCCTACCTTTCTTGGAGGCTAACAGATGTACTTTCGTTGTCAGACATTAGCTTCTCAACTGAGAACGTTTATTGCTTGTTCAAAATTCCTGATGTATGTTAGCCGACTGAATTTGAACTCATCTCATGCCTTCGGGTGTCTTTGTTCGTGGATCTGAGAATTGAGAACAAGATCATGGTTACCATACTTGCTAAAGACTAATCTATTGGCTTTGAGCTTTCAATCTGATTTGTTTAATGATCCAACAACTCAGTTGCCCTGCCAGAAGCTTGAACCTTCCCACTTGCCTATGAACTTTTGCCCAGATCTCTGATAGTGCATTTCCATTGTTTAATCAATGAAACAAGTTGATTAGCTGATATCGTTCCACTCTTCCTTTTTAAGCAAGAAATTGTTTCCTTGACTGCCAATCAATAATATGTCCATGAGCAATTAGATTCTATAGCCATAGATTCTTCCATTTTACCATACATAAGCTGGAACTCTGGATCGCTTGCTATAATTTTTTTTAGTACTACTTCCTATCCTTCTGTGTTAACCACAGCACTCCACAAAATTGAGCATGACCCCCGGTGTTACTCCTGGGATGTTAACAATATCCAGAGGTACTGGATGATATGGTTGATGTGCTTTTAAGGTTTTGGTTTGGAACTTGGAACTTAGGATATTGGAATTTAAGATTGTTTCCTTTTTTTAAATAATTGCCACTGGGATGTTTATGGGCTTAGAAAATGATCTGATAAGAGTAGGCTCTGCATATACTTCCATTATGTGATGCTAAAGTGTAATCTGTATATCCCTTAATCTTACCCCCTTTAAAAATTTTCAGCTTGCAGCGGCGGATCAATCCTACTGAACTTGATAATGAGGCCCTTGCCTTCAAACCTGTTCTGGGGACCATGCTTGCAAGGGTTTACCACAATCCTCACAATAACGAGGCAAATCAGTCTCGGCTGCAGAAAATTTTACTGTTCTGGGCTTCAAAGGAAGTTTATGACCGTGAGACAATTTATGGCCTCGAGAGTGAGATGATGAATGGACCACCAATTAGTTCATTTGCTGGACCTCCAAAGGAGTCCTCTGCTTCGGCAGATCCCTCTAGCAACATTGGTAGTTCCTCTTTCTCTCTCTCTCTCTCTCTCTCTCTCCCCCCCCCAAAATGACTGCACAGACGTGCAAATGCATATGGCTATGCTATGATGCTTTTGTTTGTTTTTGTTTTTTGGTTATTAATTTACGTATATATTGCTTAGTGTTTGAGGAAATTACAAACTTCACAACAACAACAAAGTCTTATCACAACTGAATGGGGTCGGCTTCAAAATTACAAACTTTACCTACCCCCCCAAAAAAAAAAATACAAAGTTTATCCTGCATATATTTTACATGTTCTGTTTTTTCCTGCAGGGTTGTCACATCAAGCACCATCCCAGAATCTTTCCCAATGGCAACCTGACAAACAAAAAGGTTCTGATCTGGCGCAAGCCGATAAACAAGCTTCTATTATAGCCACATTATCATCCATGCCAAGTTCCCAATTTGCAGCACCTGCAAATCAGCAATATCTTTCAAGCACAGTTCCAGCTGGCATTTACCCAGCAGTCACGACCACTCCTTTTGTGGGTTCTGTGCCAATATCTACCCCTGTTCAACCAGGAAATCAACTACCTGCCCCTAATTTGTTGCCAACTTCAACAGTTAACGTTGGAGAAAAGCTACCACCTTATCCCCTCTTCCCTCCTGGCCTTATTCCTGGAATGGTGAAGAAGATGCAGATTGGAAGTGGGGTGCCCTACTCTCCAATGAGCCCTTTGGACATCCCTACCGTGATCCCTCCATCCACTGTACCTCCTTCAGAAATTTTAGAGAGAGTCTCGAGGTTTTTCAAAGAGATTGGAGAGGTAAACCCATCCGAAGGGCCCATGAAACCATCTGATTCAAATGATGATGATGATGATGATGATGAGTATGAGAGGGAGCATCTGGTTCGGAAGGGAGGGGCTTGCATACCTCCGCCTCCAAATCTGCAGGTGGACCCTGAGACAGGGACTTTTGCTGATGGGAGTGTAGAACGGAAACCAGGATCCAGTAGCTCTGGACGATTGGGGCTTGGAGCTATGGCTAATCCAAATGAAGTGAGTCAGTACGATGATGTTTATACTTCATATAGAAAACAACGAAGCACCAGTTATCATTCCTCCATGAGTGCCAGATCTGCGGCAAGGTGATCCCGGACACATTTTAGGAAGTAGGATCCTGAATCAGTTTCGTCTTGCTTTTGGGATTTGGAAATTCACCTTGTTATGTGCACATAACAGTGGCTTTGATATTTTTCTCTGAGGTTCTTTTGGGTTTTGTTCTTGAAACAAAAACTGTGATTAGGGATAGTGATGATGACAATGATCTGGGCAATGGTGATGGTAAAAACTAGGTGACGTATAGGCCATGTGAGAGTAATGTATTACGGGTGCTTGGTATGCAGAAATGATTTAAAATGATATCTTGAAACTGTATGAGAAGACATTTGAATGCACAATACCATCTCCTTTATCTCCTTCAACCGTCTTTATTGGCTCTCAATCACCTAGACAAACTGGACAGTGCATCTACTAGTTACCTGAGTCTGTTAAATTTTAGATAATCACGGAAACAGCTATTGGTTCATTCTTGAACTACCTTTCAGGGTTATCATAACAGGAATTGCTAAAAAAATCGAGGGGATGTGTGTAGATACTACATGATCATGGTTCTGCATGTGGTATTGACTTGAGACCCAGACTGCAATCTTATTTCTCCACTTGTTTATTTAAAATCTTGAAAATTGTTTGAAAAAGTCAAGTATATGGTCTGTAATTATTTTTCATTTACAGGTCTGTGAGAACGTCCCTCTTAACTGCCACTATATCAACTACTAAACTGCTATGTTCAATCATATTCTTTAGGTGGGAATAGGACAACTAATTTGAACAAATTGCATATTTATCAATAGAGCATCATGGTCTATCAAAACTATATGGTCTATCATTATGCATTATTGGAAATAGAAAATAGGGGTATTTTCGTACTTCAATGATATCTCTCAACCTCAAAGAGACATAAAAAAAAATGGGGATCCTAAATGAGAGATTAGGCTTTTAGAGATTTGACTTTAACGGTTAATAGTCATTTAATCGATCAATGTTGGACTCATACTAAACACCTGTTCATAATCCACCATAATTTGGCTTTTGCGTTTTTTATCTGCTCATTTTCCCAAAGTCGAACTCCCAAGGTGTGACTCAATACTGAAATATAAGACTATTCAAGGTTACATTGCTTAACGGTTGTTTAATGAAAATTAATTGCAGCTTTCCTTCGACACTGAAGTTGCAGCTAGGTTCTGACTTCGAAGCTTTGAATGTCTTAACTCATGAATCACAAACTTCACTTGAAATAAGGGAGTGGGTTTTCTGAACAGCAGAGTTTTCTGCCTTTTTTATTTTTATTTTTTTGGTAAAAGAGTTTTCTGCTCTCACCGATGGGAAGAGCTTATGATACATTCTTCAGTAGGAGGCACCGGAGGAGATGGTGTCAGAAGAGAGAGAAAGATAGGGGTACTAATATAATTCCCACTACGATTTAGAGAACCTTTTCCCTTAAGAAAAAAAAAATTCTGCCATATGAGTGGTTTAGAATCCAGCTATGAGGCAACGGGTTTGAAATTTCACCCCCAATTTGGTAAATTCGGTAACATTTGATTAAAGTGGCATCATGTCCATATATACCCTCTTTGTTTTGTTGTAGAATTTTTCTTACATATGATATTTATATTAAAAATTTTCTATTTTGATGTAAAATTTACGTGTAATATTTTATATATAATTTTGTTTTTTCAATGTTTATTTGTAAGAGGTAAAATATAATGATCTCTAAAGGAGAGGGAACAAGAATTTAATATTTCTTTTACCTACTAGCAATAAACTTTATTTTCTTTTTTACTTATAAAATATTACACGTAACATTTTACAGTAAAATTTTACATCGAAAGCAATGGAACTTAAATGAAAAGGTTTATTATAAGCCATTTATCTTTTTCCATCATTTTACATGAAAACAAAAAACTGAGCCATAAACTTTTATCATCTCAGTCTTACACTCTCAGCAATGGACAAGAGCAGCAGAGATTGTATTGGGCTCGTTTGTTGTCTCTAGTAAATACATAAACAGTAAAAAGAGTCCATATGTTACATGTCCCATGCTACCTTGCTGCAACTCCGGTTCCTCTGCACTTACATGCATCCTCCACATGATCCCATCTTCAGACAGGTCCCACACCTTATCGGTGGAGATGGTATCACATGAAGAATGCAGGTAAAGTGTACATGTGCCATCCCCCCTGGCTATAAATTGCTATTATTATAATGGGTTGAGTTTTCCTGTCCCGCTATGAGTATCCTACATGAACATAGGGTTTGATAGGAGGGCAGACACAAGTATCCAAGAGGGTGGGGTAGGAATGTCATTTCACAAGCCATATGAGAAAGTGCTTCGTCATACTTCCTCTTCTAAAATCAGATCGGTAAACTTAAGCTAAAATAATGTGTATTTTCAATCGTAACCAGCCCTTGCCACGATCAGCCTTTACCGGCTAGACTGAGGAGAGCAGGAAAAGGGAGGAACAGAAGACTGGCACTTTGAGGCTACAGCCAGACAGAAAGCTTTTTTCCCGTAGAGGTTACACCACTCTCATTCTCCCCCCTCACGGTCACTCATTGGTGGGCTCCCTACACTGCCAGCATCAAGAATCCTCTCCCATGAACTTAATTATCGTGATAAAATCTCACATATAATCATGAGTAAATCACTGGCTTATCCCAGTTAAACTACAAGAGAAATCCATGCTTGCACAAGAAACTAATCTTTACACTGCATAACAGTTTTGAAGCACAGTACTCACATTCACCATACTGCAACCAGGGAATTATATGGAATTGATTCCTTTTGTTCTGCACAAGAACTGTCACTGCTGAGCTATTGATTCATTAAGAAAAACATCCATATCGAATTGTACATTTATGTGCTTTGTTAAGTTGCTGAGATCAACAGCAACCTCAGAGTTGTGACTTGTAGAATATAAATTCATTGCAACAGAACCGATGACAGGCAAAGAATCAAAACACAACTTAAGAAATACCCTTCTTCACAATCAGGCGGTGAGTAGCAACTTGTCTGCGCCATTCGTGAATTGGAACCTGCGGAGCCACAGGAAATATATGCATCACTTAAACCATCAGATGACATAAATATAAGGAAACATGACAGTACTTACTGCAGGGAAACCACCGTAGTCACCAGGCACACTGATGTCCTTAGTAACACAGCTGTTGGCTGCAAGGCGGACCTGCAATCCCCACTCAAATTAGATATCATATTATCCAAGGGGCCTCCAAATTGAAAATGCTGATCCAGGAATACTGGAGATGAGTAACAATAGAGACTAGCAATGGGTTGGCAAATTCAACATGCTGAACGTGTGCCTTTATAATGGCATACAACTAAGTGATAAACAGTGATCATCATCCATCCACTTGGTCTGCACAAAGGTGGAAATGACCAACATTGTATGTGCCTCACCTTCGAGACCTCCTAGACAAAGAACTAATTGTGGCTCTCTCTCAAACCTCCATTACATACAGACATGTTTCATTTCTGGCCTAGGAACTCTCCTGTTTAAGATGCCTAATTTCCAATGAAAAACTACTACTTACAATATAAAGGATAAGCATAAGAGAGAATTAAGTTCTCTTGGTCATCAATTAAATAAATACGCACAACAACCATGTTTCATAGTAAACCATTCTAAATGACCAGATCATAATTTTGGTTTCCAACAGAAGAGGCTCTAATAACCACATTAAGAGGAAGTTGGTACCATAGTTGTCAAAGCCCTAAGGCGTTAGAGGTCTGATGAGGCACCTAGGCAACCAAGGCGTCACAAGGGTGCCTGTGCACCTAGGCATCACCTAGGTCGGTACATGATATAAATTGAGAACAGTAATACTTTCTAATATTTATCAAACTCTGCAACTGAAGGATGCTACCTATAGTGGAACTCTTTTTATGAGGTCTTCAGTGAGATAATTTTATTTGAGCCTGGTAAAAAAATAAATACCTTTGATGCAATATTAACATGATCCCGAACTGCTACCCTTCCTCCCAAAGTGACATAATCTCCCAATCTAGCAACCAACGATAATTCAAAAATGATAAAGTTCAACCCAAAATAAAAAAAGACAGATCTCTGTGTTGTTAGATTTGATCTTTCAAATTCAGACACGAATAGGAATAGGTAAGTCACATACGTCACTGAACCTGCAAGACCAACTTGTCCACAAAGCATGCAATGGTTTCCAATCACAACATTGTGACCTACCTGCAAATTGAAGGAAGGTGGTTTTTAGTCATAAATCCATAAACAATCTAAAAAACTGGTGCAAGAAGGAAACACCTCACCTGAACTAAATTATCTATTTTCGAATGATCCCCTATAACAGTATCTCTCCAACTGCATGACCAAAATGAGATGATCATTCATACGAAGGTTGTATTCTAGCTTAGAGATCTCTGGTGGACAGTCTGTAAATAAAGTAAATTTGAAAGGGAGACAGTATATATTCAAAGGCAACCTGCATCTTACCTGCCCCTATCAATGCATGTATTAGAACCTATTTCAACATGGTTCCCTATCCTTGCATGCAACATCTAGAAGACACAGCAGTTCCATAATTAAAGCATATCTTAATTAGATATCCACCAAAAGATCTCACATATTGACAACCGTCCTAGTGGATTTACCAAGTAATCAAATTGATTTGTAGTTAGTTATTTGGTCATGTGATAGCATATGATGTAATGATTACAAAAATTTCTTTTTTAGGTTTGAAAATTTTACTTCCCTTCCCTTTAATTCCCCTTGCAACCAATCAGAGCCCTAACAAATTCCCATTTATTGATTACTTTTTGTTCCTTATAGAGAAGAAATAAGTAGGGAACTCCTACATGTTGGATCGATTGCATAATTTGAAGTTTGATCATATTAAACTTAAATTATACAAAGCATATTCTTTTCTTTTTCCTTTTTATTAATTGGTATAAGGTTTATAAATATGTTTTCCACCTCTGAAAATTATTCAATTTTACCACTCCATAATCCAGTTGTCTTCCAAAAAATTATGCTTATATCTGATTAATGAACTGCTCAAGTATGAACCTCATGTTGTAGCCATAAATTTCAGGCTAATACAACAGCACAACACAACCCCTTAGACACTAAAATTAGGAATATTTTAGTCATATAATGCATCTTTATACAAAGCATATTCTTTTCTTTTTCCTTTTTATTAATTGGTATAAAGTATATCGATGTGTTTTCCACCTCTGAAATTTTTTCAATTTTACCACTATAATCCAGTTGTCTTCAAAAAACATATGCTTACATCTGATTAATGAACTGCTCAAGTACGAACCTCATGTTGTAGCCATAAGTTTCAGGGTAATACAACAACGCAAAAGGCCCTTTAGATACTAAAATTTGGAATATTTTAGTCATATAATGCATCCTTTATATAATCATTCCCATGATTTTGGAGCTATGATATTATAAATTTTACAAATTATACAGAGGACTACTTAGCACTTATATCAAGATGGGAAGAAACTGTTTGCTAGCCCAGGGAAAACACATGGATGCATGCAGTTTGGCATCTACATGGATAAGAATATCCCATCCAAATCGACCAACCTATCACTCTTTGTTCTTCACATTAAGAAGTCTCTGTAAATAGGTGCGGAAACCCAATATTATCAGCACCTTTATGAATCAGTTTGGATCTACCCTTGGCATCTCTACCACATCAATGGAACATGCCCAGAAGGACCACTTATTGTGGTCTTCAATGTCCCTCCTTTTTCTTTTTTCTTTTTTTTTTTTTTTTTTTTTTTTTGGGGGGGGGGGGGGGGGGGGAGTTGGGATTTGGATGGGTGGTTAAATTAGTAATTCAATTGTTTAACAAAGAGAGCACTTGCTGAAGTTGTCCTAGAAAATGCAGAAGAGCCTGACAATGGTATATTAGAAGCAGAAACCTGAAAAGGCAGAGCATAACACTAAACCCAGGCAACTGAGAAATGATTAATAGAACTCAATCTAAAACTGTGATGGGCACAGGTTTGTTAGAAAAAAGAAATAGATGAACCAGGTATTTGCCAAATGGCAGTTATGCAGCAATCCGAAATGGTTCATGTTGATCATGTACTTCCCCATGAGATTAAGATTAAACTCAATAACCCCCCATAACATACCAAAGAATGCCCTCTTCACTGAACATATTTCAATTCAATCTTTTCATTCCCAATAGCTATTGCGATGTGAAGATTCTGATTCAAAGTTGGTATTCAGAAGCTGTGGAATCCGGAGTCACCTACCTAATGAACAGCCCAGATTGTTTGTTCCCTAACATGGCTAAATCACTGGTTGAGGAGTAGATGTATAGAGCTCTCTCAGAGAACATTTCCCCATATGCTAAAATGCAAGTCATTTCTACGTCAGCCTTATGACATGATTGCAAATATGAAGAGATGGCTGTGCAAACACCTGGTATCATAACACATTAAATCCATTAATCAATAAAGCTTGGAATACGGAATTACATGTTCAGACATATCTCATATCTCATAAATCAGGCTGAACATGAGAATTTCTATCTAAAAACCAAAGTTAAAGAACAAAATAGTATTTTGTTGTAACTACTTATTATTTTTTCTTTTTATTTAGATCTTATGCACTATTGTAGTATTTAGACAATTTCGTTTTGTAAGAAGCAACCCAGGATGTTCTATGGCTATGTTTGACAAGCTGCATGAAATACATAATTGATTAATTAAACCGCTGACCATAGACAATTTCTGCAAATGCTAAAGTTTCATTGGCTGGTCAACTGCAGGCAAGATTAAGTAAACTCGTAAAGTGAAGGCATCTGTTGTTGAAACCTCAAAGCTGGTAATGAGTTTTCAGTTGCAGAAAATGACCAAGAAAGAGTAAATTATTCAGAATTATACAGACAGAAACAATCTGTATTGTTTATAATAGGGAGGGGTCAAGTTTGGAAATAGAAAAAGACTAAGTGAGATGTCATCCTTTGAACTAAAGTGAGAGAGGTTTTTCCTGTTAACATTGGGATGGTTTCTGAGAAATTTTCTCAAATGCGCAAACCATTCTCAAAAACATCAAGTTTTCTCTTCCTCATATCATTGGCATTCCCTTACAAGATGTTGACAAATTTGGTCGACTCTTGAGAATTTCTTATTTGAAAAGGAAATGATTTCGAGAATGCATGCATGCACAGAAGAGTGCACAAGAACACTAATTCAAACACTGCAACATGTATATAAATAAAAGAACAAATCTAGAACATCACCCACTTGTGGCTTCTTCGACATGTTTCCTTGCTCATCTATGAAAAACCCAAATCCTGTTGGCAAATAAAATAACATGCAAGGTCAGAAGACACCAGATGCAACATGAGTAGCAATATTAAAATGCTTAACAAAGGGGAGGGGGTCGGGAACAAATCATTTGTAAAAATGAAATAACATCAAGTCATAGAAAGCATCTCTGTAGCTCTAAACCAGAGAGACATTCATAACCCCAGAACATAGTACAGGAGGATGGAAAGTAAGTAGATTGCAAAAGGTATTGTAGATTTGTATATTTTTGAAAATCAGAGAGACATTCATAACCCCAGAACATAGTACTGGAGGATGGAAAGTTAGTACATTGACAGCAAAAGGTATTGTAGATTTGTAGATTTTTGAAAATCTAGCATATATGAAGGATATTACAAAATACAAAATGTTGAGAAAGTCCAGCCAATATGGACCAAAAAAATTCCTCACTATTGCCATATAGATATCAGTAGAACAAGCAAAGATTTATAGAGTCAAGAAGTTATACAAGATTCTGAGGATTAAAATCCATTATCGTCCGAAGGTATAAAGACAAGCTGAAGCATGCTTGTGTTTCTCATTAAAAAACCTTCTCCTCTTTATAGAGTCCAGAAGGATGACTATACTGCCCATAAATAAGACGAAAAATGAAGACATAAAAAGTTGGAGGGAGTGAGGAGTTGAAAACATCTGATCACTAGATGCAAATAGAGACATGAGGATGCCACAGAGGCTAATTAGCAGAATTGATTCATAATCAGGTGATAGATAGGATGGAAGGCAATGATAGATCCTAATTGCTAGCTTATCTGAATCCTTTCAACAATAAAAGGACATAGCTATCCCCTATATAGTCCTCATATATGTTAATCCAGAAAAATTTCCCTTTTTTTAAAGCAAAAATCAACAAGGGTGTTAGCGACGGTAGTCTACGATCAGCTCGACCACCGCGTGAGAGTGGTCTACGATTAGCTAGCTCTTTAGTTGCTTGGTTGCATGGGCGCATTAGCTGAACATAAAATGCATTTTCATCTGTTGTTTACTTCTCCTCAACTGAGTTATCAGTAACCATCCAGCTCGGCAGCTCTCGAAGTACAAGTTGCCACATCAGGACGACATCCATTTCCGTTGGTCAACCTTCCACCACTAGTAGAGTCCCTGCATGATCAGCACCACCACCACCACTACCTATGAGATTATAGCTAAAATCCACTCTCGTGACTACCCAATCAACAGCACCATCACTGCCACTACCAACAGCCACCATCAGAAGATTGCCTCACTTGTTTTATGGTTTTCAATAAAACTAGATAACTTAAACAAAGTTTTACAGTAATATTAAACAAATATTTTTCTAACATGAAGATTGCATCAGCCAAAAAACAATTTTTTAGGATTATATAATCATAAAAAACATGTTTTTGAGAAATTTCAGAGATCTCACCATCCAAGCAAAATGAGATTTTCTTTTTCCCATAACAGCTTCAGTGTTTTGCAGAACTTTTATAGACAGTGAATTTACGTATGGTTGTCAACACATAGACACATATATGCATGCAAATGCCAAGCACTTTTTGGTTGGGGAGTAGGCCAGCAGGTCAGTTGTTAATTTTTCCTAGGTGAAGAAGGTTTTCAACCCAAGCCTGTAAAACAAATTAACAGGCTCTGGTCTTCGGCAGATCAATAATCCATGCATATAGCATCCCTCTCACCCCCCCCCCCCCCAACCCACAGAAAAAAAAAAATACATACATAGAAAAACAGAGCATGCCATCTCTCTTAAAGGGAAAAGAAAGGTTGTAAGCCTAACCAATTTTATGGTTGGAGGCTGCAAAAAATCTTATTGTGACCCTCAGAGAACAACGTTAAACTTGCCAAGTTAGAATATCCAGCCTTACCATCTTGACCAACACATACTCCATTGTGGATAATGCATGATTCACCAATAGAACAATTACTAAGTACAGCATTATACCTGAAGAATTGTCAGTCATTCTGTCAGAAAAGCAAAGACCAAGATAAAAAAAATGGCATCATAAATCACTTGTATAAAATATGACAATCAAATAAGTAGCAATTATAGCATGAAAATCCAATAATTAATAACTAGTACTATAAAGCTTCAAACAAAAATTACTGTAACCATCAACTCATAAAGTTCTTAGAAAGGAATCTCGAAAATCCAGAGGAATCTATTACCATTCTGAATGAAAATCTATACTAAGATATCTGAAGTATAAGGCATAAAATATAATTTAAAAAAAAATTGTAGAGGACCCCAGTGGATTTTTTATTTCATTCTGAAGTCAAAATAAATATCACTTCCTATAAGAGTTCCTTTGAACCCCCCCCCTCTTTCTCCCCAAAAAAAAATAAAAAATAAAAAATAAAAAGCAAATGTTATCAATGGGATGGAATGATAACACTTATTAGGATTACCGTATTAGATGTCCATAGTAGGGGTCAAGATGGGATGAATCAAGTTAGGGAAAAATACAAAACAGAAAGGAATGGAGAGTGTCTTCATGTAGTAACAACTAAGAAAAAAGAACCACAAGTAAATATATCATTGGCAGTTTTTCATGTTTATTGATGAATCTGAGTTATAACCTAGAAAAGAATCACTTGAGAACCTATAGACCCAATTTAAAAAAAATAAAATAAATAAAAGAGTAGAAAAAATCAGAAACATCTGCCACTGATTTTTCCTTCTATTCTTTTAAGTCTTCTCCTTCTCTTTTGAACATTCTACCAGACATCCAGGAGAGAGAGAGAGAGAGAGAGAGAGAGAGAGAGAGAGAGAGAGGGAGTTCTTAATTCTAGTGCTTTAATGCCGTACTAAAATTTTACAAATATATAACACATTGGACGAAGTCACAAAGTCAAACAATAGAGAGAGATTAAGAGAGAGGGTGCAGTGGCCATAAGAGCTCTTAATTTGTTTTTTGATGGCTACTGAAATTTACAAATATATAAAGCATTGGATGAAGTCACAAAGACAAAATATGGTTTGAATTTAACACAATAATATACCCGATTCTCGTCTGCTGCCCAATTGTAACTGCAGGCCCTATGATAGCACCCGAACCGATATGAACATGCACACCAAGTACAGATTTTGGATGAACCACGGCACCAATTTCTATGACTGTAGTTGAATCAATACAGGCTGACTTGTGAAAAAAACCACCTCCGTTATGCCACTTCTTGAATTCCATATAATCCATGCTAGAATCATCCTCTAATCGTGAAATTTGCAGCATATGCAGATTCCAGTTAGTGAAAGGAAGCAAATGGGAACACCAAAGTCCCCGGAAATAATTTGGGCACTAAAATAAAAAAATGGATAAAAATATCAAACTCAACTACGCAAAGAACAGTACAAAATAAGCTCCCAACTGGAAAAATATCATTTCCAATTAGAGACTAAATTTAAATTCAATATAATTTCAATTAATGAGAACCTACAATAATGAACAATAGACACCAAGCGTGGAGAGAAATAATGGAACACAGTACTTCATTTATTTGAGATATTCTTCCTTTGTAATGGTAACCTCTAACACTTGCCTAAACACTATTCTTACTTGGCACTGCTCGTGTAAGTATGCGTCATCATCCCATGTATGGCGAAACAAAAGCACTCATAGTAAGAGGGAAGCAACGGTCGATCAGGGTGTTTTCAACTATTCAACGAGGATGTAAATAGTCGCAGACTCACCTACATTGGCAGAGGAAGCTCTTGGACCGACTTGATCAAATGTAGATTCTGAAAATTGCCGACAGCTGAGGCAAAAGCGAGGCCCCAACGAAGAAGAATAAGAAGCACAGATGCTATAACCGACATCCCTTGTAGAGAAGATGGCAACTAATTTTCGCAACGAAATTGCCATAACCACCAAAAAAACAACTTCTGGAGTTCGAGTATGATGATATAGTAGCAGAAAGCTTCCAACTTGGAACAATCCAAAACGAAAGCCCTAGTTGTACAATTTAGGGATCGGTCCTATCGGGACTAGTTCAGTAGTTCCCCTGGTTCCCGAGGGTCTGCGTCGTATTTGAACCACAACTCAGCCTAACGGCAATAGTTCGATATAACTATGACCGTATCAATCGAGTTCCCAATTCCGATCCGGCCCAGGGGGGCCTGTTCTGTGTACAGCAATCTTAGCAAAGGACGTTTCAGACCAATGAATGGAACCCTTGTACTACAATGGGATAGAAATCTTCTTATCAGACAGTTGGGAGACACCGGACACTGTTTCAAATCGTCTCCTCCTTGAGATTTCGGGAGGAGGGATGGCAGCCTGGATGGATGGTCGCCACCTGGCTCTCGGGTGAATCCGAGCCATCCATCCCAGCCGACACCCCAGCTGACAAGCTGAGCCGATAGGGGTGCCGGTTGGGATGGATGACTCGGATTCACCCGAGAGCCAGGTGTCGGCCATCCATCCAGGCCGCCGCCTCTCCTCCCAAATCTTAGGGAGGAGACGATGTGGATCCCACCGGACACACATCCTGTTGTAATCTCAGTCGTTCGATGTTCGACTGAACGGATGGAGAGGATTTTTGTGCAATACAATGACAGTGGTGTAAGTTCCAATAGATCGAGTATTACGAAAAATGATTCTCTCCAACTGATCAGTCCGTCCGGCTGAAGATATGTGCCTCAAGTGATCCAACTCGTCCAAACGAAAGTTGACCATAGAAAAAAAAACCCTAGTTACTTGTTCATGACAATGTGTTTGGTTGCAAGGGAATCGGAAGAAAGGAAAGGGAAATTTTTTAACTTGAATGGAAAATATTTATAATGATCACAACATATGTTATTATATTACTATATAACTAATTCCAAATCATTTCATATTTAGTTATAACTTATACTTCACTTTACATTCTAATCCCTTGCATTTAAAAAATAAAATAAATTTCATTATTAAATATGTTAAAAAATTTAACTAATTTATACAATTATTTTGTGCTACCACTATAAAAATTTCTCTTCCATTCCCTTCAATTCTCCTTGCAACCAAACATAGCCGACCATGTAATTAGTTATGTATAGTTATGTTGGTAAATATGTGTGAGTCTTTGTGATGAGAGGACCTCCACATCTAAGAACAAACAGGGCTAGCGAGTTCGAAATTATACAAAATTAAAAAAAAAAAATCCCTATATTCCCTTTTTGTACTTGAATGAGACTTTAAATTTACTTTAAAAGTTTAACCACTTACTATGCTTATTTTATGATGAAATTTACCTAAAGGGGTAGTGTTGGGGTGTCAATGGATCGGTTTGGTCTGGATTTGGATTGAGCTGATTCGATATCAATTTTATACACTTCAGTCCACTTACGGTCCAGTAAAAAATTTTGGTTTCAGTTTTGTTTCAGGCTTTTAACGGACTAACTTAACGGGCTCTTATCAATCCCCCATCCGTTCGGTTTGGGTTTGATTTTACTTTACCATATGTATATATAGTAACAAGTTGGCGTAATGGGTTCTATCGGGTCATTATCGGCTGATTCGGTTTTGATGTTGGTTTCCTATATGTATATTAAATAATATGTTGGCTTAATGGACTCCCATTATCGGACTGGTTTGATTTCAGTTCTATTGATCTGATTTGGTTCCGCCTTATCAATTGGTCCATTCTAGTTTTGTTTTTCATCGGATTCTAAAATCACGACCCAATTATGACCCAATAAAGTTTGATTTTGTTTTAGTCTAGATTGAATCGGGCTGATTTGGTTTCAATTTTCGATTTGGAACCAATTTTGACACCCCTTGATGGGTGCATGGTTAGTAAAGTACTCTTCAATATGCGAATCATACATGTTCAAGTTTTTTAGCGTATCTTTTACAAACTATTGCATAGATTCTTAGAAAAGCATATTTTTCATATTGAAATGTATTACACGTTTTAAATGCATAATACCATGTTAAGCATTAAAAAGACTGGGAATAATAAAAACAAAAAATATCACCCCCCCTCTCTCTCTCTCCTAATATTTCAATTTTTTCTCAATTCCCTAAAACCCCACTACTAAATGAATGATACATGTTTTATATTAATGAGATGATGATTTTATATAAATTTCATGGATTGAAAATTTTGTTTGTATATAAATTTATATTTATATGTTATTATTCTATTTATTGAATGATGTAGATGTCTATTGCTTAGTGAATATTTGTTCATATTTTCAATAAAAAGACTGCTATATTAAACATGTATATATTAATACTGTATGTGTTTTTTCAATTAGATTTCCAATACCCATATTAAAGTTTGATTATATTTAATACAGACTTACGTATCCGTTCCCAAATATTTACCATTTCTAAACTTATTGACTATAGGTGGGTGAGAGTTTTCGAAAAAAAGATTCTCTATAGTGAGGATTCTAGCCACTCAAAGTGGATCGACATGTATCTCGATGGACTCTCGACATGTATCCCGATGCATCAGAGAATGTATTGGGACACATATTGATCCACTTTAAATAAGTGGGATCTTCACTTTAAAGGTGGCCTCACCGATCACCAGAGGATCCCAATCCAAAATTTCCTTGTCACAAAGACCCACTTTTTTCAAGTTTTTTCATTCCATTCAAATATAATTCCATTCAAATATATCAAGATTTTCACTTTTTCATACTTCATCATACTATTTACTTGCACTTTATAACAGGATGGACATAAAATGGAGCTCCTATAGTACCGTGCATGTTGCAGGTCCCACAATTTGAATTGAATCTCATGCTCTTTCAAATAAAATACTTCTACTTCCTCTCCCCCTCCCCTTCCCCCTCCCTGGCAGGGTTCGGATCATCAGCATGTGCAAGTATTTTTTATGGAATTTCATCACTATCGATATGGTGTGGGATCCATTAAATATAGACATTGATGGAATTCTAAGGAGAATACAAGAATTCTCTCCCTTCTCTTCTAACACATCCCCTCTTGTGGATAATTATTTTATGTATAGACAACAACCCCGTAAGAATATTTCTAATGTGGATTTAATTGACAATTTAGTTCAAGAGGGCATTCTAATGTATGAGGCTCTCGCTACTACATAGTCTCGGAAAGGACAAAATGTACACAATCTTATCCTTGCAATAAATAATCATTGAATCACGAATGGAAAAACTGCAAAATTGGAGACAAATTGTTTCCACAATTATAGGGGATGTTATCATTAACGATATTATTGCCTTTTTTTGACTGGATCCTTGACAATATTGCAAGCTTCTTCTTCTTTTCCTTCCACGTGATAATTGGAAAGTTCATTTTATCTCTACCAACAAGAAAGAGGAAACTGAAGATGCTGGTCAGTGGTTGTTGTTGTTTTTTTTTTTTTTTGGGGGGCAGCAGTTACTTGTTGAAAATGAATAGATATACTTTAAATAGTTTTGTACATCTCAAGACTTGCACAACATGAATGTATGATTTTATTGATGGTATTTGATGAATGAAACTTATTATCTTTTTTGATTAAAAAAAGAAAAAAAAGAAAAAAAGAAAAAAAAAGTTGTTAAGACTCCAATCCTTTTCATCTTCATTCAACGAATCTCATCTAAGTTGAAAGGAAAAGAAAAAGAGGAGCCGGCAATAGGGATCTACATCCTCTCCTCCTAGAACCATTGGGAGGACAGTGATAACTTTATCGGATGGTCAATACGTGGTTCTTGATGAATCCGAGACACACATTCGAGCTACCCAGCCGTCAAGCAGAGCTGATAGAGGGTGTCAGCTCGGACATGAGTCTTGGATTCACCCGAGAGGCACGTGTCAGCCATCCAGATAATGTTGCCGTATCCTTCAAAACCAGTGGGAAGAGATGATGTGAATTCCAACCAAAGAATCAACAAGGAAGGAAAAATGAAATAAAATATAAAGTGTTATTGTAAAATTACCTGATGTGTAACACCCAGTAGATGACACCTTAAAGAGAAAATTGTTTTTAGACATCATTATTTATCACATGCCAATCAACTTTTTATATATTTTTTTATTTATTTTCTTCTTAGTTTTCTAAAAAGTAAGAATATTCTAGGTTTTGACCCAAAGTATAACACCATGGTCCAATTCACACGTCAATTTTATTGATATTTGGATGCTAGAAAACATTTTAATACAAAAATATAACAAAAAGATAAACAAATTATTTGTTTTTTGTGGGGGGGGAAAGGAAGATTCCCACGATACCAGTGTGGGAATTCTTTCCCAACCCTAGGATTCTTTCTCCTCCAGACATTTCCTCTATCTTCCCAGACCTTGGGGACCCAAAATTGAAGATACTGATTCTAACATGGTGATTGATATGGCGTGGGAAATTCTCCCACGCCAGCAATGTGGGAAATTCTTCACCTTTTCTTATTCTTAGATCTCAAGTTTTATAGTAGCATATGTAAGTGATTGTGTGTATATTATTTTTCTCAACCAATCTTCACTTAATATAACATTTTGATACAAAAAAATAACACTAACATAAATAAACTATATTTTTTTTTTTGGGAGAAAAAAATCCCACGATGTGAATGTTGTGATTCTTTCCCACTCCTATCACTCTTTCTCCTCCGGACATTTCCTCTATCTTCCCCGACATTGGGGACCCAAAATTGAAGATACTAATTCTAACATGGTGATTGGTGTGGTTTGGGACACTAGCAACATGGGAATCCTTCCCCTTTTCTTATTCTTAGCTTTTGAGTTTTTATAGTAGCATATGTAAGTTATTGTGTGTATACGATTTTTCTCAACCAATCATCACCTAATATCACATTTTAATACAAAAAAAAAATAACACAAACATAAACAAACTATAACTTTCTATTTTTGGGAAAAATTACCACAATGTTGGTGTAGGGATTCTTTCCCACCCTTCTCACTCTCTCCTCCGGATATTTCCTCTACATTCCCTAACCTTGGCGACCCAAAATTGAAAATATTGATGCTAACATGGTGATTGGTGTGGCATGAGAGATTCCCCTACACTAGCAGTATAGGAAATCCTTCCCTTTTTCTTATTCTTTGCTTTCGAATTTTTATAATAGCATAAATTATTGTGTGTATACTATTTTTCTCAACCAATCCTCACCTAACATACTTTTAACAAACAAATTAAAGACTCTTGTTCACAATTTATTTTGATTAATCTCAATTGAAACCTAAAAAAATATTATATGCAAAATTTAAATATAAATTAATTTCCCCCTTTTTATTTGTTGATTTTCTTTTCCACCATACAGATGTAAGTAGTGGACATGATTTTCAAGGTTAATAATGGGCAGGGAGAAAAAATGGAAGTCAAGGTTGTACATTTCTTGAGACTTTATTATGTTGATTGTCAAAGTCAAAAATCAACAATGGCTTTCCTTAGTCTTGGTTTTATTTTTCCATTTTCCATCATTTGATAAGAAAATGATTTGATTTGTGGTTGGATAGTGGGGGTTTTATTTTCTCATTGAACTTTTTGACCATGCAAGGATTCAAGAATTGGTTGGATAATGGGGTTTTATTTTTCTGTTTATTTTCACGTAAAATTTTATCGTTAAATGTTACGTATAATATATTATATATATATATATTTTTTTTTTTTTAATGTTTGTTTTCAGAAGAAAAAATATAGTGATTCCTAAGATGGAAAAAAAGAACTTTGTCTTTTTTTTAACCTATAAAAAATAAACATTGAAAAATAAAAAAACTGTTGCAAATAAAAAGTTTTTTTATAAGTAAATATTTTATTAATCCAAGAAAAAAAAAAAACTCAAAGAAACCGAAACCAAGAAAAAGGATTGAAAAGAAACAATTCAAACAAAACTGGAAACCTTTAAAACATACTCCTGAAAATCCTATTACATAAAACGGTAGTTCCCCAAATAGAAAATTAAATCATAAAATTACTCGTCTTCGAAATGATCAGGAGACATTTGAACATGGAAGCTTCTTCTCATATAAGAAACCAGAACCTTCTCATAAGGTTGAAATACTTCACTCAAATTGTTATTTGATAGAAAATAAGATCGCATCAAAGAAAATTCAAAATCTAAATATTAGAATACACAAAGTTCTACGAACAAACAGAAAAAACAAAGAATAACGATCAAAAGATGCATTTTGAAAAAATATCACTCTGTTATTGTATTTAGACATCAGCTTGTCACCTGTTATTCTATTAAATATTTAAAAAACTTTTTCTTGATTTTCAATCCACGAAGTTGGTAATCTTTGTTTTGATTTTCAATTCACATGGTAGGTTTTGACCCACATATCACTTTCAGTTGATATTTGGAAGGAAGATGATGAAATTTGTTGCAACTTCTTAAGAACCATTTTATCACTCATTTTGTTTAATTTTATTTTTAATAAACTTGAATTGTTTCTTTTGTTGTTTGGTAATTAAAAGAAATTACTTTTGACAAAATAAAAACTAAAATAAGTTACTCTTCCCCTCCCCCCTTGAAAAAAAAAAACACATTTTTAAATTTTAATACACAAAATAACATTAAGAGGATATAAATTTCTTTTATTGTTCTTAGCTTTTGAAATAATAAATATATAGATTGATATTTATATAATTTATCAAAATACCCATGATCTAAAATGTAAACCCTTTTTTATTTTATTTTATTGTAATTACCAAATAATCAAGGGAATGTTCATGTCTGGCTTCTTTGCTATATTGTGGTTGTGTTTCTTTAAAAGAAAAAAAAAAATCATAGGTTTATTCGTCAAAATGATGGATATTAACTGTGCAAGAATTTGATTTAATTGATAATTTACAAGATCTTACATTAATCCTTCACTTGAACCCTTTTTATCATCCCCCAGAATAAAATGTCTAAAATTTCTATAAAAAGTGTGAGAGCGAGAGGGGGGAGGACTTTGGATCACGTGCATGTACATGTAATATCTATGGGATTACATCAGTATTGATGTGGCTTGAGGCTTATCTCTAGCATGTGGGACCCACTAGATATGGATGATGATGGGATCTGAAGGAAGATACATCATCGTTCATATCCAGTGGATCCCACATGGGGTTGAACTATTCTCAAGGGAGAGGGAATGAGTCTCTTTCATACACGGAGTATTAAATCTTAAGCTATGAACATTGAAATCTTAAACATAAAACCATTAAAAAAAAAACATGAATACCACCTAAAAAAAACCAAAGAAGAAAACACCAATATGGTTCATATATACGTGGTTGGTATTGATTATTAAAATTGACACTTATTTTTATTTATTTATCCTTTTTTTGAGGATTTTTTTCTTTTGAGATCATGAAAAAGCCAAGACTTCGAAAATATATAGTTTTTAAGCCAAGGAGTGAATAAAAACCATTTCGTCTTACACATGATTGACTGGGCTCTCCTTGCAAGGGTATTGGCAACGCCAACCCTTAAAACATAAAAAAACATGCAAGAGGATAAGGATTCAACAATACGTCTGATATCCTGTTACTACACAGGTTTATTCAATGCAAGCAAATTCCTCATTTATTCAAGATGCTAATAGAATATAAGAATATGCCAACATCCTAAATAATAACTTATAAAAATAGAATCATACCGTCATGAATCCAATATACATTTTTCCATGAAAATTTTTTTCCATGTAAAATGGTGCTTATGATAACATAAGGTGGAAACCAATACAAGTTGAGAGTATATAAAAAGTTAAGACTAGAAAATAATACATACGAATACACAATGCTATATCTATCAAAGTTGAAATAACTTTTACCAAAAAAAAAAAAAAAAATCAAAGTTGAAATAACCATGTCAAATCTTTATCGCTTCACTTTTTTTTTTTTTTTTTTGGGCTAACAATGGGCATACGGATCTTTGACCTAACTAGTCCTGTAAGCTCATACTAATCCCACAATCGTATGGACCTTGTCATTCTAGGGTTGAATCATGAATATTGAGAACCATTCCACTTGCATCGATAAGAAAAACGACTTAATTAACGAAAATCGTTTCTCTCTTATTCATTCATAAATAAATAAATAAATAAATAAATAAAGAAATATCACCTTCCTGAAAAAAAATCATAATTATAATGACAAATAATTAATGTATTTGATCAGAATTATCGATACGACAGCCTTGGGAGATTAATCTTTCATAAAATTATTGAAAAAATTATAGGAATTTTATTATAATAAAATACAAGGACAAAAAAATCCCTAAGCATTAAATACAACCTATTATAAAATTTATATTATTTATTTTGTTCTCTACCCACCCTTACCGTTATGAGACCTCTCCATTAATGAAACAATCTGCTATTGTCATTGGTGTAGCATGATTCATGAGAAGTTATTCCCACACCAGCAGCGTAGGGAGTCCTTGATCCCTTATTATCTGATACCATTCGTGTGAAGAGTAAAACAGTATTTAGAGAGAGATTGTATCGCCTGCATCCGTCAGGGCTGAACCCGTTCAGGAGTACACACTATTCCGTGCAATTAACCTTTGAGACTAATCGTCATGTCAGAATCATTGAACAAGAAATAGAGGGATGAGACTGTAAACAGGAGAAAGTTGGAATTTTGCAGATGAAAAGCCAAGGAAATCCATAGATGCCTCATCAACGTGGTTTCTTGCAGTGATGCGGTATTTCTTGTTTACTTCTGTAGTTGAATTACGGATTTACAGCATCATCATCGTCTCATCCTCTCTCAAATTCGTCTTCGATGGAGGGGTTAGTGTAAAGACGTGTCAGAGCGTTTGGTGTGCGTGAATAATATTCAGAGTCAGAGAATCTAAGCAGACCTTCAGAGAGGGATGGATGGCTTATCCACCGATTTAGACTGAAAGAGCAGTGACATATTCTCTATATTTATCTCATTTTTACAGAGTGTGACTGACAGAACGAGCGACGGAAGATAACATGGGTGAACTTAACTCATCGAGCTCTGAGATAGATTTAGATCGACCAAATATAGAAGAATACCTCCCGCCTGATTCCATCAAAGAATTTCATGAGAAGCTTCGCCTGTAATAATCTTCAATCTCTTCCTTCGTGATCATTATTTTGTTGTTCTGTTTTTCTTAATCTTCGCCATCGTCATTAGCTCTTCCTTTCTTTTTTTCTCATTATTTTTGGACCCTGTCTTAAATATGGTGATCAGGCGCGATTTGCTCGACATTTCGCCTGCTCTGACAGAGGCTGCTGGAGCTATCGTTGATGTATGTTTCTTCTTATTCTTCTCAGTCTCTCTTATTTCGTGTTCTGGTTGTTTTCATTGAGATCCTTAATGGCGTTTTGCTTTATTTATGTACTGAATTCAATTTGGAGGAGTAAAATATGACACACTATCATATATACTATCATATATACCTGCTTTAGTATTTAGTTTCGATAAATTAAGGCTACAAAAGCAGGATGAGATCTGATTGTGTAGCCTGTGCTTGGTAATCACCTTGACTAAAATGTTTCCATTGCGATTTCTACGTTGCATCGGGGTGCATAGAAAAATGGATTTCTCCATTTAGCACAAAAATATTTATAACTGACGGAAAAGGTTTCATTTTGCAAAACCCTTTAAAAAACATTGAATTACGCCATTTGTATTTTCCCAGCAAGAAACCATTAAATTGAAGCATCACCTTATGTATACCAATGACTTGGGAATTCAAGATGAAATTAACTCCTTCAAGGCAGCAGCAGAACACTGTACATCCTCAAAAGATTTATGGTGCATTGCTCTACCTCTTCTTCCCTCTCTCCCTTCATTGTCATAGCTCTTACTCATATCATCCACTTGGGTTTCTCTAAAGGGAATATCTAGATAGGTGATGTGGTTTGACACACCTTTTTCTCGTAGTCCTTGATGTCAGTAAACCTTTTTGACTATAGTTATTGTTTTTAAAACTGAATGCAACTGAATGCAGATTGGCTAGTTATCTATATACACGTTCAGCTTTGTAAACGTGAAAGTGGGACTAAAATTTCTCCATGATTCCCTCTCAAGAAGAGATTTCCTTGTACTGTCGAATGCCGATGGTTAATGAGCAAGGCAAGCAAAAGCTGCTTGTTAGTGGAGATTTGATGAGACAGTATCACCATTGCATGTAACTTCTCTTTGATTAGGTAATACTTGACTTCTTAGGATTCTTACGCTTAAGAAAAATGATTTAGCTGATTTTGATGAGAGTGGTTTGTCATTGTAGAATTGAGTGACAAGAAAGAGATGAACCTCGAGGAAACTACCAAATAGATTTAGCCCCCCTATATGCAAGGAACGGAGATGGAATATATGGTGTGTAGCTTTAGTCACACAAAGACGGATAATGAGGTGCTGAACATTCATGAGAGGGAGATAGAACAAAGTGATCATGTTAGGTATTTAAGTTCAATCATAAATAAAGAAAGTGATATGGAGGATGATGTTTCATCGAGGATTAAAATAAGATGGATGAAGTGGAAAGGTGCGTCTGCAGTGCTGTGTGATCGGCGTATTCCTTTAAACTTAAAGGAAAATTTTATAGGATAGTCATTCGACTAGCTATGGTGTATAGTACGGAATGTTGGGCAGTTAAGAAGCATCATATAGATAAACTTAGTGTAGCTGCGGTGAAGATGTTGAGATGGATGTGTGGCAAAACTAGGAAGGATAAGGAAATGAATGATCTATTAGAACTGATTTGGGAGTAGCGCTGATACATGATAAACTATGAGAAAGCCATTTGAGATGGTATGACCATGTTCAACGGAGGTTGTTAGATGCTCCCGTACGAAGGAGTGATTTGATTGAGATTGAAGAATCTAAAAGATGTAGGGGCAGACCTAAGATGACTCCAGGGGAGGTGGTGAAGATAGACATGCATAACTTAGGCCTTGTTTTAAGTATGACATCGAACAAAGCTGATTGAAGGATAAGAATCCATGTAGCCGACCCTATTTAGTTGAGATAAGGCTTTGTTGTTGTTGTTGTTGTTGTATGCGAACAAATCACCTTACCCTCGAGTCCAATCTTTTGGTTGATTTAACGATGGACCTGTGCATGCTTGGTGCCAGCATTTTTTTATTTGTTGTGCTCTGGATGTATCTTTGTAAATACATTGGATGATATATCAACTACTGGAGAC
Source organism: Protea cynaroides (assembly GCA_028583415.1). NCBI lineage: Eukaryota > Viridiplantae > Streptophyta > Magnoliopsida > Proteales > Proteaceae > Protea > Protea cynaroides. The sequence continues at coordinate 38,343,758 of CM053267.1, forward strand.
AAGTACTCATTAATTAGAGAGTAGGTTACTGAGAGTCTAAGACTGGATCTCAGGCTATGTTGGTTGAGATTGGGTCAATTCATCTCAGCCTGAGAAACAAATCCTCTACTTTAATCCTAATGATTCACGAAATACTGTAGCCTTAACCTTATGGTCCTCATCTGAGCACCCGAGGTTTGGGACAGCGTATTGCTTGAGAATAAAATAATGAAATCAAGAGAAATTAGTCAACTATATGCACTTAAGCTGTGAAAGACTAAAGTGCCATCTCTTAATAAAAATATTATGCTTCAGTCTTTTAAAATGCTTGTTATTATGAGCCGTTTTCTCCTTTGTAACTTTGGATGGTATTTCCTTCTATTACTCCCTTAACACTAACCATTTCAGTGGTGGCCATTTTTTGCTCCTATTATATCTATACCTTTAAAATATCTTAAAGGCTATTGTTTTTATTTATTTTTGCCATGTTTACCTGTTAATTTATTGAAATTCTTTTTTTGATAAGCAGGATTCTTTCACACGTTGCTTCAAATCAAATCCTCCAGAACCCTGGAATTGGAATATTTACTTGTTTCCCCTCTGGTGCTTTGGGTTGGTAGTTAGATATGGGATTCTTTTTCCAGTAAGGTTAGATCTCTTTATCCTTGGATGCCAATTGCTATCTTCTCTGCAAGGGATGAAATTAGTATTCCTAGTTTTGACTTTGCTTTTGCATAATCTGTTATCCTTAAATACATCTTATTTAATTGTTAATCCTTGTTCACCAACTTACTTTCTCTCCCTTGTCAGTTGATGGGTTATAAACCATCAAATTAAGAGTTTAGGAGATGGATTAAAGCTCAGAACAATGGTTTTCAAGTCTGTTCCCTTCAGAGTTTTTGAAAATAGAAAGTGGGAAACCTTAATTTGCTGAAATGGTTGAACGGTGTATGTGAAGCTTTCGTACAATTGTTTTCCCCCTTTCTCCCCCTTGTATGGCATTCTTCCATATATTTGAAATTATAGACATGTTGGTGGCCCCCAAAAAAAAAAAAAAAAATCTAGACATTTTGATCAAACTTGGACATAAAGCCTTTAAGTTCCACCCCCAATGAATTTTCTAGTGAAAGAAGGAAATGAATCAGACATGCAGTAATGCAAACCATTGTTGGTAATATGAATCCATGATGATTTACAAGAGATCCTAGCAAAGGCTAGCTCTTGGTCTCGGTAATGGTATTATCAAATGAACAGTGGGAGGGGGGGGGGTGAATTGATAAATGCGTTGAGAGCAAAGGAGGGAGAAGAGAGGATGATGGAAAGGAAAATAACAAAGGGACATCCTATCTCAGGCCTGGGTATCTCACCCTAGTTCAGCATGGGCAGCATTCAAATCCCAGCAAGATTTTCATTCATATTCATTCTAAACTGTCCCTGGCTGAAGCCTTTGTATGATAGAAATTGAAACAGAGTCCTAACAATGGCAAGCTTATCCAACTAGGAAAGTAAATAACAATGGAAACTAATTCAACTAGGAAAGTAATTACCAACGGAAACTAAATAAAATCTGATAACTAAAATAGAAACACAATAAAATCTATATAAATCAGATTCCAATCAAGTCTATATCAGATCTTTTTCAGCTTTCAATCAGATCTCAATCAGATCTTGATAATATCTCTTGAGATCTCAATTAGATCTTGATTGAAAGAGCTGGTGGCAGCCGCATGTGGGACCCATGTGGGGTCCACCATCAGCCTAAAGGTTGGCATGACATCAGCAATGGGCTACAAAACTGGTTGGTCCAACTCCAATAACCCACTGTCGACTGGGCTGATTTTGCATCATCCAGGGGATTGGATTCACTTCTTGTTGGAGGATGAATTTTCTGTGTTGATATTGATGAAGTTAAGATCGTAATAATTACATGGGTTTGAACCACCATTCATGTGTGTGCAAATATGACAATGGGGAGGACTGCTGATGATGATCAAGGCGTTAAATGGGTTGGAGTCTTTGGATATAGATGCCTTCAGATTTGGTGATAACATTCAACATATTTTGTAGGGTGCATATGAAATGGAGACATAAATTTCTTTTTCGGGGGTGGGGGGGGGGGGTTTCAATTCCTAATAAAGAAGGACCAGAAAGATGTAAAAGGCTGTTGGCTTGTTATTCTTCTGTTGAACAATTATAATTGTCTAAAGTGCTGACCTCTTGGAGTGAATAGATATTGGGGGCTGTGATTAGGACTTACCAGTGGATTTTATTGAAGTAAAAACACACTTTAGATGGGGCTATAATTACTTGTTGAATTATAGACTCAGCAACAGGGGAAGGAAGATTAGGAAATGATGCACAAACTAGACCTTAAAAAGTTATATGACCATGTGGAGTTGTATGTGTTTGATTAAAGCTTAATGGGTTTGGGTTAAAATGTTGGTTGAATGAATATGTGCATCTCCAAGGCGTCTTTCTTACTTCTCATCAGTACTGCTTTGAGTAAAGTATTCCAGAGTGCTGAGTGCGTGGGTAGTTAGGCAAGGATTGAGATAGTCTCCAGTCTGTCCAGTTCGTCCAGCCGTGAACGGACAGAGTGGAATCAAAAGACGTGCATGCCAATACATTGGGGTGCGTGTCTTGTGATTTCAGTCCGTCCGATCAGGGCTGGACGACTGTACGGACTGGAGACTATCTATTTCCGTTAGGCAAGGCATTCCCATATCTCCCTTTTCCTCGGGTGATGGAGTCTTTGAGTTAGCTAGTTTCTCTGGACGAGCGGAAGGGGATGACAGAAAGGGTGGAGATCAAATGTGGATCCCCTTAGAATCACTTTTACAGTGTGCAGACGTTAAATTAGAAACTATTGGGGCTTTTCATTGATGATGGAGCATAGTTGGGCTATCTTGATAATTTACCTTGTCTAAACTATGAGTCAATTTAAACTCTGCATTTAGATTATAGAATGTATTGGAAATTGCCACAGTGAAATGAAATGGTCACCAATTGATGTGTGTCACCAGATTTTAAGGGATTGATTGTGAAGAACAAGACCCAAGAAAAGGGATATGAGTTGTTTCATATCTGTATCAAGTTTGTCAGATTAATTGTTTTGTTTGGGCAACAGGTTTTTTGGATCTTGATGGGATGGGAGACAAAGGCATAGCAGAAAGTGGTTAATTGGATTGGTTGGGACTTGGGAGAATCAGGACTGCAAGAAATAACTTTAAGCACCAAGAGCAACAATGTGCGGCGGTTGTTTTTCATCTCAATGTTCTCAGTCTGTTTTTCAGCATTGAGTATCATCTCTACATGCCATATTAGCTACAACAAAACATCCAAAAACAAATATTGGCCAATAAGGATTAATGTGGGAAGAGTGAGCATAGATAGAGTTTTATTGCAATTAGGGTACTTTTCACATCCACGGTCCCTCTTGCCTCTTATTCGGTTATTCCTTATTTTATTTTATTTTTGTTTTGATCAAGAATACACTGATTAGTAGTTCAATGAGGGTTTACTTTAGCCTTTCGTCTGCCTTTTGATTATTCGGAAGTTGGAACTAATGGACTGGCATGTCCCCATTTTGTGTCAGTAATTTAAGGTATTTTGGTCTTTAAAGTTATAAGTAGGATTAGTAGGTCATTATATGATAATGTTTAAGGCTGTTAACAGATCAAATTGTCAGAATTTGTCGAATCATACTGAATTGAGCAGGAACCTTTCCCTTCTGTCCCCTTTGGGGTTTCTTCTTTGCCTGTTTAGGGTTCCTCAACCATTATAAACTATGCTTCTGACAGTAATAGTAACCTAGGCTATAAAATTGGTTCCTGACCTGCCCTTGTTTTATGGATGCCATGAGCAAGAAAGAACCATAACATTGAATTGACCACTTGTTGGATGTCCTAGAATAAATAGGATCCTTGGGAGATGATACTTATACATAATAATAAACTGCAATATCATGCTTGCCTACCTATTGCACATCATATTAGACTTGCTTTGTAACAAATGTTCGCCAATTTGATATGTCTTATTTTAAATCTGCAGAGTTCTGGTATTGACAATAGGTTGGATAGTATTCCTGTCATCCTTCATCCCAGTGCATTTCTTAATGAACGGGAAAGATGAACGGAAGAAAAAAATTGAGGTACACCTTTTATCATTTTTTTGTTTCCTATTTGTAGTTTTTTGTTTGATATATAACAACAAAATTTTTATTTATTAGCTAAAGCCAGACAATACTGTACAGCAACACCTCTTTATTTATAAAAGGATTGACTCACTAAAGGGAGGGGTCGACTTAGTCATAATCCTAGTCTAAGTTGACTTTACAAGAGATGGAAATAAAAAAGGAAACTCCTAACTAAAAACTGGAAATTAAAAAACGCACTAAGCTAGGTAGGTGACACCTAGACTACAGAATCGAAACCAGTAACTTAACACAAACCTTTGACCTATTTATAATTATTTCATTTTTCAATCTTTCAGCCTTCTAACATAGGCTGCAATCATATTATCTTCTAATCTTACTAGATGAATGGTCACAGTGTATATTTAGATTTGATGCATGTAAATATAATGCAATGTATCATGTTGTCTGTATATATATATATATATATTACATTGTGTACTTAAAATTAGATGGGTTCGGCTGGCTGGGTTAGCCCAAGAATAAACCCTAGTCTGGTTTAAACTGACATTGGGTTGAGAATTCTTAGACCTAACTCATCCCATGGGCTGGAAAAACCAATTTGGTAGCCAACCTGATCAGCTGAGATTAGCAAGGCCCGAGCTGCTACTTGGAACAGTGAGTGTATGTCGTATGATGTAAATAATTTGGTGCTTCACTTTGAACTCCAGTTATAATCTTAAGCTCTTTCTTTTATCTTTTCTTGGTTATTTTCCTTCTCAGAGGTATTTGGTGGAGTTAATGTGTAGCTTCTTTGTTGCTTCATGGACCGGAGTTGTGAAGTATCATGGACCACGACCTAGCATGCGACCCAAGCAAGTATGATAAAATCATCCTCTTAGTTCTGCTTACATTGTTTACATACATTGATAGTTAATTATTTCCAAATTTCGATGGTCCTTGATGTTGTTCTCTATTTATTGACACATCCAATCTTCCATTTCGTGGTTTGGACAGGTATTTGTGGCCAATCACACTTCCATGATAGATTTCATTATTCTAGAACAGATGACTCCATTTGCTGTTATTATGCAAAAGCATCCTGGATGGGTTGGTAAGTGTTAACTCCATTTAGGATCAAGCTTTATTTTGAAGTTTGACCTTTACAAATACCTGCAAAGATGTAAGTGGTAGATTTTCAAATTATTGAACAACATCTATGAAGGGGTTCGTAGCTTTGATAACTAGTCTATCCTGTCAGTATATTAATCAGCCAGGCCGTTCATTTGATAGAAACTCTAATTTGAATTGATAGTCATATAAATGTTCATCTGAGAACAAAAATGATTTACTTTTGAACTAGGAATCTTAGCAACATGCCTGGGGATGGTAATTCTGTGAGACTGTAGAGTTTTGTCCTTCATAGCCACAAAAATTATTTCACTTTGTTTACTTGTTTATACTTGTGATTAGGATTGCTACAAAGCACTATTCTGGAGAGTGTGGGTTGTATCTGGTTCAACCGCTCTGAAGCAAAAGATCGTGAAATCGTAGCAAAAAAGTAAGGAGTATAGTCTCGGCATGATAAGCTTTGAGTATATACTGTTGCACAACATAATTCATCATCCTGGGCCTACATTTTCCAGGTTAAGAGATCACATTCAAGAGGTTGACAACAATCCTCTTCTTATTTTTCCAGAGGGAACCTGTGTAAATAACCACTATACGGTCATGTTCAAGAAGGTTTGCTTCTTTTCTTTGTATAATATTTTTTAATTAATAAAATGCATTCCCCCATTTCTCTATCTCCCAAAAAAAAAAAAAAAAATGCATCCCTCATTTCAAGCGTCGGCTGATCCAGGGTTGATAGACATTGAATAGTCCTATCTGTTGGGATTATTTATTGATCCCTAGACCATTCAATCCAATTGGTGGATTAGGCATTCTGCTCCTGGTCTGGGTTGGAGTCTGCTGATTCTAATCTGGTCCCTATTGAACTCCTCGAAACCATGTATCTATATATGAGTATGCTATATTGGAGGATTTATTGGGATGACTTTATTTAAATTCTCTTATGGAGTTTGTCTTTGACAGATGCCACTCTTTTGTATCTCCAGGGTGCTTTCGAACTCGGGTGCACTGTTTGCCCAATAGCCATCAAGTACAACAGAATTTTTGTGGATGCTTTCTGGAACAGTAGGAAGTAAGATTCTCCTTTTTTTTTTTTTTTGGGAGGGGGGGGGGTGGCTAATTCAGATATATGTAGGATTTTCTGATGTTGCAATTGCTTGTTATCTGTATATCTGTTCTTAATATAACAGGTCTCAAATTGTTTATTGTGGTTCTAAAAGGTTTTGATTGTTATTACAATGTCAAAAGAAATGGTTAAGCATTCAATATGCATCACTTTTAAAGTTGGAATTACAGCTGATTGATGCTGGAGCCTCTTTAATGAATCTATCTCTTGTTTCTGTAAATCTGCTGGGTTTGATAAATTTTCATAAGAAAATAAAACTATCACATATTCATGATTCGAGAAGTTCTGAGAAATCAAATATTTTTGTTTCTATAAAAGTCACACAAGAATAATATGTGCCTTCCACAGTTAATCCCATTTTTTTTTATTTTGTCCAAGATTGTGTTCTTAACCTTTTCTTGCCTAGATATTCTAGAGATTAAGGTATAGCAGAGCCCTCAAGCTTTAAAAAATTAGTCTTGTCAAACATAAGTGCGTGCCAAGAAAGTTATACTTTTCTGAGGGGGGTTCTAGTATGGAATTTTGTTGACTGCTTGAAACAAGATGGATAATCCAATCGCTTTAACCTGTTAGTTAGACCATTTGTTGTCATAAAAAATTCAAAATTGCCCATTAGGGTTAGGGTTTCCCTCCTGCCAAATAGTTGCACCTCGGTTAAATATAGTTTCACTTTAATATTTTAGGGCCAATTTCATAAAAACCGGTTCGTTCTACTGCTGCCATAGTCTGAAAGGAGTAAATCTCATCTATCGCATCCGGACGTAGTGGCTACACCTGACCCATGCATACCCTCTGACTTAAGGTCCAAGTTCTATGTCAAATTAGCCAAATAATTTTAGAATCCAATGGAAACTCAAAGATGTTAACTTAACTCGACTAACCCTATCCCATTGAGATGGGTTCTCTACACAACTACTGTTTCAGCACAAAGCATAAAATGATACTAGAAATAACTTCAAGCACAAAACATCAATTAGCTAAGTTGTATAGAATAATCAAAATCCAGAGTTTTGTCTGGTTGGCTAGCAAGGTACTACACAGAATAAACTTGGCAGCCTCATATCTTCCTCAATCTACCAATAATATACCAAATTTTGGTCAATCAGAAATAGTCGGGTTGGTTTATTGAATTGTTGTGCTTGCTGATTATACCACAGAACTTGCTGATTTAAATATAAGAAGTAAAAGTCACAATCTGAAATATTAGATATTGGTTTGTTGTGTCTGCCAGAGTGGTCCAAGCTCGAAGTTAAGCCCATTCATGATTACATGACAAGGCCAACAATCAAGGAGAAAAGGGACAGAGCTATCAAAGGTACAAACCTAGAAATGAACTGATGCGGACCCGGGTCGAGAGAAACCCCATCGGGTCTGCTATGGGCCCATCACGCTTCATAATAGCTGAAACTTGATCTGACGGTAAACACATGTACAGGTATGAAGTCTGGTCTGTACTCACAATATGGTAATCTGATGGGACTGAAACTTCAAGAGTAAAAGAGGAAGAAACAGAGGATTAGAAAGGGAAAGAGGATCCAAGAGAGAGAAGGGAAACCAGAGGGTAAGAGAAAGAAAACCTACCCACAGATCGGTAAGGGAGGAAGAGCCCCACAGCAAGGGGAAGGGAACCAGCCGAGAGAGAGATGGCCCAACCGAGAGAGGAAGAGAGGGAGGCTAAAGGATAAATACATCCCTTTTTATGGAAAGAAATAAAACTAAATCAAATTACAATGATTTTCCCAATTAAAATAAACCCTAAAAAAAAAATTCCCATCCAATGGATCCAGCCTACATCATGAACCATCCCCTCAAATGAAATAATTTATTCAAGAAAAACATATCATGTTCCCTTTACAAGTTCACTAAAGCTAGTGAACATGTTAATGGTCACTCGCTGACTTGTGGTGGCAATGTCAGACATGGGCTGGTCCATGCTACAGAGGACTCATGTTCATCTAACGCAAAAAGAAGAATAATGGCCTACCTAGTCACTAGGCTTGGTGAACATCTAGTGAGATCCACAAATATGCCTGAAGGTTAAAGAGGATTAACGCCCAACTTATATGAGCTAATATTTTCATGCAAATATGCTATCATAAATATTGAACCTCCTCCTCCTCCTCCCCCCACCCCCCCAAAAAAAAAAAAAAAAAAAAAAAAACAGTGATAACCACTTAATGATTATGAATCTTTAATAGTAAATATAATTAGAAACAACCCTAAGCCATGACCAAACAAGGTGGACACTGGACTTGGGATCCCAGAGGAACTAAAGGTTTTCTGCCTTGGCATAGTGATAGCGCTGGATTACTTCTTTACAGATAAGGCTATATATCTTGTCATCAAATGCAGCAGCACGGATATAGTTCATCAATTTGAAATATTTAATGAATTATTAATCTCTTGTTTACAAGACTTATGGATGCATGGACAAAAGTTGCTAAGTCCTGTCGTAACTCTGAGCTACTTTAACTTTGATAATTCATCATTCTATTGGAGAATTCTTCCATACTGGTGATCGTTACTAGAAATTCCAAGTCAAACCATGCTTTTCAATGCTTAGCAGTGGGGTCCCAACAAGTGTCTTGAAAAAGCAACCTCTTATTTCTACCCCTTTGCCATATAATTTCCGACAGCATGATTATACTTATACATGTGGAACCATGCAAGGAGTGAATTTTGTAATCTGAAGCTCCCAGCTGGGAAATATTTCTAATCAGATAATTTGTTATCAAGTTATCCTAACCATTTGATGTGACAATATTTTTGAATTGTTGAAAATCTTGAAATCTCAACTCAACACACCCTTTTTTCCAATTAAATGGCATCAGCTACTTTTTTTTTTTTTCATGTATTGTCATTCAACTGTATTGGAATTTCTAAATTCACAGGAGCGATTAAATGGTTGGTTTAACCTTTTGTAAATGTGAACAGTTTATGGCTATGCTGTTGATCACACAGGCAATGCTATGAGATCTTTAATGCTTCTATTGTGCAGGCAATCCTTTACCATGCATCTGCTATGCCTTATGACATCGTGGGCTGTTGTTTGCGATGTGTGGTACTTGGAGCCACAAAATCTCAGACCTGGAGAGACAGCCATCGAATTTGCAGAGAGGTGATAAACTTTTTCTTGCTCTAATCTACTTTTTATTTGGTGATCGTGATATTTAGGGTTATTTATTTATTTTAATTTGGGCTTCTGGGAAATTAAAAAAGAAATATTTTTCTTTCGTTTCATATTCTGTTGTGATTTTTTATCTATCGACTATTTCTTTCTATGCAGAGTCAGGGATATAATTTCAGTTCGAGCAGGTATTAGAAAGGTCCCTTGGGATGGGTATTTAAAGTACTCTCGCCCTAGCCCAAAGCTTACAGAGCGAAAGTATGTTAAACATCTCCTTTATCTTTCTAAAGTGATCTACTATCCATTTTATTGGCAGCCTTTCTGATTCCACTACGTTTATTTTAGACTTTCTTTGGAGTGTCATCCTCTTTATCCTGAAAATTTCTAATTAATTGACTGTAAATCAGAACTTACAGATTATCTAGTTTGGTTCTTATTTGCTCATATAATGGCAGTTTCAATGCATGACTTGGTGGTGGTGCTTTATACACACAGCTTATTAATGATTTAAACTGAGATTATTGCCTATGATTGACAACCTGGTCAATTGTTGTTTCACTCTTCTGTGGTTATGTTGGGTACATAATTTGGAAATATTTAAATAAAAGAACTTTTATTTTCTGCACCCGTGTTTTTTTTTTTTTTTTTTTTTGGGGGGGGGGGGGGGGAGGTCATCTTTAGGGATGAATTGATCTCCTGGGCTTTGACACAAAATTGCTGTAGGCAATGGGGGGTAATCCCAATTTAACATTTAACATCAAAAGCTTGTAAGATTAAGGCAAACTTTGAACTCTAGAAAGATAGGAACAGACTTGAATTCTGTTTAGGCTTCAAAAGTTTTAAAAAATAAGTCATATCAAACCTGCGAGCCTAAAACTGACATGTCTCAAACCCCACACCGGAAAAATTTGTTACCACTTGGGTATTTAAAATGCCCTTGTTGCTCAACCAAGAGAAACTATGCTGGAACCAAAATCCAAAAACCAATGCTTTGACTGCTCTCAATACTTCTGTACTGCCTTGTGATCCTGTTGTGTGTTCCCATGCTCTAAGGTAAAACCCATGTCAGCCGATGGAAGATCCTGCCATTTTGTATATGGTTGTCTTGATGGGGATTCTCTCTCAGCTTCCTGTTTAGCATCATTACCTTTTGACTTTTGGCCTGTTTATCAAAGGATCTCTTAGTTTCTTTTGTCTCCCCTTCAAGGAGAACATGATGCAACAGAAGTTTTCCTTAAATAATTCATTTATTAAGTTTCTCTTTGTTCCATCAGTTTAAGTAGAGGATGCCGGGGCCAAAACCTCACCTGGATCACGGTTTCATCTTCATCTTTATCTAGCAAATATAGCAGCAACTCCAGATGAAATAGGAGGTTTAGGTCATTTACTTTAGGACACAGTGCCTTATTTAGTAAGACCATATTTACTCCAACTTCTGGAGAAAAAGGAAAAGGGCACTAGTGCCATGTCGAATGGATATAGGGTTTGGAGTTGGTTTTCTTAACCTCATCATGTTGATCTCTATATAGTGGCTTAGTTTTGTTCTTGCATTCGTCCTTATTTTACCAGCTGATACAATATATTAAAACTGCAACGTTATTCATGATTTACTTGATGAGATATCGATAGTTCTTTGCATTTCCTCTTGTGGGGAGGTCGTAGTTTATTATTTTGTAGGCAAAAAGGAAGACTGCCCCCCCTTATCTTTCTGTTTCTTGTACATTTTCAGACAACAGATATTTGCCGAGTCAGTACTGAGGCGCCTGGAGGAAAAGTGATTGAACATGTTATCATGTGTTTTAGCCTTTTTCCCTTGATATTTTTGTTAAGCATTTCTTCTAATCAACAGCTTTATAGAATTAAAATCTAGCATTTTGTTTCCTAGGTTTCCCCTGTCACTTCGTTGTACATTATAAGCAAATCAATTGAGCTAAACCTTACTTTGATTCAAGTTGACTTCATGAACTCTTTCTATCATGTCACTACTGACATATTTCAATGTGGGCTGTATCTGTTCCATATTGGATTTGCTGTTTTGATGCCATGTTTCATATTGAAGTCCACTGAAAGTTTTAACCCCCAAAAAAAAAAAAAAAAAAAAAAATCAATCTACTGAAAGATTACAATGCTGAAGGGTGGGATGAAGTTGAACCAATAAGATATTTGTTGCAGGATCTAATGTACTTTATAACAACCCAAAAAAAAATTACGGTAGACAGCAAACATTCCCGGGCTAGGTTTGGTCCTCTGTATGGCAAATTTATAGCTCTGGATGAGACCTTTAATGGAGCTTTGTGTAGTCCCGAGTTGCAGGATTTCACATTGCCGCCTTCTACTAGTTGCAAGTAAATGGCACGCCAACTATGATATTAGTGAATGAAAATTAGGGATTGAAAAATTGACTTCCTTTAATTTAACTTGCAACCACAACCAAACAAAGGCATGTACCAAATGTTTTAGTTGATAGTGTGGTTTTGGTTTTTTTTTTTTTTTTTTTTTTTTTTTCTTGAGACTAAGTTTGGATGCAAAAGAAATTAAAGGGAAAATAAGTGAAAATTTTCAAACCTAAAAAGAAAATTTTTATAGCTTTAAATAAAATGATTGTATTCTTTAAATTTCTTACTATATTTAGTAATGATATTTATTAGATGTAAAATTTATTTAAGAAAAAAAGGATTTGGTTGCAAACTAAAATATTAGTTAATAATTAAATATGGAATGATTTGAAATTAGTTAAATAAGTATGTGATAGTATATGTTGTAATGATCACAAAAGTTTCTTTTTTAAGTCTAAATGGATTTGGTTTTCTTATGTAAGACCTGTTATGTAAGCTTTGAAGAAGGAGAAGGGGGAGAGGGGGAGAGGGGGAGTGTTTGAATAGGTTTTCCTTAGTGAAATAAAATTTTTAGATAATAAGCAAGTGTTGTAAATAAATTGTACAAGCTAAACAAACCACAACACAAGATGCGTAGTGGTTCATTTGGGATTTTCTCCACAAACTAACCTATTTGTCCTCAAGTCTAAGGGTGCCACATTTGGACCAAAACTGGATCAAACCATTTACATCGGAACCGAAAGACCGTTTAATAATCGATTCGATTCTGGTTTTAAATATTACACAGTTTATTTAGCCGGTTCAGTTCAGTTTTGAACCATTTAAACCGGTGGGTTACATCGGCTATACACCAATTAAACCGAATAGAATATGAACCGTTAATTCTCTAAAAGCTAACTCATTCCCTATATAATTAATATATTATTTCTAAATATTAAAAACCCCAACCCCAACCCCAACCCCAACCCAACTGCAATTAATAAATTATTTTTCTAATACCCCAACCCCATTTTCCAAGGACTCAAACCATTAAACTAAAACAGAAAAACTTAGGAAAACAAAACCCCATTTGCCATTAGGCATAGTGGCATACCAACAGCCAATAGTGAACAGTCTCACCTTCTCTCTTTCACTCACAGTCATACTAAGTTGAGCAAGGACTACGATATGTAAGGATCGCTAGAGCTGTGGATTTCCTCTTGATTGAAGCATAACGAGACCTTCTCACACTCCAACTCTTCTATCCATTCCACAGTCCATTTTGATGCTCCAATTCTTTGTATGTCACCGATTCTCTACTCTGCGCTGAACCAGTGCTTGGAATTTGATTTCTTCGATTCTGACAATTCTTTCTAGATCATTTCGATAGTGGCAATCGGCTACATTTCTTGTATTTGTGGCGAATCCATCCTATTTTCTTCAAATTTGAGGATTGGGAAGAGGTATTTCAGTTTAGTTGTCGAATTTTTCATGCATTTGACTCTAGACCTTTGGATTTTGGATATTGGGAATTCATGCATTGCTGCTAAGTTTAAATTGGTGATACTGATCTCTGCTTTTATTTCCTTTGATTGGGTTTTGTTTGTTCTTGTATGCTTTTTCAGAGTTTAAATATCAGCTTTTCTTCTTAATGGTGAATAGAATCTAATCTGTGAATTTTGATATCAGTTTTTTTTTTTTTTTTTCTTTTAAATATGAAAGACCGATTAATAATCGTTTAATTAAATCATTTATAAAACCTCAAGCAAAACTAATTAATGAAAAATCTTTTAAAAACTGGTAGACCAAAATCGATTACTAATCGGTTCTGGTTTCAATTTTGATACCGTTTTGTTAATTGATTCGATTTTGGTTTTATCCTCTTATACACCGCATCGGACTAGACCGGACCGTTAAATCAATTATAAACCGTTTAACACCCTTACTCAAGTCTATGCTTGAGATCTACTAATCTCATACGGTAGGTAAACAAGAACATTTTTTACGAATCTTTTCGGTAAAGCAGAACCTTTCAAATCTTCGTTTGAGATCAAGAAGAACATATTATAATTTTCGTCACGATCAAGAGGAACATACCAGTCTTCGTGCACTGTCAAGAGAAATTAATCTCCATTCAAGATCAAAAGGAACATCTCTCTTTTGAGGATAAGAAGATCCTTGTGTTGGCGAGTATAAAAAGGCCAACACAACTAATAGATAGTTTTAAAGTTATCTATGCAAGGAGTGTAACATTTTACTTCTTGTGAATAAGTGATTGTGCAATGTAGTGAAGATGTTATGATGATGGTTATGAGACTTGCACAATGTGTTGACTTCTCTTTAAAAGTTGTAGTTTGAGAGAAATCAAGTGATGAGCCTTTGGCTTTGATCTCGAATTTTGAGGAGATCACAATATGGAAGCTTGAAAGTAATTGAGATGAGAGTGTTTTGATTGGTTGTTGTAATTTGGAGCTAATAGTTCTTAACTATTCCTCTTAAATGAGGCCTTAAATAGGTCCAAAGGATAGTCTAATTCGCTGCAAAAAAGAGTCCCAACGGATCTATTTTTACTTTCACCAATCAACTGTTTAGGCCATTCTGGTTGAGCATAAGAATCTGGCCGTTGGAAACTAATCGTTTATAGCTATTGGACAGGTTTATGTTCACTGTTCACCGGTTGATCCAGGTTGACCTGTTGAAGTTTGATCAAAGGCCTTTCGGATGATCCGATCAGTTTACCGACTGCATCCGATGATTTTCATTTTTTCTTCAGAGGCTACTAGAATCCATATAGATGATGCCTGATCAGTTGGTGCAGGTTGACTGGTAAATTTCGATTGATGGTCCGGTCGACCAGTCCCATTTCGAACATCAACCAGAGTTACATCATGCTTTGTGCAAATGTACTAGCCTAAGTCTATTATACAACTAATAACCTAAGACTAGATTAAAAAGTCATTATCTTCAATTTTCATTATTGTTCTTCAAGCTGGTTGGACATCTTTTTGGTCTTACAAGCTTCAGACTTGAACATCTTAACATGTCTTGTGACATGGTCTAACTCCAATTGATCAATGGATGTCTTTCTTGGTTTCTCATACAATTTTTCTTCTTCTTCTGGTCTAAAATATTATTAAATAAAACCAAAAAGAACTGTTTATGAATTGATTAATTGAAACTGATAATGAAACCAATTAAATATATAATATTTCAGATATCCTTATGGTTTTATTTAATAATAATTTTATCAATAAACCAACGTTTAACAATTCTCAACTACAATCAAATGGAGAAACTGTTTGTAAAATCAAAATCAAACTGATTAATTTCGATTCAATTCGACTCTGTTTTTGACCAATAGGTTTCAGTTCAAAATTGACAACCTTAATAATCCTACCACAATCAAACCAAGACAATAATCCAAGACCAAATCCAAACCCGCATCATAACCCTACCAGACGTGATACAACCAATCCAAGAACGGCATCACCAAACCCTTACTAACCTTCCGTGTGTGAGATGGCATCCTGCAGTATACTATAGCACATTAGACTCTCTCTCTCTCTCCATCCGTTGAATTAGACCTCCTCCTTAAGCATTCACTGCTAGCACCAGCACCAGCACCCCAGTTAGGGTTTTGTCGATTTTTTCGGAGAATTTGTGGGTGACATTTTATTATGGTTTATCATCTATTCTTTTTTTTTGAAATATAATTAAGATTCTCAAATTCTCGTTATTTTACTCGTTTTCTCCTCCTAAACCTCATTAAATTCTTAGATGGTTTGGAAATGTCTGTGGTGTTTCCAGGACCAAATGGCATGGGAAACAAAGCCAAAGATCGGGATAGCCACAATTTGGATCTTGCGCCCAAGCCATTACACCAAGAGGAACATTTTTCTCCCCCAGAATTGGTAATGAGCGCATTTTCTCTCTTCTTGTTCTTCCGTAGCTAATTCGAAAATAACCAAAAAAACAACAAAAATCATCTGATAAAATATCACCGTCACAGATTATGAAGGAAAGTAATTGCCATGGAAAGAATCCTTTTTTTTTTTTCCAAATAAAATGATCAAATAGATCCTATCACAGTTAGGAGATCAAAATTTGAAGGGGATAGAAAAGAAGTGCTCAGACAGCCAAGGGTTTGTCTTCAGTTTCTGGGTCGATGCCCAGATCAGAAACTCTAGTCCACAATAGCTTCATCACCGCACAGATATACGAGAGAAAACGATGAAATTTCTAAAAAAAACGAGAGCTAGAATTCGAATGCTTAAAAAAAAAAAAAAATCAGACAATAGAGAAAGAAAGATCTGAAATACCAAAATCTCTGAAGAACCCTAGACGAGCCGCGAAGCCGGAGAAGAGAAGTTTGAAAGAAGTGGGTCGATCGGTCTTTATTTATAGAGTTTCCATTCGTTAATAGGGTTAGCCGCACAGAATTAGGGTTTTGAGAGTCGGGCAACGTTGAAGTTGAAGTTGAAGTTGAACTTGGATCAGCTGTACTATGGGCCGGGTTATTAAGTGGGTTGGGCCTTGATCTGAATTAAGTGGGCTTAGCCTCTGCTCTTTTAGTGGGATCATTTAAATATAGCAAATGATGGGTATGCCCCGGCCCATTGTGCACCTGTGGACATGACCCCCTCACCCAAACAACCCCCAAAGGAGAAAAAAAAATATGGGAAAGGGTTTCCTGTCTGGCTTGTGTGGCCCTTGTATTAGTGCGGGGACCAATGGGAGTGCACACACAGATATCCAACTATGGAGGACAGAGTGGTCTTTTCACCCCTCCTTCGAGTACACACTATTGGTCATGAATCTTTTTCCCAAAAAAATATTTAAGACGAAAGAATCTTTAAACAGTGTCTAGGCTAGGTCAGCAGCATGGAACCAATGAGGGTGTGCTTTGGTTTTGTTAGTATAGGGCAAACTCTTAGAGAGGTAATTTAATGTGTGTGTGAGAGTGAGAGAGAGAGGAGTTCAGATGACTTCCACATAAGTGTACTCTCCAAGGGACTCCTTCACTATCCATATCTAGTGGGTTCCATGTTCCAGAGGTGGGGATTCCTCCACCAATCATATCCAATGATGGAGTCCCTTGGAGAGTACACTTCTGTGGAAGTGAATTACTCTGGAGAGGTGGGCAGAAGAATGGTGCCATTTGCCCCGTTTGATAACACTCCAGCTCCTTACTTCTTAGTTCCGGAGCTAATCCGGAGTAGAATGGCGATTGATAAACACGGTTCAAATTTTGACTCCAATGGAGTGAACCACTCCAAAAATGTCTCTAGGAGCTAAAAAACTAGAGCTAAAAAAACTTACTTCTCTTGCTCCGGAGCTATTACCACTACCGACTGCCATCACCACCACCACTGGCACTGCTATCATCACCACCACTCCTCTACCACCACCATCCTCACCACCACCCGCCACCCACAACTGCCGTGACCACCACCACCACCGCCACCACCACCACCCACCACCTATCACCATTATTGCCATCACCTACCACCACTGCCGCCACCACCACCACCAGCACCACCACCACCCACCACCACCACCACCACGGCCACCACCACCGCCACCACCACCCACCCACCCACCACCCACCACCCATGCTTCAACCACCACCATCGTGGCCACCACCACCCCCTACCAGCACCGTTGCCGCCACCACTACCACCACCACCATCAAACAGCATTCTGGAAGCATAGTCTTTTGATTTTAGAGCAGCGTTATCAAACAACATTCTACTTCAAAAATCCTGACTCTGGAGAAGAAGTAAAAAATGACTCCAGACCAGAAGTAGCTCCATGGGAGCTGGAGTGTTATCAAACGGGTTAGAGACTCTTTTTTTTCTTTCAATATTTAATTCATTACAAATGAGTCGGGCTTTTCCAGATGAGCACTTTGTTTTGTAATAGCAAATTTGGATGGGCCCAAATTTTGTTGGCAGATGGACCTTTATGTTGCCTGCTAATTGTCAAGTTTTAAGTGCAAATGGAGTTTTGTAAGTAACAAAACAAAGGACCAACAAAAAGGTGTCTAGTGGAGTCTGTGGATCATCGAGGGGATGTATGAAAATGCTCGGGAGGGTATGCTATTATAAGGTTTATTATAAGGTTGGTTAAAGTTATATTTCTTTTATACAACAGAAAAACTCACTTGAGCAGCCGCTTTGATAAGCCTATCTTAATTGTGTTACATGTAATGGTGATCTGACAATTTTGATCCATGGATGATTGCACCATGTTTTAAATAGTTACATATCAATTTTTAAAATCGGACTCAATCAAACGCCTTCCCTTGTATTGATATGCATCCCTATGTAGGTTCACATGGAAAACCTATTTGTGGGCAGAGAAATTTTTTTTATTTTATTATTATTATTATTATTTTATTATTTTTTTCTTTTACAAATAGCATAGATCAAACTGAATAGAAAAAAATCTCTAGGGAAAATGTTAGCCGAAAACCCCCGCGAGTATAGCCTTAATATCATGTGATCATTTTTTTTCACAATAATATCTCTAACACCCACTACATTTAAAAACATGGTTCTGACCCATCTCTAACCCCCTACTTCAGACCCATCTCTAACCCCCTATTTTTTAAAACATGATTTTTAAAACATGGTTCAATCAGACCCCTTCCTTTAGGTCATGGCTGTTAACCAATGACATGTCATCGTCCAAAATTCATTAATGACTATACTACCCTATCAATATATTAACTTATCATTTTACTTTTTTAATTTCAAATTCCTTTCTTTTCTTTTCTGAAAAAGGTATTTGATGGGGTTAAAGAGAACTCGAATTAGGTGTTCAGTTGTTAATGTGTTAAAAATCGAGAAACGATCCAATAATTTTTTTTCTTTCAATAAATTTTTTTTTGTTCAAAGTAATCCGCTTGCATAAAATCTCTTCAATGATTGGTGGAGTGATAAAGTGAAAAACCTATAGAGACTTTAAATATGAATCTGATTCGAGAACCATGGCTGTATCTTGTACAACTTAATCTTAAAAACATCTTCTTCTGTTGTCTAGTTAGGAGATCAAAATTTGAAGGGGATAGAAAAAAAGTGCTCAGACAGCCAAGGGTTTGTCTTCAGTTTCTGGGTCGATACCCAGATCAGAAACTCTAGTCCACAATAGCTTCATCACCACACATATATGCGAGAGAAAAAGATGAAAATTAAAAATAAATAAAAAACCGAGAGCTTGAATTCGAATACTAAAAAAAAATAAATCAAAACACAATAGAGAGAAATATCTGAAATACCAAAATCTCTGAAGAACCCTAGACGAGCCGCGAAGCAGGAGAAGAGAAGTTAGAAAGAACTCAAAAATGTGGGTCGATCGGTCTTTATTTATAGAGTTTTCAATTCGTTAATAGGGTTAGCCGCATAGGATTAGGGTTTCAGGAGTCGGGTAAGGTTGAAGTTGAACTTGGATCAGCCCTACAGGTGTTATGGGTTGGGTTAAGTGGGTTGGGCCTTGATCTGAATTAAGTGGGCTTAACCTCTGCTCTGTTAGTGGGATCATTTAAAAATAGCAAATGATTGGTATGTGACGGCCCATTGAGGACCTGTGGACAGATTTGGCCTGTCACTACGGTTATTCAGCACCCAGCTGGTACCAACCCCCCAAACAACACCCAAAGGAGAAAAAAATATGTATGGCTTTTGCATTAGCGTGGGGATTAATGGGAGTGCATACACAAGCATCGAACTAAGGAGAACGGAGTGATTATTTTACCCCTCTTGTTTTTTGGGCATAGGTACACAGTTTTGAACATGAATCATTTTCCCTAAAAATATTTAGGATGAGGCATCCCTAAACGGCGTCTAGGCCAGTCCAATAGCACAGAGCCAATGAGGGTGTGCTTTGGTTTCGTTAGTAGAGGGCAAAATCACAAAATGGTTATTTAATGTGTGTGTGTGTGTGTGTTTTTGTGTGAAAAGAGAGAGAGAGAGAAAGAGAGAGAGAGAGAGAGAGAGAGAGAGGGTTCAGAAGATTTCCACATAAATGTACTCTTGGGGGGGGAGAGAGAGAGAGAGAGAGAGAGAGAGAGAGGGTTTAGATGATTTCCATGTAAATGTACTCTGGAGGGGATTCCTTCAACATCCATAGCTAATGGGTTCCACATTCCATAAGTGGGGACTCCAAACTATCAATATCAAGTGATGGAGTCCCTTGGAGAGTACACTTATGTGGAAGTGCACTACATCGAAGAGGACTGAAGAATGATGCCGTTTAGAGACTTTTTTTTATCTTTCAATATTTAATTCATTGAAAATGAGTTGGGATTTTCCAGTTGAGCACTATGTTTTGCGCTAGCAAATTCGGATGGGCCAAAATTTTGTGGGCAGATAAACCCTTAGGTTGCCTTCTAACTATCAAGTTTTAAATGAAATGGAGTTTTGTTAAGTAACAAAATAAAGGACCTACCAAAAGGTGTGTGACCTTGTGGAGTCTGTGGACCATCGATGGGATGTATGAACATGCATGGGAGGGTATGCTATTATAAGGTTGGTAAAGTTTCATTAAAAATATTTTTCTTTTATACAACAGAAAAACTCACTTCAGCAGCCCCTTCGACAAGCCCATCCTTATTGTGTTACATGTAATGATTATGTGACAATTTTGATCGATGGATAAATGTACCATATTCTAAATAGTTACATGTCAAATTTTAAAATCTAACTCAATCAAGTGCTTTCCCTTGTATTGATATGCATCCCCATGTAGATCGATGAACACTTATGATACTTCAACCAATATTGTTCACTCAACCATAGCATTGAAATTTAAATCCTTTACTTTGTCGCTAGGAAAACCTACTTGGGATGAAATTTTATTTCTTTATGGTACAAAGGGTCACCAGCAAAGTTGGGGAAAGAAAAAGCGGGAAAGTAGGCTTGACCTACACTGAAATCCTGCTTTGACAAGACATGGCATCACCACCCAACCAACGGCACTCATGCGAAGTGATCCAATTTGCTCAAGAACAATCTTCTATATTCTTTTTCCTTTTTATATTGTGATAAAGAAACAAGAATTTATTCAAAAAGTCTATTCGAAAACATTCGATAAAATTGAAACGATATAGAGAAGATTAGTCCGACTCCATGCAAGGATGCCACACACAAATCAATGAATGATCCAAATTTTTTTTTTGAGTGAATGAAAAAATAAAAAGAAGAAGAATTTATTCAAAATAATCCGCTGGCATAAACTCTCTCAATGATTGGTGGAGTGATGAAGTGGAAAACCCGTATAGACTCTAAAAATGAATTTAATTCCTGACCCATGTTTGTATTTTTGTAGAATTTAATTCGAAAAAAGATCTTCCCTTATTGTCTAATTTCTTTGACTAATTCAATGAAGGTGTTCCCCTTCCCCACCCATGAGAGAGATGTGAACTCAATCTTGATCCATAAAAACAAAGACTTGATCAAGAAATCCAATTGTATAATCTATTTTATTTTTTCTTCTTTCTTTTTAATATAAAATAATGAAGTGAAAAAACATAGGAAGGTGATAACCAACGGCGGTCAAGCAAACGTCTCAAAAAAGCAGACTAATCTCCACAAACTCCGGACCCAACAAAACGAAGAGGAAGACCATAAACCCGTAGAAACAGGTCCGGTGACCGCTGCTATTAGGCGCCGCCGATTTAAGCTTAATCGGTTTCTTGTGTGTTTTTTTGCCCTGCTTGTCGACACTCACATCACCATGAACCCTAATCTTGTGCCGTCCTGTCTTCCATCGAAAGATCTTGTACCTCACTTCCGTCGCCAAATCCACCCTGAAACCCACCGTCTTGTTCAACGAAACCGTCTTCATCGCTGCTCCCCAAGGAATTTTCGGGTCCTGAAATGTCGCATGCTTGATGGCCTTCTTCTTATACCCTGATAGAACTCCGAAATGGAAGCGTTCCCAACGGGGAGCTCGGATTTGGGGCGTAATAGAGAGTGACATTTAGGGCATCATAATAAACTCCTTTTTCGTTGTTGGTGTTCTCGATTCGAAATCGATGGCTACAGTGGTGGTGTTGGTTTTGGAGGTAGTATTTAGGGCTGGAACAGAGAAGTTTTGGATTGAATAGGCTGGTGATGAAGTACGCAGACCAATCCACAAGAAGAGAGCTGTGAATCCTAGTGAGAAGGTGGTGGTCATGCAACACTGCAGTGCCTTCATCTCCTCCGACATTTACGTGTTTTAAGAAGAAAACAGTGTTTTGCATTTGGGGGAGAAAAAGATGAAATCGAGAACGGAAGAAGCCAATGAGAGAATTTGAACTTTGTAGAAAAATAAAGGTGAGGAATTTCTCTTTCCCCATTGCTAATTTCCCAGCATAGATCCTTTTTTTCTTTATTTATTTATTTATTTATTTACTTATCGAATTAATTCTTTTCTGCTGTAATTAGTTAGTTATTATTATTTTTTTTATTTTCATTTCCTGTTTGCAAAAGTAGGAAAAAAGATCTTCCCTTATTGTCTAATTTCTTTGACTAATTCAATGAAGGTGTTCCCCTTCCCCACCCATGAGAGAGATGTGAACTCAATCTTGATCCATAAAAACAAAGACTTGATCAAGAAATCCAATTGTATAATCTATTTTTTTTCTTCTTTCTTTTTTAATATAAAATAATGAAGTGAAAAAAACATAGGAAGGTGATAACCAACGGCGGTCAAGCAAACGTCTCAAAAAGCGAGACTAATCTCCACAAACTCCGGACCCAACAAAACGAAGAGGAAGACCATAAACCCGTAGAAACAGGTCCGGTGACCGCTGCTATTAGGCGCCGCCGATTTAAGCTTAATCGGTTTCTTGTGTGTTTTTTTGCCCTGCTTGTCGACACTCACATCACCATGAACCCTAATCTTGTGCCGTCCTGTCTTCCATCGAAAGATCTTGTACCTCACTTCCGTCGCCAAATCCACCCCGAAACCCACCGTCTTGTTCAAACGAAACCGTCTTCATCGTTGCTCCCCAAGGAATTTTCAGGTCCCGAAATGTCGCATGCTTGATGACCTTCTTCTTATACCCCGATAGAACTCGGAAATGGAAGCTTTCCCTACGGGGAGCTCAGATTTGGGGCGTAATAGAGAGTGACATTTAGGGCATCATAATAAACTCCTTTTTCGTTGTTGGTGTTCTCGATTCCGAAATCGATGGCTACGATGGTGGTGTTGGTTTTGGAGGTAGTATTTAGGGCTGGAACAGAGAAGTTTTGGATTAGAGAAGGCTGGTGAGGAAGTACGCAGACCAATCCACAAGAAGAGAGCTGTGAATCCTAGTGAGAAGGTGGTGGTCATGCAACACCCGCAAAGTACTTCATCTCCTCCGACATTTCCGTGTTTTAAGAAGAAAACAGTGTTTTGCATTTGGGGAGAAAAAAGATGAAATCGAGAACGAAGAAGCCAATGAGAGAATTTGAACTTTGTAGAAAAATAAAGGTGAGGCATTTCTCTTTCCCCATTGCTAATTTCCCAGCATAGATCCTTTTTTTCTTTATTTATTTATTTATTTATTTACTTATCGAATTAATTCTTTTCTCTGTAATTAGTTAGTTATTATTATTTTTTTTATTTTCATTTCCTGTTTGCAAAAGTAGGAAAAAAGATCTTCCCTTATTGTCTAATTTCTTTGACTAATTCAATGAAGGTGTTCCCCTTCCCCACCCATGAGAGAGATGTGAACTCAATCTTGATCCATAAAAACAAAGACTTGATCAAGAAATCCAATTGTATAATCTATTTTTTTTTTCTTCTTTCTTTTTAATATAAAATAATGAAGTGAAAAAACATAGGAAGGTGATAACCAACGGCGGTCAAGCAAACGTCTCAAAAAAGCAGACTAATCTCCACAAACTCCGGACCCAACAAAACGAAGAGGAAGACCATAAACCCGTAGAAACAGGTCCGGTGACCGCGCTATTAGGGCGCCGCCGATTTAAGCTTAATCGGTTTCTTGTGTTTTTTTGCCCCGCTTGTCGACACTCACATCACCATGAACCCTAATCTTGTGCCGTCCTGTCTTCCATCGAAAGATCTTGTACCTCACTTCCGTCGCCAAATCCACCCTGAAACCCACCGTCTTGTTCAACGAAACCGTCTTCATCGCTGCTCCCCAAGGAATTTTCAGGTCCTGAAATGTCGCATGCTTGATGGCCTTCTTCTTATACCCCGATAGAACTCGGAAATGGAAGCTTTCCCTACGGGGAGCTCGGATTTGGGGCGTAATAGAGAGTGACATTTAGGGCATCATAATAAACTCCTTTTTCGTTGTTGGTGTTCTCGATTCTGAAATCGATGGCTACAGTGGTGGTGTTGGTTTTGGAGGTAGTATTTAGGGCTGGAACAGAGAAGTTTTGGATTGAGAAGGCTGGTGAGGAAGTACGTTGCACCAATCCACAAGAAGAGAGCTGTGAATCCTAGTGAGAAGGTGGTGGTCATGCAACACCTGCAGTACTTCATCTCCTCCGACATTTCTGTGTTTTAAGAAGAAAACAGTGTTTTGCATTTGGGGGAGAAAAAAGATGAAATCAGAGAACGAAGAAGCCAATGAGAGAATTTGAACTTTGTAGAAAAATAAAGGTGAGGCATTTCTCTTTCCCCATTGCTAATTTCCCAGCATAGATCCTTTTTTTCTTTATTTATTTATTTATTTATTTACTTATCGAATTAATTCTTTTCTGCTGTAATTAGTTAGTTATTATTATTTTTTTTATTTTCATTTCCTGTTTGCAAAAGTAGGAAAAAAGATCTTCCCTTATTGTCTAATTTCTTTGACTAATTCAATGAAGGTGTTCCCCTTCCCCACCCATGAGAGAGATGTGAACTCAATCTTGATCCATAAAAACAAAGACTTGATCAAGAAATCCAATTGTATAATCTATTTTTTTTTTCTTCTTTCTTTTTAATATAAAATAATGAAGTGAAAAAACATAGGAAGGTGATAACCAACGGCGGTCAAGCAAACGTCTCAAAAAAGCAGACTAATCTCCACAAACTCCGGACCCAACAAAACGAAGAGGAAGACCATAAACCCGTAGAAACAGGTCCGGTGACCGCTGCTATTAGGCGCCGCCGATTTAAGCTTAATCGGTTTCTTGTGTGTTTTTTTGCCCTGCTTGTCGACACTCACATCACCATGAACCCTAATCTTGTGCCGTCCCTGTCTTCCATCGAAAGATCTTGTACCTCACTTCCGTCGCCAAATCCACCCCGAAACCCACCGTCTTGTTCAACGAAACCGTCTTCATCGCTGCTCCCCAAGGAATTTTCAGGTCCCGAAATGTCGCATGCTTGATGGCCTTCTTCTTATACCCCCGATAGAACTCGAAATGGAAGCTTTCCCTACGGGAGCTCAGATTTGGGGCGTAATAGAGAGTGACATTTAGGGCATCATAATAAACTCCTTTTTCGTTGTTGGTGTTCTCGATTAGAAATCGATGGCTACGATGGTGGTGTTGGTTTTGGAGGTAGTATTTAGGGCTGGAACAGAGAAGTTTTGGATTGAGAAGGCTGGTGAGGAAGTACGCAGACCAATCCACAAGAAGAGAGCTGTGAATCCTAGTGAGAAGGTGGTGGTCATGCAACACCTGCAGTACTTCATCTCCTCCGACATTTCTGTGTTTTAAGAAGAAAACAGTGTTTTGCATTTGGGGGAGAAAAAAGATGAAATCAGAGAACGAAGAAGCCAATGAGAGAATTTGAACTTTGTAGAAAAATAAAGGTGAGGCATTTCTCTTTCCCCATTGCTAATTTCCCAAAGATAGATCCTTTTTTTCTTTATTTATTTATTTATTTATTTACTTATCGAATTAATTCTTTTCTGCTGTAATTAGTTAGTTATTATTATTTTTTTATTTTCATTTCCTGTTTGCAAAAGTAGGAAAAAGATCTTCCCTTATTGTCTAATTTCTTTGACTAATTCAATGAAGGTGTTCCCCTTCCCCACCCATGAGAGAGATGTGAACTCAATCTTGATCCATAAAAACAAAGACTTGATCAAGAAATCCAATTGTATAATCTATTTTTTTTTTCTTCTTTCTTTTTAATATAAAATAATGAAGTGAAAAAACATAGGAAGGTGATAACCAACGGCGGTCAAGCAAACGTCTCAAAAAGCGGGACTAATCTCCACAAACTCCGGACCCAACAAAACGAAGAGGAAGACCATAAACCCGTAGAAACAGGTCCGGTGACCGCTGCTATTAGGCGCCGCCGATTTAAGCTTAATCGGTTTCTTGTGTGTTTTTGCCCCGCTTGTCGACACTCACATCACCATGAACCCTAATCTTGTGCCCGTCCCGTCTTCCATCGAAAGATCTTGTACCTCACTTCCGTCGCCAAATCCACCCCCGAAACCCACCGTCTTGTTCCAACGAAACCGTCTTCATAATTGCTCCCCAAGGAATTTTCAGGTCCTGAAATGTCGCATGCTTGATGGCCTTCTTCTTATACCCCGATAGAACTCGGAAATGGAAGCTTTCCCTACGGGGAGCTCAGATTTGGGGGCGTAATAGAGAGTGACATTTAGGGCATCATAATAAACTCCTTTTTCGTTGTTGGTGTTCTCGATTCTAAATCGATGGCTACGATGGTGGTGTTGGTTTTGGAGGTAGTATTTAGGGCTGGAACAGAGAAGTTTTGGATTGAGAAGGCTGGTGAGGAAGTACGCAGGACCAATCCACAAGAAGAGAGTGTGAATCCTAGTGAGAAGGTGGTGGTCATGCAACACTGCAGTACTTCATCTCCTCCGACATTTCCGTGTTTTAAGAAGAAAACAGTGTTTTTGCATTTGGGGGAGAAAAAAGATGAAATCGGAGAACGAAGAAGCCAATGAGAGAATTTGAACTTTGTAGAAAAATAAAGGTGAGGAATTTCTCTTTCCCCATTGCTAATTTCCCAACATAGATCCTTTTTTTCTTTATTTATTTATTTATTTATTTACTTATCGAATTAATTCTTTTCTGCTGTAATTAGTTAGTTATTATTATTTTTTTTATTTTCATTTCCTGTTTGCAAAAGTAGGAAAAAAGATCTTCCCTTATTGTCTAATTTCTTTGACTAATTCAATGAAGGTGTTCCCCTTCCCCACCCATGAGAGAGATGTGAACTCAATCTTGATCCATAAAAACAAAGACTTGATCAAGAAATCCAATTGTATAATCTATTTTTTTTCTTCTTTCTTTTTAATATAAAATAATGAAGTGAAAAAACATAGGAAGGTGATAACCAACGGCGGTCAAGCAAACGTCTCAAAAAAGCGGACTAATCTCCACAAACTCCGGACCCAACAAAACGAAGAGGAAGACCATAAACCCGTAGAAACAGGTCCGGTGACCGGCCGCTATTAGGCGCCGCCGATTTAAGCTTAATCGGTTTCTTGTGTGTTTTTGCCCCGCTTGTCGACACTCACATCACCATGAACCCTAATCTTGTGCCGTCCCGTCTTCCATCGAAAGATCTTGTACCTCACTTCCGTCGCCAAATCCACCCCGAAACCCACCGTCTTGTTCAACGAAACCGTCTTCATCGCTGCTCCCCAAGGAATTTTCAGGTCCCGAAATGTCGCATGCTTGATGGCCTTCTTCTTATACCCCTGATAGAACTCGGAAATGGAAGCTTTCCCTACGGGGAGCTCGGATTTGGGGCGTAATAGAGAGTGACATTTAGGGCATCATAATAAACTCCTTTTTCGTTGTTGGTGTTCTCGATTCTGGAAATCGATGGCTACGATGGTGGTGTTGGTTTTGGAGGTAGTATTTAGGGCTGGAACAGAGAAGTTTTGGATTGAGAAGGCTGGTGAGGAAGTACGCAGACCAATCCACAAGAAGAGAGCTGTGAATCCTAGTGAGAAGGTGGTGGTCATGCAACACACCGCAGTACTTCATCTCCTCCGACATTTTCCGTGTTTTAAGAAGAAAACAGTGTTTTGCATTTGGGGGAGAAAAAGATGAAATCAGAGAACGAAGAAGCCAATGAGAGAATTTGAACTTTGTAGAAAAATAAAGGTGAGGAATTTCTCTTTCCCCATTGCTAATTTCCCAGCATAGATCCTTTTTTTTCTTTATTTATTTATTTATTTATTTACTTATCGAATTAATTCTTTTCTGCTGTAATTAGTTAGTTATTATTATTTTTTTTATTTTCATTTCCTGTTTGCAAAAGTAGGAAAAAAGATCTTCCCTTATTGTCTAATTTCTTTGACTAATTCAATGAAGGTGTTCCCCCTTCCCCACCCATGAGAGAGATGTGAACTCAATCTTGATCCATAAAAACAAAGACTTGATCAAGAAATCCAATTGTATAATCTATTTTTTTTTCTTCTTTCTTTTTAATATAAAATAATGAAGTGAAAAAACATAGGAAGGTGATAACCAACGGCGGTCAAGCAAACGTCTCAAAAAAGCAGACTAATCTCCACAAACTCCGGACCCAACAAAACGAAGAGGAAGACCATAAACCCGTAGAAACAGGTCCGGTGACCGCTGCTATTAGGCGCCGCCGATTTAAGCTTAATCGGTTTCTTGTGTGTTTTTTTGCCCTGCTTGTCGACACTCACATCACCATGAACCCTAATCTTGTGCCGTCCTGTCTTCCATCGAAAGATCTTGTACCTCACTTCCGTCGCCAAATCCACCCTGAAACCCACCGTCTTGTTCAACGAAACCGTCTTCATCGCCGCTCCCCAAGGAATTTTCAGGTCCTGAAATGTCGCATGCTTGATGGCCTTCTTCTTATACCCCCGATAGAACTCGAAATGGAAGCTTTCCCTACGGGGAGCTCAGATTTGGGGCGTAATAGAGAGTGACATTTAGGGCATCATAATAAACTCCTTTTTCGTTGTTGGTGTTCTCGATTCGAAATCGATGGCTAAGGTGGTGGTGTTGGTTTTGGAGGTAGTATTTAGGGCTGGAACGAGAAGTTTTGGATTGAGAAGGCTGGTGAGGAAGTACTTGGGACCAATCCACAAGAAGAGAGCTGTGAATCCTAGTGAGAAGGTGGTGGTCATGCAACACCTGCAGTACTTCATCTCCTCCGACATTTCTGTGTTTTAAGAAGAAAACAGTGTTTTGCATTTGGGGGAGAAAAAAGATGAAATCAGAGAACGAAGAAGCCAATGAGAGAATTTGAACTTTGTAGAAAAATAAAGGTGAGGAATTTCTCTTTCCCCATTGCTAATTTCCCAGCATAGATCCTTTTTTTCTTTATTTATTTATTTATTTATTTACTTATCGAATTAATTCTTTTCTGCTGTAATTAGTTAGTTATTATTATTTTTTTTATTTTCATTTCCTGTTTGCAAAAGTAGGAAAAAAGATCTTCCCTTATTGTCTAATTTCTTTGACTAATTCAATGAAGGTGTTCCCCTTCCCCACCCATGAGAGAGATGTGAACTCAATCTTGATCCATAAAAACAAAGACTTGATCAAGAAATCCAATTGTATAATCTATTTTTTTTTTCTTCTTTCTTTTTAATATAAAATAATGAAGTGAAAAAACATAGGAAGGTGATAACCAACGGCGGTCAAGCAAACGTCTCAAAAAAGCAGACTAATCTCCACAAACTCCGGACCCAACAAAACGAAGAGGAAGACCATAAACCCGTAGAAACAGGTCCGGTGACCGCTGCTATTAGGCGCCGCCGATTTAAGCTTAATCGGTTTCTTGTGTGTTTTTTTGCCCTGCTTGTCGACACTCACATCACCATGAACCCTAATCTTGTGCCGTCCTGTCTTCCATCGAAAGATCTTGTACCTCACTTCCGTCGCCAAATCCACCCTGAAACCCACCGTCTTGTTCAACGAAACCGTCTTCATCGCTGCTCCCCAAGGAATTTTCAGGTCCTGAAATGTCGCATGCTTGATGGCCTTCTTCTTATACCCCTGATAGAACTCAGAAATGGAAGCTTTCCCTACAGGGGAGCTCAGATTTGGGGCGTAATAGAGAGTGACATTTAGGGCATCATAATAAACTCCTTTTTCGTTGTTGGTGTTCTCGATTCTGAAATCGATGGCTACAGTGGTGGTGTTGGTTTTGGAGGTAGTATTTAGGGCTGGAACAGAGAAGTTTTGGATTGAGAAGGCTGGTGAGGAAGTACGCAGACCAATCCACAAGAAGAGAGCTGTGAATCCTAGTGAGAAGGTGGTGGTCATGCAACACCTGCAGTACTTCATCTCCTCCGACATTTCTGTGTTTTAAGAAGAAAACAGTGTTTTGCATTTGGGGGAGAAAAAAGATGAAATCAGAGAACGAAGAAGCCAATGAGAGAATTTGAACTTTGTAGAAAAATAAAGGTGAGGAATTTCTCTTTCCCCATTGCTAATTTCCCAGCATAGATCCTTTTTTTCTTTATTTATTTATTTATTTATTTATTTATTTATTTATTTATCGAATTAATTCTTTTCTGCTGTAATTAGTTAGTTATTATTATTTTTTTTTATTTTCATTTCCTGTTTGCAAAAGTAGGAAAAAAAATCCTCCCATGTTGGCCTCCTCCTCTGACCATTGGATCAAGGCGGGAGGTCATTTGGTGCACATTCAAATTCTAGCCGTTGGATTGCAAAAGGATGTATAATACTAATACTAAACCTGCATGTGTTAGGAATTAACAGTGCAACATAAGAACAATAACGAAAAAAAAAAAATGAAACGGAATCACAATACAATAATTTTATGTGGTTCACTCACACAATGTATATAACTATATCGGTGGCTAAGTAATGAATCCCTGATTCCATTCTTTACTAGATTATATTCTATATAAAGAAAATGGTAAATTACACCATAGATACCTGACGTTTTGAAAAACTATATTAGAGGTACCTGAAGTTTCAAAAACATTAAATTTAGGGTACCTTTTATTTTTGTACTTCCAAATTTATCTATGTTTAGCATAACTTTTTTGGTCCTTTTTAGTTCACTCTCTCATCATCTTGTTGCGGTAATGACTCACTACTCGGATTCCCATGTGCTCATTGCGGTCTCAATTGCCCATCCCTTCTCCTGCCCCTGTTCTCTCCTGTGATTCTTCCTCATCGGCAGTTACTCATCACCAAGTCACAAATCTCGACTATGGTACACACCTCCAGTGAAAACTCCGTACTCCAACTTACTTTTTTTCCAACAGGTGTACCAACGATCAGATACCAAACAAAGGTAGTTCAACAAGAAACGATTAGTCCCTGAAAATTTGAAATAGATCTAATGGTTAACTTAGAGAATGCTAACATTAAATAGGATTAATGTTGGAAATATGAGAAGAGGTACCTTTGATATAATTTTGAAACGTGAGATACCTCTGGTATGATTTCTTAAAATGTCGGATACCACTGGTGTAAATTACCCTAAAGAAAATTTTAAACCTAAAAATTTTAAGATTATCCCTAATAAAACCGTGTTAAAAATGGGTCATATCTAAAATCGATGTACCAATAGAACGGTTCAAGGACTAGAGAAGTAGAACAAATCAGTATTGGAATCTCTCATGTGGGTGAAAGAAAATCATTAAAAAAATAAAATAAAATAAATTAGAATTGATGCCTTAAGCTACACTTGGTGGAATGGGCGCTCATTGAAGAACAGAAATCGTCTCCCGCCTGGGTTTGGGCGGGAGACTGGGCGGCCTGGATGGATGGCCGCCATGTGGCACTCGGAGGGATCCGAGTCCTCCATCCGAGTCGACCGCCCAGTCGACAAGCTGAGCCGACTGGGGGGTCGGCTAGGATGAAGGGCTCGGATCCCTTCGAGTGCCACATGGCGGCCATCCATCCGGGCCGCCCAGTCTCCCGCCCAAACCTAGGCGGGAGACGATGTGGATCCCTCATTGAAGTGTGCTATACGGCAGTATCGTAGAGAATCTGAGATGTGGACCGGCTGAGTAAGCCATCAATGGGGATGAGTCAGGAGACTAGGAAATTTCCATCTCTTCATGTTTGTAACTTTGGTGGGGTTGTGTGGTCTCTCTTTCTCTCTCCTGAGAGATACTCTCTCATGTGTGGGTCCTGTGAGAGTGGTGGGGGTATTAAGTCACATAACAGTAGACGGGGGGACACAGGTGGACTCAAAAGTGGTTATAGGTAAGGTTTATTATTGCTGTGGATCCGGGTGGTTTCCCAAATCCTCATTCAGGGATAGAAATCCTCTCCATCCTCGGATTGGATGGAGACATGGTTGCCGACTCTTGATGTACGATACGTAAGGGTTAGTTAGATTCGAGTTTTTCATCCGAGTTGGTGCATAAGTTAACACTTCCGGTCTGACTCACTTTATTAACTCGGATGGAGGGTTCGGATTCAGTTGACCCTCACATGTAAGGCATTAGGGGTCGACAGACGTGTCTCCATCTAATACTGAGGATGGAGAAGATTTCATTCCCTCATTCAGTCGTTCCTCAATCCAAAGGAAGGTGTGAGGAACGAGTAGGGAAACCACCTAGCTCTACAATGATCGGAGTGGAAAATCAGACCAAATTTTATCCCAAAAAAAAAAAAAAAAAAACAGACCAAAGAGTTAGGGATCCATATTTTTATAAGAGGAAAAAGAGTGTTGGTGTGGGTTCTATGGCTCGTTATGTTAAAGGTTGTGGAAAGAATTGCGATTTACTTATGTGGATCATTTTTGTGGATTCAAAATATGAATTGAATTTTTGTCATTGAATCCAAATTTGAACTAGAATTGCGTTATCAAACAAATTTCTATCCTAAAATAATCCTAAAGTAGTCTGGAATAGAATTCAAATTTGAATCAGAATCCAGAATCCAGAAACAGAAATTTTATCAAACGAACCCTAAGAATATCACTGAAGTTGAAGAGGGGGTGATAGAATAATTTATGATTTTATCTTCTCAAACTTTTCCAAAAGAAAAAGTTCTATTGAACAGTACTAGAGTGCGAGCCATACCAGCACCTGATACTTTGTCAACCCCCCACCCTCACCCTTGATGACCCCCCACCCTCACCCTTGATGAGGTCAAATCTATTCTCGTCTATGGGATTCCCACTAAAACCCCTGTTCCCAATGGATTTTCAGCTTTATTTTCCTAAAAATATGGATTGGGATGATATTCATGTTGATCTTTTCGCTTTCATTAATGATTTCTTTATGACAGGGCCCTCCCTACCTTCCAGGCTATTGCAATGATTCTCAAATATGCCGCATCCCCAAGATTGATAAATGAAAATCAGTTAATCAATTTCAATTTCGACCCATTTGTCTTTCTAGAGTTGCATGAAAATTCTCACTAAAATCTTGGATTTGAGACAGGAAGAAATTTGAAGGAGGATTATTTCTCCATCGCAATCAGCCTTCATCCCAAACCGTTTGATCTTTGACAATATCTATATGGCAGATGAAGCACAAAAAGGAAAGCGGAAATTGAGGGACCTAAAGCTCTACATGAAAAAAGCTTATGATCCCATATATAGAATGGACCTTCCTAGAACAGATGATACTAAAATTGGGATTCTGTCTGACATTCACCAGTTTCAGTATGTCATGTGTTCGATCGGTTCGATATTCCGTTCTTGTTAGAGGCGCTGTTTGTGGTACAGTAACTCCATCCCGGGGCATTTGTCAAGGGGGATCCCCTACTCCAGGCTGTCTTCCTCCTTGGCTCCAAAATGTTCCTAGGGCCTCAGCAGCATTATGGAGGAAAGCAATAGGAAAATCTGGGGATAGGTATTAAATTTTGGAATCGTACCTTAACCCTTTTACACCTCTTTTTCCCTGAATCTCCTCTTTGAGGAAGTTCAACTAGCAGAAATCTGCTATCTCAAGGATTGTTCGGACCTCTACTGTAAGGTGTAAGTGGCCAAGTTATCAATCTCTAAAAGTCATGAATCACATTCAGTCCCAACACCCCTTTTCGCATCAAACGCTGGTTCTCTAGGGTTTTGAAGATTCTTTACAGTGATGCTTCCAAAAAAATATTTTCGTCTCTCAACAAATATTGGAGTTATCAGAAGAGATGTTTCTCATGCCATAAGTAATTGTGCTTGCAATCACTTCCAAGACTTGTGGTCTCAAAACTATATCTATCTCAAGCAAGAAAAGAGATTCTCCTGAAATCGATCAGCTTCATCTCTTCCAATCAACTTCGTTGCCTGCCACTTCAAACTTCCAAATACTATCCACCATCGTAGTCATAAACAATCCTAACCGAAGTATGAAAGCAAATTTGGAATTGCCACACCATCTTGAAGGTTAAAAATTTTCTCTGGAAACCTTTAGTCTGTTGGGTTGATGTCTTGTATTCTATGGGGTCCACGTAATTATAAGGGTTGTATTTATATTAGGGTTTGGTCTATTACATATATAGGATAAACTTATTATTGTGGTAAGATTAGGTTTTCTAAGTTTCTTTATATATTGTCCCTGTGTGGGAAAAACCTAGGTAATGCCATAGTTACCAAATTTGTATTCAATACGTGTATAAGACGCGTATCGTATTTTTGACCGAATTTTAACGTATATATGTTCAGATTCGTTAAAAGTATATTTCGAAAAATTGAAACGTATTATACTTGTTTAATATGCGTATTCACGTATTAAATGAGTATAATACAACATCATTAATTTGAAAAAAAGAAAAAAGAAAAAAAAAACACACACACGTTTACACAAAGCCGTGGAGTATTGTCTAACTGTTAGGTGTTAGGGTTGTTTAAAATACCTCTTGAGAGAACATAGCCTCAAATCCCTCCGTTCCCTCTCATGGCCGTCGAAGATTTGTGGAATCCGACGGTTCCTGCTTCAAATCTGAAGTTTGAAGTCTGAAGTTCTGAACTGCATATTCCGGCAGCTTCTTCTTCAAATTTGAAGTTCAGATATGAATTACATCTTTTGATGGGTCCTTCACCCAAGTTATCGGTGGCTCTTCTTCAAATCTGAAGTTCATCTTTCGGCGGCTCTTTCTTCATCTTATTCTACCGGCGGCTCTTTTTCCATCCTGAAGTTCCTCCGTCGGTAGTTCCTTCATCTTATTCTATATTCTTCATCTCTTTTTGTTTTGTGGTGAACTGTAAACAGAGGTAATGATACTTACAATTGATTTTTTTTTTCTATCCCACCGTGGATGATTGGAATCCACAAAACTTTTGTATCTTATATTTTTTTTATTTTGTTTTTTATTATATATCTTTGATTGATCTGACTGAAGATCAATCTGTGATTCTAACTTGTTTACTTTATGATTTTGGTTTTATTCTGTATATTATTTTTTGTATTATTTTATTCATTACTTTGTAAGAGGCAGTAAGACTCTGTATTGTGGTTGTCTTTATCAAGATGATCCCACAGGTCTCATAATATTTCAAAACACATTAATTTAAAAAAGTAAAATAATATCTCACTTGGATTTTGTCTTATTTTTTCTTCTCTCTCTCACTTTATTCATCCTTTATGTTGGTAATGTAGACATAAACTGATCCATGAGTGGTAATTTTCTCCATGTTGGTGTCTATTGTGTAAATTACACTCGTGTCTATTGTGTAAGTTATACTCCATAATTTGTACAAAAAAAAAAAGAAAAAAAAAGAAAAAAATTACACTCCATAATGTGATCTAAAAATCTTCAACCAAAATTTATAATAAAGACTATTGTAGACCCTTGAAACAGAATCAGAGTAGGGTGAAATTCCATAGCTTATGTTAAACAAATCCTAATGGTCTAAACTTGAGTTGCTTTTACAGAGCCTGCCCTGTCAGATTGCATTAGCTTGAGTTGCTTCTACAGAGCCAAGAGTTCTATTAAAAGCCTTCATTACCAGGATGCTGAAAATGAAGATGATGCGGCATTGCTTAATAGAGAAATTGGTATTGAATCTATATTGGGATCAAGAAATTATGACATCAATTCATAGTGGCATTTTAAGTCAACTACACCCTATATTTGATTCTAAGACATAATCACCTTCTCAAACACAAACACCTTGATGTTGATTATTTGAAGCCTTTAAACGAAATTTTTTTTTAGGGGGGAAGAATTTCATGGATGATATTTTAATTTTTATGTTTGTTAGGATGATTATAATTTAGTTTTATATTTGATGGGATGATGATTTTTCATTTTATATGTTTGAAGGGATGACAATTTTGTGTTTATAAATTTATGATGAAGATATTTTAATTTTTATGTTTGATGGAATGATTATATTTTAGTTTTTATATTTGATGGGTTAATGATTTTATGGATTGAAATGTTTTTTATTTTTAAATTTCATTTATATGTTATTATTTTATTTGTTGAATGATATATATGTTTATTGCATAGTGAATTTATGTTCGTATTTTTTGTCTCGAATTTTCTACAGACTATCGTATTAAACATGTACCGTATTAATGCCGAATACGTTTTTTTGAAACGGATTATTGGTCTCCGTATCAAAGTCTAATTCCGTTTAATATCCGTACGTATCCGTATCCGACTCGACTTTTTACCGTATTCGAATTTACTAACTATGGGTAAGACTATAAGGGCTGTCAGAGGATTCTCCTTTGATAGTGGAGAGCTGAAGGCGCTGTAAGGTTGACAGATAAGATATGCCTGTCAGGTAAAAAGCCGTAGAAGTTTCTTGGGAATAAAAAATTTCTCTTTTCTCTAGTAGACGTGGGATGCTGAATCACGTTAATTCATGTGTTTTCTTCTTATTTGCGTGCTCTCATTCCTAACACAGTCTTAATCTTTCCAATGGTCAAAAGGTCTCAACAAACGTCACATTCCTATTGACACTAGCGGCCAAAGATAAAGTTATGTAACACACCAGCTTTGAGTTTCTCACGACATATGAATAAATCTACTTCTTACCACACAAAAAAAATGATTGGCTATTGTTCATGCCTATTGGTGACTTAGAGAACTCTCTGACCAAGTTTTCCTTTACCCACTTTGTCTTCCTCAATTTTTTTTTTTCTTTTGGTAGAAATCTTCCCCAATAACTATCATTGTACTTGAACTTGATTCTCGAAGCAATCAAGGGCATTTCTAACATTAAAACAGGGTAATTAAGATGGTAGATTCATGACTAAAAAGTTCACATGGTGTAGCTAAATTTTTGCTTTATAAGTATAAATTAAAAATCATTAACCTCCATGATATAATTCACTCTTTCCAAGTTGCTCAAATTAGTGAATCATGAAATAGGTCTGAATATATAATATTCCTCATTATTTGGTTATTTATTATTTTAATTGCATCGAATATTAAAAAATATTATACACCAACAAGTTAATTAATGACCAAATAATAATGACTGATATTTACAGAAAAATCATATTCTTGATTGTAAAAAGAAAAAAAAAAAAAAAAAAAAACCAACCAACCAAGGAAGCCTATCAAGTGGCAAGACCTGGACCATTTGCAGCCACGCAACCCAAGTGGTAATCCACCCTTCCCATAAAAAAAAGAAAAAGAAGAAGAAGAAGAAGAAGAATAAGGGGAAAAGAGAAAAAAAAAAATTAGGCCCCCTCTCATCTCAGGTTCACTTATTTCTTGGATTTCAAGTGAACACGATGAAGCCTTACTTTCTTCTTTTTAGCTGAAATCTTCCCATTCTTACCAACAGGGACTTGAGCTTCCATGTTGATCCTATGATGTTTGCTCTTCCAAACCCACATTTTATATCTAACTGTGCTCATCAAATTCACTCTGATAAATTCCTTCGTCTGATTCCGAACTGCCCCTGAAACTGCTTTCTGAAGTATTTCTCCGTCGCCATTAACTACTCCATCCTCTCGGACCGTTCCTTTGTCCAGAGACACAATCTCCTTAAATGGGATTTCACCAAGACTATCGTTGCCGTAGTACAAAGTTACCTTGGTTTCATCTGAAGAAATGGTATAATCATCGTTAGGATTCTCAATTTCGATCCGAAAGGTAATGGTTGTGTTGCGAATCGATATCTCTTGGCCGACGGAATAGATGCTGGTATTCAGAGCTGGAACATTGAAGTCGATAATGGTGTATCTAGGGTTTCTGGGTGGTAAGAAAAACCATAGAAGAACGAAAAGGACGACTGCTAGAACAATGACCTGAAGGAGCCATAGATAAAAATTTCTAGTTTCGCACATCTTCTTTAGTTGCAGAACTCACTCGCTCGCCCGTAATTGTTGTTTATTTGAGAAGATGATCGATGATTAACAGAAGCTTATGTTCTTCAGCTTTACTGATTGATTCTCTTCGTGAGAACAGAGGAAAATTGAAAAATTGGATTTGGGATGCTTTTCTTCTTGGATCGGCAAATAAGAATTCCATTCCGCGGTTCCATGAATTTTCCGAGAAACTTCATCAGAGAAAAGAAAAAAAAGGCGGTTTCATAAAGTGGTATGGATGGAATTGGAAAAAGATCATCTGCAACTACCGTTCAACCAGTCGAAATCTGATGAGAATGGATCGGTTGATCCTATGCAGCAGGCGAGTCGACGAAGCGGTGAGCAAGGTTCGATTCTAGAAAGGTAGAGGATCGTAAAAGGATCGATCCTGATCCGTGCTGATCCGTTGCCCTATTCCGATAGCTGGAGTGTTGCTACTGATGGGATCATTAACATGGTTCAAGGATTCGGGCACATATCAGTGGAATCGGTCGAGCCAAATCAAGAACCCTCCAGAACCGATCCCGAGTCACTCCAGAGTCAGCATGGTTTTTGGGGGAATTGCATAGGAGATTTCTCTGTTGTGGGTGAAAGAAATTGAGAAAAGCATAGGTCCACGTATTTTTATCTTTCTTGGAATCTCATCACCCTCCATTTTCAGTGGGTTCTACATTCAAGAATGGGTCCCACACCATGCCGACACATAGGGTAATATATGTACATGGAGGTGATCCAAAACTCAAAGAAAAACATCACGTGATGTTAATGCTTTACTCTACACGTGGTGTGGGATCGTCTGAGTACACCGTAAATGGGATTGGGATTGGATCAGGGAATTTCGGTGTCTTGTTGTTAGGAACTTTGATGGTTTGATTGATAAGTTTGATAGGTTTGCATCCTAAAATTTCATTGGAGGGATTTGAATCGTGATCTATAGTGGTTGGAGTTCATTCGATCCGTATATGAATACATCGGTATGCATGTCGGATAAACTCCAGCTGCTGAATCACGATTAGAGAGACTGAACAAAGATGATCTTTTTCCAAGTTTGATGGGATTGTGTGATCTCTCTCCTGCTAGATGCTCTCATCTGTGAGTCTGTGGGAGTGGCAATTAAACCGGGTCAAGAACAGTTTATGCTCGGATTTCAATCGGGATCGATTCCACAGCCAATGATTGCATGTGACATGTCCAAATTACAGTAAAAAGAGAAGAAAAAGAAATAGGATCCGATAAATATCGGCCAACACCGATACTGATACAACCGATTACCAAAACCTTGGCCTACACTAAGCAGGAAGAGAGAATCATCCCTTAAATTTAACAAATTCAAATAAGAATTTGCATCACTATTTCTGTTGGATTACAAACTAAAGATATATTACAAAAACATATATAGAGATAAAACCCAATCATTAGTATCTAATGATTGAACTTGATGCACTTTACTCCATATATCTGCCCATCTGAACCAAGCAAAATATGGGCTTGCAGTTCCATAAGGTAAGTCCTTGTTTTCCACCCAATTACATTGTATCTAATTGGGCTCACCAAGCCCACCTTCAAATCCACAGTTTTGTTTAAAACTGGGCTGGAGGCCCATTCCCACAACTTCTGATCGCCGCTGGAAACTCTAACTTCCCTCCGACTGGTCTTATTGTGATCTTGATAGAAAGAAGCAATAGAACTCACCCCAACAACAGAATCCCCATGATAAAAAGTCAATCCCATTTGAGTATAATTGATGCCATATATTTTGTTAGGATTTGTGATTTCCATGTCGATGAAGAGACTCCGATTTTGGCGAGCTTCATGAGTAGTAATATTCTTGGAACCGAAATCCTCCGGTATGTAGAAATCGACGACTGTATAAATGGGAGCTTTCGGACGTGTACTTACCCATATTACATAGATTGAAAGGCTATTGACGATTATAACTTGGAGAATCCACAGATAACAACTAAATTCAGACTTGTTGATTTTCAGGCGAAGCATTTTGGAGGAGTTAGATAGAGAAGACCATGCAAAACCAGGAATTTATATATATAGCGTCAGATTAAAAGCTCTCCTTTTTAGTAGTTCTTTTGGTGAGGGGGGAAGTGACCCTTTTGAGTCACACTGCACTCAAGCATGGTCTGGTTCTTGTTGGTTAAGTAATGTGATCTGAATGATACTCATCAGATGGCAGGGCAATAGAGGGCTACCTTAATATGGTCTTTAAATTATATATACCAAAGGCCCTAAGTGGGACTGCTTTATTGTCATATCTTTAGTAGCCCAAATCAAGTGATTGGAAGAGTTGGAAAAAGGAGGAAAAAGGAGATGAGAAAAGAATACATTTCCTATATATACAAGTTGATAGTTATCTTTCCAGTTTTCTTGTCAAGGAAGGATTCTATTCCAGTAGTTTTGTAGCCCTACTAACTAGGGACTGTATATCTTATGGGAAAGTATCTACATGTGTATACAGGGATATAAAACCCTATTCATCCTACTACTATTTTCACTTAAGCATGCTGAGTTACGGAGTTTTGATGAGATCCGGTGCTTTACTACTGGTATGATCACATCCGCTATTAAATTAATCTTGTAAAAATTCAAGATAATAGTATGAGGAATGAATTACATAACATGACGGACTTCCCTAGTAAGGAATTCAGTCAAACTCTAAGGTTGAGTAATTTACTGCAAGATGTCATACATATGTGGGATTAATTAATTATTGGGCTGGTTGATTAGTGAGAGTTCGTATTACTGGTTTGAATAGTTTAGTCTGATTCGTCACGGGTTAGAGATAAGCTAACTCTATCTACTACGAGAATAAACTAGGGTTTACCTGGATTTAGAGTCTTTGTAGCTCCAGTTGTCTTATTTGTCTACTGCACCCATACGTGTAGAGAACGAAAGGAATCTCTTAAGGGCTGTGGAAGATTTTGGATCAAAGCTTCTATTGAAATACAATGAAAATCAATCTTCTGGGCACTGTTGTCTTTACTATTATGGGTAAAGATTAGAGTTGTCGTTGAAACCCCAGATGAAAATATTCTAACAGTTTACCTAAAAAAGAAAAAATATTCTAACAATTAGGTGAACAGTATGGGTGGGCCGATGGAGTAAAATATTCTAGCAACACAAGGAGAAATGAGAGTATAAGGAGAGCCGATAACTGGATAATTGGGAGAGGCTCAGATTTTACTAGAAGGGAAAGGAGAAT
The DNA here is from genome assembly GCA_028583415.1 of Protea cynaroides. Taxonomy (NCBI): domain Eukaryota; kingdom Viridiplantae; phylum Streptophyta; class Magnoliopsida; order Proteales; family Proteaceae; genus Protea; species Protea cynaroides. Next base: position 38,384,889 of record CM053267.1, read on the forward strand.
GTGAGAAGAAAGTAGGCAGCGTGTATTTCCTTTTCCCATATCTTATATACCATGTACCATAGTTTTAGTTTCAAGTATCTGACGCAGTATCGTTTAGAGCCAAAACCGATCCAATAATGATCCGGATTAGTTCCAATGGTGTGCTAACATGTGATCAATACTAATTAAAAAATAATTAGAGAAGAAAAAAAAAATCAGATATCAAATTGAGACATGAACGAAACCGATACGAATCGATAGATTTGATACTAAACTCCTAAAAGCATGATTGATTGAGTCTTTCTTGAGTTCCACAATTACCACAAGTAGGATACATTCTATTGGCACAAGATGGAACTTGGACCCAATCCAAAAGCTTTGTTTGGTTGCAAGGGGAATTGAAGAGAAGAGAAGTACAATTTTTAAACTTTAAATAGAAACTTTTGCAATAAATACATACAAGACATGCTATCAAATTTATATATAATTAATTTCAAATTTTTTCACATTTAGTTATGGGTAACTACATTTCACTTTGCATCCAAATCCCTCTCATATTTGAAAAGTAAAATAAATTTACATCTTATATGAATCATTATTAAATATGGGGTAAATTACACCATGGGTATCTAACGTTTCAAGAAATTTCACCAAAGGTACTTAACGTTTCAAAAATTATGTTTGGGGTATTTAAATCAGAATAAGTCTACCTAGATTTGATAAAATTTCAATTTTACCTAATCCTCTCTCCCTCCTCCCCTTCGTTCCCTTTTACTCCTCTGCCTCATAACCTCTCCACCGTCGGCAACCCCACTTCCTTTGCACTCCTCTCTCTCCTGTAACCCCTCCACTGCTGGTTGCCCCACCTCCCTTGTCATTCCCCTCTCTCTCTCGGAACCCAAGGTGACAGTACATTTTTCTCAGCAGCAACTTTCACCGATCAATCTCATCCCCAATATAGTGGCAAGGGAAGTGGGGGTTGCCTGTAGTGGAGAGTTTACAAGAGGGAGAGGAGTACTAGGGAAGGAAGGGGAGGAGGGAGAAAGGATAGGGTAAAATTGAAATTTTATCAAATTTGATTATCAAATCTGGGTAGACTTCTTTTGATTTAAGTATCCCAAACATAATTTTTTAAACGTTAGGTACCCTTTAAGTACCCATGGTGTGAATTACCCTTAAATATATTAAGAAATTTAGATAGTTTATATAGTCATGTTGTGTTACAAATATAAAAATTTTCTTTTTTAAGTTCAAAAATTTCACTTCCCTTCCCTTCAATTTCCCTTGCAATCAAACTAAGCAAGGAAAAAAAAGAGTGGAACTCATTTGGGAATATGTATCGAAGGTATCGGAATCCATAATGAAATAATCTTCTATCAATTTTGATCCGACTTATGCTGGAATAAATCAAAATCCTTAGAACCTCAAAAAAAAATTGCTAGGAGTCGGCAAAGAGATTTAGGCTGAATTTGGAATTTGGAATAGCCGAACCTGCTCCGAATCAACAATTTGAGTTTTCATACCGATATTTGGACTGAAATATCCTACCCAAAATAGATGAGGTGACTGTTCTTACCATGGGATTTGAGTTCTTGTGAACTTAAAAAATTTCCCTAAAAAATAGCCGTTTTTTTCCTTTTTTTTTTTTTGGGTAAATAATTTTTTTTTATTCCTCATGTTAGATGGGTCATATCAATTTGACTTTCCATCGGTTTTGAGAACAAGAATCAAAATCTAGACCAAATCAATATGAGTTTGATGCAATTGGTTCATTTTTTTCCAATTCGATTCATTTGGTCTTTTGGTTCAGATTCTATTTTGACACCCCTAGGCCCTAACCAAATATGAAAGTGTCATTCAAACAGCCAATAACGCAAACAATGAGTTATGTAAGTCATACGGAAGGCCTAGCCTCTGATTGGGATCCTCTATAGTGAGGTGAAGTGAGAATCCCATCCATTCAAAGAGGAATGAATCGAAATATGTGGCGATCTACTTTGAGTGGATGAGATCTTTACTACATAAGTGCCTCATTACAAAAAATCTTTTTCCCCTAAGCTCTACCCAAAATTGGAAAAAACTAATAGCAGAGAGGTGGCTGCTAGCTAGTGCATTTGGTGTAAGTTCAGAGAGGTGAGTGTCCGACTCTCCTATCCACTCCCATTGGATTTCATACCACCCCCTTGCTCCATCTCCTCTCTTGTGTCTTCGACCTCTCTTGTGTCTTACTGGCAATCAATCTCCCAGGCCCCAAGCCACCTTTACAGTTGGTTCACATTAGAAAATAAAACCCAAAAATTAAACCAACCTCACGCATGTTGAGGCCCATTGACACCGATTATTTTTTACATGCCCGTCATTGGACCATCAGGGGAACCTTTTATTTGAATCTGAAATCGGGGTCAATGGGAACAGGAGAAGGAGAAATCCAATTACAAATCACTTCACAGAAGAAGAAAAAAAAAAAAAAAAAAAAATCAACATCAGTTGAAATGAGAATAGTTTATCTTCAAGTAATTGTATTTTTTATTGGGATTCGATCATACATCATATCTAGTGGATCCTATATTTTAAAGATGGATCCCACACCATATCAATTGTCAATAAAGAGTACATGTAGATGCAGGTGTCACCTCAATTCAGTTGAAATAAAGAGGGCACTTCTTATTTTTGGAAACAGGCAAGATCTGACCGTCGTGGCCCACCGTAACTAGGCAGGTGGCATGCATCGTATGGCGCTTAGTATCCCACATCTGCACCTTAAACTGAATCGTAGACTTCAACTCCAGCCGGAACAAAACCTTCCCAGCCGACCGATCCGCCATTAATGCCTTCCACCTGTCATTAGTAATCACCAACGTGGTGGGCGGATTCAACTGCCCTTGTATCCAAACCGTGTTCTTCGGCTCCTGATAGTACGGAAACGATGACGGAAACGGTAACTGCGATCCTCCGATTGGTTGATCCTGATAATATACAGCACCTTTCATGGTATAATAATAAATCCCGATTTTCTGGTTTGAGTTTCGGATCGTAACGTTGAACGTTATCTGAGCGTTCTCAAAACCAGTGTCTTGAGCCAGAGCTGGGAAGGAGAAGCTTCTGATGTGGAATCTAGGCCGGTGCGGGCGTAGGTTGAGCCACAGGATGAAAACTACGATGCCTGACACCAGAAGCAGACTCAATAAGGTGGCGCAGAGGAACTTTCCTACACGTGAGGTTAGGCTTTCTCGAACCCTTTGTACATGATAGTGAGTTTTGTGGTGACGCTTTGTTGGCTGGTTGTGGATTGGGAGTTCGCCGGTGGTCGGCATTCTTGAACCGGCGTTTGTGTGTGTCTCTACAGTGCGCAGTGGTGTATGTTTATATAGGAAAGAAGGTGGTGTGTGAGAAAGGAAAGAATAAATCTTTTCTTCAGAGTTGTGACTTGTGAAAGATATAGAAAGGGTTTTGATTCGTTGGAGTAGAGAAAAGGAAAATGAAGAGGTTCTTCGGCTCCCAATCCACAAAACGCTTTTCTGGCTTTGCATGTATACAATTTGTAACAAAGGGAAGCAACGTATATATACGATTCTATGTTGTATAAGATACAAAACGTATATTACTACAATGAATGAAACTACATAAATTAAGAGAGGGGATGCTGCTAGGCTGCGTGGTCCTTGCACAAGTGGATAAAAACAATCTCTTTGCACCGTTGGAGTTCACCCAATATGGATACCGATGCGTTAGTATGCAGACCAAATGAACTCCGGCCGTGACCTCTCTAACGAGAGGATTTCTAGTGCGTACAAAGGTATACAACCATGGTGGGATTCTTCATTTCGTCTCTCTTGTCTCTAGGTGTAGGTTAAATGCAGCTTGACAATCTTCTTTTCTCCAAAAATAAAATATGTGATTGTTCCTTGATGGACTCGAGTAGGTTGTCACAAAATATTTTGTTGAAAAAATAAAATTCTTTATAAATTCTAATTTCTATATTTTCTTGGTGTAGATTTGAATATGATGAAGGTTTAGTTTGGTTGCAAGAAAAATTAAAAGAAAAGAGGTCAAATTTTCAAACCTGAAAAGGAAGACTTTTATGACTATAACACAACATGACAATAAGATTGTATAAATTACTTAAATTTCTAACCATTTAGCAAAAATACTTATTGGATTTAAATTTTATTTTACATTTTAAATACAAGGAATTTAGATGTAAAGTAAAGTGTAAGTTAAAAATTAAATATTGATTGATTTGGAATTAGTTATATAATAATGTGATATGTGATAGCCTGTAATATAATGATTACAAAAATTTTCTTTTTAAATTTAATAATTTAATTTCTTTTTTCCTTTTATTTCCCTTGCAACCAAACACAACCTAAGATAATATGGATGAAATTTATCATGAATTCCAAGAGTACAAGGATGAAGATACCAACATTTTAAACCTACCTGCATCATTTTCACATGTCAAATTCTGCCCAATCAAAATTTGCCAAATGGCAAAATATATTTTTTTTCTTCTGAAAATCCATGTTTGTGAAGAGGTGCACACCAAGCATCGAACTATAAAAAAGATGTACATGCCAAATGAACACATTTTTTTTCCTCATTTTTTTAATCAACAAATCAGAGGAGTGAAGAAAGTTTTCATTTTAAAGCATTACCTGGAAAGCATATACAATTGATATAGAAATTCAAAATGTTTAATAAAACATTTTCCTTGAGGGTGGCAAACACATTCATCCACACGATGACTAATGAACAGAATCTCTTAATGAAAAAAATTGGACTACTATTATTACAATCCTCCGTTCCAAAGAAGCCCATGAAGAACAGAACCAGGCCCAAAGCTTAGCTGTTCAACACTGCACAATTCTTCCTAATCTCACCAGATGATCCGGTTTTAACACCAACCATTCCCATCTTCACCATGGATTTGCCAAACTCTTCATAGAAATTATAAAGTGAGCCCTGAGCAAGCTGAATAATTTCAGATTTTGAAAAGGAGTTTGTGATCAGAGCTGCATCGGATACAAACAGACCCCTTCTTTTAAGTAAAAGTTTGTAGTAACTGAGATCAAATGTCCTGAAACTTCCTGGATCCATCTCAAATATTGTTGTGTTATCAAGTGGAGTCTTGCACTTTCCTTTCAGATCCACAGCATACTCTTTGTCTAAAGAAGGATCTTCATCACCATGGCCAGTGAAATTGTAGAGGCGAGCGGCAAATGATTGATTGCAGTGAGAAATACCAATTGTGTGGGCGCCTGAGATAATGGAATTGATGAGAGATGTTAGTATAATCTGTTCAATGACTTTGCTGGAAAAAGAATTTTCATGTGAAAAATTCTTGTTTGAAGATTTTTTTTTTTTTTTTTTCATGAAAACTAATGGAGTGAATTTACTGTATTAAAACTTACCAGATAGGAGAACAAGGTCTTTCACATCAAGTCCTTTGTTAGCAAACTTGCTTACTAGGGTGGTGAAATTGTTAGTTGGAGCAGGAATATTGGTTAAAGTCTCTGTAGCATTTGAGATAAGTCCATCCCTTCGGCCAGTTGGAACTTCCCAAGTGGGTCCTCCCTGTTATTGCAGGAAAAGAAGAAATAAGTTAGAATATAAATGGGTATAAAATTTGTTACAAGAAACTGGTGTATTGAAACTTCCTTGAGTTAGGTGGAGCTATGGGAGTTTTCTGATTTTTTTCTGTTGAGAGATTGGTCCCACATTGATTAATTTTATCAGTTGAAATTTTTGGGATTGAAACTTTATGTGATATTGGAGATAATCTCATATTGTTAATGAGATAGGAATCTTGGACCTTTATATATTTTGTTCCTCCACTTAATAGTTCATATTTTTGAGTTTGAAACTTGATATGGTACCAGAGCTCCAAGTTCCCTTTTATAGTAACCCTAAAAAGGAGGTCAGTCACCGAAAGAGCAACGCTAGATGTACAAAAGAGGGACTATGGTCATCCAAAAAGAAGAACCAGTCACCCGAAGGGATTATACATGTCACCCAAAAAGAGGGATCAGTCACCAAAAAAGTGTCATGTATTGTCACATATACTACCACATATACACTACCCTATTGTGGGGCTACATGTGAAGGGGAGTATTGGGAATAGTCCCATATTATTTATGAGATTGGAATCTTGGGTCTTTATGTATGAGTTCATCCACTTACTAGTTCGAACTTTTATGTTGCAAACTTGACAATACCAGAGCAGGTTTTCACCATCTCGATAGTTTTCCACGTGTGGAGGAGTGTTTAGGAGTATAGTCCGACATGGACTACCAAATAGTCTATCGTCCCCTTATACACCCTTATACGCCTAGGAATCTCTTCACCTACTAATTCGAACTTTTGAGATGGAAACTCTATACTTACTATTGTGGAGACTGCATCTCTTGCAACCAAAGCAACAATGTCAGCACAAGAAACTACACCAGGACATTCTTTCTCCAACAAGCTCTTGACTCCATCAATGAAGGTGAAGCCTCGCAGTGTCAGGTTAGGAATTCCGGACTTCTCAGCTTGGTTATTCAATGTAGAATTCAAAAGAACTGATGCATCACAACCCTGAAAAGGAAGCAGGAGCTCTTAACATCCAAATACTAAAAAACAAAGTACAAAAGCCCAGATAAGAACATGGAAAACCAAATAATCTAATACTTTGGAAACATATTGTATCAAACACAGCACCAAAGAGGACAGTTACCTCCACGAAGCAGTCATGGAAATGCATTCTCAGCAAAGCTGCAGCCAAAGATGGAGCATTCGGGATATGCTCTTTCACATAGTCTAGTACAATTTTCTCAGCATTGGGGCAGGTTTCAGCATAAAACTCCATCTGTAGATCAGCTAGGGCAGAACCCAGAAAGCATAAAACACTCAGGATTATAATTGCAGAACAACCCATGTTTCCCGTTGTTGTTAGTTTCAAAGAAATCTCACTATTTCTCATCAGTGAGTCTTAGTACTGATGATCAAATTCCCATACCATGCAAGAAGATTTATAGCCCTTCATATTATTTGAATTAAGCAACAAGGTAAGATGGAAAGTGGCAAACCTCTACACTCACAGCTAACTACCATCTGCTTTTTACTGTAGAGATTTAGTATATTATAACCCTAAATACTCTTACTGGCATATATAAATCAGATTAGTTAAAACTGTCTTAGATGGAAGTGGGGTAAGTGAAAGGAAGATTTTATTATTTGGGTTTTATATTTTAATGATGTGTACTCACGGTCAATGGTGTGTGGATCCGCTTGATATGGACGGTGATGAAATCCTATCAAAAGTACATATATTAACACAAGATTTTTTATTTTTTTTTCATCTTCTCCCCCAGACTGATAGATATTAACAATTGAAATACAGAATTCAGCATTGAAAAAATATGTTGGATACATTGAATGAAAGAATTTCGGAAGAAAACAAAATGGAGCAGGTTATCAAGTCATGTTTGCATACAATCCAAAAAGAGAGGTTATAATTAATCAAAATTAAAAGGATGTACCTGCTTTTGCAATAATATTTCACATAACTCTCTCTCTCTCTCTCTCTCTCTCTCTCTCTCTGCGTGTGTTGTGTATATTGTCTTTCTGTCTGTTTTCTAAAAGTAGAAATTAGTTGCACCTACTATAAAAAGGATTGTGCAAATAGTTCTTCTTAGTACTTAATATGTTTTCATTATCAATATCTCAGAAATAAGAAGTCATGAATTCAAATCTCTTTAGGACCTATCTATCGGAAAAAAAAAATGTTTACATTGGACTAGTATGTGTGGTCAGCACACCGATTTTCCATTTTGCTCTTGTTTACTTAGTCTCTTGTATGCGGTCATCATGATTTTTTTTTATTAATTAATATGATTTAAAAAAACTTTCCAATGAAAGTCAATTTTAAGAATATACATGTACTAAACAGTACATCTTCGATTAGGTGCTTCATGAAAAGTGAAAACAAACATAGCTCATTTTCCCTTTTTCTAATAGAAATATATATTTTATGGAAAAGGGTTTTCCACACAAGTTGAGAGAAAATAAATTAGGTATTCTTCATATTTGGGCAGTAGCCCATGACGAAAGGTATTGTAATTTATTTTCTATATTTGTCATGTCAGTATTGAAGTAAAAGTATTCTATGCTCGAAAATCTACCATTTAAAGTGAAAGTTATCTTGTCATTTACTTGGACTTGATTTTGTGGTTTTTACTTTTACATTGAAGGATTTTTCTCGTTCTTTTGCAATTGACTTGTTGATTTATATGTATTATTAGTTTGGTGTATATTTTGTTATTGTGTATCTCCATAAACGTGCAACAGTTGGGAAAGAATGTTTTCCAACACACATCTTAGTAGACAAAGCATCACCCGGTTAACGGGTTTGGTTTTGATTCCGGCCAATCACATCTTGAATTAAATCAAAACCCAATCAATTAATAATCAATTTCAAGTTCCCAAAACGAAACGATTACTAATTGGTTTTGGTTAGTCAGTTATTTTATTAGTTATGGTTATACAATTATTATCGTTTCTGGTTTGTTAATGGGTTTTAATTAAACGGTTCATAAACGGTTTTGCCAAAGACAAGCCCAACATAGCCAAGAAATAACCCATAATTCTGGGTCTAATTGCTAACCTATATCTGAATGATGTAAGCCCGCTAAAAAAATCCGATATTGGGCTTGAACAGATGTAAGCCCACTAAAGAAATCCAATGGGGAACCTATATAAACGATTCAGAGTGTGAATTTTGAATCAATAAATGGTTTATAATCAGCGGTTAATCTGTTTTAATTGGTTTAGAATTGACGATTTATCAATTAAAATTCATTATCGAACCGATTATTATTTGGTTTCAATTTTTGAAATCAAAATTCGAATTCATTATTAATCGATTCTAGTTTAAATTAAACAATTCGGTTCAATTTCGATAAATGATTTCAATTTAAAATTCACACCCTTATTATTGGTCATGTGACTCATGTCTCAAGTTGTTACTGTGGTTGGAATCAGATTTGTGTTATCTCATTTTTGGATAAGTGGTTGAGCTTCATTTGTGCTATGCAGGCCCTTTTGTTTCATTCATGACAGTTTAATGTACATGCATTGATTGGTAACAAGAGTTTTGTGGTAAATAGAATTTAGAGATATTTCCTTTTTGAGATTTCCCAACAACCAAACTGAATACAATCGAAGTAACCTAGAGCTTACTATTTCCTGTTGAAGAGGGTTCCTGTGGAGTTGCCACTCCAGTCTTCCCCAAAACAATGGTGACTAATTCATGGTCATGATTCTTCTCTCCCTTACTGGAGATGGCCGTTGGCAGTTCAACTTGTGATGCTGGTGTAGGGCAGTCATCTTTACTCTTACCCCACAGAACAAGATACAGACCAGTGACTATGACAATCGCCCCAATTACACTGCAAAAATGTTATATGATAAATCTTTAGCTGCTATTCTTCATGGTTATCCATGCATGTTGAAGGGTTTGATTCTTACGTACCTTCCTACCCATAGCTGTTCTGCTAAAATGAAACTGCTCAGTATAGCAACAATAATCATGTCTAGGGGACTAAAAGCAGTGATGAAAACTGGTCCTCTTTCCTTCATTATCATTCCTTGGACATAATAAGCTATCCCAGAACAAAGTATTCCCTGCATACATGCATTTGTGTTTATATATCTTCCATGATTATGAACAGATGTATTGGGAATTTAATCTCATAACAACTACCAAATAGTTTATGGTCCCTTAATACACCTAGGAGTCTCTCCACATACTCGTTCAAAGTTTTAGGAGGAAAACTTACCTGATATTAGAACGGGTATTCATTGTCTTCAGTCTACACTTTTTAAGTTTTCGTCTCAAAATTAGTTCGAATTAGTAAGTGGAGGGACTCTCACATATATAAGGCACCCAAGGTTTTCTAAGCAATGTGGGACTAATGCCAACACTCTCCCTCACATGTTACCCCTCTTCTGGGTGGCAATACACGTGGCTTGTGGTCCATCTTCTTGGGTGACCATATAGAATGAACCTAAAGCTCTGGTACCATGTTAAGTTTCCATCTCAAAAATTTAAACTAGTAATTAAGTTGAGGAACTCTCACATATATAAGGCATCCAAGATTCCAGTCTCTAAGCAATGTGGGACTATTCCCAACAACATGTGTCCGCAATACGTACTGCCACACGTGTAGGCCAATGTTAGGATTTAACTCCCTTTATACACCTGGGGTCCCTTCACAGGATTCACATCGTCTCCTCCCAGTGGTTTTGGGAGGATGCGACAACTTGCCTCAGATGGCTGCCATGTGGCTCTCGGGTGAATCCGAGACCGACGTCCGAGCCGACACCCCCTGTCGACTCTGCTTGTTGGCTAGGTGTCGGCTCAGACGTGGGTCTAGGATTCACCGAGAGCCACATGGCGGCCATCCGGGACAAGTTGCCACTGTCCTCCCAGTGGTCTGGGAGGAGAGGATGCAGATCCCCCTTCACATGCTAGTTTGAGCTTTTAGGATGAAATCTTTATATGGTTTTCATAATCTCCAGTATCTACACGTGTCCGTAGTATATGTACTACCACACGAACCAAGTAATCTACAACTCTTTTTATACCTTTAAGAGTTCCTTCACATACTAATTCAAATTTTTAAGATAAAAATTTATAAGATGAATTTAAAAACAAGTCCAAAATGGCTTTCATATGGCTATCTAACAAATCCTTATTTTCAATGGCCTGAGGTAACTTACACTGTAGAGAGCAGCGACAAATTTCATGTTCCAGTTTAGAGACCATATAGCAGTGTTGCCCCTTTCCATCGCTAGTGTAACCAATGTGCCCTCAATTGTGCCCATCATACATATCCAAGCAGTGAGAGAGAGCTCGGCTGGGTATGTCTTTAGTGTGATTGCCTAGTGCAGCACAAGAAAGGAGAAAACTGAAATTAAAAACTTAATTTTGAGCATATTCTTTATTATCACTAAGCTAGATAATAATTAATTTGAGACTGATTATTTATGATTTATGTATGGGTTTTTCTATTTGACACCTAGTCACCCTCTTGACGCTGATTTTTTTTAACGCACATTTATTGGGTTATGAAGGAAATCACAATATATAGAGAGTAGTTTTGATATTTAATATAAGAGAGACGAGAGGGGTTTTGCACTGATCCAAAAAGAAAAACCCTTATGTATGCATGGGTGCTGAGTAGTGAGAGATTGCATGCTTACCAGCAGAATGACAAATCCAGAGGAGCAGAAGCAACCTGCTGTGATCATAAGAGATCCTTTAAGAGGATGTTGATGGTATGCACTGGCTTCGGTTCCATCTTGGCTTCTTCCTTCGGTCCATGGCAAATGTATGACAGGACCTTTGATTAAGGTCATTAGCATTGCACCCATAAGTGTTACTATAGTTCCCACCACCTTAACTAAGCTGTGTGCTCTCCTAATATTCACTTTCTCCATCCTTTAGAATACTCACCACCAACTCAATATGTTAGGCACACATTAGAAACTTCTTTAGACGTATTTTGTATAAAGCAGCAACAGGAACACAGAACGCATGTATAATAGCATATATTAATTATAAAAGTATAAAAATAATGGGGAGAGGTTCTCTGGTCCTGATACTAGAGAAATCATAGGGGTAAGAACACAGGAATTCGTATATATGGGATGAGATTTGTACACTTTAGAGAATGGATGGCTCTAAACCATAGTCTTTAAACTACTTACCACAAAAAAAAAAAAAAAAAAAAAAAGGATCCCCCAAAATAATTATGCATGAAAACAAGCTTTCTAAATGGATATGAGACTAGCTAGGCCGGAATTAGGGTTTACATGTCGAATGCCATATCCCAAGTTGCACCGTGCCCTATGTCATAAGTCTTGTCTACACCCCAAAAAATACACCTATTGGAGGATTTTCCTTCCCCTCAAGGGTGACTGATGTGGGATTTGAAAGGCCCAACCTCAAGTGGTGGTCGATGTGGGATTACGGAGGCAGGGGATCTCTGGCATGCAACCTCGTACTGCATAGGACTCACGTTGGAGTACTGTCTCTTTATAAATCATAACCTTCTCACCAAGGAGACCTACATTGCAGTGCTTCGAAACCCATATCTTTAGTATTCTAATACCATATATCACGGTTCAGGCTGCACCCCCAAAGATGCACCTAGTTATTAAAATACGCATGCACATCTTAACAAACAAAATACTAAATAGAGAAATTTAATATAGTATAGACGTACATACCTAAATAGGAAAGCCAATAGAAAGGTCAAGGCAGGAATCATATTGCACATCGATGTGGCAAATGTAGCAGAAGTATACCTCATTCCACTATAGTATAAGTTCTGGTCAATTACTGGTCTGTAAAGAAGTAAAGTAATTCCAATATTAGATTGTTATACTAGCTCAAAAGAGATATTATATATATCCAATAAGATTCTATTCTATGTATTATTTATTGGTTATAATGATTAATTACTCTAACAAGCCGAGCAATGTGATCTTGGAGAAAATTGATAATGTCATCTTGGGTCTCACCTTCCTGCGCATCAAATAACAATACAAATACGAAAAAAAGAAATTAATTATTTAATTATAAGAAATGAAAGTATCAACTTTATATGGTAATATTTTTTTTATATACTCATCAAATTAGCAATCCTATTGGTAAATCTGACTGATCCTAATTGGACTTGGGAAAGATGTTGAAAATTGAAGAAACTGAACTCTATTCTATCAAATATAAAAAAAAGGCTAAACTTGAATCTCTGACCCTGGTTTTTTTTTTTTTTTTTTTTTTTTTTTTTTGAATGAGAGCTTTTTAAGAGAAATAGGAGAAGAAAATGAAAAAATTTCGTAGAACAAAAGACTATTCGGTAAGACTAAATGTAACAAGGGTTGTTACATTTAGAATTGTAACAATCCAATGAGTGCATTAAAAAGATTCATCATTGGAACCTCAAAATATAGGGGATAGTTTTAGTATTTCATCTATGGAATGATGCCAATCTAACGGTGACAAAACCATTATTACAAGGCTAAATGTTACAAGGGTTTGTTTTTATTTTCCTTTTGGATAAAATGTAACAAAGGCTTGTTACAAGAACAATCTCCGAAGTGTATCTAGGCTTTAAAACCTAAGCTAATTTCCACTACAAATAGAGGCGAGAGAGAAGAGAGCTAGTTATTTACAAACATACCACCACTAAGCAAAACTCTTTAAAGGACAACTTTGAGTACAGATATCCTCTCTTTACTCGGTAACCACCCCACACCCCCATGAAATGCTTCCAAGAGTATGCCCGGGTTGTTACCAGGTGAAGAGAGGATCCGAAATTGGGACAACTCTACACGCACACACACACACACGACTCACCTCTCTAAGACGATAGCAAAGGGAAGGATGAGAGCAGTTGCAATGGCATGGCGGTAGACGGCGAGGGTGTAATGGCTCATCCCCTGGTTCAAAGCTATCTTGACAATGATACTCTGCCCTGCATACCCAAACTGCAACAGTGTCACGGCCAAGAATGGCTTTGCCTTATGCAACACAGGGCACAAGGACGATTGACTCAATATTTGCCTCTCCATCTCATCAAACCCAAAATATAAACTTGTATGAACAGCTTTCAATATATGACTTAGTCTAGCAAACAATGTCTTTTTTTTGTTTTTTGTTGGTAAGATCCTAAGAATCTCAAACACTATAAGGAGATGAAGTTCCTTGTGGCCCACGCATGGAAAAACAGTACCAAAACGTCTAACCAAGTCTAGGGGCTCCACTATGTATACTAACCCACTTAGCAATGTCATTAGGCACTTGAATATCCTTAATTAGCAAAGCAAAATTCTAGACTAAACTTTTGAGAAAGAGACCCACTTTATTACTTATTATTTTCTTGAAAAAAGAAAAAGCATCACCACCTAGTTACCTTCAGTTTTTTCACAAGTTTGGTACATGTGTTAGGCATGGGTTTATAAATGCATTCTCAGAATTGGAAAATGCATTTTTTTTAACATAGAATAAGAATGGGTTAAACAATAAGACATTTTTATTCTAAAGTTAAATGCTGAACGAGCAAAAAAACACATTCCAAAATAGACCATGTTCTTCCATGATACATGAAACAGATTGTATACTAAATGCTATTTTCGTCATCTCAGAATGTATTATTGATTTAGAATACATTACAAGAATGCATACCAAACACAGTCCAAATCTAATTACTCAACTAATTAATAGAGAATATAATATTAAAGATTGAAACAATTAAATACGATTAATGATTATTGTGGGCAATACCTGATTTCATCCCTTAATTTATTTATGTGAAATGTTAGTTAGATATGTCTTTCGATCCACAGGTTGATCAGCCAACAGAAAAAGTGTGGATCTCTCACTTTCCCCCTCTCTTCGTCACATAATTTTTCTATTTGTAGTCTGTAGGGAAGAACTTGGTGCAATTTGAGAGAGAGAAAGAGAGAGAGAGCACTGAAGCTAAGCTAACGTCAGGTTGATGATGGTGACAAACAATTGGGAGTTCCATTTTCCTTTCTCTTCTTCATTCAATCCATATTCCATTTTCCTTTTTTCTCCGTGTAAAGCACCCATAGGCATGAGTGATCACCACCCATCTCCCACTTTACTCGTTAGGAAATATATATCATACCATATGAAACTATTCTATAAAGACATGAATCTGATTTTCGTGGCTAATCTTCCATTGGACAAATTAAATATATGTCTTCTTTCTTTCTCTCTTTTCTTTTCTTTTTCCTTTTGTCCTTTTAGAGTCTAGAGAAGTACCTGGACACCTTGTAAAGGATAAAATTAAATATTAATAGGATCTGATCAACCAAAGAATGCACTGTCACGATTCATTACGTAGTATTAAATGGGAAAATTATTCAATGACAATAACAATAAAATCTTATCTTAATTAAATGTGTTCGAGTATATGGATTTTTGTCTTTTATTCAATTTTATTCGATACCATATTTAAAACAAGGCTTAAGCTTTGCATATCTTTCTTCACCACCTCCTCTAGAGTCAGTCATCTTAAGTTTACTCGTAGTTCTTTTAAATCCTTCAATTTAAATCAAATCACTCTTTCGTACGAGAGCATAAAACGGTCTCTCCATTGAATATGGTTATACCATCTCAAACGACTTTCTTGTAGTTTATCATGTATCGACACTACTCTCAGAAGTTTGTCTATATGATACTTCTTAACTGCCCAACATTCTGCATCGTACATCATAGCCGGTCGATTGACTATCCTATAAAACATATATTATTATAATGAATAAAGGATCTTTTTATTGTCAAGGACTTCTTAATATTGATTCTTTTAACGTACATTCATTAGGCCATCATGAAAACCACAACATACAGGATTAGTTATAGTATTTGAGATGGGAGAGATAACCGTGGGTTTTGTGTGACCGCCGCCAATGTCAACAGTGTCAACAAGAAAAATCCACGAATAGACTTTGTTTGGTTGTAACCAGATGGCTTAAAACTGGATTTTGTCACCAGTTTTGTAACAGTTTGATCTTTTAAAGATCGTTTCCCTTGAAAAACAGAAACCGCCCCCTTTTAAATTCCCCCAATTTTGGGAAGTGTGTATGGAAAAATGTCATAACATTTTGGGTTTTGGATTCGAAAATTTTAGGATAACAAAAGAGACGGTTGAGGAAAAAAAATTAGGGCCAAAAGTCTGTTGTAACCGAGTTGGTACATTCAGGCAGACCCATGAATACAACTACAAAATTGCTGGAGAGTGAATAACTTGAGTCTCTGAATATATGTTGTACATCACTATTTCAATAGATAGGACTGAATTTGTTCTAAATTGGGCTAGGCTCGAACTAGGCCTCTTAAAAATCTGATCAAACAAATGCAAGGCCCATGCCTGAATCAAATCACCCGAAGGGTGGTCTGGTCCGGGTAGAAGCCAACTGAGGGTTCCCAAACCTGAACTGGATTGGTGTAAGACATTAAAAGCTGATGCCAGTATTTAAGGGTGTTAATCGGTGCAAGTTTTGGTTCGATGTGTAATGAGTAAAACTAAAACCAAACCATTTATTAAACAATTTCAAAATGCTTATCAAAACCGATTATTATTCGGTTTCGATTTTTCGGTCTTTAACGGTTTTGTTGCCAAGAGGGAGAGGAAGAGAGTTAGGAACAAAGTAGAGGAAAAACCAAGGAAATCATTAAAATAATTTTAATCATATATGATAGTGGACTTACGATTTAAAAGTGCCTCGTGAAAAGAAATAAAATATAATTTATTTTCAAATATAAACATTTAGTACTAAGGGATTAAAGTAAAGGTTTAGTAGGTTTTAATGGTTCCAAATTTCCAATAGTCAGTTTAAATAGCTTCATTCTTGAAACCAGAATCGAACCGTTCAACTAAACGATTTTATTTCAAAAACCAGAATCGAACCATTAATAATAGATTTTACAATTTCAATTTAAATGGTTCAATTCGATTTTGATACATGGTTCAATTCCATTTTTGACACCCTTACTAGTAATCAGTATTCAATTGCAGCTGCCCACGTTCTTACTAAATTACTTCTTTAGTTAGATAACTTAGATCCATGTTTAAGGCTGATGTCAATATTCCTAATTTTTTTATAATCTAGTGGGGCTGTAAATTTTGAATCGCTGGTCATTTCCTTTTCATTTTTTTTTGTGGTAAAATCCTTTTCATATTATTATTATTATTATTTTTTTTCACTTTTCACTTAAGGTTCCGTTATAACATACAACATTTTATATATTAAATTATCTTTTTAACATTTGTTTCGAAGAAGGAAAATATAATGATCTCCAAAGGTAAGGAGAAAGAAACTCTGTCTTTTTTTTCTTTTTTACCTCTTGAAAATAAAATAATTTTTTTTTCAATATGTAATTTTATTTTATTTTTTGGAAAACTTTTTACTTAAAAACAAACTAACCCTAAAGCACATAAGGGGGAATGACTGAAACATCGGTGTGGGCTACCTACTCATAACATTTAATATTTGGGAAAAAGATTGTTGGCCGCTAGCTAAGGGTGTCAATGGACAGGTTTTGGTGTTGGGCTTGATAGGTGTAGCCCAATACCAGCCCAATAAACTATCAGCTTGATAAACCCAGCCTATAACCAATATCTATAGGTTTGGTCCTGTTCCGTGTCCTTATCAGCCTGTAATGGGTTGGGTTTGATTTGGACTCAATGGTTAGGCTGATAATAAACATGTTAGCAATTCCCACCTTGCTCCCCCCTCTCTCTTCAACATCTCTCATCTCCGCCCTATTTAAGAATTTGACAATCATAAAGATAGGGGCGAGATGGGGAGTGGGAAGAAGCCAAAAAAGAGGAGTGAGATGAAGAATCTAGAAATATAGAAATCAGGTTAAGGATAGGGTGTATTTCCAATTTAAATTCGGTTTGGGCATTGGTTTGGGTTCGGGCTATTATCGATTTCGGTCTAACTGGCTTAGTTTTGAACTGCCTATTGGGCTAGTTAGGACCAGTCCAACACCGATATCTTTTATATACCTCAGTCTGAATCTGGTGCCCAATAAGATTTTGGTCTGGTTTGGTCCTAGCTGATTCAAAGTGGTTTGATTTTGGTTTTCAGTTTTAGCTCAACTTTGACACTCTTACAGATAACATCTCGTTGCACTCTCTTGAATATAATAGTATTAAAAGAGATTAGATGGAGGATCTAATGAAAGATCGATCAAATCCAAAACCAATACAGATACTGGTTATTTGAACCATGGCCAGGATCATGGCGTTTCCTAAACCAATTAAATTAGGTGATTTTTTACCTATGGTTGTCTCACTTTCAACCTAGTACGACAAATCAAGCAAACAAACTTGTCTCATGCCCTAACTAGCCCTTACTATATTAATAGTGAAAACTTATTTACATAATTTTATATCCCAAAAAAAAAAAAAAAAAAAAAAAACTTATTTACATAATTTTAATAGTAAAAGATTGCAAAGTGGGCCATGCTGTTGTACATGATAGAGACAGAGAGCGGACTAAGTTATCAGCTAAACAATGGATGGTCCTTTAGAATATAAGAAAACTAAATTTTAATATTTTTTATGAACATATTTTTTTACTCGAAGGGACAGATTCCAATTGGTTCATGCTGAGCTGGACCAACGAGGTTGAGGACCTCTATTATTCTACCTAATGCATTGCCAACAAATCCCATAAATAAAAATGATTTGAGATGATTGAATGTATTAGGTACAAATGAATATTAGATTTGATCTTATTAAGATAGCCTTTTGGAAGCTTAATATATATGGATTACATTACATTATCTTAGACGTACGTATTTATAGTAAGCTGGTTATCCATCTTTTATTCTAGTGTTTTAGATACTTTGAGTCCGGATCACCAGAAGAGTTGAGTTGTTACTCTTCTAGTACGTTCTTTGGACAACAAGTGTCCTATGGAGTTAACGGTACTAATTTTTGTTAACTCATGTAACTCTTTTTTAATTTCAATTTTTTTCTTCCATTATTTTCTATTAATAATGTAAGTAAACTGAAATGATAGATTGGTTATTTTTTTATTTGAAAAATAAAATATTCTTTAATTAAAAATCATATTTGAATTGATAAATAATCTCTCACATTTTTTTTTTGGGTTGTTTCTTGTTTTCTTTTTTTAGTTTTTATTTTTTTGTTGATTCAAACTAGAAAAAATAAATTATGATAATAAATCATAATTCCCACTTGTTTGTCGGATCAACTACACGTACAAACATTAAATCAAAAGGAGATTGAGAAATTTCAAAATCAGAAAATTTAAGAATAAATAGGAACATCTTCACTGTCAACTGTAAGTTTTTTTCCTCAACTTTCCTTTTCATTTTGATTTCATTTTCTTATACTAAAACCTAAGAAGAAGTTGCAAACCCGTTGGGGAAATCATGACAAAAAAAAAAGAATATCATCTTCTTCATTATGAACCTTAGATTGATGCTTCTTTTGTCAAGTTTCCAACTCAAAAGTTCAAACTAGTAAGTAGAGGGACTCTCCATATATAAGACCACAGGATTCCAATCTTATTAGCAATGTGGGACTATTCCCAATACTCCCCCTCACATGTAGCCCCACCATTAGGTGGTGTATATGTGGTAGTATATGTGGCAATACATGACACTTTTCGAGTGACTAGTCCCTCTTTTTGGGTTACTGATCCCTTTGTTTAGGTGACATATAATCTCTTTTTTGGGTGACCATCTCTCTTTGGGTGACCATAATCCCTCTTTTGGATGACAAAGAGAAGAAACATCATCTTCTTCATCATGAACCTTGGATTGATGTTTTTTCTGTGAAGTTTCAAACTCAAAAGTTCGAACTAGTAAGTGGAGGGACTCTCCATATGTAAGGCCGCAGGATTCCTATCTCATTAGTAATGTGGGACTATTCCCAATACTCTCCCTTACATGTAACCCCACCGTTAAGTGATGTATATGCGGTAGTATATGTGGTAATATATGATACTTTTTGGGTGACTGGTCCCTCTTTTTTGGTAACTGATCTCTCTTTTGAATGACATATAGTCCCTTTTTTGAGTGACCGTCCCTCTTTAGGTGACCATAATCCCTCTTTTGTGCATCTGGCATCCTTCTTTCGTTGACTTGACCTTTTTTTTTTAGGATTATTATGAAAGGGAACTTGGAGCTTTGATACCATGTCAAGTTTTTTACTCAAAAGTTCGAACAAGTAAGTAAAGGGACTCTCCATACATAAGACCACGGGATTCCAATCTCATTAGCAATGTGGGACTATTCTCAATATCTTCCCCAATGGTTTCACAACATTAGATAATCAAGAAGTTTCCTCAACATTAAAATATGATTTTTGATTAAGAAAGATTTTATTTTTCAAATAAAAAACAACTAATTAAGTTTGTTCCCCATTAAAATAGGAAGTAATGGATAAAAGAAAATAAAAATAAAAAAAATTAAAAAATTGTTAAGAATTTTATCAAATCATGAGTAATTAGAGTTTTATTCTAATAGATTTACTTACCTCGTTAGAGTTTTATTTCTAATAGATTAATGGGAAAATTTCATCCACCCCCCCTATGAACTTTGCTTTTAAGTTATCCAACCCCAAACTTACCCAATAATATCATCCACACCCCTACGGTTAAGTTTCACTAACAGAAAATTAAAAATGTCTATTTTACCCTTTAGTAACAAAAACGTGTCTTGTACATATGTTCTTCCATTATCTTTCAAGAGCAGTCCTCACAAAGGAAAAGGGGTTTTTTGCCGATGAAGAATCCAAGGGTATTCGCCAAATTCCTTTAAACCATCTTCCACAACCTTCACTAGGCATCTTCCCAGAACTACATCCCCTTCCTTGGTTGGAGGAACAAAATGGAGATCCAAGGGATATTTCAAGTTTAATCAAGAAAACCACTGAAAATGAATCTGCTAATGAAAGTTACAGTTTCGATCAAGAAGAAGAAACTTATAATATCGTATTTTTTTGGGTAGATACGTTTTTGGGTAACGACACTAAGAAGGAAGGGATAGAATTCATGCAGCCATACCCTTCCATGATGGGGAAACTATTTCTGTATTAGGAGGGATACAATGCACGCAACCATACCCCAGAATGAGGGGGGGAGATTGTTTCCGAGTTGGATGGAGACACTACCAAACAGAATATGACTCACGGTTTGGCAATTGGCCTCTTAGACAAGCTTTGACCAGAACCATCTCCACTAATGTCATCCTCAACAACTTGGGAAGAAAGGAGGAAAGGCCTCCAGAAAGTTCAACTCTAACATTGAATCCTCAGACTCTCTTCTAGTGACAGTCGATGGATCTTCTGCCATACCGGTAAGACGATGCTCCTTAGAAAAATTGGACAGGTTCTGCAGAAACTCAAAGGCTTTCTCCAGTCCGGAGATCCGGATAGGAAGAGGAAACTTCCCCATCTATCTTGGATGGAACAAATTCAAGCAATCTCTTTTATAGAAAGCAAGCCACCATGAAAGGCACAAGGATTTCTGAAATAACTTTAAGCAATTAGAACCACGATTCTCAACAGAATTAGTTTCAATATTTCTGATAAATCGTCTCCAGATGGTTTTACAATCCTTCCACTTATTTTCTAATGGTTTTGCCATGGCCTACAAAACCACCCGATCTCTCACAACATTCTCCTTCTCATCTTCATCCTCCTCAGTCTCCTTAACACACTTGGAACTCATCTTCCTCAACCCTTGGTTATGACTATATTGCTAATGTATTGCTACTATCGCCATTGTTAGAGACATAGAAAGCGCAAGGAAGGGGCATTCATTGGTATCATCATATACCAAATTTTAAAACATTATTTGTTATGAATAATTTGGTGGATCACCCAACAAGATCACACCTCTTACTAGTTTAGCACCTTGGGACGAGAGAAAATACAACTCTCCACATCTCTCTCTCTCTCTCTCTCTCCCTCTTGCGTAAGAGTTGTTGCTTCGTTCATTGCGCTTTCATTGGTGAGGAGTTGTATTCCCTGAAGTACAATACTTGTGCAAAGATGGCTAAGCATGTTGCTCAAATATCAACTTGGAACATGTAGTTAGTAGCTTTGGTTGAGGAAGTAAGAGAATCATTTTCTATCTCTTGACACTATCTTCACCGTCTAGGATCACACCTCTGCTCAGAGAGGAGTCTGGTAAGGATTCTTTTACCCATCCCCATCACGATAACCCCTCCCTTGTACGAACAATATATCCCTCGACCATCACTTACCCGTGAAGAAAAGGTGGAAAGAGACTTTCATTTTCGATCCAGTGAGCACAAACGAAAGCAGCAAGGAAGACGGAGAATAATGTCAGAATGGTCCTTGCAGTTGCAGGTCCATTCTCCATTAGCTGCATGTATCACTGTTTTTTCTCATACTACTTTTAAAGGGTTGAAGAAATTATCCAGGAGTGGACTAAATTTGAAAGCAATAGAAGTATTCGAGTGAGCAGCCACCGGTATCAAATAGAAAATTCTTTTACAGAGTGGAGAACACAGTGACACCTCAGGCTAATAATCCAGATGTTGTTATTAAATCAGTGACATGGAAGATTCATACATTTGGCTTGAGGAAGTCAGTTGCTCAGTTCGTGATTCAACAATTCGGTGATTCATCCATTTGTCACTGTTCTTGAGCATCCTCATATCTTTCTTTTTGTTTTTCAAGTCAGGCGACTCTTTGTTCTTGAATTTTTCAGTCCGCCAAGTCTCTGTTCTTGAATTTTTCTCATCAATACTTCTTATTCCTCCTCATATCTACTCTTGTTCTGCAATTTCTTTTTTTTATTTCTGACCGTCTCCTTTTCTGTTTCTTCTCTTCGATCTACACAATTTTTTTTTAACCAAATCTGGATTTATATAACTTGTCAAGAACCATTCACTCACTTGCTGCGGTCCTCCAAACCCCTCTTTCCCAAACGAAAACTGAAATCAGATTTTACTACCTACTCTTCTCTCTTTCTTTTTAGTTTACACAGCTAACGCCACCGTAACCACTCACATTTGTTCTTTGAATGAACTGACTGAAGAGAACGAATGGTCTGAGTCAGTCCCTGTTGAGATTCTTTGATTCTGCAAGTTTTCCTCTGTTTCGGCATAAGTGGCATTCGAAATCCTGTCATCTCGCCTCGTTAAGGATTGATTTGAGATGGTTTTAGCATTTGCAAATGTCTGGTTTTAGCATTTCCCTCCGTCGATGAATTCTCTGGTTTCATTATAAAGTGTCTTCATTGTTTTTTTAGAAGAAGAACATCCACTTTGGTTAAATAGGGGAGGGTAAAATAGTAAACTACAGTGTTAAAAGGGTAATTTGGTCATTATATAATTTTTAGGTTTCCACATCATCACTTAAGAGACATGTCTATACATATTTAACATCTGAGGAGGGTGGATGAAATTATAGAACAAAGTTTGGGGTTGAGTGAATTAAAGGTAAATTTCAAAGGGGGTGGATGAAATTTTCCCTAGATTAACTTACTTTAAAAATCGTGATTGCCAGCCAATTCACTAAATCAATTACTTAAATAAAAGAAATTAAAAAATAAATTTTATTTAGCTAACGAAAGTTAGCACCGTTAACCCTATAAAACACTTGTCGTCCAAAGAATGTACATACAACTGATCCGGACACAGATACTTTCAAGCACATATTAAATCAATATATTAGCATTAGTTATAAGTAACAGAGAGTTGCATGTTCTCCATGGAACTACATTTATAATGGTTCTATTTATTTTTATATAAAATACAAAGATAGACATTGAAAAAAATTTAAAAAAAAATTATATAAAACAAAATTTTCATGTAAATATCATTTGCACATATAACTTAAAAACAAAACAAACAAGGTCAATGTGAAAAAATCCCCCCTAATGGTTTCTCTCGTTTTCCTTACCATGTGGGTCTTCTATTGACGAAACAGTTTCTTATACCCTCATTGATGTGGTGTGGGAGATCCCTCCCAGACAGTGAGGGAAACCTTATCCCATTTCTAGTTTTTTCCACCTTTCATGTATTTGTGATTTCTTCGAATTCTGTATGGAAGGATATCAGCTGTTTACTGACCTCAAGCTTAAAAGGAAGCTTGAAAAAGAAAAACATAATGGCTACAGAGAACTTGGAGATTTCTACGAACAATTTGGATATGAGAAATCAAAATTCCCAGGTTCTAAAGGAAGATTTAAATATAAGAAATATCATAAATATAGGAAATCTAAAAGAGATTATCCTAAAGAGTTATCTGAATGGGAAAAATTATTTTCAGCCATAAAAATCCCATAAGACTAATAAGTTTATTCCTCCTAGGGATACACCTCCAGTCTGCTTTAAATGTGGGAAAGTTGGGCATTATAAACGAGATTGTCGTGTTAAAGCTAAAATAAATGCTTAGAGAAGGATGATTCCCTAAAAAAAAATCTTAAAAAACTATTATTACATAGTTCGGAATCTGAATCAGATTCTGAATATGACATTCATCAAGCTGCTATTCCTGATGGTGGTGGTGGGGTGGCGGTGGTGGTGGCGGCAGTGGTGGTGGTGATGGCGGTAGCCACGGCGGCTATGGTGGCAGTGGTGGTGGAGGCAGCGGTGGTGGTGGCGGCAGTGGTGGTGGTGATGGTGGTGGCGGCAGTGGTGGTGGTGGTCAAGTGAGAGTCAAGTAAGAATCATACTCTTTTTCTTCTTTCAAAAACTTGTTCCAATACGTTGGAGCAAATATTAGTTACTCCAAGATTTTGGATTCTAAAGCCATTTTGAATCTGGTTCACTCTAAGGGAGCTCGAATTGAACCGGGCTTATCGAACACGCTTCTACTCCAAAATAGCTCCCTAAGAACCAGAATCCATAGAATCTAGAATCCAAAATTTTATCAAACAGGCCCTAAGTGTGTGTGTGTGTGTGTGTGTGTGTGTGTGTGTGTGTGTTTTCATACGTGCTACTGATTGAGCTTTCAGAGTGGTGTTTTTATTCAACCGTTAACAAGAGTACTTGTCAACTTTCTTAAGGAAACGACTTCCCCCTTGCCCAAAATTGCAATCATTTTTGCAATACGTTAGGTTCATAAATCTGCTTATAAATATTTTAAACAAGGGATAATTTCAGCTATCACCAAAAAAGAATTGATTAAATCACTAAATCACTTATCACCCAAGTTATTTAAAAAAATCACCTACCACCCAAGTTAGACAAACGTTAGTTAATGGACTGACGGGAAAGAGTTGAAATTGTGTGTAGACGTTTATACCTTTTTCTTCTTCCTCTCTGTTTCTCGATAATATTTTATCAAAAAAAAAAAAAAATGTTTATCAAAAGTGAATTGATTGGTATCAAAAGTGAATTGATTGGTCAATAACTCCATCATCATCGTTGATTCAGTATACAGCGAAGTGAAGCACAATCTGCCCACGTCTTCACTCGCTTTCGAAGATATCATTAGACTTATGGAAGACAATTGAAGATAAGCGTGATGATCGTGTCACGTGTAAATTCCGATTTGGAACTTCGGATCCTCTTTCTCCTTTGTAACTTGCAATTCTGCCACTGTGCTTCTGGAAATCATATTATCTTGAAGCTATCTTTACCGCCTGGATTCCGATTTTACCCGATAGACGAGGAGCTATTGGTTCATTACTTATGCAGGAAAGTAGCCGGCC
Source organism: Protea cynaroides (assembly GCA_028583415.1). NCBI lineage: Eukaryota > Viridiplantae > Streptophyta > Magnoliopsida > Proteales > Proteaceae > Protea > Protea cynaroides. Next base: position 38,410,116 of record CM053267.1, read on the forward strand.
ATGATTTCTTGATTTGATTCTTAAGTACAAGAATTTCTCTGGTTTCACACCATTAAGAAAATTTCAAAGGGATAATTCTTAAAAGAAGAATTTATCCCCTAAAAGATGGAACCTTAGCCATGGTTAGTTTTGGGTTTGCGCCAAGTATTCGTCCAAACTTGGACTGCAACTCCAAAGCTCCACAGAGACTGAAAGACGTTAGAAGCCCTAATTACTAGAGAAATTGGGGATTTTAGATTTCCAATTTTGGAAGAACAATAAAAATTGAGGATTTTAGATTCTAAACAAAAAAGGAAAAGAGATAGGGTAAAAAAAAAGGGGGGTAAATTAGACTTTTTTCTTTACAATAAGGGTATTATTGTAATTCATGTATTTTCTAACGGCTAACATCAGCCACTAACGGTTCTGTTAGTTGTTTTTGGATCTTTTTGATAAACTTTTGTATAATTTGGGTGGTAGATGATTTTTTTTAAAAAACTTGGATAGCATGTGATTTGTCCAAATCTTTTTGGGTGGTAGGTGAAAATTTCCCTTTAAACAATTTCGTAGCTATAAAACATACATGTCTTTATTCCTTAATCATGCGAAACACACATAAAACCAGTATTTCTCACATTAATCACATAATCATAAGCAGCATATGATCTGCTCTGTGAAAACAGTCTACCTACAAGTAATGTGGAAGGGTCGTAGGCTGCGTTTGGTCTGTATTCTTGAAATACTTTCTTGGTAAAATATGCATTATAAGATTATCAAAAAGAGCATTTGCTATGCTTATCTTTCTTATGCTTCTCATTCTTGGGTCATGGAATGCGTTAGAGAACGTAGTCTTTTCTGGAACGTGCTCTTTAGCCTATTTTGCATTTTGAACCCATAACAAAAACGGCCTCTTATTAGCCGGCTCTCATTCAATTTTAGGAATGCATTCTTGTTCTTGGATCATAGACTGTGTTAGAGAATGCGCTCTTTAGCCCACTTTGCATTTTGAGCTCATAATAAAAATGTCTATGCTCTTTAGTAGATTCTCATTCAATTTTAGGAATGCATTCTCTGTTTTGAGAATGCATTTCTAATAATGCATAAAGTAGCATTATTATTTGTAATTCTATAACAATTCCTTCCTGACCAAGGTTTGAAACCCCAACTTAATTAATATTCAAACCGGTTTAGATGAACCATCACGTGGTCATGTTTTTTGGATGGAACTCCTATATACTAGTTGGAATGATGGAGCAAAGGTTATACAATAGAACCAACTGAGGTTGCAACAGGATTTGGTTGGGTTGGACTTTTTAAAATTTTAGACCAAACCTGAGTCCGCTTGGTTGGGCCAGTCCCGGCCTTGTCCTAATTCAAGGCTTGAAAACCTAATCCTAATTAGCCCTTAGGACCAAGCCGGGCTGACCTTGATTGGACCTGACCATAAGGAGGGGGAAGGGAGATGCAAAGATTGGGTCAAGTCGATGAGAAGAAGAAGAAGAAAGAACATGAGGAGGAAGAACAACAAGAGAAAAGAAAGAATAAGAGGAGGAAGAAGAACAAGAAAGAAGAAAGAACAGGAGGAGGAAGAAGAAGAAGACGACAAAGTTGGGTTGGGCAGGCTGAACTCAGCCCAAGGCCTCAACCCTAACCCAGCCCGACCCTAATTCAAGGCATGAAATTTCCCACCTTAACCTGCCCCCAATCAAGGTAACACAACCCAAGCCCTATATGGGTTTAGGGTGGACCAAGGCTGGCTTGGGCCGATAAGATCAAACTTGCACCCTTAGAACCTCCTATCAAATAAAAAAGAAATGATGGCATCCACTTTGAATTCAAGATTTTTAGAGAAAAGAGAGGTTTTGTGCATTTAAGGCATATGCCAAATATCAACCCCTTAAACAATTGAGCCCTCTCAGAGAAGAAGTGTTGGATTTGACAGTCCCTTCTTCATCAAGGACTCCTCCATAGCGGCTTATTTCCAAAGATGTATGGAAGAGAGTCTGGATTTGTAAGTTTTTACCTAAAATTAAATCATTCTTATGGAAAGCATGCAATCAATGCATAACCACTGGAGATGGGCTAATTCAGCGGAATATTCAGATCGATCATAGTTGTAAAAGGTGTGGGAATGAATCTGAATCAACCGAACATCTGTTCTTGACTTGTCCTTTTACCCAGGCGGTATGGTTTGGCTCATCATTATCCCACAAATTGTCAGTATCTGCTAGCATAGACCTTCCTCAATGGATTAACAATTGGTCTTCTCTCTTTATCACTTCTAGAACTGAGGCTAGGAAAACTTTTAGCTTAGCTACTTTTATCTGTTGGTATCTTTGGTGTGCCCAAAATGATTTTGTTTTTGAATCTCAAAGTTGGACTCCGGTAGAGCTTAAGGGTGTCAAAACTGGGCCCTGCCCGGTAACACGGACCGAGCCAGCCCGATATAACCCGAACCCAACCCGGACCGAGCCTTAATGGACAGGTTTTGGTCTGAGCTTGTAAAGTCCGACACCGTTTCAGCCCAAACCGAAAAAACCCAACCCGAACACCGGTAAGGTCCGTTCGGGCCCAATTTCTTAATTTTAATGGTTTTAAATTTTAATAGATTGTGTTACACTATTAGAGTTCACTTCATGATCTAGAAGATTATGTGAATCTATAGTTGAAAAGATTATGTTAATTGTTATAGTTTATTAAATTACATACATATGGAAGGAATAATGCTAATTTTATAGATAGAAATAATAAAATAGGCTATATAGTTTATATATAAAAGGGGCCCGATAAGCCCGATAAATCCGATCCAGACCGAACCAACCAGAAATCACCTCAATAAACCCAGCCCGATATCAAACCGACACCGGACCAGCCCGTTACTTATTGTGTCCAGCGCAGCCCACCCCAGCCCGAACTCTTAATGGACATGTTTTGGGCTGGGCTTATAAAACCCGACACCGGTTCAGCCCGGACCGAAACCGGCCCAGACCGGCCCGTTGACACCCTTAGGTAGAGGTTATAAAAAAAATTGAGATAGTTTTCACAGAATTTATGAATGTCAATGGGAAGCTAGATCATTCTTCCAGTTCATCAGCTATGCCTCCTTCAGAGATCTGGTTTCCTCCACCAAGAGGCTCTATAAAAATCAACATTGACGCCAGTCTTTCGTCAGATTTCAGTGGAATAGGAGTTCTTTTCTGGGACCACAAATGCCATGTTTTAAAAGCTGTTTCCTCCTTAGGCAAAGCTCTCGCCATAGAATGACGATCCAGTCGGCACTGAAATTTGGTCTAATCGATATTCAGATTGAGAGTGATTGTAAAGAGGTAGTTGAGATTCTGATTTCACAGAAGTCCAATTATGAGTTTTCACTGCAACCTATTGTTCATGTTATATTCTTATTGGTTGGTAACTTTAATTTGTGTTCTTTTTCTTTTATTCCAAGGGGAATTAATACTGCTGCTCATACCCTTATCGGGAATGCCTTAACCATTTCAGGGTTGATTGATTGACCATCTTCCACTCCTTGGCTTCATGAAGTTGCTTTAAATGATGTCTTGGCCTATTTCCAAATAAATGATCAATAGATTTTCTATTACCAAAAAAAAAAAAAAACAATTGAACCCTCCCTAACATCTTTATAAGAAGCAACATGCTTCCTTAAAAATAATAATAATAAAATAAAATAAAATAAAATGTTTCCTAGTTCCTACCCAAATAGACTAATATTGTTTGTCTAAGATGTTTCCTAGTCCCTTACTGAAAATATTTTCCCAATATCTGATCTTGTCTTTTAATTACTAAAAAAAAAAAAGGAATATCTTTCAATTTAAGTCTTTCCTTTATTCTCAGGTGTCCTGAATTCGTTGCTTCTTGTCTCTTCCTTTTCCCCTTGTTTGTTGAATTTCATATCAATACATCCACATGAATCAACTGTTTTAGGTTTACTATAGACAGCAACATAGCTACTAGATGAAGGATTCCATTAATACCCCCTCAAGTAATGAGCTGTTCCCCCTGACCTAATCAGTGTGACAGGCTCTAACTAATCCTAGCCTTCTCTTTTTATCTTTTTCTTTTGTCAAACATTTGATTTTCACCGACTTTGGCATAACTGTAAAGAGGTTAATATTTATATAGCCATGATCTTAACCAACTTCTTTACTATATTTTGTTTATTGAATTTTGTAGCTTTTGGGACCCTTAGTTTGGTCAAGCTTATCTCTCGATTGCATTAATATATTTTATATAAATTATGCTATTTAATTAATGGGTTTGGCTAAATGTCACTGACCCAATGGCAAAATTTTGTATTACTGATTCCTTTTAATATATACTCATTGGGCCATCACGGACACCATAATACACAAGGAGGTTCAGACACTCGGTGACAAGAATAGTTGTCTCCTACCTGGGTAACGACTAACTTTTTCCTCAACTAATTGATTGATTTTGCTTAATATTAAGTTCTCAAACTACCTACCCAACATCAAATAATCTAATTGTAACTATGGAAGATCAGGTTCATGGCTGCTCATGTACTAGGTTCAAACCTGTGTCTGGAATGTAAAATGTTAGCCAGATGTACTCTACTTTCTTGGACAGTAAGGAAAGATTTCCACCAAAAATATTGGTATGAATCATCCTGATCACATACAAGATGGTAAGTAAATTGAGCAAAATGGTAGTGGGTTTGTTGAATATACTGGTACATATTACTCCAATACAACCATAATAATGGTAGTGGGTTTGTTGAATATACTGGTACATACTACTCCAATACAACCATAATAAGGTGATCTAGTTACAAACCCCTCTGTATAGTGGGTGCAACGGTTCTCGACTTTTGGCATACGGTCAGAAGAGAGAGAGAGAGAGAGGTGCTGGGAACACCTCAGGATTTTGTGACATATTATTGCAAGAACAGGTAATATGTTGATTACCTTTTCTTTTGGACTGTGTAGACTTGGCTTGATAACCTGCTCCATATTGACTTGTTCCTTCTGAGTTTTGGGTGAGATAATCAAATTTATAATCATGATGGATTTGCTTGGTCCTGTCACTATGTACCAGACACATTTCAATGCTTAATTCTGTATTAATCGTCAATATGTATCAGTCAAAGGGATAAAAGGATAAAAAAAGCAGCCATGTTTTGAACTTTCAAATGCTGCATGTGAAAAATAATTGAAGGAAAAGAAGAAAAGGAAGATGGTAGATGGGTTGATGAACAGAAAGCTTGGGATAATGTAAGTTATTGGCGCGTAAGACCAAGATATTAGAATCTTTCTTTCATAATTAGTCCCATTAAGACAGGCTTTAACTAATATGATTATTTATATGCCAATAGAATATTTAGGATTATAATATACCAAAGTTCTATTGTAAAAGAATATGGCAGTTAGCTATGACAATAGAGGTTTGCCACTTTAATTCAAATTATTTGAAGGGCTATAAATATTCTTGCATGGTTGTGGTATTGTTCTTCAGTACTCAGAGATTTCTTTCAAACCAATTACAGCAATGAGAATCATGGGTTGTTCTGCAATTATAGTCCTGAGTGTTTTAGGCTTGCTGGGTTCTTCTCTAGCTGATCTGCAGTTGGATTTTTATGCCAAAACCTGCCCAAATGCTGAGAAGATTGTACTAGATTATGTTAAAAAGCATATCCCAAATGCTCCATCTTTGGCTGCACCTTTGCTGAGAATGCAATTCCATGACTGCTTTGTTAGGGTAAGTGTCCTTTTTGTTACAATACTTTTTGGTTTTCCATGTTCATGTCTAGACTTTAATCTTTTGTTTCTACCACCTTGCATTTCCTGTATGTTTTGAGAATTTGGAGGTTAAGAGCACCTGCTTCCTTTTCAGGGTTGTGATGCATCAGTGCTCTTGAATTCTACATCCAGTAACCAAGCTGAAAAGTCTGCAGTTCCAAACCAGACTCTCCGAGGCTTCGGCTTCATTGATGGAGTGAAAAGCTTGTTGGAGGCTGAGTGTCCTGGTGTAGTTTCTTGTGCTGACATTATTTCTTTGGTTGCAAGAGACGCAGTCGTCACTATAGTAAGTGTTGAGTATATATATTTTTTGAGTCCTTAAAAGTTCGAGCTTTTAGGATAAGCGGTTTCAACACGATATCAGAGCAAAGGAGGTCGAGCTTCTCATGTTAAAAATATACATTATGAACCAGTTTCTTGTAATAATTTCTTCTTTTGCTGCAACAACAGGGAGGACCCTTTTGGGAAGTTCAAACTGGAAGAAGGGATGGACTCATCTCAAATGCTACAGAGGCTTTAAATAATATCCCTGCTCCAACTAGCAATTTCACCACCCTAGTAAGCAAGTTTGCTAACAAAGGACTTGATATAAAAGACCTTGTTCTTCTATCTGGTAAGTTTGACACAGTAAATAGCTCCTTTTGTTTAAAATGATAGAAAAGAAAATTTTTATATGGAGGAAAATTTAACATCTCTCATCAATTCCATTATCTCAGGTGCCCACACAATTGGTATTGCTCACTGTAATCAATCATTCGCGGCCCGCCTCTACAATTTTACAGGCCATGGTGGTGAAGATCCATCTCTAGATAGTGAGTATGCTGTTCATCTGAAAGCAAAGTGCAAGACTCCACTTGATAACACAACAATATTTGAGATGGATCCAGGAAGTTTCAGGACATTTGATCTCAGTTACTACAAATATGTGCTTAAAAGAAGGGGTCTGTTTGTGTCTGATGCAGCTCTGATCACAAACTATAACACAAAGTCTCAGATTATTCAGCTTACAGAGGGCCCACTTTCTAATTTCTATGAAGAGTTTGGCAAATCCATGGTGAAGATGAGTTTGGTTGGTGTTAAGACTGGATCATCTGGTGAGATTAGGAAGCATTGTGCAGTGTTGAACAGTTAAGCTCTGGTTCTAGTTTTGTTCTTCATGGGTTTCTTTGGAATTGTGGTTTGTGATAATAAAAGAGATTTTTTTTTTCATTTAGAGATTCTGTTCATGGGACAAATCGTGTGTATTAAAATTTTGAGAAATTAAAATAATAAGCCTGCATGTGGTTGCTACCGTCAATGAAATTATTCTATTTGAATTCCCATCACTTATGCTTTAGGTAACGCTTTAAAGTGAGTCTGCTGGTTTGTTGATTGAAAAAAAATATAGAAATGAGGCCGTTGTACCATCTCAGTAATGTACTATTTTTTATAGTATTTGAAACTCTTTAATTTCATAAAATTTTTTATGTACAAGTTGGCATCTGTGCTGGCTTACAACAAAAGAAGACTCAAGTTTGAATCTCATCGGTTGCAGTTCACCCGTCGCGCATACTGATATAGAACACCCTACTCTTTGACAATTGTTTTGCTTTTTCCATTACAGGCATTTAATGAATTTCATACATATTTCTTATCAAATTCACGATGGTCCGAAGGTTTGCCGAGGTTCATTGTTGTGCTTACAAACGAGGCTACGAGAATACGATGCTATGAACGCCCTCTCACCTGAGGTTGTGAAATAACAAACCTGTCCTGATCATTTTATAGCCCCATATGAAAGGCATAAGGGAATGCTGCCGGGCAATGCTCCTTCTCCCCAATAATTCATGCCTGGCCTGGCCTGGCCAGGCCAGCCATCGGTCTTGCATTGACATCAAAGAAGCCCAGCCCAGCCTAATCTTATTCTGGGCTTGGAGGATAACTTAATAATGTTTTGGGCCTAAATTGGGTTGCTGATTGGAGCCCAGACTGGAGCCAAAATCAGACCATCTTCTAGAGTTTTGGCAATGCCAATGTCTCCAACCTCCGACCTCATGAGTGATGAGCCGACGCCTGCACTCAATTCTTCGGCTGCCTACCAACTGCGCTAGCAGCGGTTGTCTACTTTTAGTGGGCTTGGGCTGCATATTGTGGACTGGTTTTAAAGTCCATTAATTACGGGTCAGGCTTGAGTCTTAGAAATAGTTCAGCATACCGATGGTGCCTTGTGCTTTGGATGCTGATTGGACCATTATTTTCTATTAATAATGGGTTTATCTGTTGGGTACATCCATATTGAGTCCAGATCCATGGGAGTATTGAAATTGAACCTATATGGAAGATGTGAGCCCATATGAAAGTGAACCTATTTTGTGGAAAAGTAGAAGAGTGATTTGAAATTCAAACTTTGAACTAAGTTTTAAGTGAGTCGATGCCAAATGAAAAGATTTGCTTTTGGAAAAAATAAAGATGTATTAATTCTTTTTAGGAGAGAGAATTAATGGATTTGTAGAGAATGAGATGGTTTTGTTGGAGATGAAGAAATATAGAATTTCAACAGATGTTCTACCTCTCGTTTGGGGTCATTCTACCTCTCATTTGGGGTCATTCTATAAGCCAATGTTTAGCAATCTCTCATGCTATTATTATAACAGGCATACCGTATCAGTAAGTTGTGTTTTCGGTTGTTTTCTCCTAGCTTCTGAAAGATAATTTTGGAGCTTTTAGAGGTAGGAATGAATTGATGATTGTTCTTCTGAGGTAACAGTGTATTCTCTCTAAGTGATTGTGTTGCTTACTGAGTTCTGTCATTCATGGTGTAAACCTAAAGTTTTGGCAAAACTTGAGAAAGCAAAACTTATATTCCTTATTTGATTATAGTGGATTCCTCTCGGAGTTGCACCATGGTTTTTCCCTTTCACATTGAAGAATTTTCCATGTTAACAATTGGTGTTGTGGTTGTATTTGGTAAATTGTTTATTTGTTTGTTTCTATTTTATTTTTTAGTTTGATATCCTTTGATTCACACATAAACAGAAAGTGTTTGATACCCAACAAGTGGTATCAAAGCACTTGCATGGAGGGGAGAATTGTTTGGGGTTCCATGCTACTATAATAATCCAACATCGGATGTGAGTAACCCAATGTGGAATCATATAAAGCCTTGGGCACCCTCTCCTTATTAGCTAGCTTTTAGGGATGAATTCTACCCAAATCCTAATAGAATGATTTATAAACTGGTGGTGTGGAATGTTCTCTCATAATTTAGTATCTTATGGGTAGTTAATCCATGTAACAATAGATTGTGATGTTTTATCTCATAAATCACCTTATGAACTTTTGTTCCAAAAACCTCCTTCATATCTTCATTTTCAGGTTTTTGGCTGCCTTTGTATTGTTAAAAATCTCACTCCTAAAAACATAAATTTGATGCTCGGTCTTCTCCCTGAATTTTTATTGGTTACCCTCTTAATCAACATGGATATCGTGTGTTTAATCTTGCGATAAACACTGTTTTTACTAGTAGAGATCTGATTTTCCATTGATGTATTTTTCCTTACAAATCTCCTCTTCATGACCCTGTTACTGTTTCTGTCATATCAGTTCCCGAGCCACCTTCCATCCCATATTCTCTTTCCATTCCAGAATCTATTTCTAATATTTCTGATTATGTAGTCCACCCTATACAGACACATGAAATTTCCGAAACAGTTTCTGCAAACCTTCCCTTGGTTCGTTGTTCCACTCAAACTAGCAAATCATCCTCTTTATTACTGGATTTTGTCTGTACAACTGTTATTCAATCTTCCCCATCCCTCGCAACTGTCGATACAGGTAATCCTTACCCCATTCATTCTTTTATTTTTTTTTCATGAGACTTGTCCTTCTTACAAAACTTTACGTACTGATCTATGCAATGATGTTGAGCCTCGTTTAAATTCCCAAGCCCATAAAAGCACATTATGGTGCAAGGCTATGGATGAAGAAATGTCGGCCTTGACTGACAACAATACATGGACCATTGAACCATTACCTGCGGGTAAGCACCCCATTGGCTGTAAATGGGTTTATAAGATAAAGCACAAGGCTAACGGTTCAATCAAACGCTATAAAGCACGCTTGGTTGCCAAAGGGTACACCCAACTGGAGGGTTTTGATTTCCATGACAGTTTTGCGCCCGTCACAAAATTAGTATCTATTAGATGTTTAGTAGCCCTAGCCACTTCCAAACAATGGCCTATATTTTAGTTGGACTTCAAAAATGCATTCCTACATGGGGATCTAGATGAAGTGATTTACGTGTCCCCACCACCTGGTTATCTTCACAATGGTAAACCCCTAGTGCCTGGCGTGGCTTGTCATCTACAAAAATCTCTTTATGGGCTTTGACAAGCCTCATGGTAGTGGTTTCGAAAATTGGTTGATGCCATTTTATCTATGGGCATTACACAGTCTTTGTCTGACTCAATACTATTTACGTACATCAATGGTCTCACACAGACGTTTATACTAGTTTATGTTGATGATATCCTTCTCACCGGTATTGATCACGCCCATTTATCCAAGACCAAAGCCCAATTACAACTTCACTTTCAAATTAAGGACTTGGGGAACTGACATATTTCTTGGGCATTGAGGCAGTATCCATTCCAGATGGTTTACTATTGACCCAACAAAAATACGCTTTAGATATTTTATCGGATTTTGGTCTTCTAGGAAGTAAGCATGTGCCTACACCCATGGAACAACATCAAAAACTCACCACTGAAGATGGCACCTTAATTCATGATCCGACTTCATGTCAGCGGTTGATTGGATGCCTGATTTACCTCACTATTACCAGACCCGATATATGTTATGCTGTTAATTTGTTGAGTCAGTTTATGCATGGACCAAGGGATACCCATCTACAGGCTGCACATCGTATTGTTCGTTACATCAAAGGCATTTTGTCCTTTGGGCTTCATATGTTGTCTACCTCTAAGCCCATTATCTCTGGCTACTGTGATTCTGATTGGGCCAGTTGCCCAATCACTCGTTGTTCTACATCTGGTTATATTACCTTTTATGGGGATTCCCCTATTTCCTGGCGCACTTAGAAGCAATCATTGTCTCCCGGTCTTCTGCTGAGGCGGAATATCGTGCCTTATCCAACCTTACTTGTGAATTAGTATGGATAAAAGGATTGTTCATTGATTTGGGACTTCGACATCCGTTTTCGATGGATGTTTTTTGTGATAACCAAGCAGCCTTACACATTGCTACAAACCTAGTTTATCATGAGCGCACCAAACATATAGAGATAGACTGTCATTTCATTCGTGAGAAAATTCAGAAAGGTTTCATTTCACCTTGTTATATCCGTGCTTCTCTACAACAGGCTGACTTATTCACAAAAGCCCTAGCTCATGGTTCGTTTAAGACTTTACGCAGCAAGCTCAGTTTTCGATCGACATCTACGTCTTTGCTTCAGGGGGGTTGTTAAATATAAAGCCCAACCCAAACAGGCCCATATTGAATGGCAATATAGTAATATTTCTTCTTTCTGTTTCATAGTATAAATGTAACATTATTCTTCACTAATCAATAATTAAGAAAGTTCTCAGCCTCTATCTGATATGAACCCGTATCAGAATGACTACTTCGTGGGTAGTCGGCCTCCTAGAAGAAGAAGATTAGGGAAGAAATTGGTTTGTAATTGCTTGTCTGGTTTTCTATTCTCTCCCCATTTTATAGTCTTTTATAATTCTAGAAGCTACTATTCAGTTACAATCCTACGATTATTACATCTCTTTCAATGTCATCTGTAATATGATCGTAACATTACCATCCCCATAGATGAGAACCTTTGTCCTCAAGGTTCTGCTGAGGTTGTTGGAGAAGCTTTTTTTCAAGAATGCTCTTCTGACAACATCTAGCTTAGCTTCCTCATTACAACATCTAACTCGACTTCCTCATCTCCTAGAATTATAGTTTCCACTCTCCCACTCAGGTCACAAAGTGTATGATTCTTTATAATATTCTCAAGCCGCTCTCCACGGGCTGTACCAATGCCCATAACACCTAGAAGCAGGCCCATGAGCTAACAACATCTAGAAAGGGTAAATTGCACCAAACAAGAGGTGTGGGGCCCAGGGCAAATGGATTTGATGGATTTAAAATGATAATGAAATCTGGTTTGTTATGAGCTTGAGGTATGACTGTTTAATGCACGGGAGGACAGTTATATTGTTTTTTTAAATCAGAGAAGGAGCCTTCTAGAGGAAGCCTTCTGCCTCTAAATGTTCACCAGATTTGAATGCGAAAGAGAAAGTTGAATCTGTAGATTGCAGTATTGAGCCATCTGGTTTGAGGGGGAACTTCTTAAATAGAGTTTCTTCGAATGAATCGAAAGACTGTTCATCAGACCTGACTCGAGCGGCCTCCAATCTTGCAAAGAAGATAACCAATGATTCACCATAGAAATCACAGAGATGCTGGTGGATTCAATCAAGATCTCCGACCTCCTCTGTTGGGGTACAATTTTCGGAGGGGGCCATGGCGGAATCAACTTGGGAATCCAGGAACTGAGGCGGTTACAAGTAACATCGAATTTTTCTTCCTCTATAAATCGCCATCGGTGGAACTCGTTGTCGTCACCACTGCTGTAGACAAGAATAGGAAAGGAGGCGGTAGACTGTATGCAAGGGAGAACCTTGGCATACCCGGCTGAGATGGGATCAACAAGACAAAGGTGCCGCGAGGTAACAACACTCCCAAGAAGCACAATGAGATCGATGCCACTCCTCATTCTAGAGGCATCACCATGAATACTGCCCACGTCGAGTACGAGATCGAGAACCTTGGCTATGCTGATTACTTCAAGAACATGATCACTGGTGTGGCTCAGATAGATGGTGTCATTCTTTTCGTCTCCGGCGTCGATGGTCCTATGCCCCAGTCCAAGAAGCACATTCTTCTTGCTAGGCAGGTCAGTGTTCTCAACTTGGTTGTCTTCCAAGTCGATGACAATGAATTCCTCCAAGGCACTAGATGGTTAGAAATGGCCCTCCAAAAGAAGATCCGATCGGTGAAGGAGCGTTGCATGGTCGTTGTTTGAAGGCGGCCCGGAGACACAGAGGTGGAGGACGAGCATGAAGGCCCTCGGTCTTCCTTAGATTGGTTTTACTTATTTCGCTTGTAATTAAATATTATTTAAATTTTGAGGGATGTGGAATAATGGGTTTATTTATTTTAATTTATCATTTAGTGGAGGTTTTTTTGAAAAAAATAATTTCTTGGTATAGAATTTTTAATAGATTAGCTTGTTCGGGGATGATTGGTTGACACGGTTTTCGAGAGAACTTGCTCCCGATGCAAGAATAGCGGCCCAAAAGGGCTGGCCGTGGTGAAGTGCGAAAAAGAAGCGCAGAACTTGCCGAGAGCGGCTGCGAAACGGCGAAGACACTGGAATCGAAGAGTCGCTCGCAGCATCAGTGTTATCGTCGGTGAAGAACAGGTATGGATCAGTTTCAGATTCAATTTCTGATTGAGGTTGGGATTGATATTCCGCCACCGTAGACATTTGTGTAAACTTGGACACGGTACCCTGGTGATCGTCACATTCGGAAGTGCTGAATTGTACCACCAATGCTTGAGTGAATTCCGACCACGTGGAAGTGACGCATCGACTGGAACCAAGAAAGTGCCTTACCGTCCATGTGGAAGGACGAGATCACCAAACATTGGTCGTTGGCTGCTCAGTGATAATTGAAGAATCAATTCGCCTTTGATATCCGGCCTACGGGATCCACTCCATCAAAGCGGAGAAGGTTTAGTGGAATGGTGTGGGAAAGAGTTCGTTCAGCTATAGAAGTCTCTGAAAGCACCAATGATATGAACCCATATCAGAATGACTACTTCGAGGGTAGTTGGTGTAAGACCCGTATCGAATTAATCGGTCTTACCATGTTGTACCAGGTCTACCTATCATGGTCGAACCAAGTGAACCCAGTGCGTGAAGAAACCACAAGACCAAGTATGAAATATAACTCAAAAACAGTCAAATATGAGTGTGGTTGCATGCCTAAAAGGTGTGACCGATCCCACTTCAAAAGAGTCCAACCCATGATTTTTTGGTCGTGAGGTCGCACGTTTTAAAACGTAGGGTCGCAGTATGTCCGACCCTACATGCGACCCTACATCCTAGGGTCTCATGTTTTAAAAAATGTAGGGTCTCAGTACGTCCGACCCTACGAAAACAGTACAAACCGAAAATTAGGAAACATTCCTAATTCGAATGGGGTCTTTCCTAAACTCATTGGGACTTATTATGGAGGGTTTTCCTCTATAAATAGGACGTCCCTTAGCCTCTTTCACTCCTTTACAACCCTAATTGAAAGTGAGAGAAAGAGAAAAAAAAAAAAAGAGAAGAAGAGAAGGAAACTTGAAGAAGAAGACTAAGGAAGAGAAAGAAACTTCAGAGAAATCTCTGAATAAAGGTATGAACCTAATTCCTTACATGAATAAGAGATCCTAGAATAGTTATGAAGAACATAGGATTAGGAGGAACTCAAATCATCCATCCATAGACAAGTTCCAAGAGATTTCATGGACGAAATTGTTATGAACAATTAACAGAGTAAAACTTAGAGTTTTGAGTCATAGAACAATCTTAGAATGGACCATGAAAGTAAGCCAAATGATCAAAACATGAAAGAATGAACTTTAGAATGAAAGGTCGACTCAGAATACGTGTGGTCGCACGTAGGGTCGAATGATAACCGACCCTACGAGACCACATGATCGACCACATACCCTTGGAAAGTCCCAGGGAGGGTGTGGTCGCACGTAGGGTCAAATGGTATCCGACCCCACGTCCGACCCTACACCCTAGGGTCGCAGAAACTGCTACCCTAGGTGCTACCCTACCTACGACCCTATGATTTCAGTTAGTCTAAATTTTTTTAGAATTAATTCTAATTAAAATCTATTGACTTGTTAGGTATTTCTACTGATTTAAAAGTGATTCATAAAGCTTGAACGATGATCTACACTCAATCAAAGGTCCTAAACTAATTGGCTAATAATAAACTATTTTCGTTTATTGAGTCTAATACTATGAATGATTCTATGTTTGTATGATTGTAATGTGCATATCACATGTCATCCACTATTCATGTTAAAATTGTTCATGCATATTTAATTTCGTTTATTATAACATGATGATGATGATGATGATGCTAGGAATAGACATATGAATGTATATGTGTGGTTAGTGTACTTGATGCGAGTGAAGCATCAGGGGGAGGATGTGACACTGTGGTTCATCTTGGTTACCAGACTTTCTCTATTTCTACTCAAGTCTTGTCCACTAACATCGTCGTATCGCCATTACTTTAGCAGAACTATTACGTCGTAGGGCATCAGGGGAGGTGGTCTCGGACCGTATAGTCTCTGACTCTGCCGGGGGGCTTAGCTCTATCTCTATGGACGTATTGAGGGATGCTGGGGTGAGGCTTTGGATACACTGTTTGACATTATGATTGGTTAGTTGCGAGTCCAGTTTGCAAGCCCTCGCCAACAGGGACTTACGTGTTGGTATGGCCACAGCATCAGGGGAAGTGTGATGCGGTGCGATCCTAAGCACTTTAGCTCTATCTCTATTCCATGGTGGGTGCATGTGGGGGCGACAATGGTGTTTGATCCATTGGACAGTTCCTCACATTCGTGTATAGAGGTGCGACGGTCACTTATCCTTTCTATAGCACATTGCAAACTTATGAACCAGACCAAAGATATGAATTGAATGCATACATATGTTTGTTGCATTGTTTTGTTTACTCACTAAGCTCAAGTTGGAGAGCTGACTCTCGCACACGCAATTCTTTTTAGTTTCTAATGTTACAGGTATTACAGTTGAAGATTATATCGACACGTCAACATATGAACATGTGGCGGCTATGATGAATAAGCTGTGGAGGACTATTGTAATTCGTTAAGCGAGCGTTTCAATTATGGATACGCTTAGTGTTTAACTTTCGTATTTGGATATTGAAATATGTATTAAATTATGTTTTGGTTACTTGGAAATAAATAGAATATTAATTATTTATCATGACTAGACCTCAGTTCATTATCTGTAAGATTTTCACTATTTACTTTATTATCTTTGATTAATGTGAAATGTGTTTTGGATTAACATGATGGGGATAGTCTATTCGAGATCCTGGTTGAACCGTTAGTTTATTGACGGTTCGATCATCACACCATTCTGGTTGGTACAGAATTGGGGTGTGACAGTCGGCCTCCTAAAAGAAGAAGATAGGGAAGAAATTGATTTGTAATTGCTTGCCTGATTTTTTATTCTCTCCCCATTTTATAGCCTTTTACAATTTTAGAAACTACTATTTAATTACAATCCTACGGTTATTACATCTCTTTCATGCCATGTGTAATATGATCGTAACATTTGGCAATATTATGATCCCACATTGGAATCTCATACCTACCAAGTATGGTCTAAGTCTTGGGGTTCTCCCACCTAATAGACTAGTCTTTTAGGTTGGACTTTCCCTTGGGCTTGAATTGTAACACTATCTCTCGGTTTGCGTTTCTGAAGTTTAACAACAGCTAGACCACCAACGGTTGAACCCTGATTACAACAACATTGAATAGAACCAAGTCCAGTGGGGACCAAACGACCACTTGAATGATCTAAGTAACTGAATTAGGGACCACCAAGAAATCCATACATAGATCGAAAACGATCATACTATACTCTGATTCGTGAACTCTTCAAAACAAAAGATTCACCAAATGGAATGTCATTAGAATGACACCTCTTTTCTTCTCCATCACTATTAGTTATTTATTATCCTCCGCTAGATGTATGTCTCTGGTTTTCCAGAAAAAGAGAGAAGGACTCCAGATGAGGATAGAATGAACCAAGCCATTTCTACATCTCTTTCTGCATGTGCAGCCCGGACCACTGAAGATCCAGTTGATAGCTTTGGGAGGAGGATCGCGCTTGTGGGACATCTGTTGTTGGTTTGCACTTAAAAGTCAATGCTAAGTTGAAGCTCACATATAGTGTCAAAGGGGAAAAAAAACAATATCATAAATGGTGGATCCTTGTTTGCTAGTAAATGGTTCTCTTTCTCTCTCTTTCATTCCTTTATGTGAAATCTCAATGGTTGTTTCATTTGTAGGGTCCATCGTTGTCTGCAAGCACATTGGCTATCATCTTTGACATTGGTCTACACTTGTATCTTCCACCCTTGTTTACAAGGAGTAGATTACATTAATGAATATGTTATTGTGAAATTTGGTTTTGTATTAAGTTAGGAGGTACTGTTTAATCCGCCATGTTTTTCGGTGATCTTGTTCTTTATAGGGTGGACTGAGGGTTGTAAGAGGCAGGAGCCCCCTACCCGAAGGAGGTTTAGGGCATAGTTCTTACACAAATTTTCTTAAGGTGGTTTTACTATAAGCAGTTTTGTACTTTTAGGGGGTTTAAGGTTTCTCTATATATATGGTGTAATATCCTAAAAAGTGTGATGAGGATTTGTAATTCTTCATTGAAATAGTGGATGTAACCCATACATCTTATTTGGGTGAACCACGTAATTGTTTTGTTCTGTTTTCTCTTTCGTTTTTTCTTTTGCTATTGTTTTTCCATTGCGTAGTTTATTCTTAACAATAACGCAGATGCGCATGTAGTGTAGCCCAACCTATGAGCTTGCATCAAATTCTATCGCTTGAAAATTCAAAAGTAAATAAAAATTAGGAGGGATTTTTTTTTCACCGCGAGTGAAGAGGATCCCACCACTGAGATTTCATCATTATTCTTCCTTATTGAACAAATGGTCAAAATATCCTTCCCGCTATTCCAGGTTTAGGAATGTAAACAGATTGAATACGATTCTAATGTGACCTTATCCGAATACACTATTAAACAGATATGAATGTCGAATCCAAATCTTCAACTACCTATTTGTATCCCTATCAGAGGTAATCCCAATCAAACACCAGATCGAACCCCTGGATGATCTACACATTAACCATGGCTGAAGAAAAACTTGTCCTAAAAGCCATCTTTTGTTGGTGGATCCATGCCACCCATTAAAAGGTTTTTAAAGTTCTGATATCTCTTAGTAATCCTTTTAAGTTCTGGTTATAATTCAGCCACGTGGAATATGTTAGCGTAAACCATCTACTTATTAGGAGGGTTCAAATGATGAGTTTGTTGAATTGATTACTAAACGATTGATGTCTTTAATGGGTGTGGACTCATGATCAAGACGGATGTGCTGGATGATGATAACACATTAACACCAACTTTATCAAGAACTCCCTAATCTCTTCGCTTCCTAACCCTCTCGTGTCAATCATTGATTGGTCCTGTAGATCACCATGAGGCTTGTGATGCGGATTACCTTAGTTTTTGAGCCACCCAATCTAATTAGGTTGATAAAATTATGGGAGAGAATAGGGGAAGATAATGAGAGTGTGGGAGCATCGTCTTAGGTATGTCATCCGTTGATATATATCAGTATTGACAGTGATTGATGTAGATACATGGTCGATAAAAATTGGATGACTGAATTGGAATAGGTATTGATATTTTACTAATAGTTGGCTGATACTGATTGATACCCGCATCAGCATAATAATGGATACTTTCCGACATCATGAACTAAAACCGTGTGGGGGAAAAAAGAAATGTAAAAATTATTGCTTACAAACAATTCCATTCTTTACTCGCGATCGTCGTGCTATGGTTTCTAGAAGTGATAAGCTGTTAGACTATGTTTGGAAACCAAGAAAAGAAAATAGAAGAAAAAACTTATTTGAAACAAAGGAACTTAAGAGAGAGAATTTATCATTACTCTTATTTTCTTATGTTTTTCTTTTCCATCATCCAATCATAACGATGAGAAGAAAGTTTACCTTCACCTATAATGAAGAGACACCACATCATATACTGATGTTGTAATAACGATCTCCATGTCTAAACTACTCTCCATAATATTCTTATCCCCAAAATCCTCTTTCAAGGCTACAACAGTTTGAGTGAAGAGATTAGGATGAAGGCTCTCTTTGTTACTATTTATATTTATGTTTATAAATTATTATAATAAATTATTTATAAAAATAAATTATGAATAATAAATCATAACCACTTAATACCATTAGACATTAAGAAGTAATAATAGATTATCACAATAATGAAAAACACATTTTAATCTATCTGTAGATTTTAGATTATATTAATTTATTTTAAATATAAATAAATATCATAAATCATACCGAACAACTATGTATATTATAATATATTATATAATTAATTCCATAATATATAGCAAAGAGAGCCAAAGATAAACTTCTCTCAATCATTGAGTGAAATAGCAAGTAAAAGATTTATAAAAAGAAAAAGAAAAAGAAATAACAAGTAAAAGGGTTGAAAGGAAAAAGATAACAAGAAACAAGAAAATAAAATTTGAAAAACGAGAGTTAAAGATTAAAACTCCATAGCCCGTGGTTAGGACTGGCTATCTATAGGGTTTTAATGACAAGATAGAAACCATTTTTTTGGCTGGGTATTAAATTCATCCTCTTTCATCTTGTACAGTCTGTTCTATTTCAATAAAATATCAGAGGTGGAATGTGTGGTGGTTGGCCCAAATTATCTGCCGCTTGGCATATTGGATGGAACAAATTAAGTTAAAGATAACCCCAAATTCCGTACTTAGAATGTCTGGTTGTGGTCGAAAAGGATTTGTTTTGACTTGCGTAAAATTTTACATGCTCTATTTCAAATGTTAAAAAATTTTGGGAAAGCCATTTGTGCCTTGAACTGTGACTTAATTTCAATTCTTATCTTAAAGTTTCAGACAATTATTCGTATTTTTCCAAATTTCAAAACCTTGTTACATACAAACCTAATCCGTTAACTAATTTCTATTAATCAATGATGTCATATTGTCCTCATAAATTTTATTAACAAAACTACCCTTGATGGAACAATGAAATATCATTGTTGTTCTTATTGGAACATGGAATGTCATTTTTGCTCTCGTTATTTTCCCCAATAATTCTACAACGCGACAACCTGAACCATTACACTACTAGAGAAATCGTCATACAGAGCAATGAGGTGAGGGATTCTCAAGACCAAGGTGTTTGAGAGGGTGGAGAGGGAGAAGATTGTGATCATCCATTAGAGCCTGTCGTTCCTAGTGAAATTGGTTCAAATGCCTAGGACCACCAGCAAGATTATCTTTTGTATTGTATTGGCAGTGATGAAGCGAAATTTCATGGCATAAGGATCGTTGGTAGAGATGAAACGAATGAGAGAAAAAGGACTGTGAAGACGGCCACAAAGTAGTTGATGTTGAAGCACTGGTCCGGGGTGAAAAGCTTCCACCACCGAACTGAAACGTAGGCCAAGATCTAGAATTCTCTCTCCTAGAGGACACGATTGATGCAGTTGTATTGGGGAACTGTTCCATGATCTGCAACTTGGTTCTACGGTATTTGGTAGCGTGTTGAATGTACCAATTTAATTAAATATTTCTTTACTGGCCTGATTAATAAACTGTAAATAGGATAAGCAAAGGTCAATCCCACAGAAATGAATTGATTAAAATTTATATTCTAGTCAAACTAAATATACTAATTAACGCTAGATAAATACAATAACGAAGGAGAATTTAGTTGTTTGAATCAAATTGAAAGTAAACAGACAGAATTTAAATAGAAAGATAATTAGATGAGAAAATTCAGTCATTGGTTCAATATCCACCCACACATACAATGAGTAAAATTAATTGTAATGTTAATTCTCTTCCTTCCAATTAGAATTAAAGACCTTAGATAACAATAAGCTCTGTTACCTGAGTTTTTTCTTAAGTACCTCAATTGAAACAAGCTCTTCAAAGAAATCTAATCATTGAACAACACTGAATAAGCTCTCAATGTCTAATTAAATGGTAGCATTAAGAGGGTGAAAAATAGATCAATCTAAGCAACAATCACACACAAGTGGGGATTATTTAACTAAGGTTATATTATTCATAATGATGAGTAAAAACTTGAACATAATCATCTACCACTGTTTGCTACTTGTGATTAAAATCAGGACGATTACGTATCACAGATTGTAGATTTAGCAATTAATATTAATCTAACCAATTCAACAGGTCATTACTGGATTATTCAGACAAATATCATAATTAAAGAGAAAAGAATAACATAAGCAATTCTAATAAAAGAGAGAAGAAGAACAACGTTACTGAATTGAAATTACACCATTGACATGAGTTTGGGCTTTAAAATCCCTTTGAACTGAATAAGAAAATTAACTAAACATTACAATCATTTCAGAGATAGAAAAATTTTCAGCAAAAGAGAGAGAGATTTTATCTTAACACTAATGTTTTACATATAAAACATGACAATCATTTGTGGCTTATAACTCCTTCTTTGTGTATGATTCATTCTTTATGTAGGAGTTCTTCTCTATTTAGAATTTTGAAATTGTAAAGTCTTCTTTTCTTATTTGGAGTCTTCTATTATAGGTTTAGATTTCCTAACTTGATTAGGAGACTCTTTATGGAATTTACATCTATCGTTGAATGCTTTAATCAGATCAGAGGGCTACTCCAATTCGAATTCGATTAGATTTTCGTATCAGACTTCTTTGAAGTGACATTTGGAGACCCAAACGAACTCGAATTTGTCTCCATAATACAATTCTGAAAAGGTTGAGACGTCCTCTACAACTTTACTGAAGACAACTTTTCAATTCTGAAACTCTTTTTATGTCAAAAACCTGCATGAAACTCAAAACGTCAATATTAAAGATGCTGAAATTTTTCTATCTTTTAACAATTAATTCACAAAATCTCTGAAATATGTCAAATTAATAAAATTCAACATATTCAGTTCAATAAGATATAAAACACATTAAAAAACATAATATAAAAGGAATAAAATTATGAAAATCATACACTTATCAGTATTCAAAACGGAAGAGGAGGAGAATGTACCAGACGATATATTGCAACACAACCATGAATAAGCCGCTCTGGGAGTTCCACATCCTAGTTTGTACTCTTTAACTATCATGTTTCTACTCGAAGAAATCTCAAATCCAAGAGAAGTTATTGGCTATCATCCTTCATTGGAGGTACTCGACTGAAGTTGCTTGCTGGAGATGATGTTCGCCGGATCAAACCGAGCTAGAGGTTATGTTCGTTGGAAGGAAGGGTTTAGGAAAAGAGATTTGAAATACATGAGAGGTTAAATTGTCATTTCAATCCTTATTGACCCTAAATCCATCAAAGGTAAACCCGTGTTTTTAATTTTATGGTTAGCACCGTAAGCTGAAAGAGAATAGTTGTAATCGTCAAAAGCTATTAAGAGGGGATTGGAATTAGGCCATAGTTCAGAGGATGTACAAGTAATTTTCCCAAAAATTTGACGAACTTTGTTTTTCATCTGTTCCTGTAGGTCATTATATTTTTATCTCTTAGAAACAAACATTGAAAAAAAATTTAACATGCAAAATATTACATGTACGATTTTATATCAAAACAAATAGAACCTAAGACCACCTGGAGGGTGGACATGACAATAAGTGATAGATTTTAGAGAGGGGGCATGCCAATACCTAATGCATACGATTGGTTTTTTGCTCTAACAATGAAATTACCACATCATTTTACCAAATAGCACTGCCATTTGAAACTAGCAATAAAGTTTTCTCTTGACAAGTTAGTTGGGAGGGTAGTTACCTAATTAGCTTACAATCCCTCTTATATACTTGGGAATCCCACTAATTATAAATTCAAACTTTTTATATTAGAAACTTTACATAGTATCAGAGTGGGTTTTCACCATATTCACTATCTCCGTGTGTCTATAATACTGCCACACGTGTTGGGAGTCTAGTCCCACACTAGCTACCTAACTATACCACCTACAACCCTCTTATATACTTAGGAATCCCTCCACTTATTGACTCGAATTTTCAAATCCTAAACGTTACAGTTATATTCCAAATATTGAAAATCAATTAAGTCCTAATTAGGCCTCGAGTATGGCCTCACCATCTATCCACAAGACCACATCTCTCTCTCTCATTCATTTTGTGATAATTTCTTGAACATAAATTATTTTGAGGGAAAGCCATTGTGGGGATTTTTTTACACCTCTCTCTCTCTCTCTCTCTCTCTCTCTCTCCTCCCTCTTAACCATTGTGGACACCCTATTAAATATTCCAATATACATCGTGGGAGATTTTCTCCTTTATCTTAATTTTGCTATTCACGCTTTTGGTGTTGTACTAGAACATAGGTAACAACGACTGTTTAGCCGCTTTATGAGTATTAATGAACAGATTTGATTTATTGAGTCCATTAATGCAGCATCAGTTAATTCCTACTAAAAATAGCAAAATTTACACATTCGTAAAGTTGACAAATTGACTTCTGCTGAAATACAGTTACAGCCTTTGGTGTCCCCCCCTCCCCCCCTCCCCCCCTCCACCTTGCACATGATATGATTTTGCCATAAATTGATAAATAGTTATGATGTGGGGATCACAAATCACAATCCATCCTGTCTAAGATTTATCAGTTATGTTATGGCATGGAAAGATGTTTGACATTACAACCATTATGTACGATGATGAGTTGAATCTTAATAAACTTTGAGACTCTTCAACTATGGTACTTAATTTTTCCTGTTGGTTGAGGCCGATATCGCCTCTGCAACACCCCATAGATGGCGATGGGTCCCTTGGGCCTGTCCGACACTCCGGCCTTGATGATATGAGTATGATATAGAGAGAGAATGCAAAAAAATACTAGGAACAAAATGCCTTGTGAATCTTATGAACCATCATATTGTTGGAAATTAGATGTCTAGTATTCCATTGCATGAGTTTGTGGGCTAACTGTTAGGCATCATTATCCACTCCTACAATCAAGGATGTGGTGACTCACATGTGATTACAAATCTCAATCTATTGGGGTATGATATACTATTTTAGATAACTCAATCCTTTAGATACGGATCCGCATCATATCCTCCCAGAATCTGGGAGGACAGTGGCAATCTGTCTTGGATGGCCGCCACATGGCTCTCAGTAAATCCAAGACCCATGTTCGAGCCGACACCCAGTCGACAGGGGTTGTCGGCTCAGACGTGAGTCTCAGATTCAACCGAGAGCACGTGACAGTCATCCGAGATAGGTTGCCGCATCCTCCCAGAATCACTGGGAGGAGACGATGTGCATCCTTTAGATACGATACAATATTGTGATATAATATTATATTTTAGATAACTCAATCTTTAGATATGGTAGACATTCCTTGTATTACTCAAACAGCTGTAATAGATTTCATAGAGGTATCACAATAGACATTCCTTGTATTAAATCCATATCGTGGTTAACTATATCGGTCAACAATACAATCTCAATCTGCACTAGCTTCTCACAGCAGATGTAGACAGGAAACCTCTATTGAATCTCAAAAAATCTCTATATTGTGTGATTGTCTCTTTTTATTTTTTTTTCCATCATGTTTAGGGTCGATTTCTACACGTATCACCTTACATGTTCGCTTTCAAACAAGTGAAATAATCTTTTTTATAAAAGGAAAAAAAAAAAACATATATTGCAAGGGTTCATGAGTTTTGCACAAAGGTTTCAATTTTTCTAGTCACTTGAAAGTATTGGTGAAAAAAAGGCATGAGCTCCTCGTCTATTTTGTTTTACCAGTACTTTCGAGTGACCAAAGAAGAGCCATAGTTAATTTTACAATGGCGTAGTAATAGATAGAAGTTGGGGATGGAACTAATTACTTGCTTAATACCATCAATGCTTCACCATCCCATCTCCTAGGTTTACAAACAAGATGTACTTTCGTCGTATCTTAAGCATTTAACATTGGGAGTGTTTAAATGACACATCTATAGGTGTATTTGTAATATCGCATCTTCTTTTAAAGATCTCTCGTCTTATTTTAGAAAATTTATTAAGCCAGAGTAAAAGAGATTTTCACAAATTTTTTGATCATCATTTGTCATTGTGGGTTGTCATTGTTTTGTTTGATTTTCAAATATATATGAGAATGACAAAAATTATCTTCACTAAAAAGAGGACAATTCTTGTGAGATCTCAATAACATTTATCCATTTCATGAAAACTTTAAGTTAAGTTTTAGTGGATCCAGTGGTCGAGGATTGCTCGGCACGCACAAGTAGCTAGATCATTGCTGGAGGAGCAGGACAGTTGGAGAAGATCTTTTTCCCCTTAAGGACGTATATAAGAGCACAAAGGGAGATGCCCTAAAAAATATGGTGAAAGTAAGAATCTTATTGTAACCACACTCTACGGTAGGGTACCAATTAACTGCACTAGAAGCTAAGGGTGTGAATCGATTCAATTCAGTTCATATCATGTTGTAAAATAGAAATCAAAACCAAATCAATTTTAATTGAGATGATCGGTTCCAATTATATAGTTTATTATCAATTCGCATTCAATCCATGACTCTCAATTGTCTTTGTCTATTCTTTCTTCCTCCTCCTGTCAATCGTCAAGTTATAATTAATTGGATATATCTTTGAATTGGATAATGATGTTTTCGATATTTAAACTTTGGATAAGAACAGATACAGATGTGAATCAAATTCAAATTTTAGACTATCCAATTAAGGACCAATGGTCAATATCATCTGCCATTCACATTGGACCTACCATATATATAAAACTATTTCCTTAATACTTACAATAAAAACTTACAATTATATTTTATTTTATTTTTTTATTATTATTAATGTGAACTTACCACATAAAACTCTTTCCTTAATACTTACAATAAAACCTTACAATTATTTATTATTATTATTATTATTATTATTATTATTATTATTATAAGAACGAACCACGTTGGATCACTGCTGGAGGAGCAAGACAGCTGGAGAAGATGTTTTTCCGTCTTTATTAAGAGAAATGCCTTAAAAAAACATGATGAAAATAGGAGAGTCTAACCGGTAATTGCACTCTACTGGTAGGGTACCAATCAACTACGCTAGAAGCTAAGGGTGTGAATTGGTTTGATTTCAAATCATGTTGTAATGAATAGAAATCAAAACCAAATCGATTTTAATCGATTTCATATGATTAGTTCCAATTATATGGTTTATTATCAATTCACACTTAATCGATTTTAGTCTCTTGATTCTTTCTTCCTCCTATCAATCTTCAAATCATAATTAATTGAATACATCTTTGATTTGGATAGCCGATTTTCGTAATATTTGAATTCAAAGACAGAATAAATACGGATACAGATGTGAATCAAATTTAGATTTTCAACTATCCAATTAAAAATCAATATTCATCACATAAAGCTCTTTCTTAATTCCGGATGGATCCACATCCTCTCCTCTCAGAGGTTCAAGAGGAGAGGCGGCAACTCCCTTAAATGCTGACACGTGGGGTTCGGGTGAATCCAAGCCGATAAGTTGAGTTAACAAAGGGGTATTGGCTCGGATGGAAGGTTAGGATTCACCCGAATCCTAGGTGTGAGCCATCTAAGGGGGTTGCGGCCTCTCCTCCCGAACCTCTAGGTGGAGAGGATTTGGACACATTACTCGTAATAAAATCTTACAATTATTTTTTATTTTATTTTGCTTTAGGTAAAAAAACCTTACAATTTTGTTCCCTAATTCCCCGTCCTTATCTCTTAAAAAAAAATTTAAAAAAAAAAGTAAATAAAATGTGCCTTATATCATTTTTTTTTACCATTTTAGCCCTTGGTTAGGTAAGCGAATTACTTACTGTTGGCGACTGGAAAATATAGATTCCAAACGCCCTTAATTCAACTTTCCAATCATGTAGAGATTCGTCCTCCTCTTTCTTCTGCTCGTTTCTCATGATTATGCAGAAGAAGAATCCATCCTCAGTTATCTCGTACAGATCTCTGTGAATGTATATGACAAATTCCAGATTCTCTCTCTCTTCTTCTACTGATCATAAGAAAGCCACCGCCGCCACTTCAAATGACTTACATAGATCAGTAGGATACAGAACAAGGTTTCGTTAATTTCGGTTTCGTCTCAGGTTTCAGATTTTTTTCAGAAAAGTTAAAGAGGGATTTTCTTGAATTATCAATTTGGTTCTTCTGCGTTTACATGTTTCAGTTGAATCTTGTTTTTAAAGATACAGTTTCAGGATTATCGGAAGGGGCAACTGCCAATTTGACGCATTTGGTTACGTAAATCAAAAAGTCTCCGGTCTCACTTCCTTTCCAAGGTCTTCAGATTAAGAAGAACAACGAAGAGCCTCGAGGGGGGTTTGCTGTCATTTAACTTTTTATGGTAACTGTTTTATTGGGTCTCGGGTTCTCTGTATTTCTTTATATTCAATTTCAGAGATGTTTCGATTTGTAAAACTGACTCGGACGACTTCTCTCTCTCTCTCTCTCTCTCTCTCTCTCTAGAATTCTGAGTCTGCAACGCCCAACACATGACTGTGAGTTTGCTTGACTGAGAAGCGCACTAGAAATGGCGATTGCTGACCAAGAAAGCTTGCCGGACACAGGGGATAATCTAGATAGCTTTGTTGTGGACATAGAAAGGTTGTCTCATGTCACCGATACAGACATCTCTCCTAATTCAAGGATCACTGTAAGAGAATCCCTCTCTCTCTCTTTCTCTCTCTATTTATCCTTTTTCTTGCTCTTGAATTCAAGAACCAAAATTTTCATATATTGTTCACCGGTTTAGTTTTTCCCCTGATTATTGATTTCTTATTTCTTCTTTAATTAGACGAAAAGAAAACTTTTTTAATTTTGATTTTCTTGAGAAATTTCTATTCTTCTATCTTCGATTTCCTTTTGTTTTGGTACATGATTCCCTGAAAAAAAAATTTATCAGGAAGAAAAGGGAAAATCTTTTAAGTTCCAGTTGCAGAGAAACTTATCCAGGAAAGGGTCACACAGAGGAGAGAGGAAGAACAGTTCTGCAACAGAGGCCATAGATACTACAGCAGCTAATGGGGATGTGTCATCAAAAGGTGATCTTTACTCTAAAGAAGCTCTTCTTTTCTCTGATTCATTCTTTACAAAGAATCAATTTGGATTAAAAATTAAAAATGCATCTTTTGTATCCATTTATTAATCTAAAGTGAAAATAAAGGATTGGGATTAATCCACATGTATAAATGAAACAATTGGCAGGAGGTGGCATCACAGTTCCAATCGCAGTTCCAATGGGGAACCCAGCAGCAGAAGCCATGAACAAACAAGGACAGGTGATGATGACGATGAAGAATAACGAGAGCCGAACCACCAGCAGTAGCAGAAGACACGGTGGGAAGCGGCCACTGGCTCCGCTCATCGGTCCACGGACGGTCGTTGTCTTCTTCGCCACCTTGTAAGTAAAGATTAATTAAGGTGGCCCACCAACCCCACCCAAAATCCAATCATCACAGCCTCCAAAATACCAGTTGCAGACCCAGCCAACTACCAGGACCAACCAACTGCTCTTGAGAAGTCTCATCATTTCCCCCTTCCTATGATCTATCCCTCTCTGGACCGCCACGAGCATGAGGCAGGGTCAGGGAACTGACCCAGTGATTCGGGCCGGATTCAAATCGTCTCTTCCCTCAATTCGGGAGGAGGGATGGTGGCCTGGATGGATGGCCGCTACCTGGTTCTCGGGTGAATCCGAGCCATCCATTCCAGCTGATATTCTAGCCGAGAAGCTGAGCCGATAGGGGTGTCTGCTCAGATGGATGGCTCAGATTCGCCCGAGAACCAGGTGACGACCATCCATCCAGTGGGCCAATGTTGTCATAAATAAATGAATTTGATTAATATCTATTATTAGTATACGAGCACACTAGATAACAACGACTGGATTTCCTCATGTCGAGGGGCATGGGAGGATTTGAATCCCTCCTTTAACCCGATCTTTCTGGGTCTAAAAAGGATAAAAATCATCTCATGCCTTTCATGTTGGCATAAGAAAATCCAGTGTCTGTTGTTTACTGTGTGCACATACGATGTATGGGTATACGTGCACAGTGAATGACAGTCATTGGATTTCCTCATGCCAACATGAGGGGCATGAGAGGATTTGAATCCATCTAAAGATGTTAATCGATTGGTTTGGTTTGATTTTGGTCTTGTTCCAACAAGTTCAAAATCAAATTGTTAAGACAATTGATTTTAATGGACTTTTACTGATCCATTACATTAAAAGATTGGGTTTAATGGAAATTATCGGTCTGAGTATCAGTGAATTTCTTATATGTATATTTATTAAAAGATTAACTTAATTGGGTTTCTTATCAATCTATTATCAGTTCTATTTTAGCCCATTTAGATCAGTTTGTATCAGGATTGATCTGATTTCCATTTTTCATAGATCTCTAAAACCCAAGTTCAATTCCATCCCAATAAAACTTTGGTCTGGTTTGACATATTTTTTTTTCTCCTGGCAAAGATCAAGCATAGGAACAATGTTGCTGCTATATTTCGTGCTCTCCATGGGCAGACTCAGCGAGGATGACCTCTCACTAGTTCAGCCAGAGTAGACCTGCAACTGATAATCAATAGGCAACTCAACTAGACAGAAAAAAGAAAGACAGAGATATATAAGATAGATAAGAGTACCAAGGCCTTACCTTTTTATTTTTTATT
Organism: Protea cynaroides; assembly: GCA_028583415.1. Lineage (NCBI taxonomy): Eukaryota > Viridiplantae > Streptophyta > Magnoliopsida > Proteales > Proteaceae > Protea > Protea cynaroides. Next base: position 38,439,550 of record CM053267.1, read on the forward strand.
TTTTTTTTATTTTCATGAATTGAGTGTTGAAGAGCATGTAAGATAGATAAGAGTACTAAGAAGGCAAAAAGAAATGAATGATGAAAATGATCTTTTAAAGCAAGTCTCTTTCTCTCTTATTCACTCCTCTCTTTCTTTGATTTTTTAATGGCTAAAAATGGAGATAAAGATGGTCTGATGAAGACACTGAGATATGGGAATGTGACTAAGAAAAATAAAGTCGTTAATATATTGTGAAAAAGCATATGATTTGTTCACAGTTCCTACTTTCAAGATACTATCAGAGAAGAGACAAGGCTTCATGGGACCCTATTTTTGTGCGCCTACTCTCCTTTTTGCAGATCTCTCATTCTTTAATGTATCTTCACAGTCCAAACTACCTCAGCCATCCCTTTTTGTTCTTTGTGGTTTTCATGTTAGCAAAGGAATCAAAGTAAATGGCCGACCATCTCATCTAATGCAACTTCCATGTTTAACATATCCCCCATATCCCAATTCCCAAACTCTATGACCCACTTTTTCTACCCTTTTTCCCTGCCCTCCCCCTGTAGGTCTCAAGGTCTTCAGAATGAGAGCTGCCCACTAGTGCAAAAAGCGTCTCCATCCGCATGTTTCTCATGATTTACTTTTGCAGGAGGAATGCCCACATTCTGCATGGAATGAAGAAATACTTCTAATGCAAACATGGCATGCCACTGACTTTAAAATAATTTGGACCAGTTTCTATCCACCTATGATGTATAGTGTACCTACTCCAACCCTTTATGGTGGTTGGATGAAAACCAAGAAGAATAATAAAAAAAGTTTCTGTGGATAGAGAAAAAATTTCTCCCTAAATTTTTCTTTTTTGTATAACATGAAGCTGCAGAGAATAAACATAGAGGAAGACAAAGTGCAGAGGTTTCTTTCGCAAATTAAAATGTTTTTTTTTTTGGGGTAACTGCAAATGAAAAGGTTAGTTGTCTTAAACTCTATTAGGGGTAAAAAGGTAAATTCAATAGGATAAAGGTATTTTGATTTTTAAAAAAATAAGATATGTTTACCTAAGCAATAATCGTCTATTTTCTGATAGAGTGGATTAAAGTGTAATAGTTTCACTTTATAAGGGAAGTCTGTGTAAGTCAATAAGTATCAAAGGAGGTCCATGTAGTAAAAGAAATGTCAAAGAGAGATCCAAGTAATTTTTCCCAAAAAAATAATTTATTATTGTCACAATGGTCTATTATTTTTCTAAATATCACAAATTTGTCACACGGGCAAATGCCAGATGATGTATCTATTTTGACCATTGGATGGAGAGAACATTATTTAATTTCACAATTCATTAATGTGATAAGTTTCTACCAAACCATCCATCATTGCAACCTTATTAAGAGTAAACAAACATAATCTCACAATTCATTCATGTGATGAGTTTTACTCCAAAAAAAATAAAAAATAAAAAATAAAAAATTTCTTGTGATGAGTTTCTACTGAACTAGCCATCATTGCAACCTTATTAGGAGTAAACCCTTCACCAATCTCATATCATTTCAAGTAAACAATTTATCAATAAAGTAGTTCAAAAGAAAATGTTAAGGCATGAGGTAACCCTTCTACCATCTCATCATTTCAAATAAACAATTTATCAGTGAAGTAGTTCAAAAGAAAATGATGGGTTGAAAGTTAAGTAATTCATAGACAAATATTGCTTCCAACAAAAGTAAGTCTTCCTCTCTTTTTTCTCTCATCAAAAGTGTATATTATCAATTTAGGTAGTATATCACATCTCATTTTTAAAGTATACTCAGGTCTCTGATTCATTTTGATAACAACGTAAGTTAGCACGACAGTTTGGCTCCCTTTGGTGTAGTTTATTTTTATATTTATGAGGTATTTATGATAAAATCATTTATGAGAATAAATCAAGAATCATAAATATTAACTGTTAATATCACCAGACATAAAGAAGTAATAATAGATAATTACAATAATGATAAACACCTTCTAACCTATTTGTAGATTTTAAATTATATTAATTTATTTTAAATATATATAAGAATTATAAATCATACCAAACAACTACATATATTATAATATATTATATAATTAATTATATAATACATACCGAAGATAGTATTACTCACCTAAAATGGCCATTTGATTCCCATTTCTCTTCACAACTTCTATCGAGAATCCCTTGTCAATGTCAAGTAATCAAAGTACACCAGTGACCTAGGCATGAATGTTTGAGCTAAGTTGCAGTCTCACAAGAGTTGGGCTTCAGATATAAAAGCCAAGACAGTGCATGAGTGGTGTAGATTGCCCAAAGATAAGTTCCTATACTCTCAATTGGTAGGTACTTGACACACTTCCGAAATAGAAAACTATACAACATATCATGGATTCAGCTTGTTAACTAAAGATTTGAATCTGTTCCACACTTCCACTTGACCCTTGAGTATGGGTGAAGAAAAATTTGATCCAACCTTGTATTACACAGTTTCATTTATATATGGCATTAAACCAGTTGCAACAGAGTGGGGCTAACTCCATAGGATAGAATATTTGTTCCTTTCTCATAAACTGTGTATTGAATATAACAAATGTAAAAATTTTAAATTAAAATTATGATTATAAAATAATTAAAAGAAAAAGCATGGCTTTGATTATTAAAAGAAAAAGGATAAATTACATGTACTATCCAGAATTATGGACTAATATTATCTACCACTTAATAGTTTCTGACAATTGCAGTCACTCTCATTAAACTGATGATGAAAACCTAAAAAATTGAAAAACTTTTAAATTGAGAAAATGGAATTTACTATTTTAACCTTCTATTGACTTCAAAAAACCATTTTTCTTTTTCACTTTAGAACCCTTATTTCACTCCCAAACTTTTATTTTACCATACAATGAAAAGAGGTCTCTGCAATCGATAATAACCTTTATTTCCTCTGCTTATCGATTTGCTATCGATGATAATACACCTTGAAATCCAATATGGCAGCAACTATGGCATATTAATACTGCACCTGCACCCAGAATCTGTATTTTCATGTGTATCTATATTGTTTCAGCATCTCCTTGATTTGGAATTCTCTTCAAAGTTGGACCTCAGAAGCAATTACACTTAGCTTGCCATCATTTCCCCAAAAAAAAAATATATATATATATATATATATATATATATATATATATATATATATATATATATATATATATATATATATATATCTCAAAAAACTTGATGGGGGCATGGGTTTTCAAGATCTCAAGATACACAAATGAGCCATTGCTGGCTAAAAGGGGGTGACAAGTTCTTCACCAACTTGACTCACTTTGGTTGAAATTGTTTAGAAACATCTGTTTCCCCAATAGAAACTTCCTAGAGGCTACAACTCCTTCGCCCTCTTCATGGGTTTGGAGTTATCGCTTCTTCTTCGTTCTCCTCTTGAGGGTATTTACAATTAGTAAAATTGAATTTGGGGAAATGGATAAGGCAAAAACAATAAATCTAAAGGTAAATAAGACATTTCAATTTCCATTAAAGGAATTATTGTATGTAAAAATTTTAGTATTAACTGACATCATCATTTAATCGAAAATTAGTAAACGGAGTGGGCCTTTTCATTACACATTTTTGAAATTTTGAGTGGTATATATAATTGTTAGAAACTAATGGGTGGTAGGTACAATTAGTCCATAGTTCAAGACAGTACGTCTACTTTTTCCTAAAAATATCTTAAAGGTCATCCAATCCTTTCCAATTGGTAGGATAATTTGAGGAATGCCAATGGCCGCTCGATGATCAACACCTGACGCTACTCCAATTTAAAGGCCAAAATCAATTGGAGGTGTATTTTTTGTTTTCTACAAGTGCTACACATGAAAACAGCCCAAATTAACCCTTCTATCTCAATCGGCAATTAGAAAATGGAGGAGGAGGGAGGGTGGCGGTGCGACTTGGACCACGAGAACTAAAGATGAAACATCATGTCTCAAAGATTTGTAGAGGACATCGGCGTAGCTGTTGCCTACGATGGATCCAATGAAGTTAAAAACAGATTCAGTTCTAAATATATCCCAACCGCAGATATCGTCGGATCCACATTTTTTTAATTCCATTCTAAAAGACTAACTTCTCTGGAAGAAGACATCTTCAGTTTTCTAACTCTGCTCCATTAACTGAGTTCTAGAGTGCGATCGAGAAAAGAAAAACAAAGTAAAAAAAATAAATAAAACAAATCGATATATACATGACAACAGCGATCTGCATTCTCACACATCCTTTTTAAAGAAAACAGCATAGTCGATTCCCTAATACTTCTTTTGCGGCCACAACAGCTCCGTGCAATCCATGTGTTGCCATCAAATTATTTCAAAATTCTACATGGAGATCTCCTTTCACTTCGAGAGCTCCATCGTCTTGTTTGTCAGTAAGATCGCGAGATACTTTCCTCGCCGGTTTCCACCGTCTCAAGATCCAACGAGACAATCAGAGCTTCCTCTTCCTGGCAGACAACAATCAGGACATGCCTATATTCTAGGACCTCGCAAAGGTCTACGTGATTCACAAAGTTGTGTTCAGTATCAGCACAAGGAAAGTTGGGAGACGCTGCTGGTGATGCCCTAGGAGGCGAGCAGGTAGGTATTATTGCTAGAGCTCGATGATGACTACGGCGAGGACTGTTTCCTACTTGCTGAAAACGAATTTGTTTCCACGATAGAAAACAAGATGTACACCTCCAATTGATTTTGGCCTTTTGATTGGAAGAGCGCTAGATGTCTCTAATGGAACGATGGCACTCTTTCAATTGCCGTACCAATTGGAGTGGATCTAGATCCTCTTAAAACAATATGCAAATGTATACTTAGTAGTCCCTTTGATTGGTTTCCTCCAATGCCTTAGTCTACCCGTTTCATTATCATAATTCTTCATACACGAAAGTCTAGAAAAAATGCAAAAAAATTATTTATCGTCAACACTTTAGAGCAATGAATTGTTGTTATAAACAAATGTCATGCCAACAAGGTAGGTGATTTTTGTATGTATATCAATCACAAAAAATGTCTACTTTTTAATGGCCGTTTTGAAAACACTTAAGAGATGCATTTGTGAAGCTGGTAATGTAATTTCTATTCTATGTTTTATATTTTCTATGATAAAGAAGTGATATTATTTTTTTCCCCCAAACCAGATATTAGTTTGGGGTTAATTTTGAAATGTGACTCCATACGTCTCATTGTAATATAACAGGTACACAAGCGAATGGTTAGGTTAACAACAGAATCAACTTACTGTAAATAACAAGTATAATACCCAAAAAAAAAAAAAGTCATACCCTTCACCCCAAAGATCGGTCTGTTGAGCCAACTACAAAAATCCAAAGCATCAAAGGAGACTGCTTCAACATCCAAGTCCATTATGAACTTCACTTTATATTGGAGTACTGGTAGGAAAATCTTTCAACGGATTGCCAATTGCCCAGGATCCTCGCAGTTAAGAAATCTCCCAAGTTTCTCGAGGATTTTTGAATCTTCTCAAAATACATAAGGAATTCCGTGTTTAGATCACCTGCATGGACATGTACTTTTTATGGGATCCCATCACCGTCCATATCCAGTAAGTCCCACACTTTAGAGGTGAGTCCCACACACATCGATGGTGATAGGATCCCATGAGTACATGAATATGCAAGTGATGCAAACATCATTATTGCCCCACTCAACAAAAATGCATGGTTGCTCAACCCTGTTCAAACCTCAATTCCTTATATCCCACCTGCTGCAATTCTGAAGACAACTTATCACTCTCCGAAGGTGGACTCACCACAAACCATTTTAGTTAACGGAGAACTATACGCAGACTATTCCTCCTCAGTCCCCCACTATGCTTGTCTCAGCTAGTCATTGAACCAAGTACATTCTGAACCATCTAAGCCTCCCAACCCGGCCTGATCTACTTGAAGTTCAAGGGCCAATCCGGTCGTTATTTCCATGGCCTAAACAATTAATACCACAAAACCATGCTGTAGAAATTCATCTCAACCACTGCTAAAGTTCATCTCTAGGGAGTTGAGTCTCAGTTTTACAGCTCTAAGGCAGGGTAAGCCTCATGACCAGAAGAGAAAAGCAAAGGCCACAGATCAAGGACATGAAATTGAATAGGGAAAAAAAAAATAAAGGGATATTCATTTATTTCTCCAAGTTTCAAATGATTTGGTTACTATTGTAAAATTCTTCTGTCATCAAAGTTCGACTTGAGGCCCTCCATAAGTCCATATTCCCATGAATGGTATGCCTGTGAAAACAATTCAGCTAGAATCCTGCCTACCCCACATTTCCCCTCTCATGAAAAGTAATGGAGAATAATTATTCCAGCTTCAAGTTGAATGATTGTGACCAGCAAGTTTTTAAGTTTTTAAGTTTAATTGAGGTTGCATTGCATGGTCCAAATTCAGTTTCTACTTCTACTTTCGTTCTAACAGGATTAAGGTTAACCCAGGTTCGACTTCTATTCATACTTCAGAGACTCATGACCTAATATTTATAATACTGCCAAAATCCTCAATCAATCCCACACTGAATAAGGTTTGCCTATCCCATAATACTAAATAGAGCCCGTTCCCTCCGCTGGTGGAATGTCAGTCTAAAGTTCAGATGGATTGCCTTGGTGTGAGGCATTGGTTCCACCTTAACCATTAGGACGAACGGTCCTTCTTCTATCCCTGATTGCTGCTAATGATCGAAACTCTCAATCCGAAGTTGAAGATTAAATAGCTTCCTAGAAAGAAACACATGGGGAGATGCTTTACATTGTAAAGACATAATGGTCCACTCCTTGACATCATCCAGTAGATCACAAAATAAGTAAGATTCAGAACTCATTTGTCACAGAAAATTAAAAGGACCTTGCTCATCAAAGAAGAAAATTGAACTTGTAACTGGTTAATTCGAAGCTAATTGGTGATCAAAATGTATGGAAAAAATTATTCACATCACCACTAACTCATATGTCCCATTCCAGCTTAAAGCATTATAACATTTTGCACAATTACCAGATGAATTTGGCTAATTTTTTGGCCGCTAGTAATGTTAAAGGAAAGGTTCAATACCCACATCGTCTAGGATAGAGCTCATCTCCTGTTGCAGTATCAACAAGAGGTGTGGTAGACCCGTTCGATCCGCGATAGTTGGCACTCAACAAATCCAGTGTATTCAATCGTTCTGTTCATCCCGTTTTAGACAAGCTATATTGAATACAGTTTTTTTTTTCTTTTCTCTCGTTTTAACTATGATCTCAGACATGCACTAGAGAATTTCCTTCTAGGGTTTTTTTTACAAAGAAAATACAAGTTTTCACTAAAATCCAACTCTGACTGTTCGTTTTGCCAGTGTTAATGGACATGTACTTAAGTTTAGAAGACCTGTATTAAGACTGAACACCCCCTACTTAACATTGAAGTCCCGTTTTGGCCGCTGTTCTTCCTTGCGTCCTTGAACCGATAACCATCTTTCGGCTAACCTAGCCTCCTCCATCTCTTGGGACCAACAAGGGATAGTATAGGAATATTCACCTGATGAACACCCTCACCTCCAACCCACAACATCAACTTCCTCAACTAAAATGGCCATCGATCCCTCCTCTTCACCACTTCAACTTCTGTCATCTCCATCTTCTGCACCTAAAATGGCAATTCGATCTCCACTTACCTTCACAACCTCTACTTCTTGAATCCCTTGTCAATGTCAAGTAATCAGATACATCAGTAACCATAGACATGAATGATTGGATAAAATTGCAGTCTCAAATGACCGGGCTTTAGGACATAAAAGCCAAGACAGCACCTGCAGTAGCGTATACTTTTGAATAGAAAAACTAGTCAACATAGAGTTGAGCTGAGTAGCAAAAATATCTGACTTCCCACATACAGTATGAATATTGTGTAAAAACACCTTTCGGTTTTTAGCCATTTCATTGATTGTTCCGTTGGTAATCCAGATTTGATCTAGACAATCAAAGAAAGTTGACCGTTGGTTCTGGGAGATTCATATCCCAGCAATCTACATTTCCAAAGATGCCTTGTAAACTCAAAAATCACAATACAACAAGAAGCGAGAGGGATACGGAAGGGACACGTTGGGTCAAGTTATCCATTAAATAGTTAAGACTTATCTGAATTAGCTTTCACGTCTTTAGACTAAACGAAATTTCACTCAGCTGGACACCAAATTACAGATATGGAAAAGCAAGACCTTTGCACTAATTTGATATTAGCTCAATTTACAACAAAAGGCAAAGAAGTTAAAGCAAGGGGCAATACCCACCAAGAACCAGAAACCCTGAAAACTAGAGAGAATGGGCTCATACATTACTACAAATTATCAAGACAAACCAGAGAGAATGAGCTCTATACATCACTTCTTCAAGGTTAAGTTGGTTGAGATGATATACAAAGATGGTTCAAAATTCCCCAAAATCACTTTACACCCTTGCAACCTACCCCTGCAAACCGTGCCGACATACTAATGGCAAAGGATAGGTCGACCTAGCCAATCCAACCCAATACCTAAAACGGTGTATACAAAAACTTAAAAGGCAATGAGCATCAACCAAAAGAACATAAGCAAATTTACATTAGTCAAAACTGGATACCCTAGATAACAGTCCAAGGACTAGTAAAAGATAAAAAGATTAGTTGGAGGAAGACAAGAATTTTGGGCATTTGCACCATTAGCGCTTCACACCTCTGCAGACTTTGCTTTCAAAAATGATCATCACACCGTTCTCCAAATGAAATCATTCCTCCTACCTTTCTACAACTACTAATGATGCAAAGCTTAAAGATGTTTCCCTATGCTAGGGAATATAGCCGTAAGGAAATGTGGGACTTTCTTGTGAGACAAATAACCCTAAGTTAATCACTTAAACCAGAAATTTACACGGGCAAACAACAACCACAAGAAAAATTCTCAAACAAAAGAAAACAGCATAAAATCATATAATCAAACCAATAGTTCCAATCTCCATGCCAAAACAAAACACCATAGAAACAAAATATAGAGGATAGGAAGAGTGGACAAAACAAAGACCTGGTCTCTTAGCGAATCATTGGCTACATTCAAAATTACTGCTACATCATTCAGTTCAGGTCAATTCAAGGTCTAGAGTCTTAAGAGGTATTCTTCGATTAAGCAAAACAACTTTTTTGCCACTCTTGAAGACTAGCCTTTCAAATAATCTTGCTCTATTCCAAAGAAATCAAACTATCCACTGAACATAAAAAAAAATGACCTTAAAAGATAATCAATATATCAACAACCTGAGAAATGTGAACCACTGAAAACTTGAGAAACTACCATGTTCCTCAAAAATTGGAGGAAAAAGTGAATAAGATGGCTGGAAGATCAATATAATAGGAAGGTTAAATGTACATCTAAAGTGTTTTTTTTTTCCTCCAATTTTTATTTTTTGGGGTGAGAGAAAAGTGGGGAAATGAAGAGAAGGGTATAGGGTAAGAGATGGGGGGGGAGGTAAAAAAAGAGGGTTAAGGGATAGTGTCTTAGGTCATATAATATCTTCTGTTTGTTCATTCAAACAGTTAGGATGTCGATATTAGAACTCTACACTGACTATGATTCAAAATTTGTACTCCAGATTTACCTAACATTACACCAGCAAGAGCAAAAGTATGTATTTCTTACTAATCAAAGATATCCAATTGATCATAAAGTTACAAAAAATCTCCATATCACAAAATCAATAGGAATCTACCGGTCATCAAAAAAAGGGAAATCTATCGACGAAATTACTTATAAGATTAAGAGAATGCATCCATCAATCCGTTCAGTCGATCAAAAGAGATAAGCATAAACGAGATTGAAACAAAATCCCATGTAAGGGTACCGAAATTATACTCTGGTTCTCTGGCAAAGTTACAGGAATAACCTCCTAAATTTTAGAACCCTAACCAAGTAACCAACAAATACTATGTACGGCGGAAGTTAGCGCAACAGTTAGTTAAATTACATCTCATTTTTAAATTATGTTAGATCTCTGATTCATTTTGATAGCAAACTAACTGCAATGACGGAAGTTAGCACTACAGTTAGTTAAGTAGAAAATGAAAGGTTTAATGAAAGTTTTAGCTAGCCTAGAAATGATGATAGTAAATTCTACATCACTGTTCTGCAAACTTCTACATTTTTTTGTACATATTCCATATGGCAATGACAAGAAACTGGAAACTATGGTCTCTAAACAACAAAAAAGAATTGGAAAAACAAATGGTGCCAGGGACCAAATATCGAGTTATCCTACTTAGGAGATGTAAGTCAGATATCATTGAAAAGATGATCATAGGCATCAAATAGATATGATATGGCAGAGGAACCCAAAAAAGTTGAAAGCTTTGACAAGCAACAAACTTTATAAGTTCATTTCCGAGGCAGGAGTCCTCTCCGGTGGAAACCATTACAGAGATCTGAAGGACTGTAATCTAGCACATCATGAATTCTCACCCCACATCGACCTTTTGAATTGAAGGCAGAGACATTGCTCAGAGTTCACTCTGTAAAGTTCTTCTCAAACAGTAGCTTGTGTAGTATTGATGGGGTCTACAAGTAAACCAGAAAGGCCCCTAGAACAGAATCATGTCTAACTCATCCTCAACATCTCATGTCATAGGCTTGGGACTGAAACCTTACTTGCTTTAGTAGCGCTTTGAGATCCTTGGCATCGAACACTGCTGCTTTCGGTCATGGTAGAGCCTCAAAATAATTGCTGCTGTTTCCTCAATCGCTTTTCCTGTCACTTCTGCAATTACGTGAGTAACGATATCAGCAGACCTGGAAAACATAGCATTCAAACTTTTCCCATTTGTTTTTTAAAAATTACTTCCAAACAACCACCAGCTCTACACATCATTGCATCAGTCAAGAGTTCTGGACCATTAAGATGATGAGAAGCTTTTCGAATGAAGAATAGCAAAGAAGCCAACCCTACCGGAAAGATCCTAACTTCTACAGGGTAAAAGCATGGACAGCTAAGAGGAAGAAGAAGATAAATTATGAAGAATCATACTCAAGCAGGTAGCAAATTCTAATTGATATGAATTTGTAATATGGTCCATTAGTGGTCCATAAGAGAGGATGTACTATGTCAAAGGCACTAGTTGATTCCTAGTGAAGTAATCTTCCCTTTGTTCATCCTTATAACAAAAATATTAAGCTCATTTAAAAACACATACACCATAGTTGTCAAGGCGCCAAAGCGTTAGAGGCCCTGACGAGGCGTCTAGGGGACCAGGCCGCCCAATTTTCCAAGGCGTCACAAAGGCACCTGGGTGCCTGGGTGCCTAGACGCCTGGACAACTATAACATACACCCAAAAAAAGGCATTTAAAGTACTACAGAGTACAGACAATGATTTATTTTCTTAAGATGTGAAATATCAAACTCATGATTCCAGATCTCTCCATGTTTCTTAATGCAGAGACAAAAGAAGATATTATAAAACCTAAAGGTACACAAATCAGCTTATCAAGTCCATATCATGCTTACCAATAACTGGCCACACTGGATTTTGTGCAAAAAGTTTACCAGCAAACTCCAACTCCTCTCTCACATGAGCCATCTCTGCATAGTTACTACTTGTATTATCATTGAAACCTAGACTCTTTGCCCTTGCTTTTCTAATTGCTTGCAAGATAACAGGATTTATAGTCAATGCAAAAACCTTATCAGACGCTATCTCAAAAAGAGGTCTTGGCATTTCTACACCTAACACAATGGGAATGTTAGCCACGTTATATCCCATTTGTGCAAGATAAATCGATAGTGGTGTCTTTCCAGTACGAGAAACTCCAACCAGAACGAGGTCAGCTTTATGGAGGTTCCGGGGTAGGGCGCCATCGTCTTGCCTAATGGTGAATTCAATGGCTTCAATTCGTCGGAAGTATTCCTCTGTGAGGTGGAGTTTCCGTCCTTGTGCCCCACGAGGAATGCCAGATGGGGAGACACCAATATGGTGTGAGATAGACTCAATGATGGGACCTAGTATATCAGTTGATGGAACACCCCATAGCTTGCAGGCTTGCTTGGCTGAGGCAGCCATGGAAGGATCAGCCAGAGTGTAGAATAGCATTGCACCTTCTCTGGCTGCTTGTTTTATTATCACCACCAATTTTTCCACATCGTCAATCTGCACATTGTTTAAAAAAATAAGAGTTCTGATGTTATGATAGGCCTTACAGAAAAAGAAAACACAAAATAAATTGAAAATTGAAGAGTAAAGTTAATTGAAACCGGAAAACTTTAATTTCCCAAATGATCTGTGCTTTAACCCCTCCCCTCCCTGCAGACCTGTCCCAAAGGATGACAAAAATTCAGAAAGCTATAAAATACCAGCATAAGGCATCAGGTAGTAGGACAAGTAGTAGGGTTGAAAACTCAGTTTTAATTTCCCAATATAGTATCCTTGGGTTCCACCCATTCAGGTTTCAAGCCTTTCTCTACAAGACTAAGTGATTGTGAAGATGTTGTACTGGCTGATTTAATGAATTCGGATACCATGTTCTCAGAAGTGGCAAGGGTATGAAAATTTTATTCAGTAGATGAAGCAGAGGCCATTTTTAAAATACCACTTAGCAGCATAGAAGTCGGAGATATGCTAATGCAGCACCGGTTTGGGCTGGATTGGATCAGTTCTGAACCAGTTTTCTGTACAAGCTTGGTTCAATGGATTGGATCGCAATGTATCACCTCCATTGACCAGATAAGATCTCAATTGGAGATCTTATCAGAAGACATCCTCAGTCAAATTCCTAGGGAGCAAGTACAGGATGGGAGTAGGGAAGGAGCTTCATACACAAGGGGAGGGGGGTGTTGAGGGTGAATGACTCCAGGCCGTGGAATCCCTTAGCTGGTAAGTCCCCAAGGTCATGGCCTGGTAGATCAGTGCTAATTTTTGTTTAACAGCTATTTAAGTTCTTGAGTTCTTATTATTTCTCTGTTAATTTCCTCACCTAGCAGGTCAGATCGACAGCTATCTTTCTCATCCTGTTATGCTCTGTTCTCAAGCTTTTTGGGCACATCGATTTCATCTAGTACTGCTGTTCTAGTGATCAGTAATCCAAGAGTGAAAATTTTTTGGTGATAATTCATCTGGTAGACTGGTTCTGCTGTTCTAGTTTACTGAATTTTAAGTTCTCTATTGGTGGCTATTTTAACCTGCTCTGTAATTGTTCATTGATACTTGAATTCTCAATTGCAGCATCTTCCCAGCTCCTGCTGTTTCCCTGTTTTGCACTCAACAATTTACGGCTACATCCAATCCATCACCTCTATATCTCCTTCTATTTGCTCTGAAATTTCAACCCTATTCCCTTTGGGCCCTACCAGCAAACCATAATTTCTGAGCATTCTTCATATTTTACTCAATCTCTTCCCCTATCCGGGCGGCAGCCATTGAAAGGCCAATCACACCCCTTGAACAGTGGTGAATTCGGACCATATGTTGGGGACTGGTAGGACCAGATTTTCACCCTTAGTTGAGTTCTATTTCCCCAATTTTGAGTTCTAATTCCTCAATTTAGGTTAGAGTTTTGTGGGCTTTATCTCTTTAAGCATTAAGGAATTAAATGATTTATGCTGTTTGCCAACAATATAAGAATAGAGAGGATGAATTATAACTTAAAGATGACGGTATTTTTATTTATGTGATTTATATTGTTTTTTAGTATAATGGCCTAATCGTGCAATGAAAACCAACTATTCTATCAACAGAAACTTATTATTTACCCCCGAGAAGAGATGAGTGTTAACAGGACAGCCCCTGTCGACCAAACAGTGATCGAACTGCCCCAACGCCGCATTGACGGAATGTTCAGCAGTCCATCCAGTGCCGTCAGAGACCATGTAGATCGGCTTCGCCTCCTTATCATCTTCCACCTCCCTTCCTAATTCTTCCTGAAGGATTCTTCCTTCCTCGGTCTCTACCAGAGAGATGGTATTCGTATCAGTGGCCGGTTTCCAAGGGACAGGGCGGTCCAGTCTCCGACCCGATCGTATGGCACGAGCTCTGGACCATCTGTTCAGTTGGGAGCTACCAGTAAGCTTCCGGGCCGGCGGTTCGGGATCAGGCTCTGTTATGACCTGCATGTTCTGATCATTTGATGACATGACCAAGTGCTTTTTAGGTTTCGAAATAGGGTTTGAGATCGCAGGAGCAGAAGCGTGTGTGGGTGTTGGGAGGCTGAAGCTGGAAGTTGCCATTATGATAATTACACAGTTTGTATCGATCGGATTATTTATAAATCAGATGATTAGATGATTGAAGTGGATTTCCTGGATTTGAACAAAGTTTGGGAATTCGCAGGGAGGTCGGAAGGGAAAAGATGAAATATAAATCTAGAACTAATTGGTAGGAGACATGAATCTTCTTCCTCTTGCTCTATTTTCTCGTATCTTAATGATCTATGTAAGACACATAAGGGAACCTGTGATTCTGATTGAAGCACCGGTCGTTTGTAACTTGAAATTTCAGATTGCCCCATCCGCCTATGCCTATCAGTTCTTCTTTGAAGTGTTCCACTGATTTCATGAGATGGAAATGAACCCAAATCATCAACTGACACTGACAAAGCTATGTTTTGAAGGACTTGGATCAGTTTCTCGTCCAGTCGTTCAATCGTGGATTGAGCGAACTGGATTAAAAGGAGTCAAAGGACATATATATCAATACATGAGGGGGCGTGTCTTTTGAATCCACACGATTGGATGATTGAAAACGATCTTTTTCCTATTTTGAATACTAAGAAAATAGAGTCCACACGACTGGACGATTGAAAACGATCTTTTTCCTGTTTTGAATACTAAGAAAATATAACATAAAAATTCCAAAAATAATGATGAAATGATTTTTTTCTTTTTCCAAACATAATCAAAGTTTTTTTATTTTTTTTGTGAAAAAACATAATTAAAGTTTCATATCTTATTTTAACATAACTTCATCTTTTGTTTCTAAGTAATTCAAAAGGTTCTTCTTATTGACACTTGTAGACTATGTTTGAAAGTCAAAATGAAAAAAAGAAAATTGAATTGAATTAGAGATAGACACATAAAGTAATCATTGTTTCATCTTTATTTTTGTCTTATATTGTTATATTTTTGTTATTGATATCTCAACCATTTATAACTTTGCTTTTTCGTTCTCTTGATATTATATACTAGGTTTTTTTTTTCATGAAAATAAATTTCTACCATTTTATATGTGTACTTGAAAAAAAAACATGTGAGACATTTAACAATTTTGAAAATACTATGACGTAAGATTACTTTCAAAGATTACGAAAAAAACCCTTTCCATCTTGACTTAAAAAAAATTTCAGAGCAAAACAATGAGCAAAACCTATATGTACATCATTAATACCATCTCAACCTGAAAATCATGTTGGAGAACAATTTTCCTTTTTAGCAAGAGTTTCTTCATCAAATGAGTTAAATAATTATCATGTGGTAAATTCAATAAGTTTAAATTTTGTAGATACATGGAATCCAAGGTTTCAGTCTACCTATTGAGTTTGAGTTTGAGTTTCTATGATAACAAGTCAAGTGGCAAAATAGAGATTTGGAATTTTAGGAACCACTAAAAATTGCATAGATGTATACAAATGAATGAAAAAATATGATGGTGCATAAACATATAGAAGTGAATATTGCTTGAAATTGAATCTAAAATTTGACACAAGAATCATAAAGTATATAACTAATCCAATATTCGAACGAATTGTATAAATGAAAATTTTTGCCTTTTTATATAGTACACTTGCACCTCATTGTTCATTTCATAGTGGTTAAGTAACTTAATTCTTGCAATTTATTTGTCTTTTCAAAAATTGAAATTTTTTTGGTTCTTCTTATACTTTTTAATTTTTTTAATTTTCTAATTTTCTTAATTTTGAAATTTTTTAATTTTGAAATTTTTGCTTTCTATGTTCTAGAAAAATATGTTTGTAATTGGGACAAATTTTCTTATTGATCAATAGGGCTAAGATTCTTACCCAAAAAAAAAAAGGGCTAAGACTAGATGGAATCTTTTTAAACTAATATAAAAAAATTTACCATGTTGAAGGGTAGTATGGCAATTTCAACTCTATGAATATTTAAGAAATAATCCAATAGCTACATATGAAACCCAAAACTCAAATTAAATCATATATATTCAAATGTCATCTCATTCAATTTCCCAAAAAAGAAAAAGAAAAATAAATAAATTCATAAGACCCTTATAAATAAGAGGAAGGAAGATCAGGGCATCATCATGGCTTCATGTCCCCCTAAAATTCTTAAATAATATTGAAGAATTACATACATATTTGTTATTTTTATTACCCATTTGAATAAAGATCATAGCATATTTTTTTACAATAAATCTTTGTGTATGATTTCTTGTTGCATGGTTACTCTAAGCAAGCTTTTTAAGAATAAACTTATCCTTGCAGTCCCATTCAATGTGCATTTTCATAATGTCTTCATCCAAAGCTGAAAGCAAAGCATATCTGATAGTCATTGCCTCTCAATTTTAGTAGAGTTAAAAGTGTAAAGAACCTAAAACGATGCGAATAAAAACTTCCAAATGTTTTTTAAATACAAAACCAATTCCATCAAAAGAAAAGACTCCTATAATAAGCAAGCATCAGTGTCGATCTTTATAGTGCTGCCTTGGGGAAGGGGCCAACGGACAGCCTCCACATGTTTAGAGAGAAGTTAAGTCGATAACAGATTCATTAAAAAACCTTTCAGCAATGGAAGTAACCTCAACTCGGGATTAGATTCCAAGTTCAACTCTTCCACTCATGTAATGACATAGCCTCCAAATGTTTGATCATTCATCCATTAAGTAGTTTGAATATGACCCTCTTCATATTCTGATTCTTTATTTTGCCACTTTTGGATCTACGAGCCCACAAATTTTTAACCTTATCATATATCATGCAACAGAAATTTTTATCAATCTAGACCATAGTAAAAACTTTTGTTAGTCCAAATTTGTTTTTTCTTTTTTTACACCATGTCTGTAATGATCTCAAATGTATGGTAAAAAATGCCAAAAAAATTGGTAAACATTTTTAAAATATGTATTGCGTTTTTCTAGTAAACAAATTAGCATTTTTTATTCCAAAAAAAATTAATTTAATATTATAAAAGCTTATGACTCACATTTCAAATATTAATATATAACTAATAAAACATGAATTTGTTCATTAGTAATCACATGAATGTAAGAGGGAAATATAAAAAAATCATATAATGAGGTTTTGTTTAGGATTTTGTGAATTTGCTCCATTACACTAAACTTTAGCAGACTTCGCTTTCAATAGGCATCGCACCATTCCAATTAAATTATTCCCTCAACCTTTCCGGCCCCTCAAAGCTAGACATCCATTCTAGGGTCTGAGGTCACATGTCACGATAACCTTGGGGTTTCCTTTTGGCAAACAACCCCAGTTAGCACTTAATCCAAAATTCTAATGGACAAACCGAAAATTTCCATTGCACTTTTTACTTTCCGTTAGTCTGTCGAGGCCACATAACACGATAACCTTGGGGCACCTGGTTCCATTGCACTTTTTTTTTTTTTTTTAAAAAAAGACGCAAATCCTCTTCTCCTAGAGGTTTGGGAGGAGGGGCAGCAAACCCCGTTAGACGGCTAACACGTGGGGCTTGTGGGTGGAGCCAACACCCCGGTCGGATGGAGGGCGACCCCACCGAGCCCCGGGGCGGCCTCAACGGGCACCCCTCTCCCCCGAACCGCGGAAGAGGATGTGGAGTTTTTTCGACAAAAGAAAAAAAGTTTTGAGATACCCAAAGACCGGTCCCGACGCTCCCTCCTGTGGGGGGGGGGGGGCGCCGATGATCGATACGTGGCTTTCGGGAAAATCTGAGCCCCACATCTGAGCCGACAGGGCTTTCGACTCGTCTTGTCGGCTCGAACGTGGGGCTTGGATTTTCCCGAAAATCACGTATCGGCCATCCAACGAGGGCGTCTCCCTCCTCCCTGAATGAACGATTTAAATCCCCAAAGACCTAATTCGAAGACCTAATTTGAAGAGTAGACGAAGAATGGAAAACTGAAACAACATTCAATGAAAAGAGAGAGAAACCAAAAGAAATAGGAAAGGCATTAGGGGAGAGAAAACCGTTTCAGAGTTTATTTCTTTCATTAATGTCGCATTGGTAGAATCTCTATCTAAATTTGGTTTTTTCCTCTAATGTCGTCTACGGATTTTCTGTGTTCTTCGAGGTGGCTGATGGGAGAATGAGATTCTGCCAATGAGGAAGATGAACCTGCTATACTGGGAGCATCGAGATGAACCTGCTATACTGGGAGCATCGAGCGTCGCCGGCGAATAACAGAAGAATTCAGGAAATTTTCTTTTTTTATTTTCTAACAAACCTTTTTTTCTTGTTTATTTTCTAAATTAGATAATAGATTTTTGAAAAAAAAAATCCTTTATAATTGGAGGGTAAAAGGAGGTGGGAAATTTTGTGTCATTGCATTTTAAAAGAGGTAAAAGAAATTTTCTTAATTTTAATAAAACTTAAAAATTTACGGAGAATTATTGTTGTAACAGGAATTTGTCACAAGGAATTTATTCAATCATTGAATAGAAAGAACATGGTCTAGATTTACCACATATACACTAATTCAATCAAATATCTAACTTTTAATGAATTAGATTTTAAAACTAGGAAAATTGAATGATTCAAATTTATTTTGTTGGATTTCCAAAAAAACAAACTTTTATTAACAAACCCTTACAATAATAACAGACCTAAATTTATTTATTACTTAATAGATATTAGAAAAATCAAGTGTCACTGTTTTCATCTCCATGCATCTTTGAATTGTTTGAATTGTAACAAAGACTGTGATGGCGATGTTGCAGAATACCTTCATTTCCAAACCACATTTTTTGAGTTTTATCAAATTATCAGATCTATTATTAAAACCAGTTGGAACAAGAGATGTCATGGTAGGATACGGTAGAAAATTTACAGATGGGTTTCCTTTCTCTTGAACTGAACCTGAATCCTAAGTAAGTCTGTGAAGCAGTTGGGGATGGTATCGTAGATATCGGATGAAGAATCATTATAACATCCAAGCTTCCTGTAGACAAGAGGAGATTTTAAAAAAATCATTAGTTACTAGAACAAATATCGATTTCAAAAGGCCACAAAAAAAAGAAAAAACCTTTTAGAAAAATAATCAAAAACAAAATTGGATAGGTAAGATTAAGACATACTATAAGGGGTGTGTCAGATATTTTTCCTTGTTTTTATGGTTTAGTCTTCAATTTTGTTTTTATGGATTTATTTATGGTTCAAGTTTCACTGCACGAATGAGTATATAAGCAGTCGTCATGTTAGTTTGATAGCAAAACTCATGTAATTAGATATTCTTATAAAACAATTGAAGTAATGACTAATACACGAATGAAAACCAATCCCATTATTTATTATTCGTATATTCTAATTCATTAGGCCAAGACAAATTGAGCTACTCGAATCAATTAATCAGTTTTAGTTATGCAGTTTTTAATCAATTTTTAATTAAAAAGTTTTGCTTGCAATTTATAGATAGTTTAACACATTAGTTTCCTTAATCAGATTCTAAAATGACTTGGTTGCCATCAAACAGTATAATTGTAATTCGTCAGTTATCCTCAATATTTGAAAAATAATTTTACAACATATCATGATTCACAACAGGTAAACTAAAAACTGGTCAATCCATTTTCTATTTAGATTTAATTTGTATGTCCATTAAATATCATATTAAGGATTAAGTTTTGGAATTTATTCATCCATTCTAAAAGAATGACCATCTTTTTAAATTTGAAATTTGTAAACGAAGTATTTAAAAGAAAAACATGGTTGTGATTATAAAAAAAAATGATCTTAAAAGATTTTGTAAATGTATAGCTAGTAATACCTTTGATTGGTTTCCTCCACTGCCTTATAAGTCTAGTTGTTCCAAGTTTATCATTATTCTTCATACACAAAACTTTAGAGAAAATGTAGAAAAAATTATTTATCTTGAACACTTTGGAACAATGAGTTATTGTTATAAACAAATATCATGCCGACAAAGTAGGATGTTTTTTGTATGCATTAGTCACAGAAAATGTATGCCTTTTAGTGGTTGTTTTAGAAACACTTGACATGCATTGTCAAGCAGTAATGTAATTTTTATTCTATGTTTCTAATTTTTTATAATAAAAAAAAGTGATTATTTTTTGCCCAAATTTGATATTGGTTTGCTTATTTTTGTAATGTGTTTCCATGCATTGTCAAGCGGTAATGTAATTTTTATTCTATGTTTTTTATTTTTTATGATTAAAAAAAGTGATTATTTTTTCCCCCAAATTTGATATTGGTTTGGTTATTTTTGTAATGTGATTCCATGCGTCTCAGTTTAGTAAAACATGTACACAAGCCAAATGTTAGGTTTAACAACATAATCAACACAATATAAATAACAAGTACAATCAAAATAATAATAATAAAAAAATAAAAAGTGCAACTAAACTGCACAAGTTTATGGATCCACATCCTCTCCTCTCAGAGGTTCTGGGAGGACAGATCTGGATGGCCGACAGGTGGCTCTCGGTGAATCCGAGACCCACGTTCAAGCCGACACCCAGCCAACAAGCCAAGCCAACAGGGGGTGTCGGCTTGAACATGGGTCTCGGATTCACCCGAGAACCACGTGTTGGCCATACAAATAAGGTTGTCGCGTCCTCCCAGAACCACTAAAAAGAGACGATGTAAATCCCAAATTTATAAGGCACTCAAGGCATAGCCTAAGCATGGCTCCAAGGCACCCACCCAGATGCCTTGATAACTATACAACATTGTGTGCTAGATTTAAAAACTCTTTCACCCCAAATTGATCACTCTGTTTAGCCAAGTACAAAAATCCAAAATAACGAAGGAGATGGTAATGAGCTTCACTTCATATACCAGTAGTGGCAGCTACGAAATCTCCCAAGCTTCTGGAGGATTTAGGAGTCCTTTCAAAATACCCAAGGAATCCCACGCCTCCCACCCAAATATCATTATAGACGCACTCAGCAGCAATGCATGGTTTCCCAACCCTATTCAAACCTTAATTTCTTATGTTCTAACTGCTCCAATTCTGAAGACACCTTATCACTCTCTAAAGGTGGAATCACCGCCAACCATTTTAGACAAGGGAGAAATATAGGCTGACCCTCAAGTCTCTCCACCATGCTTGCTTCAGCTAGTCATTGTACCAAGTACATTCTGAACCATCTGAACCACCTGAACCATCTCTGAATCTCCCAGCCCAGCCTGATCTACTTAAAGTTCAAGGGCCAATCCAGTCGTTGTTTCTATGGCCGGTCCATATTCACAATTAATACCACAAAAGGCACAAACCCAAGCTATATAAATTGGAAAAAGATTCTTTGTAGTGAGAATCTTACTCATTCAAAGTGGATCGACATGTATCCAGAGTGAATCAAAGTGTATCAAGATATATGCTAAAAAAATTTTAATGAATGGGATTTTCACTACAGGGGTGGCCTCACTATAGAAGATCTCAATCCATATAAATTCACCTCAACCACTACTAAAGTTCATGTCTCAATTTTACAGCTCTAACGCAAGGGAGCCTTACGAAGCGGTAAGGCATGACCAGAAGCGGAAATCAAAAGCCACATATCAATGAAATGAAATTGAATTGAGGGAGGAAAAAAAAAAGAGGGGAGGGGGGGGGGGGCATATTGGTGCTAAGTTCTTCTGTATATTCATTATCAAAGTTTAGAGTTGGGTCTCTAAGTTCATATTCCGCTGAAGGGTATACTGGGGAAAACAATTCTTAAAAAACCAAGCCATAGTAAAAACTTTTGTTGTCCAATTTCTTTTAGGGTAAATTTCTCCCACCTCTCTTTCACGAATTCTAAAAGGCTCCCACCCCCCAAATTGACTGAAAATGTCTTTCACCTTTTCTATTTTTGAAAATAATCTCTCATATTCAATTTGGTGATGAAATTTGGGATTCAAATCGTCTCATCCCTGAAATTCGGGAGGCGTGGCAGCGACCCCACTGGATGGTCGCCATGTGGAGGTCGGATGAATCCGACCCCTTCGTTCGAGCCGACAAGCCGAGCCGACAAGAGAGTGTAGGCTCGAACGAAGGGGTCGGATTCATCCGACCCCTACATGGCGACCATCCAGTGGGGTCGTCGCCACGCCTCCTGAATCTCAGGGATGAGACGATTTGGATCCTAAAATTTGTCATCATCAATGGTTTTTGGACAATAATACCCTCCAAAGCAATCTTTAATTTTAAATAAAACTATCTCACAAAATAAAAAATAAAAATAAAAAAAATCAACCCTCCCAAGAGTGTTCGGTGAGTATTGGACAGAGGGGCAGCAACGGTCCGTCCAATACTCCCGGAAAGTCACCGGAGACCGCTGCTCAGAGTGTCCTCTCTCTCTCTCTCTCGCTCCCTCCGGTGACCTTAAAACTCTCTGATCCTCTTTAATGGAGGTCGACGCTTGATCAGACGCAAAGATAGCTCAGATTCTTTCTCGGTGATGCTTGGGGTACTGTGTACACGCTCCAAGCCTTGGATCCTCATGGCTCTCTCCCTCGTGAAGAAATCATGATTTTCTGATTTACGAACTGAATCCAACATGCGAGCAATGTTTCTTTTATCATTACTGTGCGAGGTTCGTCCCTCATTGCACTTCTTTTCTTCTTCTGATTTATTCCGCTGATAGTGCTGTATGAAGTGATAACAACTTCCGATTTTATCACGAACCGTCTTGCATTCCTCATGAATCCAGGCCTCCAATTCCACAACGTCTGTTCAAACCTTTGCTCTGTGACACACACTTCAAATATTAATTTATATAACTAATAAAACGTGAACTGGTTGATTAGTAATCACATGAACGTTTCAAATATATATATATATATATATATATATATATATATATATATATATATATATATATATATATATATATAATAAAACATGAACTGGTTAATCAGTAATCACAAGAACGTTTGCAGTCTCAAATGAATGGAGGCATGTATACTTTTTAAAAAGAAAAACTAGATAACACATTCTTCATATCTAACAGGTCCCAAGCCATGGATTCAGCTTGTTTACGAAGGCCTTGATTGATAACATTCTTGGAGCAAGTTTTTCGGTTTCTGGCTTCCTAGGAGTTATTTTAGAGAAGAATATCATTTGATAAATTTAATTCGATCTCAAACTCCCAGAGAGTGAATCGGTCTTTTTTTGGTTTTGAGAACTGATATTTGAAAGCTAAAAAAAGTGGATCCACATCTTCTCCTCCCAGCGGTCTGGGAGGACAGTGGCAACCTATCCCGGATGGTTATAGGTTGCCACGTGGTTCTCAGTGAATCCGAGATCCACGTCTGAGCCGACACCTAGCCGACAAGCCAAGCTGACAGAGGGTGTCGGCTCAGACGTGGGTCTCGGATTCACAGAGAGCCACGTGGCAACCATCCAAGATTGGTTGCCACTGTCCTCCCACAACCACTAGGAGGAGACGATGTAAATAAAAAAAAAGTAGCTATGCGACTCCAAAACTATTTTCTACCACCACCCACCGCCACCACCACCACCATTGCCGCCGCCACCAACCACCACCACCACCCACTGCGACCAACCACCACCACCGCCACCACCCCTACCACCATCCCACCATCGCCACCACCACCATTGCCACTGCCACCGCCACCGCCACCACCACCACCACCACCAAACACCATTGCCACCCCCACCACCCACCACCACCCCCGTCACCACCCACCACTGCCTCCACTACACCAAATCTGGAATCGAATCCAAATTCATTTTTATCAAACACGATTTTATTAATTCTAAAGTAGAAGTCAAAAGTGACTTCAAACCAAAATGGAGAACAATCACTAACTCCAGACCAGAAGTAACTCCAAGGGAACCGAAGTGATTTGAATCCATTTCAACTTCAATGGCTGAGATCTCATCTCCCCTCCATGTCGTAAACTGCCTTAGTTGCCTAGTAGCAAAAATACATAGCTTCCCACATACAATATGAAATTGTATAAAAACCCTTTTTGGTATTAACCATTTCTTTGTTTGGTCCTGTGGTAATCTAGACAATCAAAGAAAGTTGACCCTTGACATTCATATCACAGCTATCTAGTTTCCAGAGATGCTTGTAATTCAGAAATCACAATACAAGAGTGAGAGGTTTTCTTTTTTCGGACATACGGAATGGACAATAATTAGTCAGGGCTAATCCTAATTAGCTTTCACATATTTAGACTGAAGGAAATTTCAGTCAGCTAGACACCAAATTACAGATACGGAACAGCAAGACCTTTGCTTTAGTTTAATATTAGGGCAGGCTATAAGAAAGTGGATTTACCAAAAAAAGGACAGGGCCAAGAAGTTAAAACCAAGGGGCAAACAATACCCACCAAGAACCAGAAACCCTGAAAACTAGAGAAAATGGGCTTATACAGTACTACAAATCATCAAGACAAACCAGAAAGAATGAGATCTATACATCACTTAAAATCCTCAGGGTTAAGTTGGTTGAGATGATACAAGTATGGTTCAAAATTCCCCAAATTCACTTAACAAGCTTGCAACCTACCCTTGCAAACCATGCCGACACACGTATGGCAAGGATAAGTCGACCTAGCCAATCCGACCGATAAAGTTTATACAAAAGCTTAGAAGGAATTGAGCATCAACCAAAAGAACACAAGTAAATTAAAATTAGTCAAAATTGGATATACCATAGATAATGGTTCAAGGACTAGCAAAAGAAACCCTAGTAATGCCTCCTCCTTCATCGTTGGTCAATGATCATGATTCCAATTGCCATTCATTCTCTCAATTGTTAGCTGGCTTCTCCAGCGGCGAATTTGATCAATCCTTTTTTTGATGAAGTCGATGTGAAGCCAATTGTTTCTACTGTTCCGACTAGTTATCCAATGGTTTGCCCACTAGCGTCCTTCGACTCCTCGGGATTCAAGGTTTATGTGCTTTTTCACCTCCAATTGTCTAGCAATTATTTTGTTCTGTCGGTTATTCCAAGAGCCATGGATGACCGTACTCCTTCTCCATAAACCAAATTCACAACCTTCAAACCAACCAATGAAATGCAAGAAAAAGATGCAGGCAGCGATGTCTAGGAAAGAAAATAGGTGGTGCCGTGAGGGCGATAGCAAAGGTTGGGAGCAATTGTAGGCATGGTCCAAGGTATTGGTGAGAGAGAGAATGATCCTAGAAGAGTATGTAAACATACAGCTAGTAATACCTTTGATTGGTTTCCTCCAATGCCTTATAAGTCTAGTTGTTACATAAGAAAATTTAGAGAAATTGCAGAAAAAATACTTGTAATGAACACTTTGGAGCAATGAGTTGCTGCTATAAACAAATATCATGCCAACAAGATAGGATGCACTTTGTATGTATTAGTCACTAAATATGCCTTTTAGTGGTTGTTTTAGAAACATTTGAAATCCATTTGTCAAGCTGGTAATGGAATTTCTAAACTATGATTTTTGTTTTTTATGATAAAAAAAGTGACATTATTTTTTTTCCCAAATTTGATATTGGTTTGGTTATTTTTGTACTGTGATTCCATGCGTCTCAATGTAGTAAAACATATACATAAACCAAATGTAAGGTTAACAATAGAATCAACATATTATAAATAACAGGTACAATACAAAATAATAAAAAAAATTAAAAAATTAAAAAAATTAAAATAAAAAGTGAAACTAAAACCAGCTGCACAGGCTTATAAGGCGCTCAAGACGTTGCCTAGGCCTGACTCCAAAGTGCCCACCTTTCAAAGAATGCATAAAGAGCCCCAGACCTCTGACCATGGCCCAGCCCGGATGCCTTGATAACTATGCAACATTTTGTGCTAGATTTAAGAACTCTTCACCCCAAAGATCACTCCGTCTAGCCAAACTACAAAAATGCAATATAACGAAGGAGACAGGTTATGAGCTTCACTTTATAGGATCCAAATCGTCTCCTGCGGCAGGAGGTTCCTGCCGCAGATCCAAGGACCGGGGTGCGGTCTGGCCGCCTGCCAATACATTGGGGGGTGGGCCGGCTGAAATCCGGTCCTTGGCAGGCGGCAGGACCGCAGGAGAGGATTTGGTTGCCACTTTATATACCAGTCTGTACTGGCAAGTAAGAAATCTCCCAAGCTTCTGGAGGATTTTGGTGTCCTCTCAGAATACCCAAGGAATTCCATGCTTCTCAACCAAACATCATTATAAAGCCCACTTAGCAGCAATACATGGTTCCATAACCCTATTCAAACCTTAAAATCTTATGTTCTAACTGCTCTAATTCTGAAGACACCTTATCACTCTCGGAAGGTGGAATCACTACCAACCATTTTAGAAAAGGAAGAAATATAAGCTAACTCTTCCACCTCAAGTCCTTCCACCATGCTTGCCTCAGCTGGTCATTGTACCAAGTACATTCTAAACCATCTGAAACATCTCTGAGCCTCTCAACCTGGCCTGATCTACTTAAAATTCAAGGGCCAATCCGGTTGTTATTTCAATTGCCCAAACACGATCCGTATTCACAATTAAAACCACAAACCCAAGCTATAGAAATTCAACTCAGCCACTGCTAAAGTTCATCTGTCTCAGTTTTACAGCTCTAACGCCAGGGAGCCTTATGAAGCTATAATGATGTCCAGAAGCGAAAATCAAAGGGAGGGGAAAAAAAGTATATTTATTTAAGTTTCCAAAGATTTGGTTACTATTGCAAAGTTCTTCTGTATATTCATTATCAAAATTCAGACTTGGGGCCTCCATAATAACCATATTCTTCATATGAAAAAACAAAGGGTCCCAAGCCATGGATTCAGCAGTGATTTGAATCCACTTCAATGGCTGAAATCTCATCTCTCATCTCCCCTGTATGTCGCAAACTGCACAGATATAATAGAGATGAGTAACAAAAATACCTAGCTTCCCACATACAATATGAAATTGTGTAAAAGCCCTTTTTTGTATTAGCCATTTCATTGTTTGGTCCGTTGGTAGTCCAGATTTGATCTAGACAATCAAAGAAAGTTTGACCTGTTCCGGGAGGTTCATATCCCAGCCATCTAGATTTCCAGAGATGCTTTGTAAATCAAAAACCACAATACAAGAGTTTTCCTGAGATGCTTTGTAAATCAGAAATCACAATTCAAGAGTGAGAGGTTATCTTTTCCAGACATACGGAATGGCCATTAAATAGTTAGCACTAATCTTAATTAGCTTTCACATATTTAGAAAGAACAAAATTTCACTCAGCTGGGGACTGCTCCTCCCCACTTCCTCTTCCCCATGCTCTAGAAGCTGGACACCAAATCTTGGACTCAAATCCTCTCCAGCGCTGGAGATCTCCAGCGGCTAGAGTTCACCTAGCGCAGATCCCAATGAATTGGGATCCGCTCTAGATGAATTCCAGCAGCCGGAGCCCCTCTGGGGACTCCAGCGCTGGAGAGGATTTCTACACCCAAATCTTTGCCCTAATTTGATATTACCTCAGTCTACAACAAAGGGGCAGATACCAAGAAAGGACAGCAAAAAAGTTAAAACCAAGGGGCAATCAATACCCACCAAGAACGAAAAACCCTGGAAACTATAGAAAATGGGTTTATACAGTACTACAAATCATCAAGAGAAATCAGAAAAAATAAGATCTATACATCACTTAAAAATCTCAGAGCTAAGTTGGTTGAGATACAAAGATGATTCAAAATTCCCCAAAATCACTTAACAAGCTTGCGACCTACCCTTGCAAACCATGTAGACACACGTATGACAAGGATGGGTCGACCAGGCCAATCCAACCCGAAAAGGTGTATACAAAAGCTTAGAAGGAATTGAGCATCAACCAAAAGAACACAAGCACATTTACATTAGTCAAAACTGGATAGTCTAGATAATGGTCCAAGGACTAGCAAAAGATAAAAAGATTGGTTGGGGGAAGACAAGGATTTTGTGTATTTACACCATTAGCACTTCACACCTTAGCAGACTTTGCTTTCAAATATGATCATCACAACATTCTCCAAATTAAATCATTCCTTCAACCTTTTTAGCAGCCACTAATGATTCAAAAGTTTATAAATGTTTTCCTATGCTAGGGTCATTGATAATTAAGGAACATGGTGCTTCCTTGTGAGACAAATAACCCTAAATTAACCACTTAACCCAAAAAATTTAAACAGACAAACTACAGCAGCCAGAAGAAAAATTCTCAAACAAAAGAAGAAAAAAAAAAGCATCAAATCATATAATCAAACCCATAGTTCCAATCTCCATGTCTTCAGGTATCTCGCACTCATACCAACAGAGAACACCATAGAAGTAAAATATTGAGTATAGGAAGAGTAGACAAAACAACAGTCTAGTCTCTTAGCCAATCATTGGCTACATTCAAATTACTGCTACATTGACCAGTACAGATCAATTCAAGGTCTAGAGTCATAAGAGGTATTATTCAATTAAGCAAAACAATTTTTTCCCAATCTTGAATACTTACATTTTAAATAATCTTGCTCTATTCTAAGAAAACTAAACAATCCACTAAACATTAAAAAAAAAATAATAATAATAATAATAATAATAACCTTAAAAGATCATCAAAATATCAACAACCTGATAAATGTGAACCCCTGAGAATTGGAGAAACTACAATGTTCCTCAAAAATTGGAGGGAAACGCGAATAGTATGGCTGGAAGATCAATATAATAGAAAGATTAAAATGTTAAATGTACAGTCATAGGTTAATTTTCTAGCTTACATACTGCTTATTCTGAGAAATTATAACAATGTATTTTTTTTTTGGGTCCAATTTTTACATGTTT
This sequence comes from Protea cynaroides, assembly GCA_028583415.1. Taxonomy (NCBI): domain Eukaryota; kingdom Viridiplantae; phylum Streptophyta; class Magnoliopsida; order Proteales; family Proteaceae; genus Protea; species Protea cynaroides. Next base: position 38,468,497 of record CM053267.1, read on the forward strand.
CTTAGATCATAAGAACATCGGATACAATGATCAATGAAATTTCTGGAAAACATGATCGAACGAGATAAGGATATGGTGTATTTGGCCATATATTAGGATGTCGATATTGGAACTCTTCGCTGGCTATGATTCAAAACACTAAACAGCAAGAGCAAAAGATATGTATATCTTCAAACATATCCAAATGATCATATAGTTAAATAAAATCCCCATATCACAAGATCAATAGGAATCAACCCGTACTCAAAAATAAATAAATAAATAAATAAAGAAAAATAAAAATCGCATGAATCCATGAAAATTTAAATCTACCGACGACGTTTATTGATAAAACTAAGAGAATGCATCAATCAATCCTATTCAGTCGACCAAAATAGATAAGCATAAACGAGTTCTGATTGAAACAAAATCCAATGTAAAGGAATCGAAATTATACTCCGTTTCTCTTGCAGAATTCCAAAGAAAGTTCCAAAATTTTTAAAACCCTAATCAAACCAACAAATACTATCAGAAGTAACCTCCTAAGCTGTGAGTACTACGGCACCTCCAGCTTCCTTGATCTTCTTTTCTGCGACCTTTGACACCAGCTTCGTCTTGAGAACGATGGGCTGTGACTTGGGTAACTCCCCTTTACCCAAGACCTTGAAGAAACCATACTGAGTGACATCAATCAAAGGTGCTTTATCCGGGGAAGCCTTATCTTTCACTTCTTGAGGAATCAACGACCATAGCTTGTCAATGTTAACTATGGGACAGTGGAATTTGTTGCGCAACCTGTGGAAGTAACGCATACCAACCTTACCGAAGTAACCTGGATGGTATTTATCGAACAAGATCCTGTGATGGTGCATACCACCAGCATTACCACGACCACCTGGATGCTTCCTGTGTTTGCCTATACGCCCATGACCGGCGGATACATGGCCTCTCTTCTTCCTATTTTTCTTGAATCTCGTCGTCATTTGGTCACCGTTCTCACGCTCCCTCTCCTTCTCCTTCCCCGGTGCTGTGAAGTGGCGCAGAGCTGTTTCTGTGTTTCACGGTAGGATTTATATTGAGAAAGGAACGGATTTTAGGGTTTCCATCGTTTTTCTTTTCTTCCTTTTTTATCCTTGGTCTTTTTTTTATTCTCTCTTTTACCACTGAATACCGTATCAGTAATCAGTATGTTTGGAAATTGGATTTAAGTTGCCACCGAGGCCCCAAACGATTTTTTTCCCCCGGTTGGGCCGTGAATACTTGAATCCGGGATCGCTGCCACGTTCCAGTGAGTCATCCGACCGTTGGGAATGCATCGGTACACATGTCTAATACACCCTACCATCAGATCCCGATTTCCGTCTACGGCGATTATCAAATCGAGACTGATGTGAAACTGATCCAATACCTTTAACCTTGATTGTGTTTGTGGCTAATCCAAATAAATAACTAGAAAACATTGCTAATCCATGGAGTGAGTTTTAAGGTGTTAAATGGTTTATTATTGGTTTATTAGGGGATAGGTGCACGAACGATAACTCCAAACATCACACATCCGCCGAGGCTAGATGGTGCAGTGCATTATATAGGAGGGTAAACTAAAATCAAATCGATTAATTAAACGGTATCGAAATTGCTACCAGAATGATTATTAATCGGTTTCGATTATCAGGTTTTTAATTGGTTTTTCATTAAATAATTTTCCTTACAGTTTATAAATTGTTTAACGCATTGTTCCTTTAATCAGTTTCTAAATGAATTGGTTGCCATCAAACAATTTAATTGACATTAATTAGTAAACCCAGTATTTGAAAAACAATTTTACAACGTATCATAACAACTTAACTAAAAACTAATCCATCCATTTTCGATTCAAATTTGACTTGTATGTTCTTAAAATTTATTCATTGATTCTAAAAGAATGGCCGTTTTTTAAGTTAGGAATTTGCGACCAAAGTATTATATATATGGAGCAATGGATTTAGAGAAAATGAGAGATTGTGTGCGTGTATTATGATTTTGGTTTAAGTAGATTAAGGTTTGGGGGTTAATATAAGGTTATATTGATTAGGGATTTCTATAGCTAAAAATTAATCGGTTTAAATGAACCATACATGGGTATGCATGTATTAAGGGCAACCGGTAAACAATGTGAAAACCCAAATAAAAAACGGAACTGTTTACAAATGACTTGCCAATTCTAATGTAACTGTTTTGAATCAATTTCAATAAACAATTTCGGTGCATTTGTTGCACCATTATTGTTTGATGCAATTAAGGGTGTAAGTTTTGAGACCGAACCAGTAGTTCGAATCAAGCCGAACCAAATTAACCTGAAACTAATCTAGACCGAACTATTATTGGACATGTTTCGGGTTAAGGTATGACATATCCTACTAGTCCTGGTCTAGTCCGGGCTAACCCAAAACAGGCAAATGACCTATGAGTTAGAATCAAACCGATTTAAACCGAATATAAACCATAACTTTACTATTTCAGCCTTTTAGATGACCTTAACAGGTTCCTATTGGGTTTTCAACTCGAACCAACTCGATAAGCTAAGCCCAATAACAACCTGCAACTAGGTCAATCAGTTAATTAACGTACACAATGCAGCCCATCCAATCTGAACCTATTAATGGACACTCAAGGCTTATAAAATCCAATACGGATTTGGCCCGGACCGGATCGGCTCATCAACACCCCTCTTACAATCCTTCAAGGAAAGGTCTGCATAAGGGTGTCAACGGGCTGGTTCGGACTGATTTCGGTCCGGGCTGAATCGGTGTCGGGTTTTATAAGCCCAGCCCAAAACATGTCCATTAAGAGTTCGGGCTGGGTTGGGGTGCGCTGGATCCAATAACTAACGGGCTGGTCCGGTGTCGTTGTTATCGGGTTGGGCTTATTGAGGTGATTTCGGTCGATTCGGTCGGACCGGGTTTATCAAACGTATCGGGTCAATTTTATATGTAGATATATTGTTTTTTTTTTTTTTTTTTCCTAAAAATAAAAACATTTATTTTTTTTGGTTTTTGAAAAAAAATAGGAGGAAAAAAAAAAAATTTTTTTAAAAAGTGGGTTTTAATCTTCAAGGGACTATAACAGTGTAATATAATCCATCAAAATTTAAACCCAAAAAAAATTGAGAAGGGGGGGGAGGAGCATCGGGGGGGGGGGGGGGGGGGGGGGTTGAGGGGGGGGGGGGGGGGGGGGGGTTTGGGGGGGGGGGGGGGAAGGAGGGGGGGGGGGGGGCGGGAGGGAGGGGGGAGAAGGGGGGGTGGGGGGGGGGGGGGTGGGGGGGGGTGGGGGCGGGGGGGGGGGGGGGTGGGGGGGGGGGGGCAAATATGGAGAAAAGGGCGGAAAAATGGAGACGGAGTGGTGGGTACTCTCGTGATTTTCCAATTATTGCAGTTACATTTGTGTAAATTAATCCCTCAGGCTTTGAGCATCTGACGTAAAAAACATAGCCCCCGACAAAACCAAAATCCTTTTTCGGAGCGACGACGACGATCGCAGGGAACGATGGCGCTACCAGCAATTCGCTGGTTTGCGACCGCTGTAATCTTAGTTTGCCTTCATATCCATCTGTCTTCGGCCATTTACTGCGACGAGGACGACTGCTACGATATATTAGGGTAAACTCTTCTCAAACTCTATTCCTCCGTATCTTACGCATTTCCCCCCGCCACCTTCTGTTTACGTTATTTCACCTCAATTCACTATCTTCCCTGCTTTTCCAGCGTCACTCAGAGCGCCAATGCTTCAGAAATCAAGAAAGCTTATTACAAGCTATCCTTGAAGTAGTAAGTTCTGAATCTATTGTTTAAGTTTCAGCATTTTGATGCATTTCTCTTAATCTGTAGCTCCTCATGTTTCCTTTCTATGCCATTTCTATTTGCAGTCATCCGGATAAGAATCCCGATCCGGATTCGAGAAAGCTCTTTGTTAAAGTCGCCAATGCTTACGAGGTACTGGTCTTTTCCTTTCTCAACGTCGAATGAAGCTGATTTAGATTTGTTCTCGCTTGATTTCAATAGTTGCTCATTTTGTAGCGGTTCGTATCCTAATTACTTTATTGCAAGTTTTTCCTCATTATTGTGCCATGCGGATGGATTCCAAATTGCATTTCAGAAATTGATAGGGGAAAAAGTTACAATCTGACTCTTTTTGTTTTAAAAGCTTTGGCTCTTTCTAGCCCTGAACTTGATACTACTCTCATCTGTTTGGTCTTAATTTACTGTTTACTCTGGAGATACCTTGTTGCTACTTAGAATAAAATATTGCGTCTGTCCCATGTTCTGTGTGTTCGGTTTCAATTTACTGGGGACTTGGTGGAGATACGGATTGCCATTTAGAAATATAATAATGCGATTAATTTTGATATTATGTAACTGTTTAAGTTGAAAACAGTCTCCGTCTCATGTTTGTATGTTCCTAATATTAGCTTAAGGCATCTGAACTCTGGTAGGAAAGATTATGTTGATTTCTAATTGTTTGTTGTAGCCAGTATTTACACTTTGTTGTCTTTGATTTCTGTGGTCCTTATGACCTTCAAAGGACCAAGAACACATGAAGTTTCTCGTATAAAATGACATGAGCAGTATTTCGTTTCTTAGTTGCATGCTATTCGAGAGCATGTTAGTAAATTATCTGTCTGATATACTATAATTTGTCCTTTCTTTTGGGTTCCACATGGTTATATAATTGAATTTTATGTTCATGGTGATTATTAGTCCCAAATTTTCCACTTCCTTTGTGAGTGAATAAGGATAACGGAACGTTATGCCTCACTTCTTGCGAGTCAAGCATGATCTAACATAACAGTGTTGTCAAAGCATCATTAACTGCACTCATGTGCTCTGCATTTGTGATCAGGGAAATATACACTTCTATTCCAATCAAAGTCAAATGCGGAATCTGCAGTGGCTTTGGGCTACTGTGATCGGTCTCTAATTTGAATAAAGGAGGTTTGGCTCAGGTTAGCTGTTGGCTGCTGGCACTAAAACCTTTAGCTAAACCATTTAAACAAGGAAAGAAGAAAAAGAGAATCCCGGACATTTATTGTTTTGACCTTATGCTAGCTAGGGCATATAGAAGTTGTAAGGTTTGACCCCAAATAGAGCAGACTGGAAGAAAGGATTTTTATAGCAAACCACATAATGGTTTAGTTGAGTCAAACCATTGAAGTTAAGAATATTTTAATAAGAGGAAAAATAAAAACTGTCTCCAACTTAAAGAGATTATTTATTTTATGAATAAAAGGGGAATTCATATTATTTTAAAAATAAACATGAAAGGACATTACATGGTATTTGATTGCATTCATTTGCCTTAAAAAAGTGAATATGTTTATTATGAATTTACTGGATAGAGTTCAGTACAGTTGTGGTTTCTTGGCATCACAAGCATTTCATTCAACCTGAGGGCTGAGTTGCCTTCCCCTTGCTTGGACCCTATGAATATATTGTGACGAGTAATATTATTAAGCTTTGAAATTCATTGATTGCTTTATACCACAGTTTTTATTTTTTATTTTTTACCTGCAATGTTAAGATGCTATATGCCAAAGAGATTATAGTTCTTTCATTCTCTATACTAGTATTAGTGCATAACAATGTTTCTTTTTCTTAATGCCCTGTTTGCTGCGCCTTTCTTCCTTTCAACTTAACATCCTTTCCTTCTCTTACTTTAATAAGGAGCTGAATCTATCTTTGCAGATTCTAAAGGATGATGCCACCAGAGAGCAGTATGATTATGCAATTGCACATCCAGAGGAGGTACAGTTACACATTTTTATCTAATGTAATTTTGGTTACGGTCAGAGGATGGTGGGTAAAGTGGAAAGGAGCTTCGAGAGTGTCTTTTTTACCAAATTAAGAGGATTAGTGGCTATTAAGAGATCAATGTTGAATGTGTTGAATGCTAGGAAATTAAGAAACACCATATACATATTATAGAGTTTAACTGAAAATGAGGATGTTGAGATGGTTTAATGGGAAACCTAGGAAGAGAAAAATAAAGTGAATATAATTCGTAGAAAAATTTAGTAGCAGTACCAATAGGCGAAGTGAATATAATTCGTAGGAAATTTAGTAGCAGTACCAATAGGTGACAAAGTGAGAAGTCGCTTGAGATGTTTAGGACATGTGCAATGAAGTCCATTGAATGCATGAATCAGGAGTTTATGGAGCAATTTGGAGGCAGTAATAAGACTAGCGTGAGGATGAGTGTAGGATAACGTTTACTGCAACCTTAAATGGGGTGTAATGATGGAGCAGTATTTGTTAGCTGACTCCAAGTAGTTTATGTTAAGGCATAATGAAATAAAATTTGTAGACAAGTTGAAAATTGTTCAAAGCTTTTATGAGGAACAAATATCTTTACTTCTATGTTCACTACACAATGAGTCATAATAATCAATTTACTATCTTTACCTAGTCAATATTCAATTTTTGACCATGGAATCCCTACATCCATATTGACATTAATGTTGAAGAAATGATGAAATGTGAAAACCTGAATTTTTCATGACATATCTAGAATGATTAGCACCCTGGATAATTTTATATTATTATTTTTCCTTCTGACACACCATAACCTGCTCACTGCATTTAGTGCTTAGTGAGTGAAGGTATATATATATATATATATATATATATAAATAAAAAAATAAAAAAATATAAATAAATATATATATATATATATATATATGTATATATATATATATATATATTAACACACACATGGGCAACTTCGAATTACAAAGTAGAACTAGATGTTGTGTCCAATGTGCGCAGATATCAAGTCAGGATGCTGAAATCTCCTTCCCCAAGAAAATGAAATTAAAAAAAAAAAGTGATTATTGGATGTATTGATTATTGGATGTATTATTGTCAAATTTTCTTAGTTTTTCCAAACAGTCCAATTTAGCTTGAATGATTTCTTTCTTAACCCAAAGAGATCATGATCAAGTTTTTACATTCTATTTTAGAAACCTAATAAATTGGGCATAAGGCCCTGGATACCAGGTGATGGCTTACTGCAAATAGTGTGTTAAAAATTTCTTTCGCATTTACCTCTTGGAGGCTAGAGCAGAGACCTTCTTGTATACTGATAACAAGTTTTATCTATAAGGATCAGAAACAGGATCAAAAGGCTCCAACATGCTGGAGGGTTGTGTTGTAGTCATACTGTTATCTGTCATAGAGCTAAAAGCCTAAGGGGTATATGATGGAACTGATTCTGTTTTACTATTCTCTTTAAAAATACTATATCTTTTATTGGGTATATGGTTCAATTGATGGTATTGGACTTTTAAGTTTTATCTAAAGAACCTGCAAATTTTAGGTTCTGCCCAGCTAGCACTTGTGGGAAGAAAACTATTGCACGTGCTCATGCTACTCCAGCACAAAGCTCGTAGTGCTAGATGTAGGAAACTACTACACATGCCAAAATTCCACCAGAAAGAAAACTACTTTGCTGCTTCTGGAATGCAAAGTACTATACAATGATTTTGTATTAGAATTTTCTCGAGCAAGCCAATCTTCCGTACTTTTTTTTTTCTTCCAATGGTATGATTGTTATCTGAAAGGTGTTTAACATCCATGCCGTGGCCTTCTTTCTTCAAGAGGGTCATTTTGGGATCTGCATTCCATAATCAAGTTCCATCTGAATCAGCCTCAAAGTTTGCTCATCAGTTCTATGACTGGCATCACTAAAAGAAGACCTTTTTCCAGTTCATCAATCTTTTCTGTGCGTCTTAAAGCTTCATGGATACCACAAACATGGGGCTTCGTACAAGCCCAAACTGAGGGAACAAAGTTCAGAAATTGGGGATGAAAGAATACATGTTGAATATCTAATACATGTTGAATATCTAGTACATGTTGAATATCTATTTGGTGTTAAGACCATGTGGTTTAATTGTTTAAATTAGAAGCAAAGACTGGTGCATTACATTGTGGGAAGTTGATCTAATTGAGTTTACAGGCTCCAAGACTCAGGTCTATTGGTATTTAGGCCATTGTCCTTACATGGTCTAAAATTTTGATGGAGCTTTAAGATTTTGAACTGAATGTCCCTAGCTTTGGCAGGTTAAATAAAAATCAAGAGTCCAATATTTGGGGCTGAAATGAAATCAATGATAAATTATGTTCTATTTCAGTAAAAAATCAATGTTATGTGAGAATTTTTAAAGATGTCAAAATATTGGTGGTATGTAGTATGTACAGCAACTCTTTCCCAAAAGTCTACTTCTTGTTCATAATTGCCAAAACAAACAACAGTTTAACAGAAAATTAGAGACTTTAGAAGGTCAATTAGGGCCCGTTTGGTAAAATTTCTGCTTCTAGATTCTGGATTTTGGTTCAAATTTGGATTCTACTCCAAGCTACTCTAAGATTATTTTGGAATAGAAACTTGTTTGATAACGCAATTCTAAAATGGATTCCAGAGCATCTTTGAATTAGAAACATGTTTGATAACACACTTATCCCTCCAATCGAAGTCTAGAAAAACAGTTGTGGTAGTAGTTGGTGGTGGTGGTAGGTGGTGGCGGTGGTGGGTATTGGCGATAGTGGGTGGTGGTGGCAGTGGTTGTGGTGGCGGTGGTGGTGGTGGTGACAGCGGCGGCGGCAGCAGTGGTGGTGGTGGTGGTAGTAGTGGTGTGGTGGTGGTGGTGGAAGTGGGTGGTGGGTGGTGGTGGCGGTGGTGGTGGTTGTGGTGGCCGTGGTGGGTGGTGGCGACGGTGGTGGTGGTGGTCAGGTGAGAGTCATGTGAGAATCAACTCTTTTCTTTCTTCCAAAAAGTTGATCAAACAGCTTGGAGCAAGTATTTATGACTCCAAAAATTTGGATTCTGGAGCCATTCTGAATCCGGTTCACTCTGTGGGAGTTGGAATCCAACCGGACTTATCAAACGCGCTTCTACTCCAAAATGGCTCCCTGGGTGCCAGAATCCATAGAATCTAGAAGCAGAAGTTTTATCAAACAGGCCCTTAGGATCTACTTTTCTAATGTCCTTTAAATATTAAATGTGAAGCTGTGAGGCTTGTTCTTCAAGGAGTACGTGGCAATTTCATAACATGGTGATTTGGGCTCAAATGTCTAGATATGTGGAGCAGCAGCATTATGGCTACCATACTCACTGTAGGAATAATGACTTTTAAGTCGGAGTATCTGGAAAAGAAAAGGGGGAAAGAGAGGAAAAATTACTAGTGACTCTTGAATTATTTGGGGGTAATTATGAATTAGTTTTTTTTCGTGATTATGTGGCTTTATACACCTCATCTGAGGTGATAACGAATCAAATTTTTTTTAATCTGCCAATTCTAGTTCCCTAGCCCTATTTTACTTTTCATGTGTAGTTTCTTTTTGGAGATTTTGTGTCTCATGAGCTTAAATCTAATTGTTCTTATTTTCACATTCTCTGGAGTTTTATAAAAAGATTTAACATGTCCTTTTGATGGTTTTGCCTATATTTGATAATTCCTTTGGAGTGTTTACCCCTTTGAAACACTCAAATTTCCGGGAAACTTTCATAACCCCCTGCCATCAATTTGAGAATTTAATTATTGGGTGATAATGCTGTAAACATTTACTTTACCTATTTTCCTGTTTTAGGTATTTTACAATACTGCACGCTACTATAAGGCATATTATGGGCACAAAACGGTCAGTTATTTTCTTTTTCTTCTACTTGTGGTGCTCCTAATTATTTTTCCACAAAAAGTAGATGGATTAAGCTCTACATATGGAAGATACAATGATTTACCCTTCTCTTCCCTTTTACTTGCAGGATGCTCGTGCTGTCTTGGTGGGCCTCCTTTTGGTTCTCTCAGCATTTCAATATCTCAATCAGTGGACAAGGTATACACAGGTACCAAGATAATCTAATAAGGCAACTGTAAATCCGATGTTCTTATCTGATACTGTTGGTTGGCAAAATATGCTTCAGGTACTTGTATTGATTTGTACTTCAAAATTTCTGGATTTTTAAATGCTCGTAATGTTGTTACTTCCATGGTTGATTCAAGCACAAGAACAGTGCAGGACATATCATTGACCTCGGTTCATTGGCAAAATTTGTGCTGACAATTTTGGAGTCATTGTTTTATTGAAGGCATCCTATTTTGCATTTTATACTCATTATTCTGTTGAAGGCATTGTATTTTGTGGATCATCTCTTTCTCTCTCAGAGCCATAAAAAATTTTCCACAGAATGTTTATTCACATGAATTACGTAAATTTGTTGGACTCTGCAATTTATTTGTTCCTTGATGTTGTAGGCTATCAGTATGGTTAAGAAGTCGCCAGCTTACAAGAATAGACTACGAGGAATGCAACTTGAACGCAGCGGAGGGATGACAAACAAGAAGAAGGCTATCAAGCCGAAGGACATGTATGCATTCATTTCAGTCATAGTCTATGTAGTTAAGAGAAAAGGGAATTGAAATAAGAATGGTCCAAATCTACTGACTTAGTATTAAAAAAAAAAAAAAAAAAAAAAACTCAAGATGACAACATTTAAAGTGATCTTGGCCATCAGTTGAATATTCATTTTGACTGATGAAGCAATTTTATCCATTATAAAGTCCATTGTGCTCTGCTATTGTTGTTTCCGTTCAATATTATTTGGCTCATTGCAGGTTCTTCTTTTCCTTTCTTTAGTAGTAGATAAGACTTGATCTCATTTGCTTATGTCAGGAAGATGGAGGAGGAGCTCAGCAAAGAACTTGAGCTACAGATAAAGGGAGCTGAAAAACCCTCCTTGTGGGAACTTCTTGCCATCCGGTTTCTACTCCTTCCTTACACTATTGGCAAGGTTAGAATACTTATTTCATCAAGCAGGAAACATGGAAACTATTAGTGTGCGAAGTTTGATGACAAGTGTGGTGGTTTTATGTGTTTTGTTTTCTTTGGAAAGATAGGCATCTGTTAAAATTTAGAAGTTTACCTTGTGCATTCAGTGTGAGGAATCCTAATCTCTACTAGTCCATGCAGCTCTTATTGTGGAGTATTTGTTGGTTCTGGAGATACAAGGTGAAGAAAGCTCCATATACTTGGGATGATGCCCGCTACATGACACAAAGATGCCTCAGAATTTCACTTGATGCTTGGAGAAATATTGGTAAACCCAATTAACCAGTCTATTGCGATTAAGATTTTTCTCTCTTTTATCTTTCTAAGATGTGAGGTGGCGGTTCACAGGTTAGTGTGAAGACAGGTTTCAAAGATGTCCCAAGTATGGTCATTTTATTCTGTGGTGTTAATTGGAAAACTTTTTAATACCTAGTGCTTGTTCAGGATTGTAGGGTCCCAGTTAGATGATCCTAACTTTTCTCCATCCAGTTTTTGTTTTAATTTTCCCGGTTAATTAAGGTCCTTGATTGACCAAGACCTGTTTGAGCCTTCTGTCTCACATAAGTTCTATGATGCTAAGATCATCATGCAATGAGTGCATTAAATGATACATATGTTGGTTTGGGAATTTTTTTTAATGAGAAAGAAAGTACAAGTGGTACCCCCACCAATAAACCTCCCTAGGGGAAGGCGGGATTTGATCCCAGGACCTGGAACCTCAACCACCAAACCAGCGTCTTTACTGCTGACACCTTCTATTAGTGGATTCTTTAATCTCTCTTGTTTCACATGTATCATTTGGCTTTGGATTCTCCATTATTTTTCATCTGCCTAATTTAAGGATTGGGTTTTTCCAGATGGATCAACAAGGGATGATCTGATTCAACGACGATTATGGGAGAAACCAAACATGGAGAAGTACATGGTTGAGATGCGCAAAGAATCGAAGCGCAGGAGATAAGAATTCATCTAAATGAGAGGCCGAAGTTGTACTTTTCTTCTTTGTTTTCCACATTCTCTTTTCTAGCCTTTTATTTTTTTATAAAATTTTCCTCTCAAGAAATGATTTTTGGTGAATTAGTAGACAAATATTTCCTGATGTAGCAATTCCAAGGAATTGCCTTTGGCAGTGATACCCCTGGCCCACTTTGTTATGGCAAAGGCTACACACCTTCATCATGGAATATGTAGAATGAACACTTAATTTTGCAACGTGGAAGGCTAAGGAATGATTTAGTTTTGGCACGTGTCTCTCATGTTGTCTTAGATTTTTCCAATTTGTATTTTGTCAACTTGATATGTTTTGTTTCGAATGGATCTTAGCTTCTATCTGTCCATAAAATTTTAGTCTTATCTCACTTGCTTGTGGTTCAGTAAGGTGTGTTGTAGTGTTGTTCATAACTTCCATGTTAGACATTGCATGTTGTTCATAACTTCCATGTTAGACAGGCAATGCTACATGTGCTTTTTTTCTTTCTTTTTTTCCTCCATTCACAGTAGTGCTCCCAAGAGTGCCTTGATATAGCCTACCACTGGGTCATAACTTATTAAGACTCAGTTTGGTTGTGAGGAAAATTAAAAGAAAAAAAAAAAAAGGAAATGAAATTGTTGAACTTAAAAAAGGAATTTTTATAGTTATAATATAATATAATTGTATAAAATTATTAAAAAAAATATTTTATCATATCAAGTAATAATATTTATTAGATATTACTGACCACAAATATGGAATGAATTTATAGGTACTCATTATTCCCTTTGTAACCATTCAGAGCCTGAATTGGTTATAATGGTGAGAGCTGTTATTGCCTTCGTTTGCTTATATTATCCAGTATTTCAAATACTGTGGTCGTGTGCATGTTGACAGAGAAATCTGTGGGACATACCATCATCTATACCATCATTTCACCATATTATGAATCCAACTCAACGTTGTTAGGCATCAGATTAATGTCTTGCGTATCATTGGAATAAAAGAGGGGGAACGAACCCTCATTTGTGGGCACGAGAGGAGGCTCTCATGCCAAGCCAATGGGTTAAGGTTGTCAATCGAGTAGGTTTTGATTAATCGATTTGGTTTGGCTTTCGATTCTAGTTAAACGATTTTAAACACTTTCGTTTTTTGGTTTCATTTTGATGTCGATTCATGTATACCGTTGGTAATCCGTTTGGACGAAAGCAAAACCTGGATTTTGTTATGAAATAAACATTAATTTGTTTCAAAAAATTCCAAAAATTAAATAATTCAAGTTTAACTGTTCTCTTAAGTTTGGTTATATTTGAATATATGATTTTATGGTTTTCTCATCTATGGTTTTTGGTTTTTAATTGGTTATATTTGAACATTAATTTGTTTTACAAAATTCCAAAAAATTAAATAATTCAAGTTTAACCTCCTGTTGAACTGCCGTTTATCAAGGGTTGGATTTCAGTCGACATACATATTGATGTATTGATATGCACGCACTGAATTCCAGCCCTTGGATCAGCCACAGTTCCCACCTGCCGCAGGAGAGGATTTGAATTGTTCTTTGCTTTTGGATAAATGCTTCTGCAACGTTACTGGGAAAGAAACTGCGTGATTTAGGTTTTTCCTGGTGGAGTCAACATTACATGAGAGAGAGAGAGAGAGAGAGAGAGAGAGAGAGAGGTCTTTAGAGTTTAGGGTCATAGGTGATAAATATGACCATGCACAAAAACCAGATCCATATATGATAAGAAGAGGAAAAAGTGGTGTCAGTGCCTCACTACATATGAGAGGAAAGAGAATTTCTTATTTCTAGGATAAAATGCCAAGGAGATAGGTTGTCTTAGATATAAATTCTTGGAGTAGCTGAAATCCCCTGTTACAGTGGGACCTATCCGCATATGAATGTGGAGAAACATCACTCCCATTTTAGATTTTCCATTTCTTATATGGGGAATTTGTTTATTACTATTGCTCAATTAAAATTTTCTTCTAAAATAAAACTGGAGCAAAAGTATCAGTGTCATTAAGGTCCTTTTAGATTTCAATTTTGTTTCCAATAGATTGTTCTCTGTTTCCATGAAAGAAAAAAAAAAACTTTTTTTTTTCTTTTTTCTTTTTATATATATAAAAGGTTCATCTATTTATAAGAAACAGGGGTTGCAACCAAGGAATCAGCATGAGCCGATAACCATGGAATGGACAAAGGCCAACTAACCGGGAATAGCACTTTCCTAGCAAGGCTATGGGCCAAAACATTTGCACCCCCTCTGGAATATGAGAAAATACACAACCACCCCAGATGGTATCATACAAGTAATATCATGGACCACAGACATAACATGAACACCCCCTTGAGACTGTCGACACAACAAATTAACAAGCTCTAAACAATCAGATTCAACCAGAATATGGCTGAATCCTAAATGAAGGGCTTGCCATAAACCTTGGCGAAGAGCAAGAGCTTCACCATACAAGACAGATTGAAAGGAGCAGGGTATTGAACAAGCTAACAAAGCCTTGCTATCAGAATTCCGCACAACAAAACCAACTCCAGCTATGTTATTACTACCCATGGCCGCATCAACATTAAGCTTAATGGAAGCACACTTCAGGTGGAACCCAACCAGATTGGCACAAAGATCGAGTAGATGGAAATTTAAAACCATCCGTAGAAACATTAAGAGCAGAACCTGGATTAACCACCTCAATATATTCATTCCATGACCTGTCCACTCTCCTAATAAGCTCAACAGGTGTACAAGTGGAGTTCTCAAAATATAAAGTATTCCTGGCTTTCCAGAGATGCCAGCACATAAAAGAGGCATATGACTTAGTTCTACGTTTCTGACTCTTAGATAAAAACCAACCAGAATTAAATTGCAACAACCAGTCATAGATCTTAAGATTCTGATTTTGTGGAATCACAAAAGCAAATGAAGAACCAAGCCATGAAGCTCGAGCAAAAGGACAATGAAGAAGCACATACTTCACAGATTCAATGCCTGAGTCGCAACACCGACACACCAGCTCCACATCAATATGTCTACGATGTAATGCTTCAGAAACAGCAAGGGCATCTGCACAACACCGCCAAAGAAATTCCTTAATTTTGGGAAGGGATTTACAACCCCAAATAAGTTTCCATATTTGTTTTGGAATGTGTTGCCAACTATGACAAGTAGAAGAAGAAAGGTTGTGTCAATAAGGATTCCTGCTTCAGATATGATAAAAAATGATACACTGATTTAACAGAAACATTACCATCCTTAGAAGCTTTCCAATAAAGTTTATCCTCCTCGGGAAACCATGATAATGGTATTTGCATAATGGCTGCAACCTCATAAGTCTGAAATAATGAATATAGCAAATTAATTTTCCAAGAATGAGATTGAGAGTCAATAAGATCAGAAACTATATTTATAACACATGCATCCGGTTTAGGAGAGTAAATTTTATGATCTTTTAAACTGGGTATCCATCTGTCCTCCCAAATTCTAATATTTGTGCCTGCTCCAACTTTCCAAACCAAACCTTTGAGGAGAATATTTCTTCCCAGAATAATACTCCTCCAAGCCCAAGATGGATAATGACTTAACTTGGCATTCAAAAAATCCGAGAAAGGATAATAAATTGCCTTTACTTAAAGTGAGAACATACATAGTTAGCCATAGGTAATGCAACAGATCTTAAAAGTCTCCTTTCCAGCATTAGATAACAGAGAAGCCTTCCAGTGCTGCATTTTTTATAGAGTTTTTCAAGATAATCATTAAATAACAACTTCTTAGTAATCCCAAAATCAATAGGCAGACCCAAATACTTAGAAGGTCCATTTGAATAAGAAATCTTTAAAACACGGGAAAGCCATCTCCTAAACTTCATAGGAGTATTTGGGACTGAAAATAATAGAGGACTTCTTAAAATTTACTCTTTGACCAGAAGCACGGCAATAAAGGTTCACACAATCATGCAAATTCATCACTTCATTAATTTTAACAATGGAAAACAGCAAACAATCATCGGCAAACAAAAGATGGGTAAGTGGTGGAGCCCAATTTTTAATCTTTATACCTCGGATAATCCCCTCATCATGTTTTGTATTAATAATAATTGATAAGGCATGAGCACACAAAATAAACAAAGCAGGAGATAGGGGATCTCCTTGTCTTAAACCACGAGATGGAGAAAAGGAGCCCCTTTCTGCACCATTGATAATAAAGAGTATAGTGGACAGTAGACACACATTGGATAATTCACTGAATCATAAAGAAGCAAAACCTAAATGACGTAACATGCCTTCCAGAAACACCCACTCCATACGATCATATGCTTTCATCATATCTAATTTAAGGGCCATTAAACAGGTTTTACTTCATTTCTTATGCCTTATGTAATGAAATGCCTCATGAGCCACTAAAACGTTATCAGAAATCATCCTATCCTGAATGAAAGCAGACTAATTTGGAGCAACAATTTTATCCAATAAAGGTTTGAGACGCTGAACCAAAATCTTAAAGATGATTTTCATACAAATATTACATAAGCTAATTTGTCAAAAATGCTCAACAGATTCAGGATGCTTCCTCTTTGGAATTAAACAAATATATGTGTGATTCAAAGATGGTGGAAGCAAACCAGTAGTAAAGAACTCAGTAACAAACCTGATAATGTCAGTCCCAGTGTTCTGCCAAAATTTCTGTAAATATAAGGGAGGGTGACCATCTGGTCCTGGCGACTTCTGTGGAGCCATACTAAAAGTAACAGCTTTAATTTCGTCCTCAGTTGGAAGAAGGCAAAGATCAGCATTCATATCCTCAGTAACTAAGGGCTGAAGAAAAGAAAACACCGAATCCAAATCATTACAGGACACACCATCAGAAGTAAATGCAGTAGAGAAATAAGTTAAGAAAGCCTGATAAATTTCCACATCATTTGAAATCCAATTGCCAGAATTATTTTGAATGTGAGTAATTCTATTAACATTTCTTCAATGAACAGTAGTAGAATAAAAGAAACCAGTATTAGAATCACCCGATTGCAACCAGTCAACCCTAGCTTTCTGCTTCCATAAGACTTCCTCCCAAAGCAACTCTTCCTCCAACTATAGAATAATTTCATTCTCTTTGGACTGATCAAAAGGCTCCCCCATGGACTGTTGTAAAGAAAGCAATTGCTTTTTCAAAGACTGAATGTTTGATTGAACTCGACCAAACACCTCACGATTCCACTGCTGAAACATAGAACGACTATTTTCAAGCTTTGTTTCAAGAGCAGTAGCACCTGAGCTGGGAAGCAAAGGATCCCAGCAGGTCGCAACCACTTGCTTACAACCTGGATGTCGTAGCCACATAGCTTCAAACCTAAACAGCCTATTTCTACCAAAATTTCTCCCCTTAAAATCCAAAACCAAAGGATTATGGTCTGAACCTACAAAAGGCTGAATGAAAGCCATGGCCGAGTCAAAGAAGGTACGCGAGGAAGCATTTATAAACACCCTATCAAGTTTTATCTTAATATTTGTAGAACCTTTTCTTTTGTTGTTCCAGGTAAAAACCGGACCCTGAGTAGGCAAGTCAAGAAGATGACAATCATTAATAACATTACGAAACTGGAGACAATCACGAGCACAGTCCCTGTTTCCCCCCACCTTCTCTTGCCAAGAAAGGAAGGAGTTAAAATCTCCCAAACAGACCCATTTTTCCAGTCTCTGTTGACTAATTTGCCTTAATTGATCCCAAACAAGAGAATGCCTAGCTTTTACTGGATCACCATAAATGCAGGTAAGATAAAAGAGATGTTTGAAGACCAAGAAACCACAGAATCAATAATACGATCATTTGCTGAAATTACCTATAGACTCACTTGGTGCGTCCAAAGAAGAGAAAGACCACCAGATTGATGCCAAGAATCAACAACATGAAGATTGTGAAAGCCAGATCTTCTAAAAAAACTCAGTTACCACTTGTGAAAGTTGTCAAAGTACACAGCAGTAGCCCTTGAGTTGAGAAGAGTTGTCTTAGAGGCTTATCATAGCCCATTTTTTGTAATGGGATATTGATCAATACCACAAACTTACTAAAATATAGGTGATCATATGGTATTCTTTGTATTAAATACTTGAATAAGTCTCCCTCCAAACTCCCATTTCCTGTTCTTGGATGCCCAGGTTGCTTAGCGATGAGTTTCAAAATTCACTGATATGCTTACAAAATTAAAGACACAACATCAAATAGTTCACATACATAAAGGTATAAAGTGCTGTTCCATCTGTACTCTTTTAGACAGTGAGTACAATTTGATTTAAAACAAATGAAAGTTTGCTCAACATTTGTTAATACCCATCAATTATAGTTATTGTTCTAATATTTATGTTCTTTAGGTAAATGAATCAAAGGCATATGATCTCTGCTTTGTTGCACAGAAAGTTATCTTGAGGTGGCCGATATTTCTTTGTTCCTTTTATTTTTTTTCAAAATTTCTCCCATGTCTTTTACTTGCTACTTGAAAGAATGGGTGGTTATGACTTTTTTTGCCTCCTCCACCTCCCACTTTTTCATTTAATAAGAAGTTTTTCCCAAACCTTAACCTGATAAATATCACATTGATTGAGTAGTGATGTTATCCTCATTAGCTAGGTCCTTGGTTTTTGATGTGAAGGAGAATCTTATAAAACATCTTGTGCATATGTTAAGGACCAATTTTCTTTTGAAGAAACTCGTTGCTCTTGCTCAATGTCACCCATCATGATGTTTGGCTGTGAGAATCACCAAAGATACTCCAATCATGGAACCAACGTCGACCCATTGATGAGGGTTGAGCCCCATCGGACTGAACAGAGATGGCTTCTCATGACTGGTCCCTCATTCCGCATCAGTGAAGGTGTTCATTCCAAATTGAAGGAACATATAATTAGTTTTTTCTGCTGCCATTTCAATTGGGCCGCTATAGGAATTGGGAGAATAGGCAATGGTGCTATTGTTATTATTTCCCTTTTAGACAGGATCTGAACTGATAAAACCATTAACAGAGCAAACCAGAGCTTGGTGGTGCCCATATTCCTCTGCTTGTTCTTTCTTATTGTATTAAAAAACTTTTTAATGCAATTTAGTGTTGGGTCATTATTTCTATTTGCTAGCTGGTAAGAACTTAAGAGAGGAAAAAAATGATGAGAAGATAATTGGACCAAAGAGAAAGAGGTGGACGGATTCTTTTGATGAGGAAGAAATGAAGTGAAGCCAAAATGATAAAGAATTTTTAGAGGGTTGGAATTACGAGTAATTTTGCCTATTATTTTTTTTTTTCCAGATTTTCCTTTTCCTTTTGTTCTTATTTTGTGAGTTAGCATTACTCACAGGGAAGATAAAAACAGGGGTTTTAGCCTCTTATGTATACCCATGCGGAAGAGGTAGTTGAGGAGCAACTTGGAATGGTCATTGTCGGCGTACCATCCGATAGAAACAATTGTCGTGCTGAGAACGACGGCGAAGGAATTTCCTGAGTCTTTAAGAGATTGCTAGCTAGATCAACACCAATTGCGTTGGCGCTGCAGCCCATTCCGGAGAGATTTAAGCTTTTAATGTCAGCCTTCATCACGTATTCATTGACAATAATGGAAGATAGAGAAGGAAACAGGTAGAAGCCGCTCTAGCTCACAATGAGGACGACAATGTCGCGAGGGGAAATGTTAGTTTTTGAAAGAAGGTTGTGCATGACAGGGAAGAGAATTTGAGCTTCTTTAAAGGATTCATGGTGATGAGTTCTAGGTAGAATGTAGTAAAGTGGAGATAAAAAAAATGAAAATCATTTTGATATGTTGGTTGGAATAGAAGACAAACTTTCAAATTTAAGTGAAATAAGAAGGTTAAAAATGTCATTTCTAGAGGAAAGTGACTTATTGCTTTCAAACCACTTAAGGGTATATTTGTCCTTTTATTTTTGCGTAGATCACTATTGCAAAGGAAAGAAAAGGAGAACAAGGGAGGGGAAAGGAAGAACAAACCTCAATCGAGGCAAACACCCCAGCAAGGGACACAAAAAAAAACACAACTGATCAACAACAAATGGGTTACAAGCGAAAATGGGAGAAATGAGTAATTTTCCCAAACAAAATTGATACAAAAGTGAGCCTTATTCTACCTCTGGATCGATCAATATTTCCACCACCCTGTCGGAAACTCGTTTGAGCAAATCCAACCAATCGCTGGAAGACATTGGAAAAAAATGGTTCAAAATCCCAAGAAATCAAAGTTATAAAACTTGAATTTTTATTTTGTTAAGCACTTGGAAATTTAAATCACTCAGTGACCAGATTTACTAAAATGGTTACTAAAAGAATAAGTAAGGAGAGACTAAAGGCAATAATTAAAAGCACAAATATGGTAGGGCAGAGGAGAGAGAAAGGGGAGTCCCTACCTATTGCACGAATCAAACAAGATGCCCATCCTGCTTTTTGCCAGATCAAGGGCCAATCTGAAACTGATGCAGCTGGTCGGCTGTAAAATTGTTGTCATCATCAAGAATTACAAGATGAGAGGGCTTGACATCATAGAATATGGGAATGACCTTCTTCCCCCATTTCATCAAGAGAGCCAATTCATCGAGACAATTTTTATTATTGCAATAATCTGAAGAGAATATGACCACTCCAACCTTACAATCCTGTATAGCAGATTCAATGCTACCCTGGAACTCATCACCGAGATTCATGGACTTATAGTCCAAGAAGGAATGGAGTTTTAGGTGGAGCAAACGATCATAAAGCAATGCAGCGATGTTCAACCTCGTTTCCTTCCCACGATGGTTAATGAAGACATCATAGGGAAGCATCCGACTTGTTATACTGGCAGAGAGTAATGTTTGGTTATGCTTTTGCTTAAACAAATACAACAAATACAGAGAATAACCATATATATAGTTAGATTAGATGATCATAAAACTTGATAAAGAATAACATTAAGATTTGATCATAAATAAAAGACATTACACCTTAAAATAGTTTTCCCCCCTAGGCATCCTTCCCAACGAAATTAGAAAAAACCCACGACAAAATTGTTTGGCAATTAATGTGCAGCTAAAGTTTGAAACACACATATTTATAAATTATATCCAATAATTTGACCCTCCCCATAAAGAGGTCCAAAATGTTCCCTGGTTCAGACGAACAAAAATCCATCAAAGCACTCAAAACAACTTTGAGTGCTTTGAGCTTGAGTTTTCAGGTACACCTAAAGGTGGCTTGGGAATTGATTATGTGACCCAGGCTGATATTCCCTCAAATCAATGGTTAACAAACTATAACGTTTGACACAAGGGTATTGAGCAAAGAAGAGAATGAACTTAAAAATGCATTGTTCTAGATTGAAGGAGATATGAATGAGCTATATATGAAATATGTACATAGATCTTGTTCAGATAAATTGTGATACATTTTGGCGATGCTTTCATAGCTTAGTCTTATCTATGCTCAAATGGTTTTTGCCCAACATAAGACACCCAAAGTTGTACCTGTGCTAAAGGCGTTAGGTAGACAATGGCATAAA
Organism: Protea cynaroides; assembly: GCA_028583415.1. Classification (NCBI taxonomy): domain Eukaryota; kingdom Viridiplantae; phylum Streptophyta; class Magnoliopsida; order Proteales; family Proteaceae; genus Protea; species Protea cynaroides. The sequence continues at coordinate 38,489,841 of CM053267.1, forward strand.
TATTTAGAGCTACATACCTTGAACCAAACAGCTTCGTTGAACGCCTCCAGGATGATGAAGCCACCAAGCATCGCCAAATGCACATGGATGAGCACATAAGCTTTATAACTGCAGTCCAACAACACTCATTGTGAATAATATGGGCAAGAACTGCTATATATTCATGTAAAAATTAATTCTCGACAGTTAACAGATTGGTCAAACAGTAAAAATATATTCACATGCAAGAGTGGAGAGCTGATGTAGCCCATGCTGGATAGGCTGAGGGGTTGCGCACTTGCGGTTGCGAAGATGTGAAAGCTTATTAGACGCCACAGGGCAGAAGGCATTTAAAGTGAGTTTCAACTATCGAAACGCTCACGCATCCATGTTTTCGTACTTAATTGTATTCCTTCCTAGTCAAAATTAATTAAAGAAGCACGAAACCCATCAATGAGCATTAAAATGAAAAGGAATTTATTGAGAAGTTGATCCAGCTTCTGGATTGTTCAAGACTGAACTCCAGAACAGAGTTGTTCTACTCGGGGAGAACAAGAAGGAATTTCTATTAAGAATTTTCAATGTCTGATCTCATTAAAAGTCCTCTGCATTTCTACCAAAAAAAAGTCCTCTGTATGTATACTATGCTAAACTAACAATAGAATTCAGTTAGAAACATGACTGGCTGTCTATGAGCTCGATAGCTATTCAGTCTTCTAACCGCCAGGGTTTCACCACCTTTTTCTTGGGTCAACCATTTGCCAATCAGCTTTACTGGTCACATCAGCAGCTGTAATAGTAGTCTGTGTATCAGAAGCCGATCCTCAGGTGGCTACCGGGTTTGCAAAGGAATTCAGTGAAGATGATAACATCAGTCTGGTTAGCAGATTGACTCTATGTACTTAATTCTATCTCTCAAATCTGATACAAGATGAAGCTTTTATAAGTCATAAATGGCAGGAATGACAGATTTTCTCCCAAGCAGGAAAAGTGTAACTGGAGTAAATGAAGGGATGATTTACATGGATTGTCCTCAACTTCCCAAAGTTCGGCTAACTCGGCGACGTGCCTTGATCCTCTATACTAATAAATGACCAAACCATAAAAAATAAAAAAATAAAAATCTGGGAACTCGGAGAAATCTCAGATTTCTTGCTGAGATAAAAGGGATCATAACCATAGCTGTCAATGAAACCAAAAATTAGTCTATGGTTGATACTGTAAAAGAAAAAAAAAATTCTGGGAACTCGGAGAAATCTCAGATTTCTTGATGAGTTAAAAAGGATCATAACCATAACTGTCAATGAAACCAAAGATTAGTCTGAATACTGTAAAAAAAAAAAAAAAAGAAGAAGAAGGGGGATGGGAGCTTACTCTCTAGAAACGTCACCGCCAGTGTATGCAGGAACCTTAGACATGTCCAGGAGTCCTTCCGGGAAGAAAATGCATTAATCGGGGCCTGAAATGAATAAACACGATCGATGTCAATCAGAGAGAATGAGTTGAGGGTTGAGATGGGCAGCTCTTCGTTGATCAGTAATTACAGAGGATGAGACTCTTAGGACAGGACATCTCCCCGGGTAAGGGTTGATGACATGGCTTCCTGTAAAAAAATTTAGAGATGGTCCAAAATCCTACCTATGGCACTCGGTACAGGAAATGATTAACGACATTTTAGGCTCATCCCAATAGAAGAGGAGGGGGCGACCCAAAAAAAAAAAAAAAAACGGAAGAAGAAGAGGTGGTGGATATTTTATCAAGCATATTTTTAGTGCCAAATCTCCTATGCACATTAAATTCCCCTTTTAGGCTTTTCAAAGTAATAATAAACCGGGTTTATGAATAGTAGTAGCACGTAATCCCGTATTCCCCAAATCTATCAGAACATTTTACTACTCTTTTATGTCATACATACATACGTACGTACATATATCATGTATATCATCATATCAAACCCAAATCAAAATACAGGGATCGGGTGGGGGGAGGGGGAAACGGAAAGAGAGAGAGAGAGATCTAAAAACACCTTAGAACCATTATATGCAGTTACACAGAAAGAAGGAAGGAGCGGAAGGAAACCTTTTCATAACTCATGCTAATTAATAAGTATTCATAAAAAAAATAATAAACAAAAAGGAAAAGATAAAAGGAAAAGGAAAAGACCTGGAAGAAACCATTTGAACGGCATTCATCTCCGATTTGTCGGCTTATTAGGGACTCCTCGTCTTCACTGCGCAAGTTTATCACCGGAACGTTTTCGCCGTCGATCACATCCGACAGTCCAGGTCTCTCAAAATCCGATTTTATATAACTCTTCGGCAAGCTCGACAACCGGATTCCATTAGAGAGTACATTTGATTCCATGGACTTAAGTGGTTTGGGGGGGGAAGAGAGAGGAGAGCTACAGTTTCAGTGGGTGTGAAAGGGAAAGAGAGGGGGAGGAGGGGGGGGGGGAGAGAGAGGAGAGAGGGGAGGGGGGGGGGAGAGCTCGAGACGGTTACAGTTACAGAGACGAAGAGAGAGAGAGAGAGGGTTTATAGAGAGGAGAGAGAGAGAGAGAGAGAGAGGAGAGAGAGAGAAACCCCAGAGTTTAGTGAGAGAAGGGGGAGAACAGCCCAGAAATCTGGACTTACCGGGTTTTGTCTTTTTAGAAAAACCCGGACTTAGAAAACCGACTTACCTATGATTTACACAGAAAGAAGGAAGAAACAGCTATGGCTAATTAATTAGTATTCATAATTCATAATAAATAAAAGTGAAAGTAAAAGGAAAAGGAAAAGACCTGGAAGAAACCATTACAACAACGGCATTCATCTCCGATTTGTCGGCTTATTAGGGACTCCTCGTCTTCACTGCCCAAGTTTATCACCGGAACGTTTTCGCCGTCGATCACATCCGACAGCCCAGGTCCCTCAAAATCCGGTCTGAAATAACTCTCCGGCAAGCTCGACAACCGGATTCCATTAGAGACTCCATTTGATTCCATGGACTTGAAGTGGTGGGGGGAGAGAGAGAGAGAGACAGAGAAGAGAGAAGAGAGAGAGAGAGAGGTACAGTTTCAGTGGGTGGGGGGACTCTTGAGTTTCCAGTTGCTTTGACGAAGGTGGGTTAAATAGCATGGAGAGGTAGAGAGAGAAAATCAGCAATCTTGGGGTAGAGAGAGAGAGTAAGAGAAAATCAGAGATTCAAATCGTCTCATCTATTTGGGATGACGGCGACTAATCGGTCGATATCGTCATGTGGAGGGCCAGATGAACTATCGACAAATCGATCCATTTCTTTTTAAATTTGATATTGAAGAAAGAGCAACCTGGTTCCGTCATTCCAAATCCAACCAATGATTGTGGCCTTCATCACTTTTTCATCATGACTGATGGCCGTCCTGAATGACTGATTTTTTCAATCTTTTCTACCTTCCGTAGGAACAAGTCAGAAAGATTGAGAAATAGAACCATCTGATTTGATTCGTTCTCATTAACCATGAGATGATCATCTTAAGGTGATCATCAATTTGGTCCATTTAATGTACAACCATGACTCCATGGGATCCAAATCGACCCCCAGGTGTTGATCATCCCTGGGGGTCGCCGCGTCTCCTCCCTAATCTCAGGGAGTTAGGGAGGACACGATTTGAATCCATCCGGACTCCATGAGTTGGATTTTTGCAAACGAGTCTTCATTTGTGGATTATTCTGGGTTTAATAATTTAGGGTCTTCATACAGTACGCTCCCCTCCCACCCAATTGTTTGTGCTTTGCTGGAAACTTCCCTTGGTGTCAATTTGGTTGCTCTTTCCCTGGGCCTCCATGGATCTAAATTCAGTTTGAGTGCTATCAATTGTAACTCTTTATCAAATTGAGTCTTGGAAGCGTTAATTCTACAACATTTTGGTCATGCTCAAGGATTCTAATTTCGATTTCGTGTCTGATTTCGGTCAGGTTAAAAATTGAAATTTCAGTTATTTTGGCAGAAATTTCATAGAAACCAAGTAAAAAAAAACTTAGATTTCGAAATTGGTTTTGATCACAAAAAAAATTATTTTTGAGTCCAATTTTTTTTTTCTGTAATACAATTTTAACCTTTTTAACATATTCATTGAATCACTTACACAAAAAAAAAAAAAAAAAGAATTTCTATATCTACATCATATCATGTTAACTAACGTAAATAATGAGTGAGAATGATAGTAAATTAGAAACAAAGTAACAAATTAATGTTATATAACTTATATTGTTATTACGACATTTCAAAACATTCTTTAATTATCAATTACATAGAATAAGGAAATCCACTCAAATCACGACAGTTTCGTGGCGCATCTAATCCCCGAGTCTGAAACCATTGCTATTGTCAATAAAAGTTCTCTCATTTCATCACATATGTATCTCATTCATAGACTTTACATACAAGTTTATAAATAAATAAATAAAATAGCTTAAGGAAGAAATGGTTACTTTTTTTACTTCAAATCTTAAAAACTTTAATGAAATGAAGTTTAATATACCTTGGGGTGCGAAAAAATGATAGAAGATGAGAAGAAAAATGGAAGAAATGAAAATTTTTTAGAATAAAATCAAATTTCACTGAAATTTGGTTGAAATTAGCCTCTTTGGGTTGACCTATAGTTTCGTTTCGATATGGCCAAAAACAGAAACATTTTGACAAAAAATTGAAAATTTCGATCGAAATTTGGAACTATGGCCATGCTAATGAAATTAACAGGCTTTGGGGAGGGCTATTCCAAAGAATATTATCTTCAACTAGGCCATCGTTCTCTCTTAGATCCATATTCTACAGAAGCACAAGCATAGAAGTGTACGGAGCTTGGTGATGCAAGGGCTTAGGAGGTTTAGGAATTTTGGGGTCTAAAACACACGTAGAACTTACCACGGGGCAGTTGAGATGCACTCACAATTGCAGTTGATGGCTATAGTGGCCGGCGGAGATTGACTTGTAGTTGCGGCGTAGAAGATAATGAATAACATAAAGGGAAATAGATGGGAAAAAAACGAACAAGAAATGGGGATTTAGTTTATCAATCATGGCAAAGAAAAAGAAAAAAAAAAAAAAAGAAACCCAAATTCATGATTTGCAAGAAGAGAGATGAACGGGGAGATGAAGAGGTGAAAATAGTCTTAAAGACCTGATTTCATAAATTCATAATTGTTAGGGAAAATAATGGTTGATGTTAAATCTGATCGTAAGAAGAGAATTTCGGATGATCTTTCGGTGATAAGCACGTGGCATTCATCTAAGGCACATGGTGTCACACCCCAATTCTGGCTGAACCAGAAGTGTGAGTGAACCGGTACTAAACCACGGTTCACACCAGGATCTCAATAGACCGTGTCAACCAATCATCCCTGAGCAAACCATCAAAATCCAGAGTAATACTAGCAGCGGAAATAATATATCAATGAGCTGAACTAAATAATAAATTAAAATAATTAATCCAGTTATTCCATCATTCATCAGAATTTAATTAATATTTTATTACAAAGCTTTAATTGAAAATAACCAAATCAAAGAGGAAAGACACAGAAGGAGCACTCGCATAACGCATCATGCTCGTCCTCCACACTCTGTGTCTCCAGCGTTTCTAACCGGCCCTAGATGTCAATACAAGTAGGCTCCACCCTAGTACAACCGTCTACGGCATAGGGATAGAGCTAGAGCGTGCGGCCAGCCGGAGACCACATTACCTCACCTCCCCCGATACCCTACCCGCAACAAGCATACCAAGATGGAACTATACGCAAGTAGGCCCTATCCCAACATCGCTCCTTATGGCATAAGGATAGAGCTAGAGCGTCATGGCCAGGTCAACGTCGATATCGGAGATCACCATGCCACATCGCCGCGGGCCGATCAACGTCAACATCGGAGATCACCCGCCATAACCTCCCCCCGATACCCCACCCATACCAAGCATGCTAAGATAAGGTGCTATCGAAAGGTGTCGGGTGAGGAATGATCCCGAGCCCCCGGCCCTTCCCATTCCACACTCCAACTAAAACAATCACATGTCTAACATCCATCACACCTAGCATATGAAATGCATGAACAGATAAATCAAATAGAATTTACACTACATGACATGTGATATGCACAATCCATCAAACAAGCATATAAATTGATACGAAAAAATTAAAAAGCTCTCTAAGGTTTATTATTAAATCTTTAATTTAAGTTTCGGTCTTGTCCCTTACCCGACGCGTGGTATCAATCCTTTTCGGCGCCGAAGTTTCACATACAAGTCCTACACAATCATAATTACATGTTAATTTCCATTTATTAGAGTTTTAGAAGCCAAAACCCGGCTTTCCCAAACAAACAGGGCTCGAAACACATACCGATCTCGCACATACCGGTCGCGCAGGATAGTGAGACCGGTATGGTGAGACCGATATACATCCGGATGCACACATACCCGGTCTCACTCGGATCTGGCCGAGTGCGACCGGTATGGTGCCGCCGTATACACCGCGGCCCATACCGCGGGACTTTCCCAAAGATATACCCCTACGGCGTGATTTCCGAGAGCGAGGTCTCCACGGTAGCTCCCTAAGGTTTCACCTATCTTCGCTAAGGTCCGGTCTCGAAGGGTCCTACGGATCTTGGCTAGAATGCCAAAAACCAACCAGATCCAAAAGAAAGACGAAAGGAATCTAAGCATTTTCCATCAGGATCTCACGCCGCCCGCGGCTCCGATCCGATAATCAACACTACAGGAAGGATAGAGCACCTTACCGGTAGCGGTTGTCGGTTGGCGGCGTGTTCCTCCACCGGCAGCTCCTTCCTTGGCGGCGTCTACCTCCTTGAACCCTCAACTCCTTCTCAGAACAAAGGGGTTCACAGAGTGTCTCCCCCTCTATTAATAGAGGGAGGCCGTCCAAAGCACGCTCCCCCCTCATATGGAAACTTTAAGTTTCCATTTTTGAGAGAAACACAGCTCCTCACAATACCGGTCTCGCACCATACCGGTCGCAGGATAGTGCAACCGGTATAGTGAGACCGGTATGCCATACCGGTTGCAGGATAGTGCATCCGGTATGGTGAGACCGGTATGGTGAGACCGGTATGCCATACCGGTTGCGGGGATAGTGCATCCCGGTATGGTGAGACCGGTATGGTGAGACCGGTATGCACTTAGCCATTTTTACAAATTTTTCGTACCTGAATTTGATTGGTTCTTCACCCGGCTTCTTGCGTGGTCCCTTGCCCGGCTTCGATTTCCGGTCCGGTTATGATTGGGGCACCTGTCATCGCATAAAACCATGGTTAAACCGGGTTTTAGAGCACGGTTCTTACACATGGTATGAGAAGGAATATATTATGAAAAATATTAAAAGGAACCTATGTTTGACCCTCTATGCTGACTCAGATAAGATGTAACAGGTTGATGTGGGTTGTTGGGCAATTAATGGATTGTCATTAATGCTCATAAATACTGACAACAACTATAAATGCAAGGCATGCTGATTTAATCAGCCAAGTCACTAGATCTTGGTCCAAATCAGCGTGAAGTCAGAACTTTACTTGGTAAAAGTGCAAGGACAGAAACGGACATCTAGAGCTATGGGGAACATGACCTAAAAGAGGGGTCGAAGAAGGTCGAGGGGGGTCGAAAGTAATTGACAAGACACCATAGCACAGTCTGGGGGGTCGTAGGCATGCGGGCCTACTATATCCTAGGCAACTAATGATCAAAGTAGCGATAGGCATGAGAAAGCTTGCTTAAAAAGTTTCCAATTGAATCTATATATGTAACAAGAGGACATCAAATAAAGGGGACTGGAATTCTGGAGGCCAAAAGAAAAACCTCTCATTCTGTTGTCATTGTTTTTTATCAAGTTCTTTCAGTGTCTAAATTCAATAGGAAAGGAGATAGCACCAGTAAGCAGTATCTCAGGGAACCTTTGTTTCTAAAGGAACTTCATTGTCTCATTGAGAGTTCCATATTGTCTGTCTTGGTGATTCCACTTTCGGATTCCAGCAACAACAGTTTGGCGCCCTCCGTGGAACCCTGACATACTTTGTTTATTTAAATATTTCCTTTTCCGTTGAATCAGTAGAAGGAGGAGGAGAAAGAGAGAGAAACATTCCCAACTTTCTTCATCTTCCCCAATCCCATTTTCCTCCAAGCTACTTTGCCAGTTTTCTTAACATTGGCATATTCCTACGGATGACACCCGTAGGAAGAGCTGAACGTTCTTATAACCTACAGGAAACTCAAGCCCGGTGTGCTGAAGCGAATATGGCTAGGGAGCGGGTAGATGTCCCAAGGGGTCAAGATCCCCAAGATGTGTTTCCGAAAGAGCCAACCAATGAAGGAGCAGGTGGTCCCAATCCAGACCCATCACAGTACGTTTTCAGGGAGCAATTTGACAGATTGGCCCAGCAGTTGGCCGTCTTAACAAAATTGTTACAACAACGGCCCCCAGGAGTGTCAGCAGCTTCAGCACCACCGGTTGATGTCCTAGAGGTTCCACAAAGATCACGACAATCTAGACGCTCTGCACCACATGCTGTCCCTCCTAGCCCAAGGAGGGATAGCCCCTCAGTAGATTCGTATCATAGCCGGGGTCGAAGTGGTCAATGGGAAGACCCGCAACCTCAATATGTCCCAGAAGTCGACCCTAATGAAATCGTTGAAAGTAGCCAAGAGTCCCTGGGGGTCTTTCGCCGGTCGTCTATCTCACGAAGGATGGGGTCGAGACAAGGAAACAGGTGGGCCAGGGCCGGGATGTACACCGAGTCGGATGTGGCACGGGAGGCGCAAAGGAGGGTCGATGAAGCCAGGCGTGCCAGAGAAGATGCTTAGGCCAGGATCGATGCTGCTCGACAAGCTCGCGAGGAAACCCAACCAAGGGATGAAGAAGCTAGGAGAATCTAAAAAGAAACCCAAGCCAGGGTCGAAGAAGCTAGGCGAATCCACGAAGAATTCCAGGCCAGGGTCGATCCTGCCCGATGAGAAAGGGTGGCGGCTACGCCGACTATCATTGCACCTTTGACTGCTATACCAATTGCATATGTTCCTCCAGCAGGTAGCTCTCCAGCAGGGGATGAAAATACAGCAAGGCTAAAACGTCTTGTAAAAGAACTGATGGACCGGGTGCAACATGTGGAAAGAGGGGTCGATTCAGCCGCTCTTCAGGAGTATGTTACGGAGACAGCCTTGACGGATGAGGTTATGAATCATCCCCTACCTACCAACTTTGCCCTCCCAAATGTTGATTGGTATGATGGCAAGACAGATCTGGAGAGACATTTGGATAATTTCAAGGTGGGAATGGTCATTTACGGCCATCACGACGCTCTTTGTTGTAGAACTTTCCCCTCAACACTACGGGAAGCAGGAATGACGTGGTTCAACAACCTCCCTCCTCGATCAGTGGGAACTTTCAAGGAGCTCAACAGTTTATTCCTCTCCCATTTTCAAGGGAGTCACGTACAGAAGAAAAATTTGTCCCATCTGATGGCGATTAAGCAAGGCGAGGGGAGCCACTTCGACACTTCATCACCCGTTTTTTAGGAGTAGCGGGAGAAGTTAAAGACCTGCAACCAGATGTGGTTGTATCGACCCTATCTAAAGCTTGCCGAGATCCACAGTTGGTGTTTTCACTCAACAAAAAGCGTCCCAGAACTCATGCAGAGATCTTCAGTCGATGCGATCGGTATGCATCAAGTGCAGAAGCAGTGGCGGAATTATCGGGGCAGGTGAGTTTGGGTCCTACAGTTGCTGAAAAAAAGAAGAACGAAGCTTTGGATAAGGCTCCTAAAGAAGGAGAAACAAGCAAGAAAATCAAGGTGACCAAGGAGTTGTACCCTGCTCGCCCAGTACAAGAATACACACCCCTTAACCGGGCCATGGCTGAGATATTGAACATCAAAAGAGGCGACGCCTTATTAGTCCCTCCACTTAAGATGATGGCATGGCCTGAGGAGCGCAATAGACGGTTATACTGTGCGCATCACCAAGATCATGGCCACGATACCAACTCATGCAGGCATTTGAAAAGCCTGGTCGAAGATCTAATCCAGCACGGAAGATGGACAGAGTTTGTAAGACCAAGGTCAGGCCCAACTCTGCCTACCCCCGCGATGGTGTTCCCTCCGCCTCTACCTGCGAGAGCTCCTAAAGAAAGAAGGGAGAGGGTCGAGCATAGACCTCTACCACCCCCAAGATCACCCCCAAGGGGATTCATGGGCCAGATCGATCTGTGCGTGGAAGATCAACGGGAGAAGATGAAGGAGTACCCTGCCCCAAGGGTTTAAACTGTTCGTGAGAAGAGTCCCCCGCAGAAGTTGTTGGGAAAGGCTGGCCTAGAACAAGATCTGGGGCTGAGTGATGATGAATACGTTACACTCAGCCAGTCAGAATGCATGACGGTGATTGTCTGGCCCGAGCACATGAGGCGTGAAGTGCTCCCAATTGTGATAGAGCCCGAGGAAGAAGAAGCGGCAAAAGGAAAGCAAGTTCGAAGAGGGGACGAAAACATGGGGGAGTCATCTTCCAAGAAAGTCATGTATGATGGATACATTTACTTTGGAGACGATGATCTCATCGATGTTGTTACCCCTCATGAAGATCCCCTTGTTATCAAGATGGCCATCGGAGAAGAATGGGAGGTAAATCGTATATTGGTCGATACGGGTAGTGCTTGCGAGATCCTTTACTACGATACTTATCAGAGGTTGGGCTACAAGGATGAGCAGTTGAGACCCATTAGATATTCTCTTTTGGGGTTTAACGGTGAATGAGTACGGGTGAAGGGAGCCATCCAGATTGATACTCGCCTGGGAACCTATCCAGCGCGGGTTAGCATCAATATGAAGTACATGGTGGTGGACACCCGATCGACCCACAATGGTATACTCGGAAGGACAGGTCTTAATAAGCTACGGGTCTGCTTGTCCACCTACTACTTACTTATGAAGTTCCCAACTGAATGGGGAGTTGGATGCTGCAAGGCGGACCAATCCATGTCAAAAAGGTGCCACGCTGCCTCCTTGGCTACCCTCGAGGAAGATCAACCGGTTCAAGTGATCCAGCTAGAAAAGTATTATGGTGACTTTCCAACAGAGCGGACCACTACAGTCGAAGATCTTATTCCAGTACCCTTTAACGACGACCATCCGGAAAAGACATTCTTAGTGGGATCAGCTCTTCTAGAAGAACAAAGACAAGAGCTCATAAAATTCTTGAGGGCGAATTCGGACGTTTTTGCTTGGACTCCAGAAGATATGCCGAGAATCCCGCGTTTGACCATGGAACATCACCTCCAAATAAAACCACACCAACATCCTATTCGCCAAAAGAAGAGAGCAGTATCGGTAGAAAAGCAAGCAATCATAGATCAAGAGGTTGAAAAGTTACTGAAGGCTGGGTTTATCCGAAAGGTGTATTATCCAGACTGGCTGGCCAATGTTGTACTGGTGCCTAAGTTTGGTGATCGTTGGCTTGTATGTACTGATTTCACTGATCTTAATAAAGCATGCCCAAAAGATTCTTACCCCTTTGCCTTGAATAGATCAGCTCATCAATGCTACCGCATGACATGAGCTGTTATCCTTTCTGGATGCTTATTCGGGATATAATCAAATAAAGATGGCCAAAAAAGATGAGAAGAATACAACCTTCATCACCAGCAAGGGCACTTACTGCTATACGGTAATGTCCTTTGGGCTGAAAAATGCGGGGGCGACGTATCAAAGGCTTGTTAATATGGTCTTCAAAAAACAGATTGGTCGAACCATGGAAGTATATGTAGATGATTTCCTAGTCAAGACAATTAGAGCGGCAGATCACCTGGCGGACCTCAAGGAAGTTTTTGATGTAGTGAGGAGAAATTTCATGCATCTCAATCCTGCAAAATGTGCTTTTGGATTACAGTCTGGCAAGTTTTTGGGCTTCATGGTCTCCCAGAGGGGGATTGAGGCCAACCCCATAAAGATCGAGGCAATCCAAAGTATGAAGTCTCCAACTACAATCAAGCAGGTCCAAGTGCTCACAGGACGAATCACGGCACTTGGGCGATTTTTGTCCCGGTCTGCTGATAGATGTCTCCCATTCTTCAAGACCCTCAAGGGATCCAAGCCTTTCGAATGGATAATCGAATGCGAGGAAGCGTTCCGTGGCCTCAAACGGTATCTTTCTTCACCCCCTTTGCTGGTCAAGCCAGAGACAGGAGATACATTACTACTTTATCTGGCGATCTCGCCATGTGTAGTCAGTGGAGTATTGATCAAGGAAGTTGATAGAATACAACATCCTGTGTACTACGTCAGCAAGGCCTTATTAGATGCAGAGACCAGGTATCAGTCTATCAAGAAGTTGGCTCTTGCCGTGGTGGTTTATGCTCGTAAGCTACGACCCTATTTTCAGTCTCACTCCATCATCATATTGACGGATCGACCCCTGAACAAATTCCTCTCCAGAGCGGACGTGTCGGGACGTATGATCAACTGGGCAGTCGAACTAGGGGAGTTCGACCTCAAGTTCCAACCTCGGACTACCATCAAAGCACAGGCATTAGCAGATTTCCTGATTGAAAGTACCCTCCCAGGAGGTGAAGAAGAAGGGTCGAATACGACGCGAGCACTTGAAGAAGCTAAAGTTAAAATCTTCCTTGGTCCTGAAGAACCTTCTTGGATCATGTACATAGATAGAGCTTCCAACCAAAAAGATGCAGGAGCAGGTATTGTCCTTATCAGCCCCAAAGGGTTTAAGGTACTGACATCTGTACGTTTTGGTTTCTCAACAACCAATAATGTGGTAGAGTACGAGGCCTTGGTGACTGGGCTTAAATTGGCTAGAATGTTGAAGGTCACTCATTTGTTAGTATATGGGGATTCCCAAGTGATCGTGCGACAAGTTACGGGGGTCTATGAGGCTCGACAGAACCGTCTAGCTAGATATTTGACCCTCGTGAAACAACTCATTGAACCTCTAGAGAAGTTTACAATGGTTAGCATACCGCGTGACTAGAATACGGAAGCAGATGCACTTTCTCATTTAGGATCTAGCGATTTGAGCCGATTTGACGTGCCGGTGTATGTTGAGCATCTGTCAGATCCTAGCATCGACCCCGTAGGGGAAGTCTTACTCGTCGACATCGAGCCCTGTTGGATGGATCCTTTACTCACTTATCTGCGTGAAAATGTCCTGCCTGAAGACAAGAAGGAAGCCCGCTGCATTCAGACTCAGGCTGGGTCGTATGTCATACACGATGAGTTACTTTATAAGAAGTCTCATACATTTTCATTGCTTCATTGTGTTCCACCCTCGAGAGTAGAGTACATTATGACGGAAGTTCACGAGGGAATCTACGGAGCCCACCAATGTGGGGGCACTATATGCTTTAAGATCATCATAATGGGATATCAGTAGCCCCATATAATGAACGATTGTGAAAAGTACACCAGAAGCTGTGAAGTGTGTCAGAAGCATGCTCTCATGCCTCACCGCCCATGCACACAGCTATAGCGTATTCCTTCTTCTATTCCATTCGCAGTCTGGGGTATGAACATTCTAGGGCCATTCCCACAAGCAAAGAGGCAACTGCAATATATTTTGGTGGCAATTGATTACTTCACCAAGTGGATCGAGGTAAAAGCAATGGCAAGGGTCACGACACATAAAGCTAAGGAATTCTTCAGACTGGATGTCCTCTATAGATATGGAATCCCACAAGTATTGGTTACCGACAATGGTCCGCAGTTCTCAAGTCGGATCTTCCACGAATTCTATCGCGACCATAAAATTGGGCATAGATTTGCATCAGTAGCACACCCGAAAGCTAATGGACAGACAGAAGTCACCAATCGTACTCTGCTGCATGGTTTAGCCCGACGTATGGAAGAAAAGAGACAAGCATGGGCTCAAGAATTGCCCAGTGTGGTATGGTCGTATCGAACAACCCAACGGACGGCTACAGGGGCCACTCCTTTCAAGTTGGCTTTCGAGTCTAAAGTTGTTATTCTGATCGAGGTAGTGGAAAAAAGTTACAGGGTGTTGAACTTCAATGAGGATACTAACAAAGACATCCTCTTAATGGATTTGGATATTTTAAAAGATGTTCGCGAAATAGCTCGACTGCACATAGCGGCATATCAACAAAAAACGGCCAAGTATTACAATTTGAGGGTCAAGGAGAATTTGTTCCAAATGGGTGACTTGGTTTTACGCTCGACGGCTGTCACTGTTCCTACTCAGCAGGGTAAATTGACCCCAAATTGGGAGGGATCGTACCGTGTTGTGAAAACCACTAGACCGGGGTCGTATCCTCTGGAGACAATGGATGAGTCGGCCTTACCACGCACTTGGCACTCCAAGAATCTTCGAAGATACTATGTGTAAGGTGCCTTTTCTATTTATTTAATGAAGTATCTACTTACACTACACATTTTCCTAAGGGTATCGAAAAAGAAAAGGTCTCTGGGCCTTGAAAAAGAAAAGGTCTACGGGTCTCGAAAAAGAAAAGGCCTACGGGTCTCGAAAAAGAAAAGGCTTCTGGGCCTCGAAAAAGAAAAAAGGCCTATAGGTTTCGAAAAAGAAAAGGCCTACGGGTCTCGAAAGAGAAAAAGGCATACGGGTCCTGAAAGAGAAAAGGCCCCTGGGTCACAAAAAAAAAAAGAAAAAAAAGAGGGCTATTATGTTGGTTTTAAATCATTAGCAAAATACAATCATTTAAAGTCAGGGGGTGTAGGGTGGAATACTTGGCAAAAGTACTAAAAAAAAAGAGAGAGTATAAGTTGAGCGCAAAGGAAAATATATTAAATGATATATGATGGGTACATTCTTAAAAAAAAATGATAAGTACATGCTCATTCCACCGACGATTTTTCTGTCGAAGGAGTATCAGAAGAGGTCGTGCTGGGGGTTTTTGCTGATGGAAGAGATGAAGGATCCTCGAAAGCCGTCCCAGGAGGGTCCAATGGAGGAATTACGGAGAGTGGAGCCACTTCTTAAGGAGAAGGAATTATCGCCAAGTCCGTACAGGGAGTCGTTGAAGGAAGACTTGAGGGCTGCGCGAGTTTATCCCGAATCACCGAACTCATCAGGGGAAAAAAATTGAAGGCCGGAAGATGAGCAGACATCTGTGAGTGTACGACCAAAAGAGCTTCCCTGATGGCCGTAGCTCTTTCCTTCCTGAAAAGGCCCTCCATGTCTTCAGATTCGAGTAAGGCTCTCAGGGTCTTCTCTTTGTCTTGCGCCAGAGATGTACGGGTTTGTGCTAGCTCTTCGGTCAAACGAGCTATCGAAGACTGCATGCAACGCTTCGATCCTGCAGGACAGCCAAGTCTCCCTTAAAGGGCATCCTCCCTGGTGATGGAGTGTGCTAACTCGGCCTGTAACCTGTGGTTCTCCGCCAACAAACTGCCATTTTCAGTAACTAACTCATCTCGGGCTTCCTGCATAACTTTGACATCCTCTTCCAGTTGATTGTTAAGACCAGTGGTTGCTTTGAGCTGGTTTGTCATGACTTCATTGGATAGCCGCACCTCAGACAATTCCTTCTGGGCAGCCTTGAAGACCTTGGCACAGGTAGTGAAATGTTCGTTCAACCTCCGGTACCTGGTCTTCTCATCAGACAACCATCTCCTGTTTAACTCCAAGGATGCTTCAGCAGAGCGCCATTTTATGTCCAGGTCCTTGGCCCGGTCATCTGCTTCCTTGGCCCGCTCTTCTGCTTCTGAGGATTTTGCCTCAGCGTCATCTCTCTCTTGCTCGACCACCTCTAACTCAAAAGAAAGGGTGTCCTTCTCCTCTTTCCCGACTTCCTCGGCCTCAGTATGGGTTGCAATAGCAGCATGTCGATCACGGGTGGCTTGGTTTAGCTCCGTTAGGGTAAGGGATGGAAGCCTGCTGTTTTGCTGAGCGGAAGCATGCGCCTCTCTCAACTTGCGTATGGAACTCACCAGCATCTTGCGGTAATAGTTTGTCCCACATATTAACTACAAAAAGAAGATAGCAAAGAAAATATGTGAGAACTGGATAAAAAAAAAAAAAGGAAAGTTGGAATGCTCACTTGGTAAAGGGTTGCACATTGGCCCTGGTTGATACCCTCAAGCTGAGCCTGCTTGAAAAGATCTTCATCAGCAGGAAGACAGGCATGATGGACAACTTCTTGAGCTACTGGGCGGTTGAGTAACCCAGTGTCTGTGGAAAATACTCTCCAGGATGGGACGAATACAGTAGGCTCGGCGGTAGTGGAACTCGAGCCAGAAGCAGAAGAGGTAAAACTGGTTGTAGGAAGGGTCGAAGACGAACCCAGCGGTAAGGTGAAAGGCGCGACTGGGTTTTTCCCTTTGATACCCTCCTCAGTAGGGTGACTGGGGAGAGAAGATTATACGGGCACGGAGGAGGTGGAGATTTGAGGAAAGGTGGAAGGGGCTAACAGAGGTAACTCTCTAGACAGTAGACAGAAAGATGTAACCACAGTGGAGTCTGTAGGAATGGAGGACATACCAGAAGAGACTGGAGGAAAAACTTCCAGGCTTGAGGGTGGTGGTGGTGGAGCAACTAAGGTGGTTGGTGCGGAACTTTGAGGAAGATCGACTCCAAAACCTGAATCTACAGTCGGAGGAGGGCGGTGAACGACTTCTAAAGGGATGGTTGTTATAGAAGCAGGCGCAGCATCGCCGGAGAGACTTGCGGGTACCAGGTCGACAGGCGCGGCATCATCAGAGAGACTTATGGATACCAGGTCGGTAGGCGTCTCGTCCGGGAGAAGAGAGTGCAGTGGTGGAGGGCCTACTGGAATCCGCTGCAGGATGTCTTGATGAGTATCCTCAGGAAAATGAGCCTGGGAGTCTCGGAGGCAAGTTTCCTCCTTTTCGATCTATGCAATGTCTCTACAACAGTGGTTTGATCATCCTCTGTAAAAAAAATAATAATAAAAAAAAAAAAGAAAAGAAAAAATGTACATATAGTTAGGATTGTGGTGGGGGGTTGATAAAATGGAAGAAGGTATAAGGGGATAATACATACCATCCTCGTCGACGTCGATGATCGACTGTAACGCGGACCCTCCAGTCTAAGGAAAAGGGTCGGAAACTTGCACTCCTGATGGTGCGTCTGGCTTAGAGTTCCCAACAGGTGAAGCACTCAAGGACTCAGGGCCGAGAAGAGGAACAACACCCGCTGAAGGCAATGGGGGAATCTCAGTGGGAACGGTGGGAGCTCCGTGCATGGTTTTTTCGAGGGCCTCCAGTTTTCGGGCCATTAAAGCAATTATTTCCTCTTTTTCTCACTGTTGGTGGCGGAACAGATTTGTCCCCATAAGGTGCTCCCATATGCTGTCGTCCAGTCATTCCACTGCATCTTGAACCAGCAGAAAATCATTAGAGGTCGAATTGAAATGCAAAAAATTAAAGAGAAGGTTAGTGCTACCTTGGAACTTACTTAGTCCATACAGGAACAAGAATTTGTTGTTACACAGGTTCTTGTATTGGACTGCCCTCCCTCTTTTTTCTACCCGTTCAAGGGTCTCTATCTCAAGCGATGACAAAAGTGGGGCGACCCCTACTATGGAGGGGTCGATGAATTGCCATCGATTTTCGATGGGAAAGGAGCCCATACCTTGAAGAGTATGACCCCGTTTTATTATGGCCTCAAAGAACTTCTCTTTCCAATGAAGCACTGAGGAGGGGGTGGTTTCAATCATGGGGGAAACTGTTTCCAAGTTTTGGCGGAAGAAGTAGTAGATGCCGTTTGGCTTGGTTTTATGGGTCGTGGATTCACGCCAGGTCAAAACTCCAACGTCGAATAGAAACTGGAAGAACCTTAAGGTAGGGGGTTCTCGACATCGAAGGAAGAAGATGATGAAGGAATGAATGTGGGCCCAGGAGTTGGGCGGAAGCTGAGTAGGAGCCAGGCCATAGTAGCCCAGAATCTCAAATACCAGGGGGTGGCAGGGGAAACGAAAACCGGATAGAAACATGTTGATGTTCACCACCATCCTATGAGAATAAGGGTGACATGCTCGGTCCTCCAGAACCGGAGCAATTAGCTCAACAGAGTTAGGAGAGAAAAACGAATTCCTAAGATCCTGAAGTTTGGGCATAATCATTAAGGACCTCACCGTGGAGGCCACACAGTGAGGACCAGCCTCACCGGAGATATCGAGGGAAGAGCTTTCAGAGTTACCACTGGAGCTCTCCCCACCCTGAGTGAATTGCGGGGGCGCAATCGACATAGAGTAGGCTCAGAAGTGTAACTGACTATGGCTTTGTCGCGAGCCATGATAGGTTAGCAGAGAAGTAAAACAGGGGAAAAGAAGAGCGAAACTTACTCAAATGATGATCGGATCACCGAAAATCTCTATAAAAAGAAGATGTTGTCGACAGAATCGGGTAGGCTGAACCAGAGAACTTCGGAAGAGAATGCCTCCGTGGAGAATGAGAAAATCGTAAAAGCAGGAGGTGCGTGAGGAAGAAGATGAGAGGAAAGGGCGAGATTTTTATAGGTTTGCTGGCAGGTGGGTCACAGTCTGACAGTCATGATAGTTTTCGAGTGTTGTGACTGTCAAACTAGATGCAGATGTGACATTTTAGGGAGAAATGACGCGTGGACGGATGCAATGATTACAAAGAGGCGGGATATACACACTGTTCAAAAGCAACAACTCAATAAAAATAGTAACGGCACCGGAAGCATTTAAAAAGGATTAACTCCAATTATGGCGAAACGTTATGGGCGTCATGCCAGGGATGCGGGCGTTCAAGTTTCGAAAAAGAGGGGAGAAAGGACAAATAGAGATTATCATGGCAAAGAGAAGTCAACGGAAGATCATCCACGTGTTTAGAAGAGGATAATTTCCCTTAAAATATGTCTCCTTCAGTCGAAACGACGTGTAAGGAGACAAGGGAGTTCTGTTAGGGAAAATAATGGTTGATGTTAAATCTGACCGTAGGAAGAGAATTCGGATGATCTTTCGGTGATAAGCACGTGACATTCATCTAAGGCACATGGTATGAGAAGGAATATATTATGAAAAATATTAAAAAGAACCTATGTTCCACCCTCTATGCTGACTTAGATAAGATGTGACAAGTTGATGTGGGTTGTTGGGCAATTAATGGATTGTCATTAATGTTCATAAATGCTGACAATAACTATAAATGCAAGGCATGCTGATTTAATCAGCCAAATTCTAGTTATCAGGCTACAATTCAGATGGCCCCATATGAAGCTCTCTATGGAAGGAAGTGTCGTACACCTCTGTTATGGAATGAAGTGGGGGAAAGAAGAATTGTAGGACCGGAGTTTGTTGAAGAAACTTGCCGAGTAATTGATCGGATCAAGGAGAGAGTAAAGACAGCTCAAGTTCGGCTGAAGCACTATGCGGATAATCGACGTCGAGATCGGAGTTTGCGGTGGGTGACAAAGTGTTCTTGAAGGTGTCACCGGTGCGAGGTCTGAAACGGTTTGGTAAGAAGGGGAAGCTATGCCCCAGGTATGTGGGACCATATGAGATATTGAATCGACGTGGTAATGTAGCATATCAATTGGCTCTACCACCATCTATGTCCAGCGTTCATAATGTGTTCCATGTATCATTATTGAAGAAGTATGTCGAGATCCATCACATATCTTGGCTGATCCTCCGGACTTGGACTTGAAGATTTAACTTTCGAAGTGGTGCACGTAATGCTCTCGAGCCGAAAAGTTCGAGCAACTTCGAACCAAGGATATCCACTATGTGAAGGTGCATTGGAGAAGCCAAAATGTGGAGGAAATTACTTGGGGAAGAAGAGAGCGCGATGAGAAAGGAGTACCCTAACCTTTTGACGATCAAGGTACGTTCAAATTTCGAGGCCGAAATTTCTTTTAAGGGTGGGGAGTTGTAGTACCTACATGTAAATTTTGGGACGAAATTTCTTTTTAAGGGTGGTGGAGTTGTAAGACCCGCACTCCGAAAACCCGGTCTAAACCTTGGTTTTGTGTCGTGAGAGGTCTTCGATCATCAGGACAGGCCGGGGCAAGCGGATAACAAACAGTACGAATCGGACCGAAGTCGACCAATTATACCTGATTTTAGGTATACCGGTCGATGGTACGGATGATGGTACCGGTCGACCGGTATGGCCTGCGACTATGTGCGGGAATTTGGAAATTAGTCTCTGCGGGTCCCGCTTTCCTGATTTCGAATCCTAGAAGTTTCCTAATCATAGTAGGGTTACTAAAGTCTATTTCTAGCCTATAAATACACCCTTAAACCCCTCAAATCCTTTCCATTGTCTCTCACAAACCCTAGAGAAGAGAAAGAGCTTGGAAAGGAGAAGGAGCTAGGAAGAAGAAGGAGGTGCCGCCATTACCGTTTGATGAAGCTCTCGCTACACCTGTCAACGGTAAGTGTTTGGATCCATCTTCTTACCCTATGTTAGTTATGTGGGTGGATCAATACCATGCAAAGTAGGTATTGATCTAAAACCCTAAATTGGCCAATAAACCCTAAGTTGCCGTCAAACCCTAGATTCGAGTTTCGAGATGATATTCGTCGAAACGAGACTTGAATGAGTTGGGGATAGCTCTAACTCAAAGCCTAGACTTAGAATGGATATGAGAAACCCTCGACGGCGGTCGAAGAACCCATGTATGGTCTTCGGAGACATACCGGTCGACTATACCGGTTGCACATAGTGCGACCGGTATGTTGCGACCGCTACCTCTCGGGAGGTTGTTGGTGGGGACCGGCTGACCATACCGGTCGCCAGGTCTTTCCCACAGGCTGCGCGGTACATGCCACCGGTCAGCTCCGGTGAGGGTATTTTGTGATCCTGTTGGTTTTTCGACCAACATGAAACCCTAAACAATATATTCTAATGAAACCCTAATATTATGTAGGACTTCGTGACTTATCGTTTGGATCTTGCGACGTGGAGCAAGTAATCGAACGAGCGTCGGTAAGGGAATCGACCTAAACCTAATAATTAATGGACAGTAAATCGTTGTTAATCATTGAGTATCTATGATGTGATGTTTGTGCATATTCACATGCCATCCTTTACTTTCAGTTATTATTATTGTTCATGCATTCATAGGATATGATTGTTAGGCATTTGATTGTTTTCGTTGGTGTGTGGAGTGGGGCATGGGCACGGGATCGCTCTTCACACGGCACCTTTTGTAGTATTCTATCTTAACATGCTTGGTACGGGTGGGGTATCGGGGGAAGATCGTGGTATGTTGGTCTCCGATATTGATGTTGTCCCGGCCATCGTTGTGTGGTAACCGAGGATTCCAAGTCGACGCTGCTTGTCCACGATGCTTTAGCTCTATCTCTATGTCGTAGGGAGTTGTGTTGGGATAGGGTCTACTGCGTATTGTTTCTATCCTAGTGGGTTAGTTGCGGATAGGGTATCGGGGAGGTGAGGTTTGGTGGTCTCCGGCCCGGCCTGCACGCTCTAGCTCTATCTCTATGCCGTAGACGGTTGTCTTGGGATAGAGCATACATTGTTGACATATAGGATTGGTTAGTTGCGAGCCCAGGGGTTACGAGCCCGGTTCATGGAGCCCCGGCCGTAGGGGCTTAGGTACTGGTATGGGTAGAGTATCGGGGAGGTGCGGGTATACCTTAGCTCTATCTCTATTCCATGATGGGTGCATGTGGGTTGGTGGTAGTGTGATTACTGTGCGACGCCACAAACTCGTGTATAGAGGTGCGGGGGCCACCAAACCTTTCTATAGCACATTGCAAACTTAAAACCAGACCACAACATAAAATTGATTGTTACTCATGCATAATCTTGTGAAGCGTCGATTGTCTTCCTGAGATGTGTTGTGTGCTCACCCTTTGTATATACATTGTTTTTAGATGTTGATGCGGGTTACACTGTGGATGACTATGTGAACGCTCCGGCGTGATAGAGGTGTGGTGCGCTCTTGATGTCAAGGCGGGAGAGGACGAGCATGACGATTCATGCGAGTGCCCTTTCTGCGTGTACCTGTGATGGATTTTACTTATTTGTTTCAGTTATTTTTGTTTGTTATTAAGAGATGTAAAAGATTATTATTTTATGTTTGAATTTGAATAATGGGATATTTATTTAAATTATCAATAGATACTCAGTTCATTCTATTTAAAGTCTTCCGCTGTATATTTATATTCTGATTGTGGTTATGTGTAATTGGTTTGTATGGGTGGACACGGCCTATTCGAGATCCTGGTGTGAACCGTTGGTTCAATGACGGTTCACTCACACCGTTCTGGTTGGATCAGAATTGGGGTGTGACAGGCCCAACCCAGTTAGACCAAGTGAGTCGGGCCGACCCGGAGTGGGATCGGGTTAACCCGATACCGACCCACCTACTTCGAACTTTGATCCGGGAAAACCCAACCCGGTAACCCGATCTAGTGATCCAAAATTTTGACTTGAAAACCCGATATATTGACCCGAAAATTTGGCCCGGTGGCCCGGATTGTGGATTGGTTGGACCGGTGGCTGGACCGCCGGTTTACGGTTCGATTTAGGTCCGGACCGGTTTGGTTTGGCCTGGACCAAAGCTTAAAAAAAAAGGTTTTGTGGGTTCGGTCCGCCCATAGCCAAACCCGGACAGACCGAACCGAACCCGGATGAACCGGTTCTAGCCGGTTCAGGTTTCAATAATGCTCAAGCCTACTTTGAACGGCGATTGTGAGAGCTAGGAGCGTCGGATTTTGACGCTGTTTTTTGCGTTGGTTTCGTATTTTGATGCTCTACAGTTTGGTACATAGTTTGATACAATTTGGTGATTTGAGAAATTTATTTTTGATTAAAAGGTGCCCCAAATTAATCCGGTTTGTAGTTTTCTGCTTATTTATCAGTTATTTTTGTACCAGATGCATATAGAAGGTTATGTGTGCATGAAATTTTATTTATTGACCCACAATGTGCTGCAAAGTAGGGTTTGGGGATATCATTATGGAATTGGGTGGAACCCACCAAAGTGGTACACCTAGTTTCATCATGATGTCTTCAAATTCAAAGTTCATGTATTTGTAAATGCTTGTGTAAGGGCGATGTACACCCAAAGGTGGCATTGTCAAGTTTTAATCAAATTAAGATTTGTGGGTGTCATGTGAAGATTGGGTGGAATCCACCAAAGTGGTATATTCAGTTCTATCATGGTAGTCCTCAAATCCCAAATTTATACATTTACATATACAATAAAGGATATATTTTAATACACTATTCTTTATGGTGTGAAAAGCAACTAAGAAAGTCAGTGTTAACCCAAAGGTGGCATTGTCAAAGTTAAAGGTATGTTCATGTATATGAATTGAAAGAGTTTTGACTTTAGGGAGTCTCATTAACCCAAAGGTGGTGGGATTTTCGAAAGTCATTATTCTTTCGCAGTTATTGCACAGAAATTGAGAAAACCACTCCATGTTTATCCCAAAGGAGAATGTGTAGTTGGTTAACTCTTGGAAAATAATATTTATTTGCATGAAAGGGTTTTGACTTTAGGGAGTCTCATTAACCCAAAGGTGGTGGGATTTTCGAGAGTCATTATTCTTTCGTAGTTATTGCACAGAAACTAAGAAGACCACTGCATGTTTATCCCAAAGGAGAATGTGTAGTTGGTTAACTCTTGGAAAATGATATTTATTTGCATAAAAGTTTTATAATGGTTAATGCAAGTAAAGGGTATATGTATGAGTCTTCAGTTGTTTGATACTGTATTTAAACTCATACATTGATGTGTTCATCCAAGTATGACTGTCCCAAAGAATGTTTTGATATCTATTTTTTCTCTTCCTGGGACAAAGAATAAAATTTATTATGAAAAGGTTGGAGACTAGTCTAGGATCGTTTGACCTAGATGTATCTTTCATAGTGGTTTACATAAGTTGTGAGGTATTCTACTATTGAGGTTATGTGTAGTAGTATTAAGATGAGAAATATTGCAAAGGGATTATCTAAGAAAAAATCCAAAGGATAAGAATAATATTTTAGAGAGGGGGTCGGAAGATAGTTTATTAACCTATTTCTCTAGTACCAGTTATGCTGGAAATGGTAATGTGAGGAAGTATTTTTGGGAGCTGTTAATTATCATTGAAAAACTCAAGGACAATGAGACCAATGTAATTGATATATTAAATATATTCCATTACTTGCTATAATATATATATATTCTGATCTAGGTGGCTTACATTACCAAAGGGGAGAAATAGCTAGTGATAAGATTGTTGTTTGGTAACTCTAAGGTGGATTACTCATAGATGGGTAGATTGACAAAAGATAGGTGGTTTGACCAAGTACTGTTAAGCCAGATAAGTATATCTAGAAAGAGATAATGGTTCTAGGACTCCCTAGGTTTTTGGGGTAGGAGGGTCTTGAAGACTGTTGGCTTGAATATTGTAAAGTTTCTTTTACATTCAAATGTTTTTTCTGCTTTTGATTTTACTTTGTTTTATGTTTATTGTTTGACTTAGCATATTGTTCCCATATTAAAATGTAATGATATTATTTGAAATATCGAAATGTAAAATTTTTCTTTTCAATTAAATTAAAAGAAATTATGCTTGTGATGTTGCAAGGTAAATGATTGCATGTAATGTTGATTGTATTTGTTATGCGATGTGGTGAATAGTTTTTCATGTTTGACTGTGCAATCTTAGGTTTGACTAGTTGTACCAGTCATAGTTGATCTCTAGGACAATGTAGAGACAGGTTGAAAAGGTTTTCTTGGAATAGTTGAAAAGGTTTTATCTGTGGGAGTCTTTAGATTCTCTTAGTCAGTGGGAGTGTTTAGATCTGCTTGGTTAGTGGGAGATCTGGTAATTGATGGTTTATCTGTAATTGATTGTTCTGTCTGTGGTTTAATGGACAGGATTATTGGTGAGCATTTATTGCTTATATGTATTATTGATTATTTAAGACATGTCAAAATTACAAGGTGGTATTTAGCCAAATAATGCGGTATTTAGCCAAAGAAGGCGGTATTTAGCCAAAGAAGGCGGTAAGTCAAAGTAAGATATTAGTCCAAATTGGAGGCGGTTTGCCTATATAAAGTTGGATAATATCAAAGTGCATTGACCTATAAGGATTTTAAGGTAACGGGATCATGGTAATTCGATCATTGGACTCAAGTATTCATCTCAAAGTGATTTATGTCATTAAGAAAACCTCTGTATATGACTGACAGTAGGGGGTACACCGGATGTGTAGGAGTACTTTCCGCTGTTGTTCGACATTGATAGGCTTGATAACTGAATCAAAGTAAATGATGATTTTAGTGTAATTAGATTCCATGGCCACATTGGATCAATGGTGAATTTATAATTAATATAGCTCAAGTGGGAGATTGTAAGATATTTTTATGGGCTTAATTAATTATAAGGTTAGTTGATTCAGTGAGAGTCTAGTTACGAGTAAATCGATTTAAGTATGATTGGAGATGGACTAACCTGGTCCACTGTGGGACTGGTCCAGGGTTGGGGGGTGGTATTATAAATACCAATGGTTAGAGTCCCCACAGCCACGGTGTTATTTTCTTCTCCTGTTCTCATACGCAGAGAGAAGGTCAAGGGATCCCGACAGGCTGTGGAAGACTTTGATCCAAACTTTCCAACATTCAAAGCATTCAAATCATAGAAGGTAGACGGTCGAAAATCAATCTACAGCAAGAGGTATGTCTATAATCATCTATTTTCAATACCCATTGTATTCTAGTAATCTGTGTAGTGTATTTGTCAGGGTTCATGGAAAATCCCATGAAAAAATCCAAAGATGATCTATTTAAAATGCTTACAATTAAGTAATAATATTTATTAGATATTACTAACCACAAATATGGAATGAATTTATAGGTACTCATTATTCCCTTTGTAACCACTCAGAGCCTGAATTGGTTATAATGGTGAGAACTGTTATTGCCTTTGTTTGCTTATATTAACCAGTATTTCAAATAGTGCGGTCGTGTGCATGTTGACAGAGAAATCTGTGGGACATATTATCATCTACACCATCATTTCACCATATTATGAATCCAACTCAACGTTGATGGTTGTTAGGCATCAGAATAATGTCTTGCGTATCATTGGAATAAAAGAGGGGAATGAATAATCCTCATTTGTGGGCACGAGAGGAGGAGGCTCTCATGCCAAGTCAATGGGTAAGGTTGTCAATCGATTAGGTTTCGATTAATCGATTTGGTTTGGCTTTCGATTCTAGTTAAACGATTTTAAACACTTTTCGTTTTTTGGTTTCATTTTGATGTCGATTCATGTATACCATTGGTAATCAGTTTGGACGAAAGCAAAACCAAGTTTTTGCCACAAAAAAAAAAAAAGTCCTGAATTTTTGCCATGAAATAAACATTAATTTGTTTCAAAAAATTCAAAAAATTAAATAATTCAAGTTAAACTGCCCTCTTTTAAGTTTGGTTATATTTGAATATGTGATTTTAAGGTTTTCTCATCTATTTGGAATCGACGGTTTTTGGTTTTTAATTGGTTATATTAGGAAATTAATTTGTTTTAAAAAATTCCAAAAATTAAATAATTCAAGTTTAACTGTTCTCTGTTTTGGGATAAGTGCTGCCCTGTGGGTGATAAATGAACATTTTAAATTTTCTATTTCTTTTATAAGGTATTTGTTTATTACTATTGCTCAATTAAAATTTTCTTCTAAAATTTTTTGTAATGGGATATTGATCAATACCACAAACTTACTAAAATATAGGTGATCATATGGTTTTCTTTGTATTAAATATTTGGATAAATCTCCCTCCAAACTCCCCATTTCCTGTTCTTGGATTCCTAGGTTGTTTAGTGATGAGTTTCAAAATTCACTGATTTGCTTACAAAATTAAAGACACAACATCAAATAGTTATGATCACATACATAAAGGTATAAAGTGCTGTTCCATCTGTACTTTTTTATACAATGAATACAATTTAATTTAAAACAAATGAAAGTTTGCTCAACATTTGTTAATACCCATCATTTATATTTATTGTTCTAATATTTCTGTTCTTTAGGTAAATGAATCAATGGCATATGATCTTTGCTTTGTTGCAGAGAAGGTTATCTTGAGGTGGCCGATATTTCTTTGTTCCTTTTATTTTTTTTCAAAATTTCTCCCATGTCTTTTGCTTGCTACTTGAAAGAATGGGTGGTTATGACTTTTTTTTGCCTCCTCCACCTCCTACTTTTTCATTTAATAAGAAGTTTTTCCCAAACCTTAACCAGATAAGTATCACATTGATTGAGTAGTGATGTTATCCTCATTAGCAAGGTCCTTGGTTTTTGATGTGAAGGAGAATCTTATAAAACATTCTGTGCATATGTTAAGGACTAATTTTCTTTTGAAGAAACTGGTTGCTCTTGCTCAATGTATCACCCATCGTGATGTTTGGCTATGAGAATTGTTAGGATCGGGAGAACGCAAACAAACAAGAAGCACACGAAGAATTAACGTGGTTCAACAGCCCCATTGTGGGATGCCTACGTCCACGGAGAAAAAGAGAATTCTTTATTGTCAAGAAACCTCTACAACTCTCCACCCGTGACAGTGTTCTCCTCCGTCGCCTCAGGCGTCACCCGGTTTTTTTTTTCTTCTAGGGTTTTTCCCACAGAGACAACATATATAGGAAACCTTGAAATCCTAATCCCACTACAATTATAAGTTTATCCTATACATGCAATAGACCAAATTCTAATACAAGTACAACTCTATTAATTGTGTGGACTGCACAGAATACAAGACACAACCCAACAAATCTCCACCTGGCTTGAATTCTGTAAACCACCTTGAAGAAGAACCCGTTGACGTTGAGTCTGTAAACCCGTCTCTGTCAAACCGCTACACCTAAACAGGCATAACCTACACCCAGTCCGGGTGTCCGTGCATACCACCGCCGTACAAAGTGATGTGACTCTACTTCTTCCACCGCCACAAAGATCACCGGAAAGATAACATCACACACACTGCTGCAACTCCAGATACACTGGAACTTGAGTCTCTCACCTCGCACCTCCAGTAGCAGACTTAGAGAACCGACTCCCTCACCAACTGCCGTCCTTCTTTACCCACGGTACAACATCAATGGCCATTATGTGTACCGTGCCGGGATTCAAATCCCCCCTTTTTTTTTTCTTCTTTTTCTTCTTCATACTGCGTACCTCCTTCGTTCTTCAAAGAATCCTAGCTCTGATACCACTTGTTAGGATCG
Organism: Protea cynaroides; assembly: GCA_028583415.1. Classification (NCBI taxonomy): domain Eukaryota; kingdom Viridiplantae; phylum Streptophyta; class Magnoliopsida; order Proteales; family Proteaceae; genus Protea; species Protea cynaroides. The sequence continues at coordinate 38,517,989 of CM053267.1, forward strand.
GGAGAACGCAAACAAACAAGAAGCACACGAAGAATTAACGTGGTTCAACAGCCCCATTGTGGGATGCCTACGTCCACGGAGAAAAAGAGAATTCTTTATTGTCAAGAAACCTCTACAACTCTCCACCTGACAGAGTGTTCTCCTCTGTCCCCTCACTATTGTCCCCACCCTTTTTTTTTCTTCTAGGGTTTTTCCCACAGAGACAACATATATAGGAAACCTTGAAATCCTAATCCCACTACAATTATAAGTTTATCCTATACATGTAATAGACCAAATTCTAATACAAGTACAACTCTATTAATTATGTGGACTCCACAGAATACAAGACACAACCCAACAAGAATCACCAAAGATACTCCAATCATGGAACCAACGTCGACCCATTGATGAGGATTGAGCCCCGTCGGACTGAACAGAGATGGCTTCTCATGACTGGTCCCCCATTCCGAATCAGTGAAGGTGTTCATTCCAAATTGAAGGAACATATAATTAGTTTTTTCTGCTGCCATTTCAATTGGGCCGCTATAGGAATTGGGAGAATAGGCAATGGTGCTATTGTTATTATTTCCCTTTTAGACAGGATCTGAACTGATACAACCATTAACAGAGCAAACCAAAGCTTGGTGGTGACCATATTCCTCTGCTTGTTCTTTCTTATTGTATTAAAAAACATTTTAATGCGATTTAGTGTTGGGTCATTATTTCTATTTGCTAGCTGGTAAGAACTTAGAGAGGAAAAAGATGATGAGAAGATAATGGGACCAAAGAGAAAGAGATGGACGGATTCTTTTGGTGAGGAAGAAATGAATCTTTCTTATTGTATTAAAAAACATTTTAATGCGATTTAGTGTTGGGTCATTATTTCTATTTGCTAGCTGGTAAGAACTTAGAGAGGAAAAAGATGATGAGAAGATAATGGGACCAAAGAGAAAGAGATGGACGGATTCTTTTGGTGAGGAAGAAATGAAGTGAAGCCAAAATGATGATGAATCTTTTTAGAGGGTTGGAATTACGAGTAATTTTGCCTATTATTTTTTTTTCTTTCCGGATTTTCCTTTTCCTTTTGTTCTTATTTCATGAGTTAGCATTACTCACAGGGAAGATAAAAACAGAGGTTTTAGCCTCTTATGTATACCCATGCGGAAGAGGTAGTTGAGGAGCAACTTGGAGTGGTCATTGTCAGTGTATCATCCAGTAGAATCAATTGTCGTGCTGAGAACGACGGCGAAGGAATTCTTGTGAATCTTTAAGAGATTGCTAGCTACATCAACACCAATTGCACTGGTGCTGCAACCTATTCTGGAGAGATTTAAGCTTTTAATGTCAGCCCCCATTGCGTATGCATTGATAACAATGGAAGACAGAGAAGGAGACAAGTAGAAGCTGCTCTAGCTCACAATGAGGATGACAATGTCGCGAGGGGAAATGTTAGTTTTTGAAAGAAAGTTGTGAATGACAGGGAAGAGAAATTGAGCTTCTTTAGGGGCTGTTTGATAAAACTTCAACTTTGAGATTCTTATTTCTGGTTCAAATTTCTACTCCAACTTCAAAAGGATTCAAGAGTATGAGGGAGTAGAAACATGTTTGTTAACCTAATTTAGTCATGGACTCCAGAGTAGTAGTGAGGGGTGACGAATGGTGGCACTAGTGGTGAGTGGTGATGGTTGATGACGATGGTGGTGGTGGGTGGGAGGTGGTGGTGAAGGGTGGCGGTGGGTGGGTGGTGGTGGTGGAGGGTGGTGGCGGTGGTGGTGGTGGTGGGTGGTAGTAGATGGTGGTGGCGGTGGTGGTGGGTGATGATGGTGGTGGTGGTGGGTGGTGGGGTGTGGGGTGGTGGTGGTTGGTGGCTGGTGGTGGTGGCGATGGTAGGTGGCGGTGGGTGGTAGTGGATGGTGGTGGCGGTGGTGGGTGGTTGGTGGTGGTGGCGGTGGTGGGTGGTTGGTGGTGGTGGCGACGAGGGGTGGTGGTGGGTGATAGTTGGTGGTGGTGGTGGTTGGTGGCTGATGGTGGTGGCGATAGTAGGTGGCGGTGGGTGGTGATTGAGGATGGTGGTGGTGGCGGTGGCGGTGGGTGGTAGTGGATGGTGGTGGTGGTGGTGGGTGGTTGGTGGTGGTGGCGACGAGGGGTGGTGGTGGTGGCGGTGGTGGTGGGCGATAGTTGGTGGTGGTGGTAGGTGGTGGTGGCGGTGGTTGGTGGCTGGTGGTGGTGGCGATGGTAGGTGGCGGTGGGTGGTGGTGGCGGTGGTTGGTGGCCGATGGTTGGTGGTGGTGGCGATGGTAGGTGGCGGTGGGTGTGATTGAGGATGGTGGTGGTGGTGGTGGTGGTGGGTAGTGGTGGCGGTGGGTGGTGGCGGTGTGGTGGTGGGGGTGGTGGTGGCGGCAGTGGGTGGTGGAGGGTGGTGGCGGTGGTGGGTGGTGGCTGGTGGGTTGTGGTGTTGGTGGTGGTAGTTGGTGGTAGTAGTGGTGTGGGGTGATTTTTATTCCAAAATTGTGCTCTGAAGTCGAAAAACATCTATTTGACGCTCCAAAAAATTGGATTATTGAGCTCATTTGGAGTCGGTTCACTCATGGATTCTCCAGAAGTCCGAACCGGGTTATCAAACAGGCTTCTACTCCATTTATGCTCCAGAAGTCAGAATCCAACTTCTGGAGTATTACCAAACACCCCCTTAATGGATTCATGGTGATGAGTTCTAGGTAGAATGTAGTGAAGTGGAAATAAAAAAAAAATGAAAATCATTTTGATATGTTGGTTGGAATAGAAGAAAAGCTTTCAAATTTAAGTGAAATAAGAAGGTTATCTAGAGGGAAGTGACTTATTGCTTTCAAATCACTCAAGAGTATATTTGTCCCTTTTTTTTATTTTTTTTTATTGTGTAGATCACCATTGCAAAAGAAAGAAAAGGAGAACAAGGGAGGGCAAATGAAGAACAAACCTCAATCGAGGCAAACACCCCCGCAAGGGACAAAAAAAAAAACACAATTGATCAATAACAAACGGGTTACAAGCGAACATTGGAGATATGAGTAATTTTCTCAAACAAAATTGATACAAAAGTGAGCCTTATTCTACCTCTACCTCTGGATCCATCAATATTTCCACCACCCTGTCGGAAACTCGTTTGAGCAAATCCAACCATTCACTAGAAGACATTGGAAAAAATTGGTTCAAAATCCCAAGAAATCAAAGTTATAAAACTTGAATTTTTATTTCGTTAAGAACTTGGAAATTTAAATCACTCAGTGACCAGATTTACTAAAATGGTTACTGAAAGAATACATAAGGAGAGACTAAAGGCAATAATTAAAAAGCACAAAAATGGCAGGGCAAAGGAGAAAGGGAAGTCCTTACCCGTTGCACGAATCAAACAAGATACCCATTCTGCCTTTGGCCAGTTCAAGGGCCGATTTATACTGATGCAGCTGGTCGGCTGTAAAATTGTTGTCATTGTTAAGAATTACAAGATCAGAGGGCTTGACGTTATAGAATATGGGAATGACTTTCTTCCTCCATTTCATCAAGAGAGCCAATTCATCGAGACAATTTTTATTATTGCAATAATCTGAAGAGAATATGACCACTCCAACCTTGCAATCCCGTATAGCAGATTCAATGCTACCCTGGAACTCATCACCGAGATTCATGGACTTATAGTCCAAGAAGGAATGAATTTTTAGGTGGACCAAACGTTCATAAAGCAATGCAGCAATGTTCAACCTCGTTTCCTTCCCACGATGGTTAATGAAGACTTCATAGGGAAGCATCCGACTTGTTATACTGGCAGAGAGTAATGTTTGGTTATGCTTTTGCTTAAACAAATACAGAGAATAACCTTATATCTAGTTAGATTAGATGATCATAAAACTTGATAAAGAATAACATTAAGATTTGATCATAAATAAAAGACAGTTTACAACTTAAAATAGTTTTCCCTGTGGGCATCCTTCTCAACGAAATTAGAAAAAAACCCACGACAAAATTGTTTGACAATTAATGCGCAGCTAAAGTTTGAAACACATAAATTTATATCCAATAATTTGACCCTCCCCATAAAGAGGTCCAAGATGTCCCCTGGTTCAAACGAACAAAAATCCATCAAAGCACTCAAAACAACTTTGAGTGTTTTGAGCTTGAGTTTTCAGGTACACCTAAAGGTGGCTTGGGAATTGATTATGTGACCCAGGTTGATATTCCCTCAAATCAATGGTGAACAAACTATAAGGCTTGACACAGGGGTATTGAGCAAAGAAGAGAATGAACTTAAAAATGCACTGTTCTAGATTGAAGGAGACATGAATGAGCAATATATGAAATATGTACATAGATCTTGTTCAGACAAATTGTGATATATTTTGGCGATGCCTTCATAGCTTAGTCTTATCTATACTCAAATGGTTTTTGCCCAACATAAGACACCCAAAGTTGTACCTGTGCTAGAGACGTTAGGTAGACAAGGGCATAAATATTTAGAGCTACATACCTTGAATGAAACGGCTTCGTTGAACGCCTCCGGGATGAGGAAGCCATCAAGCATTGCCAATTGCACATGGATGAGCATATAAGCTTTATAACTACAATTCAACAACACTCATTGTAAATAATATGGGCAAGAACTGCTATATAAATTCATGTAAAAATTAATTCTCGACAGTTAATAGATTAATCAAAAAGCAAAAATATATTCACATGCAAGAGCGGAGAATTGTTGCCAAAAATTAGTCTGAATACTGTAAAAAAAAGAAAAAAAGAAGGGGGATGGTAGCTTACTCTCTAGAAACGTCACCGCCAGTGTATGCAGGAACCTTAGACATGTCCAGGAGCCCTTCCGGGAAGAAAATGCATTAATCAGGGCCTGAAATGAATAAACACGATCGATGTCAATTAGAGAGAATGAGTTGAGGGTTGAGATGGGCAGCTCTTCGTTGATCAGTAATTACAGAGGATGAGACTCTTAGGACAGATGGGTAAGTTGATGACATGGCTTTCTCTAAATTTATTTTTTAATGCCAAAACTACCTATGAATCTAAGTTAAATTACCATTTTAGGCTTTTTAAAATAATAAAAAAAAAAAAACGGAAGAAGAAGAGGTGAATTGGCTGGCGCCATCTCTTGCATTTTCTCCGTTAACTCCAAAGGAAAAGACCTGGAAGAAACCATTTGAACGGCATTCATCTCCGATTTGTCGGCTTATCAGGGACTCGTCTTCACTGCCCAAGTTTATCACCGGAACGTTTTCGCCGTCGATCACACCCGACACCCCAGTTCTCTCAAAATCCGGTCTGATATAACTCTGCGGCAAGCTCGACAACCGGATTCCATTAGAGACTCCATTTGATTCCATGGACTTAAGTGGTGGGGGAGAGAGAGAGAGAGAGAGAGAGAGAGTGAGAGAGAAAGGAGAGCTACAGTTTCAGTGGGTGGGGGGACTCTTGGTTCCATTAGCTTTGACGAAGGTGGGCTTAAATAGTTTGAGAGAGAGAGAGAGAGAGAGAGAGGGGTAGAGGTAGAGGTAGAGGTAGAGGGAGACAGAGAAAGAGATAGTTAGCGACTTTCGGGAAAAGAAAAGTAGAGAATCTAATTTGTGAATTATGGAATATTTAATTCATCGTTGTTTTTATCTATAGATTTATCTAACTGCTTGCCAGAGGGATTAACCCCATTTCCTGACCTAATTCAATTCAACCTACATCTCCCTAGAGGTGTTATATCTATGTGTTTGCAAGAGGAGCTAACCCCATTTTCTGACCTAATTCAATTCAACCTACATCACCAATCAGGTGATGGAGGATATCATAGTATGGAATCATCCGGGTCCTCTTATTTCTATAGAGGAACGTGTGAACGATGCCATCAATATCTTGGTGGATTTTCACACGAATCGTTGATCCACGCCGGTTGATCAGGAAGTACGTAGAAGAATTCAATAATATTACTGAATGAGAGGATGCAAAAGCAAGTTCTCCCCTTTTATAATTCTTTCTCTCATGCTTTCTGTTGGTCAACAATCAACTACAGCTCTCTATAGTTCTTCACTATTTGTACAGGAAGGAGTCTCTTTCTGGCTGGAGGGAGAGCAATAGAAAATTAATAATCTTAGGGAAAAAGAGAGAGACAGAAAAAGTAGTTTTGCAACTGATCCAAGAGTTCGAGGAACAGTATGCACGTCTCTCAATACATTGGAAAGAGAGACCGTTGAAACCCAACTTTATCAACTCTTTATCAAATTGAGTCTTGGAAACACTAATTCTACAACATTTTGGTCATGCTCAAGGATTCGAATTTCAATTTCGTGCTTGATTCTGTTAGGTCAAAAACCAAAATTTTGACTATTTTGGTAGAAATTTTGCAGAAACCAAGTAAAAAAAAAAACCCCGATTTTGAAATTAGTTTCGATGGGAAAAAAAAAATTATTTTTTGAGTCTACAGTTGAGATGTTTTAGGCACAACCCAGCCCAGCAATTGGTGTTGGTTTTGATTTTCGATTCCAGCTTACCAATCGACCCCCTTTACCTTCTACCAAAAAAAAAAAAAAAAAAACGACACCTTTACTAATTGGTAAATCAGGGGTATGTAGATGAGGAGGTGTCCCGTGATTTATATACGGTTGATTTTGGTCCCTTATCAGTTTTTTTTCAACGGTCATTACTCTCTTATCAGATCTTGATGGGTTTATGCCTTACGGGTTTATCATTTTGGTCATTCTCTATTATTTACAAGGGAGAGTGGGGTTCCAGCAATATTCAGAGCAGGAGAGGCATTCTCTTCTTTGCGCTATTTTCGTCCCTGACTTTGGAAAACCAAAACCAAAACCAAAACCAGTTGCAGTTGCAGTTGCAGTCGCAGGAATAAATGGGAAAAAATTTCCGGCCATAGCCATAGCCGCCACCGGTCCCTGTACTCCTCAAGGTATGATTTCTCTCTCTCTCTGCGTTATTTTCCTTGATTTTCGAAAACCAAATCTAATGTCGATCTCATCCTATAACTTACAAATCTTATTCCTGTGTCTCTCTCTTATCTCTACTCCCCGGACCCAAATACTCCTATAAAGAAGAGCATAATGCACGACTCAGCCTTCACCTGCGTCACTGACTCAAGGACACTTGATTGGTTTTTGTGAATCTGACGTGTTAAAGAGACCAAGGTCCAAGTGGCAAATAAGCTTCTATATCTTGTGCTAGAATGCGCAGTCTTCACTGAATTTCGATAATGGCTTTGTGACTCTTAGGTCTTGGAGTTCATTCAAATCATTCAGCTCTCACTGGACCAGACATTCGTCGATGCCTGACTTTCAGGTACATTTTTGTCTTCGCCTTTGGTTTTTTGTTCATAGCGTATCAGTTCTCTCCTTTGGAAGTTCAGAAACCAAGCCACTTAACTTGTATCCACAATGTGATTGTGTTTTCCTATTTAGACACTCTACCTATTCATAAATTAAGCTTCCTAACGGTTGGTTGTTACTTAAAAAAATTTGCATGAAGATTGGGTTTCTAATACCCCTAAACAACAATTTGGAGGAAGATGATTCAATCCCCAGGTTACAGATTCTGGAAGGAGTCAATGTTTTCGGCCGAGATAATATCTTTGTTTCTGATAAAAGAGTAAGCCGCAAGCAAATCAGTTTAAAAGTTTTGGCTGATGGTTCTGCTGAAGTGGTTGTGGTACGTACTTTCTTATTGCTTGTGGAATATGTCTCATGTATTTAAGCCTATGTATGATAAACGTCGAACTAATAATGTGTTTGGAATGGAAAGGTTATTAAGTTTGTTAGCATGTTTGCGTTTGGTGATTTATTGCATGGTTTAATTCCTTATACCTGAATCTGTGTCCTTATTTGGAAAAAGGAATTTAAATTGGTTACTTGTTTGGGATTCTAATTTTGTTGTAGGAGGGATCGAACCCGATTGTTATTAGAGCTGGGGATGAAAGGAAGAAGCTCTGTTCTAAAGACGAAGCTACCATTGCTCAGGGTGATATTCTCGAGTTGATTCCTGGGCATCATGTTTTTAAGTACGTGACTTCGGCTGGGGCGATGGACACTCCTTCACCCCAAAAGCATAAAAGGTCTTCGGAGGAAGGAAGAAAACTTAGTGGGGATGAGATGCTAGTGAAAAAGAAACGACAGATCACCGAAGATGAAGTTTTTGCAAGAAAATTACAGGTGTCTTAAATAATTCTGTTTTACTTTCTCACAATATTTGGATTGTTCTTTTGTATTTATAGTTGCATTTTTTTCATGATATAGCCAACTGTGCATTTCTGATAATGGTTTCGTTGTTTCAATTTCATCTTCATACTTTTGATCCTTTTGAGTAGAAGTTGCATTTTTTTTCTTTCCTGAAGGGTGCCATTGGAAGTATTTCCTGTAAATCTCTTATTCATATTGGCCTTCAAAGGCTGAGTAATGTTCATTGTTCACTGATCCCTGGCATAACTAATTGCTTATAGCTGCTCAAACATATATAAGGATGTAAATAGCAGCAAGAATAAATGGCATTGCCTAATCTGGAAAGATGTATGGAAGTAAATGAAAACCTAAACTTGATCCATTGCTTAAAATTATACATATTTCTAACAGAGATTCAACCCTTGGAAAAGTGTTTTGACAATAAATTTGTTGTAGACATATACTATGTGGCATTTTGTTGACTAGAAAATACTAGCTAGAAGTTAGCAAGTAACTGTGAAATAAATAGGACTGAACAAGATCTAGAAGGATGGGAAACCCCTAAGTAGGAGACAAGAAACTCTGCTAGTGTCTCTGTCCCACTGCTAGATGGAGGTTTGCATCAGGTTGGCAGCTGGCATAAAACTTTCCTAGCATTTTCATGAATCATTATTCCATGGTCAAAGCACATGATGGGGAATTCTCTGAACCTAAGCAGAGGTTTTAGCCTCAAATAGAGTGCATTGGTGGAACAGAATTGTGTAGCTGACTCCATATAGCTGGTACTAGGTTTTTTCCTAGTTTACTCATCTAGCTGGTTCCCTTTAATAAAAGCTCGTTGAGATTGTAAAATAATTGGATCTGGCATCTCCCCGCTTGTCAAAACTATTCCAAGTTTTTCTTAGGTGCTGTCCATTAGGCTTATAGGCTTAAATTCTTTGATGCCAACCACTGTCCAATGGGTTGAATGTAATATTCCTTCCCAGTTGAGGTACTTATTGATGCAGGCAAAGATCCGCTGGATAGGTATCTTCTTAGGATTTAATTTAGAAATCTTTATAAATTTTATTTCTATTGATTTAGTTTTATTTTAGAGTTTTACTTCTATTAGGAATGTAGTTTCTCTTTTTATTTATTTTATTAATTTTTGTTATTGTGGGCCCCATCCCTTTAGACGTGATTAGGTTTTTGTTTTATTAATTTTATTAGTTTGTATTAGTTGTGGGTCCCTTATCCCTTAGACGTAATTGAGTATTAATATTTGAGTTGATTTCTAGTTAGTAGTTGAGTTTAGTTAGAATTTTTATATTAAAATCATATTTGAGTTCTAATTGTGTTTTTTTAGAGTTTCAGTCCAATTAGGATTATAAGCTTATTTAAAGACAGTTTTTGTTAATGAAATTATGGAATGATTATTGGAAGAAAAAAGAAAAGAAGCTAGAGTGCTCTCACGGCTGCTCCCTCTCTCCCCTCACGTAAGTTTCTCTTTCTCAGCTCCCCTCCCTCCATCTCTCTAGGTGGTGATCCATTTTTCCCTTGCTGTTTCGATAACTTATTTCTCCTCTCTATATATTTCTCTTTCTTGGTTTTCCCTCCCTATACGATAAGGTATATTCCAATATCTCTTTTGTTTTAATTTTTTATTTTGACTTCCTACAATTATCCCATCATCCCATTAATTATCCCTAAAATCATCCCACATTACTATTTTGGTTCCCATCCCTTTTTCTCCCTCACTTGATAGTGGTGTTTTCGATATTCTCCATTTATGCCCAAATTTAGTCTCCATTACTTATGCTCACTCTTAAAAACTTGAACGACTTTCAGTCTTAACATTTTGACTATTCTTTGTGATGCCTTATATTAAATGACATGATTGTGATGTGAAACCACTTTATACTGAATAGATCGAGAGCATTGAAGAGTAGTGTCTTTGCCCAATTTGTCATTTAAAAAGCCATTTCTTATGGATGTATAATACTTTTTAGTGTTCCATCATTGCTTATGATACTTAAGCTTCATGAACCATGAATGAGTTGAAGGGTGAAAAAAATGATACATAATCTCCCCCCCCCCAAGTGGTATTCGTTGTTCGCTTTGTTATCAACTATGGATCCATTTCATCTTCTTCTTCAATGGACTGATATTTTTGTTACATTATTGTACAGGCTGAGCTGGCAAACAAATCCCCTGTAGTTGAAGGCTCTGAGAAGTCCCAGTCTCATAGGGGTTCCTGTCCTACTTCGCGGGAAGCCATTCGTCATTTTAGTGTCCATAAAGATAGGTTACCTTTAACATTTAGACTTTTGCAAGTTCGAGGGCTGCCTCCATGGGCGAATACCAACTCTGTTTCTATAAGTGATGTCATCCAGGTAATAGTACTTTTTGCCATCTTGTCATCCCCCCCGGGGGGAATAAAAAGGGGGCTCTTGGATAGTCTTCATTGAAATTAGTATCTGATTTTGTTTATTTCAAAATGAAAAATCATTAAAATGATTAGGACCTTGAAATTTGCTCATAGAAATTTCCTGTTTTGACCGTTGAAGCAATCTTACATTTGTTAGTGTTGTTTATCACTGATGGCCTTTTTAATATCTTCTGATGGCTATTTGGTGGTTTATACGATCCTTTGTATTTTGTTTGATAGGGAAATGTGCTCGTGGCTATCCTTTCCAATTACATGGTGGACGTAGATTGGTTGATATCTGGTGAGTGTGAGTTATTAACAATCTGCTGTACTCTTATTCTGGTGTCCTCATTTCCTCCTTTTGAAAATGGCTTCATCTATTTCATGCTGTTGGGATAGGTTTATAAACACCCCTGGAGTTTAGAAGGCAAGTTTTGTAAAGACAAATGCATCATTGAAATAAGTAGCTGCTTGATTATGTTAGAATAGATTTATAGGACATGGCCTCTAAATATACAATTTGCATATTTTCCCATTCTAATTCAACTGCAAACAGTGTTCTTCAGTTTGTATACAAATAGATTCATCTTCACCCTTTGCTAAGAGTCTAACCGTCACTAAGTGGGTTGAATCTGGATCAGATCCTTGTAGATCTGGAAATAGGCCTTATCCATGTGGTGTTTAAAAGCGTTCTTGTACTTGTTGATATAAACATCTGCATGATGAGATTAAGTGCACAACATAGGTATGAAACACACAATTTGACAACTACAAGTTCCAGTGGCTTGGTTGTCTAGTGTCTACACGGGTAATCTAATTGTTTGAAGAATCTCTCTCTCTCTCTCTCTCTCTCTCTCTCGTCCTTAAAGTATGCTTGATTGTCAGTCTGCATTTGGAATTTTGTGCTATATTTAGCAAGCTGAACACTATGAACATATGATGGCTTACTTGTTTAGCGGTTGAGGCTTGAGAGTCATCTGGGGATCACTTTTTTCTGCTGCACCTAGACCTGCTGAAAAGTGAAGTTTGATATCTCGGAAGGCGTTGCCTACCGAATCCATGAAATCATTCTTCATCATTATCGAACTGGTGGCGAGTTCATTTAAGTGGGGGAGTTGATGCAGGTCAAGAAGGCCCAAGCTCAAGTGGATAATGGGTCAGCCCAAAGAACCGGTCGGTATTGGTCCATTGGACCAACCCAAAGACCAACCCCACACTGTTTACGTGAACAGGTGTTCACGGTACTGTTCACGTGAACAGTACCAACAGAGAAATTTCCTTCTTTTGTTATATTTTTCTTAAATTATTCTTAGATTTTGTTTCCTAAAGTTAAGTTATGGATTGATATTTTGTAAGTTGTTTTTTGGAAACTTTCCTAAATCTATAAAGGCAAGTTTCCCTTTTAATTTATCTTAGGATATTTTTAGATTGGAAACTTTCCTAAATCTATAAAGGCAAGTTTCCCTTTTAATTTATCTTAGGGTATTTTTTTTTTAAGAGGACTAAATCCTTCCTTATTTTGTAATCTTTCTTAAGTCTATAAATAAGATAAAGAAGAAGAGGCAACAGATTTAGACCCAGAAAAAAGAAGAGAGTTTAGCTCCCGATTTTCTGGTTGAGTCTCATAGGTTGTGAGACTCCGAAATATTCTGTTTTATGGTTTTCTTGTCTTTCCGTTATTCCTTCCAAGTTTTTTTTTTTGGATACGGGATTGAGGAACCATAAGGGGTGGATTTGACACGAAGCTCGTGGGATTAAAGTTAAAATCATATCAGTGGGGACCAGCCCCAACTAAAGCCCGGCCCCGTTGGGGGAGGTAGTTTTCAAAAATCACATCTCTCTCATCGTGATCGGATCATCTCCAACTTTGGATATGTCTTCAAGTACATCCTAAAGAGTATTTCCCATCAAGTTTCAAGTGATTTCAAGGGTTGGATTTCAAGATAAGTGGTTTTCTTCATTACTTTTCTTGCAAAGATTTTTAACCTCTTTGTGGCGGGGGTGGCAGAGGGGGGGGGGAATTTGTTCATTTGAACTCCTATCTCATGGACCATCTTAGGGTTTGTGGGGGGGGCGATTTTTTCCCCTTGTTTCTCTGAATTACCAGCACAATGGGGGTATAGTGTTTTAGCAACCCTTTCTTCATTTTTCTGATTGAACTTGGAAGAGTTCCACCGGTTGAATAGGCTTCGGAAGACAATTCCCCCCTCCCCCCTTTTTCTTTTTTTTTTTTTTTTTTTGGGGGGGGGGGGGGGGGGGGGGGAACCACTTCGGCTTCCTGATGGAAAAGGGATGACTACCATTAATATATTAACTACTTCAGCTGGGTCAATGAATAAGCTGAAATGCGTGAGATTTTTGTAAGAGAACTCTCTGTCAACTTGCACAATACATACCTATAAAAAAAAAAAAAAAAAACCCTTGCACAATGCATATGTATCCATGATCAATTCTGTGTTTATCTGTTGAAAGAGCGAGACTCAAACTTGCAAGTGTAAGAGGGACGACAAAGAGAGAAAAGAGAAAAGAGGGAAGAGAGAGACATGAGAGGGAGAGACAGGGAGGTTTCATGAATAGGTTAACCATGCCTCCCATTTATTGAACATAAGGCATTACAAAAATGGAGAAACCATAATTCCTCAAAAGTACAAAACTGCCCCTAAAATAACAAAAAAATTGGGTCCACAGTTGGGAAAAGTGAACGGTACTTCCTTGGACTGGCATGAACACTTACGGACCTGTTTGTCTCGGTTGGCCCTTTCAAATGGGTTTCATGCCGGTCCACGGAAGCACTGCGTCTCTTCCCCTACTAATAACACTGTTACACCAACCATATTTACATGGATCTATTCTTTATGACCCAATTCATGTGTTTTTGTTTTCTGTAGCATGCCCAAAAATCACAAAGATTCCCCACGTTCTTGTTATTCACGGAGAAGAGCATTTGAAGGTGTGCAATTTTACTGAATTGTTGCTTTTCCTAGTTATTCATATGATTTTTCTTCTTGAATGCATGAACATCGTAACCTGTCATTTCTGATTCTTTCTAAAAGGTCAAGCCTGCAAACTGGATTCTTCACAAGCCCTCACTACCTATTTCATTTGGGACACACCATTCAAAGGCCATGCTTCTTGTCTATCCTCGAGGGGTGCGGATTATTGTACATAGTGCAAATTTAATAAATGTTGACTGGAACAACAAAAGTCAAGGTTTATGGATGCAAGATTTCCCTTGGAAAGATCAAAAAAATGTGAATAAAGGACACAAGTTTGAGAATGACTTGATTGATTATCTCAGTGTCTTAAAGGTATTACTATATTTGGTAAGATTTGTAGAAGATGTAGTTTCTGAGGGCATGCATAGCTTTCTTTGTTATATTTCTGTGTTTCAAGTCATATGAATGATCTAAATGACTTCATCTCTTGTTATTTGCTCAGTCATCAATCAGATGACTGGCAATTTCTTAAAGTCTATTGTTAGAGGCCATTTGAGCTGCTTCTATTCTCTGGAAATTGGTTTCCTTCGTATTTTTTTGTCTTTCACTCAGCTCTTTAATTTTCTTATTTGATTTTGAATTAAAAAAAAGAAGAAATAAATTCAATGTTTTTGCAACTTATGTACTGTCATAATCAGCTTATTCATTCTGACAAAATCCTAATATTTCAACAGTTTGAATGAGGGAATACCAAACTCAACTCAACTAAACCTTACTTCTAACTAAATGGGTTTGGCTATGTGAATCTTTTTTTTTGCCATTCTGCTGTATTTAAAAACCATAGCTGCTGGTAACTCATAAGCACTCATGTTCTATGTAACCACTTCACCCCAGCTCAACTTTGGCCTCACCATTGTCCTTGTACCAACTTCAGATTTGCACATATCACGCCTTACTGGTGCATAAGCTGTCTTTCATTTTTCATGTGTTCGTCTGAATTGACCTTCTTCTTTGTGCCTATTGGTGGGAACCATAAGTTCCATCAAATATATTGATTTCTATTTTTTATTCTTTTTATGCTTGCCAATCATTCATCTTGACATCCTCACCGTAGCTATTTTGAAGATTCATCCTAAAAAGTTTGGCTAAGTGTATTTGAATGCTGTCTGCCACAGCCACACTGAAGTATCAACCTTCCTCCCCTATCTGGGATGGGGACAGTTGAAGGACGCATTATTTATTTTTGTATGTGAGTGGGGAAGGGTGGGAATCTATTCAAGGCTAATTTGTTTCAATGGAACAATACTTTATGGGAATTGTGTTAAAAGTAATAAAAAAATTTATATGGCAGAAGAGAATATAAATTAATTTATTGAAATGCAATGCAAAAATGTGGGAAGTTTAATATTTTGGATGTTATTTTCCAAAAAAGGTGGTTGTATCTGGCCAGTCAGACACCGGAGGCCCCATCATCCTGCTGAATTTTTATTTCCTATATCTCCTATGCTGAAATATGCTTGCTTGTCATGTACGCACCTCCCACCTCCCCTAAATAAAGGCTAAGGAATACAAGACAAGTTTTACGAAAGCTTTTTTCTATGGGAAATAATTTTCGGTTGAACAGAATGTAGTCATAAAGGGGAAATTTTTGATATAATGGGTAGTTAAAGTCTGTAGGGCTACATATCAAAACCTGAGCTTAGAACCTGTATTCACCCTGGCAAGTAACAAACTAATCACTGGCCAGAAATAATTTTGTCGTTCCTTTGGCTGCTTCAGCAGAAATAATGCTTATTAATTCCCTTTAAATTCTTTGCAGTGGCCTGAATTCAGTGTTAATTTGCCAGATATTGGCAATGTCATCATCAATTCATCTTTCTTTAAGAAGTTCGACTATAGCAATGCTGCGGTATTTTTCTATTCCCTTAATTGGAAGTTGTAAATACATTAGTGACTTTCCTTCTATTATTATCTCATGATTCTTTCCCTAAAATTTACTGATATTTTCCATTTTTTGCTCATCATGGGAGAATCTAATTTGAGATTTTTATATTCTTTGACTCATCCTTGTCTGATTAACCGTTAATCAGACAAGGATTAATCTCTCATTTTTGCATTTGTTCATTTTTAAATATTCATATATTTTTAAAATTTAATATTCTTTTATTCATCCTATGTCTTTTGTTGTGTAAAACCTGTCATGAATGATTGCTTTGTTGACACCTATGTAGCATTGTAGCCTCAGCAAATTATATAATCAGATTGAGGGACCCTGAGTCTTTTCGAGACATTAACCAGCAACCAAGCAACTAAAGAGCTAGCTGATCTTACGTATAGAGGGGGGATCCTATCAACTTGTTCCGACGTAGGATTATGCTAGTCGTAGAATATTATTCCCGCCATACTTGAGCCAGAAGAGACCTGTAGATATTTTAATTGTAATTACTGGAGAACTTTTGAGGGTTTCAACACTAAGCTTTGATCAGGCCAAATCCTATGAGAAAACTAATATCCAAAACCCAGATGGAATCAGTTTTGGTGCTTAGATGGAAGTTCCCACAATTGATCTTGTTATAAACCATTGCGCTTGTCTTGTATTTTGCTACTTTAGAGGGTTCCTCATTTACCTCTTATCTTGTATTGTTTCTCCAATGTTTTTATGTATAATCATTTAACAATTCCCCAGAGGCTTTAGGCTTTTGGCAGGAGATAAACTACATATTCATGCACAATGCTGTTTTTTTTCTTCTTCATGATATTATAGCATGGAATTGACTTAAAATTACCAAATTCAATACATATAAGGGTGAGAAGCTGATCAGAATCAACTGGATTTGAAAGCCAGAATATGGCTCAATGCCATGACACCCCACCCAACCCCCACCCCCACCCCCACCCCCACCTCCAGTCCCCAAAAAAAGGAAGCTCTTTAGGTGATGCCCAATTATAAATACTTGCATTTTACAATGTTCCAAATACGAGTAAGGGTAAAATGAGTTTTTGATTTCATGGCTCTGTGGTTCTAATCTGTTTCCAGGTTAAATGTTGTTGCCCCAAATGATAGCTTTAAGCTTTTTACTGCTTGTGCTAGCTGATGGAGGTCCTGAAGTCTTAAGAAGGAATGAAATTGTTGATTTGAACATAATATCTCCCTAAAAAAAGTAATAAATAAAATAAAAATAATAAAAAAATAAAATAAAAATCTAATGTTATGTTAACTTTAGATTGACTAGGTAGAATGGTCATGAGAATTTGTGCTATTTCTTATCAGACTGCTTATTAGGTTGGTAGAGTCATTCAGTCCAATTATAGCTGACCCAAGTAAGGGGACAGGTAAACCTCAACCCAGTTGAAATCCAGGATAAATGTTATTTGATTAATACTATATTTTGGTTGGATTTTGCCGGGCTGTCGCAGGTTTGGCTCGTATTGCAGCATAGATGTCATTTTTTGGTTTGCTAGAAAGCAAGTTATAAGGATTGAGAGTCAGACTCACAATTATTCTCTCTGAAAGCATCACTCATGGGTTTTTTTTTTCTGAAGCTTTTGATCCCATTATTGCAGTAGTGGATATTGTCAAGCTTCACTTGGACCAGGTTGCATGAGGTCTCAAATCAAGTTCAAACTGATCTTAGGTTTGGCTATGGTTATTTCTGCCCTGGCCAATAGTTCTTCAGTTTTGGGCTGAGTCAGTCCGAATTACATCCCACCCTGTGTTTACACGATGTCATTATTTCATTTTCAAAATGAGAACTGATAATTCAAAGTTTTACCTGTCGTTTTTCAACCCTGGCTGAAAGTTCTTCAGTTTCAGGCTGAGAGTCCGAATTGCATCCCATCCTGTGTTTACACGATTAATTCAGTTTCAAGCTGAGTCTTCTCTTTTTTTTTAGTTTCTATTTCAAATTTTCAGGTCAGGCTGTTTATTTTTATTTTCTATTTCAGGTTAGGCTGATTGCCTCTGTCCCTGGATATCATAGGGGATCCGACCTGAAAAAGTGGGGGCATATGAAACTACGTACTATTCTGCAGGAGTCTTACTTTGACAAAGAATTTCTAAAATCTCCTCTTGTTTATCAGGTATGATGTGCCTTGTTTTGTTTGCAACATTGGCATTGGTGTTGACACTCATGCATGCATGAATATGTTGCAATACTATGTGGTAGAAGAAAGATTCCGAATGACATTGAAATCATTGATTGTTTTAAATTCATTGGCTAAACAGTTGGAAACAGACTAGTTAGACATCACTAAAAAAAACTAGTAGTTGACTCGGAGGAAAAAGCATATGAAAACCTCATAGTGGGGTCTTTTAAGATAAAATGGGCTTGTTGATTGTGCTTCTGCTTCCACAAATGCTCTACTTCTTTGTGAGGAGCACAGACACTTTAAAAAACATGTAATGTTCCCTGCATCCTTGTCTAGGCTTAACTTCAGCAAATTCTCTCTACCACATTGAGGTTTATAAAAACTTGGAGTATAACAAGAAGCCATCAATCTTGTACTTTAATTATGCCCAACTGACTGTACTACAGAATCGATCACGAACTAGGGAAGAACTAGTGGGAGACCAATTGCAACAGGATTAAAAAGATAGGGAAAAAAATCAGAATTGGTAACTGATTTTTTTTTCCACTTTTCCTACACCTTTTCTTTTCTTTCTTTTTTTCCTTTAATAATGAAAGCAAAATAAAAGAATATGACTTGGGCATCCCACTTAAGCCTAGATCAGCATCTCACCTATCAATCTCATCTTCTCACCAGGAACATTTCATTGTACCTCTGCTTCTCACAAGCGTGTAGGATAAATCAATTTTATTTTCAATTCTTATTCCCAAATGCTTACATGCATCTCTTTATATGGTGGCTGAGAGGGTTCTAGGGACTTCCTTCTACATTTAATGACTTGAAAATATCCAAGGACTTACATTGGGACTGTTTTCAAGATACTTAATGATATTTACATTTTCGAAGTCTACACTTTCAATGAAACTAACTCCCATAGTTGTCATGGCGCCAAGACGACTCAAGGCGTTGGAGGGGTGTCTGGGTGCCTAGGCATACCCAAGGCGTTCCCAAGGCATTATATGGGTACATTTTCCATTAGAGGTTTATACAAAAGGGAGGGTATTAGAGCATCAATTTTTATTGTTTTTAATACATATGTATGATTCCATGCATTATGGTGTATATATGTACTTTATACATCCAATAAAAATGCTCCAAAATGGCGTCAATTACAAAAATAAATAAATAAAACAAGGCGTAATACAATAAGGTGACCAACCGCCCAGGGGCTGAAAGATCGCCTGGACACCTAGACGTTGCCCAGGCGACACTTTGATAACTATGCCACTAACAACCTTTAGGCCCATTACAAAAGAAAACATAGAAAATCATAAGCCATGAATTCATGACCCATATAACCCATTATGCTATTTATTCAATCCATTAGACTAGGAATTGGGCTTGTTCTGACTTCTGATGTGAATAAGAATTATGGAACTTATTTACATCATATTTCCCTGGCTTGAAAACATTCGACTTCGATGTATGTAGAAAGAACATATAATGCTAATAAAGGTCCGGGTTGATGCGCTTGAAATCGTCTCGATAAGTCTGATACCAATTATTGTGAAATTGATTTCAAAGCAGAGATGAACCAGTGGGAGATCAATGGCAACAAGCTAGACAAAGATAGGGACAAAAATCAGAATCGCGAGCCGTTTTTTTTTCCCCACTCTTTTTTTTTTAATTTTTAATAATGAATGCAATATAAAAAGATATGACTTGGGCATCTAGCATCTCACCGATCAACCCTAGCTTCTCTTTAGGAATGAGATGAACGACATCTCACTGTAGCTCTGCTTCTCGCAGAAGAGTTGGATAAAGTAATTTTTTTTTTTTTTTTCAAATCTTATTCTCAAATGCTTACATGCAGCCCTTTATATAGAGGCTGAGAGGGTTCTAGACTCCATTAGGATTTCTTCCTAGACTTAATTACTTGAATTTATCCAATGACTTACATTGAGACTGTTTTCAAAATTCTTAATTATCTTTAAATTTTCAAGGTCTCCACTAACAATCCTTAGACTTCTCAATTCGTATGGGCCACTTATCACCCATATATGGATTTCCAATTAGAGTAGGATTTGGTTCTATTCTGGTGTGAATACTTGTGCTAGAACTTATCTATGTCACATGGTCTTTGTCTGTGCGAGTAACATGAAATCATTTGAAATTTTGTTCATGTTTGAAGGAAAATGTTATTAGATTAGTGCAGAATAACTTTTTCATTGGAGATGAAAACATGAAGAGAATACAAGAGGGAAGGAATCAGAATTTTCTTGAAGTAAAGATCTCTTTTTTTTTTTTTTTTTTTAACCATACATATGGTAATCCAAGCCAGTTTCCAGACCAAAATAGTCTAGCAGAAACTAGTCACAACAGAATCACGGCTCAGGGGGGAAAACCAGAATTGAGTGGAAGTGTGTAACTTCAGACAGACGAAGCAGAATGACCTAATATTTCAATCATGTGGTCTATTCTGCAGGTAGAACGGGCCTGCAGAATTTGAACTGATTGTGATAACAAAACAGGTAGTTTCAGCAGAGTCGTAGTGTGACAAGGATTGCAGGTAGCAGATCCAGAGCTCTGAGAACCGATCAGAATTTTCCAGAACTAAGAACGAACTTCGGGGAGTTGGATAACAGAATCTTATTATCTTAGTTTATAGCTAACTCAGCACAGTAACTGAAGAAAGAATATAAGAACCTTATTGTGACAGAACAGAAAACAGGGATGCTGCAGAGAGTAAAGACCTAGTAGAAACTGACATTTAATTTTGAAACAGAAAGTTAGATAGATAGATAAGGGATAACCAGGCTAGGAATCCACCTAAGCTCCACTTGAAAGCACACTATTATTTCCACAGCAGCAAAATTCAGAAAAAAATTGAACTGGTATATTTCATAAATTCGTGCTTGCGGCCACAGGCATCTATGTATTGAGTTCATAAAGTGACTCTAACAGTTGTGAACTGATTTGGAATTTAAAGTACTAATAGTCAAAACAGACTAGTAGTTGAAACTTGAAACTCCTACTCAAACTAGGGCTCTAAAAATATAACATATTTTTAGAATGAAGCCTAGACTCAAATTCTTACTGATTCTAGGACTTAACGTAGTTAACTTCATAAAAAATAATAATCTAAACCAAGGAATCAAGTATCGTGTATCGGTACCGTATCGGTCAGTTGAAATTAAGAGACGTATCATATCGTGGATACGGTGGATACACACGGATACACATGGATACAGGGTAAGATACGCACAAAAATGATTAAAAAACATACAAAACACAATTTTAAAGCATAAAAACACTATAATTAGTAATATTGAAAAAGAAAATGTTTCTTACATCATAGACACATATGATTATGGGGCAGGATACGCACAAAAATGATTAAAGATCATACATAACACATTTTTAAAGCATAAAAACACAATAAATCTATAATTAACAACATTAAGAAGGAAAGTGTTTCTTACATGTATATTACTCAAATACTCAGCTAATTCCATGTTGAGTGATGGCCCGGATCGAACTCTGACTCATATTGGGGAGGAAGAGGTGCAACCAATATTATTTGGAATGTATCTCTTATCCATGTACAGTAGGTAAACCAATCCATATGTTGATTATAGAAGGTAGTAAACGGTAGTAGAAACGTGCATACTCTTCTGAAGTCGACATTCTCGTTTCTGGGACCCATGATGTCTCAGTTTAACTTCCATGTGAGGTACTACCAGCGTCAATGTTCACCATTCTTGCTCCATTGTCTGCAGCAGAACTCATACTCATTAACTCCATTTCATATGTAATCATATTAGTATCATCGTCATGGAGTTGTTGCCTTCCCCTTCCCTTTCCCTTTCCCTTTCCCTTTCCCCTTTCAGCTGTAACTCCTTTGTTGTAAGCGACCACCATGATCATTGTCTTGAGTTGTATGAGTATATCCTGCCTTCTCTATAAAGTACACCGGATCATATGATTGCATACCACCACCACTATCACCAGCATCACTTCCACCACTGTCCCCACCACTACCACTACCACCATCATCATCATCACCACTCTCCTCAGAAATAATGCCTCCATATTTGGCACCTAACCTCGTCCTTTTGGCATCACCATCAGAGGGGGACGAAGTACTCTCTCTTTTGACTTGATCTTGTGTTTGTGATGGTGGTTGTGTTTCGTCCTCTTCATTTAGTTGACGAATGATGTCATTTATTAAAGGATCAGGTCTAGTAGATTGTCTATCTTCAGCAATCTCATCCGTTACAAATGCTCTATCGGTCTCCTCTACCCATGCTCTAATTGGGTCATCCTCATCAAGCGCATGGGTCATGTCAAGGAGGTCGATGTAGGCTTCTGTCTCATTTGGCTGCTCCAACTCCATAAATTTTTTCATCAATCTCATGTTGTAGTGCATGTAGACTAGCTTCTGAAGTTTTTGATGGCTGAGGCGGTTACGTGGTTTAGTATGTATAAGCCCAAAAGTGTTCTAGTTCCTTTCACAACCACTTGAGGAGGCCGTTTGGGACAAAATCCGGATTGCAATCCTCCTCAAGTGTGGAGCACTTGTGCCATAGTTAAGTCACCAATTAGCTGTATAAAGAACAATATTTTCAATCAGCCACTAATTAGTTAAGTAAGACACCAATCAGTTAAGACAAAAATAATATGTCCGTTGTCTAACTTATCGGGAGCCATCTTGAATGCAGCAGCCTTAGCAACCGGATCACCAAATTTTCCCCGGCATTCACAAAAATTTTTAATCTACAGTAGTTAAATAACTTTAGCCAATCATTAAGGTTTTGTGCAACTAACATTTATGGAAAACAAAAGTGATTTTTGTGACCTGTTCTGTGGCCAAGAAGGCATTACTTGTATCTGGCTCTATTCTATTGATAACTTTTGTAACAGCTTTTATATATTTCAAGTCATACGTCAATCCAGAGTTTGAATATTGTTGATCCAGGTTTAAGTAATATGCTACACATCCAGATGTAAGATACATTAGAAATTTATAATTTAAATCCTAATCGATAAATATAAAAAACAATAGTCTAAGACTAATGGAAACCGAAGTACCTGCCATATGAATGTCTTATAACAACATTCCTTCCCATCGGTTCTCTATAATTTTCAAATATTTTTTCTTGGATGACGGGTTCCATTCATTTAACTTATACCTTATCATCCTTATTGCATTGACCAACAGCTCCATTGTTTGCTTTTTATCACCATCAACCAACTTAAGTAAAACAAATAGGGGCTTCATAATCTGAGTTATTTCATCAACCTTTTTCCAAAATTTTGTTGACATAAGGATTTTTGTCACCTTAGTCCCTATCTTAGTTGCATGATATGTACTCGACAACCATTCTTTACTAGTTACCATCTGGAGTAAACCTGTCTTTCGCTGTCCAAGGTTGTCCAAGGCTGTCCGAGGCAACGTAGTTGGTTGCAAACCTTGTTGCTCCTGGCCTTATCAAGTCCCCCTGTGTGCTTCCTCATTAAAGCAACACCCAACTGTGATTGTAAATAAAATTTGTCATTGTTCTTGCTTGACCAACCACCTTAGCCACCTTGGGCAATTCTCCAATATCTTTAAACATCAAATCAACACAATGTGTAGCACAAGGTGTCCAAAATAAGTGTTGCCACTTCAGCATAAGGGTTAGTCTAGTTTTTTTGTAATTAGCAATATTATCTGTAACAATCTGAACTACATTTTCCTCCCCAACTTCTTCAACAACTTCATCCATCAATTTGAAGATATAATGTGCATCTTTCACGTGAGCGGATGCATCCACTGACTTAAGGAAGATGGAACGCCCATTACATTAGACAAGAAAGTTGATGATGGACAGCTTTATGGGCCCACTCCAACCATCACACATGATGGTTACTCCATACTGGAACCATTTCTATTTGAAGGTTTCTATATAATCATTCACTTCACCCACTATGGCATCCAAGTAAGGGCCACCAATCTAATAAGCTGTGGGGGCCGTCACACCAGGTCCACAGCGCTGTATCTCCCTCACCATTGCCTTGAAATAGGGATCTTTGGCCTTGTGTGATGGGATAAATGCACTGTGGAACCATCTAGCGATAGATTTTTCCCATTCTCTCACCCATAGACTTGGAATGCATTGACTCCTCTATCATCTGTTGTCATGCATCTCTTGGTTTGAAGGGCATTGAAGGAGTCATGTCATGAATTTCTAGGCTTTTTTTCCTCTTGCCTCTTACTCGATCAAACATACCTCTTACACTGCTGGATTTACTCAATGAAGCTGATTGCTTGCCCCTACTTCTCTGTGTCCCACTACCACGAACACCCTGAGACATAGACCTTATTAGCTGGTTCTCATTCCAACATTTCTCTCCTGCTTCATGCCTTGATCTCCTAAGCACCTGCTGAATCTCATCTTTAGCATCCATATCGGACCCCTCATAATCCTCTAAATTTAAGTGACCCTTATCCTCCATAAGGTTTTCTGTTATTCTCTCTGCATCATCCTTCTTCTATTTTCCTTTTGTTTTTCCTTCAGCTAAGTGCTTTGTCATTGCTCTACTCACCTCTACTGGATATTTTGAGCACTTCTTGACATTGGCAAAACCCCCTGCCATGTGTTGCTTTTGCCGTGTCATCCCACCACCATGATGTTCAGTGCCACAAAAATTGCACTTTGTCGTCAATCTATTGTCATTGATTTTAGTACAATACAACCAACTCATGTCTTTGTTCGCCATATTCCTACACACCACACATGCGATACGACATTCGAGGTTAATATAAAATGTCAAACCTAGCAAACTATTTTCATTTAAAAAATAATTGGATTGTTTTCAATGATATGATGGATGATTTAAATTTTACAAGCAATGATGTGACATCTAAGATGAGAATTGAATTGAAGTGAGAATTCTAATGAAACAACAACTAACACTAGAATCCAAGGGCAACAAACAAATGCAACAAAATGAAAATGTAATCTATCAGTTTTATACCTTAGATTTTTTCTAGTACAAAAGCAGAACCATTCTGCCCAAATTAGGGTATTATTCAAAGTAGTCTAAAAATAAATATCATAACAAATTCCAGAATAGTCCAACTAATCAACATTCTCCATGTAAAAGAAACCAAACACAATCTATATTTTGACAGGCATTCTGAAGACAATGATGACGATGCTCAAGAGCTCAAGCTGAAGGGCAGGCTCTTCCGGAAGCCCACATTTTGTTTCAATGTGGCAAAAAAAAAAAAAACTACCAAGAAAGAAAATTATATTTTACGCAATTTTTTTTTTATCATTTTATATGGAAATATTTTACCTATAAAATGTTAGGTGTAAAATTTTACTTAACATCAAAACAAAAAACAAAGTTAAAAGTTAATGTCAGACTAAACAAACGGAGCTTTCATGTAATATCTTCCTATTTTTACAATGTATTTCTTTACATCTATACCAAAATAAACAATGGAAAATTATATTTTCTAATCATTTTACCTAATAACAAACAATGGAAAAAAAAATCTTCTTTATATTATTTTCTGTGGTACTAAAAGAACTGTTTGGTCCTTCCATCATTGCTAGTAAAGCCACTCCTACGTGTTAGGAATTGACTGATGATGGGAGTTCGCCTTTCCTCCCGAACCCTTGGGAGGAGAGGATTTGAATCCATGCATCATAACAAACAATAAAAGATGGGAGGAAATATCAACTCTTGCACATGGCAACAGACAAGAAAAGAGCCCCACACTGACAATCATATTGATTCCCGTCTCACTCCACTCCACAGAGATAAAGTTGGAAATTAATGTCCTTTTCCAAATTGATTAATTTTATTTTTTATTTTTGCGTAAAACAAACTGATTTTATCAATCCCTCCCATATCATTATTGATGGCACTTTCCAGCTAGTTGGGTCTTGGTGATGAATTTTTTAATTTTCGTGATAGATGACTCAAAGATCACAAAAATAAAAAAACTATAAAAACAAATGTTGATAAAAACTGTTTTCGAATTTTTCCTACACACATGTTGATTATGTTGATGAGATGTCAAATTTTTAAAACTTTTCTTCTTCTCGCACATCTCAATATGAAATCAAATGATTTAATAAAAAAAATAAAATAAGACAAATTGAGAGCACATAGAGCAGAGAGCAGAGAGAGAGAGAGAGCAAAGAGCAGAGAGAGAGAGAGCTGAGAGGTATTATATATCTATTTTTTTAACCAAAAAATAAAAAATGCTAAGAACAGAGGAGAGAACAGAGAGCACAAAGAGAGAGAGAGCTGAGAGGTATTATATATCTAATTTTTTAACCCAAAAAAAAAAAACTTGAAAATTACCACTGAGCAGCAAAGATGGTAGATCAGTGGTCTACACATCTTATATAAGTAGTAGAAGACCAAAGGATTAATTTTTGAAAAAAAAAAAAATCGAAATTTGTACTGTTCTTCAAAAAATTATAAAATCGAACATCAAATTAGTGTTTAAATCCATGTATGTAGTATGCATTCACCAAATATGACCATACTTCACTGATTCATGGGAATAAACAACACAAAAATCAATTTATTTTGAAAAAAAAAATAAATTTGAAACTCATACCTTTACTGTTTTCCGCCCTTGGAGCTTGAAGAAATGATTTCAGGCTCTAATCTTCACAAAAACCAAGTTTGTTGCTACCTTCCCAGTCGTTTTAGGGCTAAGAATCAAAGCCCTAAAGTTTTTTGGAAGGAAGTTACAGAGAAGGAATCAAGCTCAAATGGTTATCGGCTTCTTGGAAAAGACGTGTTTTTGCAGAGAATCGATACTGCTCGATACTAAAAGGGTGTATACGGTTCGATACTGGTTGATACAGGTTGGTTTTTTTTTTTTTTTTTTTTTTTTTAAACCATATTTAAAGTGTATCGTTACACTCAATAGTGTATCGAGCGTATCGAGCCGATACACCTCGATACGCTTGATACTGTGTTTTTTTTTTTTAAATTGAAAGACTAATCGAGGGGTATCGTATCGACTAGTGTCAATACCGATACGTATCGGCCAATACGGTGCGTATCGTGTCGATACTTGATTCCTTGATCTAAACTAATCCTACTTGACTAATCTCATAGTTGTAAGACCCTAATTTTGGCCCATGTCTTATTGAGGACATTTTTTTTATCATTTTTGATCATATTAGAATTTCTCTACCATTTTTAGATTACTATGAAATGAAAAAAGTGGGAAAAATTGTCAAGAGAATTGGGTTTAGGCCTATAACCTTAGTTTTGTGGTAATGGGTTTTAATTTGTTATTTTAATGGGTTTAGCTTAGGTGTTAGTTGGGTTTTAGTTTTGTTTTCTTTTTGTTGTTTTGTTTTAGGCATTTGTTGTTATTGGGCCTTATGGTAGAGTTTTTTAATTTTTTTATTTTTCTTTTAGTTACTTGAGTCAATGGGTTTGGGCTGTGGGTTTAAATTAGGTGGTAATAAGGTATAGGTTAATGGGCTTGGGTTTGGGCTTAAGATCAATGGTGTAGAAACCCTTTTTCTATCACATATTTTGGGTTAAAAGAAAATCAGGTGAGAAGAATCCTGGCCCTTGGATTAAGGGTTAGGAAAAGGAAAGAAGAAACTAGATAAGAAGAAAGAAGGAGGCGGCAGCCAGAGGGGGCGTGAAAACCAGAAAAAAGAAAAGGGGTTCTGGTTCGGTGCAAGGGAGAGAGACGGCTGGGAGGAGTGAAGCCATAAGACAATGCAGAAAAAGAAGACAACACCCAGCTGAGGATACCCACAAGAAGAAAAGAACCAAAACTGTTGTTGCTGCTGCTGATTCTGTTCATGTAGAAGGCGATTTTTTTTTTCTTTCTTCTTCGATGGATTCACCCTTGTTCAACTGGAAGAGATTTTAAAAAGTGTTGATTCAAAACTGGAGCAGGTGAATGAATTGTTAATAGAGAAGAGTTGTGAAACAGAGAACTTCGCTGATACATCGAACCAAGATTGGGCTGTTACTGATGGTTGTATTGACATGTATGACTTCATCTCACCTCCGTCGATGATTCATTTGGGTCATCCCATGCTCATTGCCGTGTTCGTTGCAGAGTGAGGAACGAAATCAATGGGAATCATCTCCT
The DNA here is from genome assembly GCA_028583415.1 of Protea cynaroides. NCBI lineage: Eukaryota > Viridiplantae > Streptophyta > Magnoliopsida > Proteales > Proteaceae > Protea > Protea cynaroides. Next base: position 38,545,706 of record CM053267.1, read on the forward strand.
CCCGAAATAGAATGTACCGACAGACTTATGATCAGAATTCTCAGAAGTTTAAAATATGGAGATTGCTTTCCAGTGGCTGTGGCTTCTTCTCTGCCTTGGGAGCCATTACAGCAAAGTGATTAAGCTGAAGCTGAGAGTTGAGAGAGAATCAATAGAGCAGACCCGAGGGGAGATTGAAAAGGAGGAGAAGATAGCAGAACCGGCAAGAGGAAAGAGAGAAGTAGGAAGGAAGAACAAACCTGCAAACTCAGGTAAGCATTCCCCTTTGTTCGTTATTTTATCACCCTACTTGCTATATTAAAACCTACCAATACCTTTGACCAAACAACCACCGACCACCGTAGCATCAACCCATCATCTCAAACCTGAACCTCCACCGAGAATCACCTAAGCAAACCCGCAAGCACCTGATTTCACCCCTTATCAATCTATCACCACTCACCTGGTCCTCTACTTACCTGTGGCCTGCTATAATCCCACCTACCTTGCAATCTTCTTAACACCTAAATCAGCCTTCCACATGGCCATCCACCTGTCCGCAAGTTAAAAGCCACCTCCACTCATCCATGCTCCAGCCAAAAACCGACCTCAACCTTTCATCTTTCCTGACAACTCATCCCTTGAGAACCAGCACATCTGTCCTAGCCACAACACCCAGCCAACCACTCGCTCCCCCACTTGTTAAGGCCATAATCCATCATCCAAGCAAGCCACCTCCTCCTATCCGTAACCAGCCACAGTATATCAAAACCACCACCATCATTACATAATTAATCTCAAGGAGTCCAAAACCTAGCCGCCATTACCCAATTGATCTCTCAACCATCCAATCTCCATACCATTGATTCTTAAATTTTGATTTTGATTATGATTCATATATTGTGTTGATCTATATTTAATGCTTTTTGACTTGGACCAACTTTAATGGGATTGGTTCTCTCCGGGTGGGATTGAGTTAATTTCATTGGGCTGGTTCAGTCCTATGGTGGGTTTGGTTTATCCGTGGTGGGTTGGTCCAACCCCCCGAGGGTTAGTTCACTATCTTGCTTGTTTTTCTCATAGGGCAGTTCGAGTGAGGTATGTGGCTCGGTTAAAATAGGTGTTGAGTTGTGATTTTCATGCCTTTTTTTTCCTTCCCAGCTAGCTTTGGGTGTGTAGATATTTCTGTTTTATTGTTATAGTTTGATTTCATTTGGCATATTGTCTCCTAGCGATGCTAGTTGTTAAGTGTTGTAGGAACTATTAGGTTTTTTTATTTTTTATTTTCTGCTCGTTTTTCCTCTTGTTGTCCTATGATGTCTCGTATATTTCAGCAGTGTGACATGGTTCCAGAGGGGGTCAATGGTAATCCAATTGGGGCTGGTTCGGCCCTTTGGTTGGTTTATTTTAATTGTATTGAGGGGGTTCTCTCCGTAGTGGGCTTAGTTTAATTACACTAGGCTGGTTCAACCCTATGATAGAGAATGCTTAACCATGATGAGTTGGTTCAACCCATGGTGGGAGTGGTTTAATGGTATTGAGTTTGTTTAGAATTTTTGTTTGGATTGGTGTAATCATGTTAAACCTGATTCAACCTATGTTTGGTTTGGTGTGGATTTAAGCCTATTTTTATATGCTTATCATGTTGCTATCCACGTGAGGGTTATTCTTTATGGATTTATGTTTTATGTGTGTCGAGCAACGATAGGAGTCATGTTTGATCTCCAACCCAGCCTTTACCCAGTTTTGTATTTGGCCTTAGGCTAATCATTTCCCATGATTGGAAATCGGTGTGCGGACCGATCACTTTCAGAATATTAGTTTGCCTTGCTGAGTGCAAGAAGGCGAGGTCCGAGTACCTCTTGAGTTCGCCTTGCCGGTGCAAAGAAGTCGAGGTCCAGTACCTCCGGGTCCAGTACCTCTTGAGTTTGCCTTTGCCGAGTGGGGAGTCGAGGTCCGAGTACCTCTTGAGTGTTGCCTTGCCGGCGGGGAGTTGAGGTCCGAGTACCTCGAGGTCCGAGCACCTCTTCAATAATGCCAGTGGGGTCCACAGCCCGTTAACTGTTGGGAACTACGTTTGACCTGATCCTAAAGAGATACGAGGCGCGGGAAGTGGAGAACCGAGTGGTTCACCCTTCGCCGCGCGGTCCACGTGCTTCCTTTGTCATGGAGCACCTTACACACAACCACAACCACAACCCCCGACGAACTACGTTTGGCCGATTCCCGCCGCCGCGGGGATACGTGAGGTCGCTTGATCTCGAGCTCGGTCATCCATTATCCGTTGTATTTTACGTGTTGTTCATTCTTTTAATTCATTATTTGTTTATTCATGATTATTTCATTTTTTAATCCATTTATTTGTTCATTGATCCATTTATTGTCTATTGATTTGTATTTTATTTTTTCAAGTCTATGTGGCGGCACCCTAAGTTAGAACAACTTAGAAACTTGGTCTAGGGTTCCCCATTTGCCTAGTTAGGTTAAATTGAATGACCTGAACATACATAAGTTTCAAGAATGTAGGAAAGGATAGGACAGAGGGAGACCGGTCCATTGGCCGGGCGAGTTGGGTGCCTAACACCTTCCCAACTCGAACTTGACACTTACCCTTCTCTGGTAAGACTAGAAGCCAATCCATTGAGCATGAGTCATAGTGTCTGTCCAAGTGAGAGACCATTTATAGGTCCTAGACCTTATCTAGGTGGCGACTCCATATTTTACTCCGTCCATTGACGTGGATGGATAAAAGTAACCAAGGCGAGAGCCTAATTTTGATTTCGTGGAGGATCATATGAAAATCCATTGTCCTCACAATAGTCCTACCTCCTACTCATAATTTAAGCATATTAAAGTGGTCTGTTATAAAGAAAACCCATTAGAGCAAAAGCCCAACATATTTGTAACCTAGCCCAAGGCTTATTTCCACTAACACAAACCCACTTTTCTGATTTATCTGAATCATATGGCACTAGATAGACGAGTATTTCTGTAGCCAACCCCAAGTAGTTAAAATAAGGCCTTGGTGTGTTGTGTATGATCTGTGGTGTAGTGCAACTGACACATGCGGAGATGGTATGTGGTTGGGTTTGTGCTTCTGCATTTATTTTATTTGTCATTTCCTTTTAAAAAAAGAAGACAACTAGAATAGATTTCAGGCTGTTAGGATTCACCCTAAATCATATTCGTTTTGGCTTATTTCCACTAAAACAAACCCACTTTTCTGATTTATCTGAATCATATGGCACTAGATAGACGAGTATTTCTGTAGCCAACCCCAAGTAGTTAAAATAAGGCCTTGGTGTGTTGTGTATGATCTGTGGTGTAGTGCAACTGACACATGCAGGATGATGGTATGTGGTTGGGTTTGTGCTTCTGCATTTATTTTATTTGTCATTTCCTTTTAAAAAAAGAAGACAACTAGAATAGATTTCAGGCTGTTAGGATTCACCCTAAATCATATTGGTTTTGAAAGAAGTTACAACATAAGGGACAGTCTCAAGCCTGAGTGAGTGAGTGAGATTAAAACATTACGTACACGAATTTGATATATCTGGTACCATTCTTAGCAGTCCTCCTTTCTCAAATAGAAGGTACCAAACAATACCGTTTTACATTTTGAAGAAGTTGGGATCTGTTGTAAAACAAAATTTATCTGTTACTTGCAATCCCTTTTATTTTATTTTGGGGTTGTAGATAAAAAGATATTTATGGGATAAAAATATTTTTTTGAAGAACTTTTTTTTTTTATCCAAGATGTTTGTGGAACTGATGGATTTTTATTTTGGTTTCTATACTAAGTTTTTAATTTGATTAATGGATGATATTGGATGTTTAAACAAGAAATACAGTAGCTGTCCAAACCTCAAACTGTAAATTACGTCTTTGTAAAAATATTTCATCTCCACCCTTTCCAACAATATTTTTTTGGAGTGTAGATCTTGATCTTTGGGTGCATTCCTAATATACTACTTTTAACCTTATTCTATCTTTCACATCCTTTCTGAGTTGATCTAGTAGTAATTCTTGATTAAAAAGTAACTTTTAGTTCTTTACTGCAGTTTTCTTCCCTTGGTTCCTTGGATGAGAAGTGGATGGCTGAATTTGCATCATCATTGTCTGCAGGATTCTCGGATGATAAAACTCCTCTGGGTTTGGGGCAACCTTTAATAATTTGGCCCACTGTGGAAGATGTTAGATGCTCTCTAGAGGTAACATCATCAGCTGGCCTCCCCCTTTGTTCCCTTGGATATTTTATGATACATGACACCTTCTCAATACTTGATACAACTTCCTATTGTTTTCCCTTCTAAATCTTGATTCTGATACATTCTTGATTCCTTTTTGCTTCATGCCCTTTCTTTCTGTATCTAAAAGAAGGTTCTGTCTGTTTGATTTGCTGCGCTAGTTCACAATTCGGCAAGCAAAGCAAATGGGAATCCATCAAGATGCTGCATTTAAAGAAGTGATCCAATAGTATTGGATCAAAATTTTGTTGGAACTGAATGAACACTGATATGCATGTGCTTATTTGAGACAGTCATTACTTTGAGTTGGCAGTTTTGGCATGGAAGTTTGACTCTGTTGAGATGCTTAAGTAGCTAGGATCGGCTTTATAAGAAACAAGAAGAGTTTTGCAAACAGGAAAATAAAATTAGTTTGCACCAAAGTAAAGAACTTCAAAAGCTGAAAAAAAAAGGGTTGAAAGAATAATCTCATAATATGGAAACGGGCTTTTAATTCATGATTCCCTTTTTGATGGCTATGTCTAATTTGCAGTCTTTGAATTTGTGATACTGAATAAATATGGGCTACCAAGTGATGGATAGTCGGCCCCCAATAAGCATGGTGGAAGGATATTTTACTAGTTTTAGGACTTCCCTTACTTCTTTGGCAAGCTGGAGTGAGTTTTGTATCCTCTTCTCTCTATAGAGAAAGAATATGTAAAAAAGAATCAATCTGAAAAAACAAAACCAAGAATTCGACGATGGCCACCTAGATTCCCAAAAAGATCTTCCCATCCATTCAATCTTCTTTGACATGAAATCCTAATACATTAAGAAAGGCGTAAGCACATAAATTTATGCTTCTAGACTGGTTTTCTCTTGCCATAATCTCGATGTAATTGCAAGAGGATTAAGCTCTCACGAAATCTTGCCTCCAGGATCTAATTGGCTTGTTTTCATGGTGAGAGCTCATACCGGCTCATGGCAGATGCCCCAGAACTTTGTAAACCTGACCAGTCAATGATACAAAACCAGATCTGCCATATCACAAGTCATGAGAGAATGAAAGGCTGACTCTTTTTCTTTACAGGGCATTTAACATCCATTGGCAAGGTGAGAGCCTTACTTCTTCAGTCAGTCCAAAGTCAGTGCTCTATCAAATAATTCAATTCAATTAAGTCCCTCTTAAAGGGGGTCAGGTACATGGATCCTGTTTTTCCATTCAATTCTACAAAATCATGTAATAATTGTTTTGGTGAAAATTTGGTAGGACATCCTTGTGGAATATGGAGTGTGAGGGTGGAGCATAGATGAGTGTTAAAGAATAAGAAAACTATGCATGATATATTTGGGTTTTGGATTGAGGAAGAAAATTTTGGCTTATTACCCATGAAAAAGTTGGCTTAGTTACTAACCAAATAAACATACCTTTGTTGGTGGATATTATTTTTGTGGGTGTATTTTGGTAAAATGAGTTATAGGTGGTGGTTAGATAATTTAATTACTACACATGTACTTGCAGGAACTTGACTTACCATTCATTGCCTACAGACAAACTGGTGAAGGATCATTAATCAGACTAATTGTATAGATGAATGTATGGATGGGCAGATTATTACGTAAATAGATCCTTATAAACAAAATTCCAGGGAGATATGAAATCACTAGCTGTAATTCATGGAATTAATTTGGTTCTTCAAAATACCATGGGATACTAGTGCCACAAGGTTTTTTGTTCAAATTGATTATAAGGGGCCCTAATGTATATGTTAAAAAACCCTGGCATTGTAGGGTAACATGAGATCTGAATATTAAGTGTGAATTGACTTCTTTATTTGGCATTAAATAATGTACTTAAGTCAAAACCATTAATTTTAGGATGAGTAGTCTGCTTCAATTTGGCAATGACGTATCTATATTATCAATGTCCATATTTTCAACCATCTATTTGGGTGTGGGGATGCTTGATGGATGATTGGTAATACTTTGTGACATCAAAAGTAAGTAGACACTGTTTAGATTGATGTTGTTGAAGGGACAAGCTAGCTTCTGTTGTCGATCATTTCGCATATATTGTCTGGCTGTGGTGCAACGCACTTACTTCAACTATAGTTGTCTTTTAAGATATTGCTGGAGGTTGCTTGTTTTAATCTAGTGATTTTGGCTATGTTTGTCTCTTATATTTCTGCTTTCGCTTTGGTCAAATTGTGCCAGATTTTAAGAGGGCGAGCCTTGGTGTGACGGTAAGGTTGTCATATTGCAACCTGGTTGTCACGGGTTTGAAACACGGAAACAGTCTCTTTGCATTGCAGGGGTAAGGCTGCGTTCATTCTGTCCCTCCTCAGACCCTGCAGTAGCGGGAGCCTTGTGCACTGGGACGCCCTTTTTTATATATTTCATTTGTCTCCCTGAAGTTTTGGATAGATGCTGCACTCGTATACTCTCAGTACCATTTGGCTTCTGTGAAACGTGAATTTCCTCTTTGTACTTAGAAAAAAACTAGAACACATTACTGCTATTCTTCTTCTTTGGTGCATCTGCTGTTCAGTGCTCATGAATTGAAAACAAGCTTCTTGCCTTCATTGGAACTACTGACAATCCACTTTCAATCCATCATTAATAATAATAATTGTTGTTGAGAGGGTCTATGTAGTAGTTGTTGGGCATCACAGTCATATGAGATTCAGTGAATCAGGTTCTTTCATCTGTTGTAGTAATGCTTTGTTGGTAATGGCTTAATAGGGTTTGGATCTGTTATTTGCTTATGCATGCAGTGAATCTAGGTTTTTTAATCTCTTCTTGCTTTGTTTTTGGCTTCTCTTCATTAAAGTTTGAATCTCTGGTCTTCAGGGTTATGCAGCTGGCAGTTGTATCCCAAGCCCGCAAAAGAATGTAGAGAAAGATTTCCTGAAGAAGTATTGGGCAAAATGGAAAGCTACTCATACTGGCCGCTGGTATTGTAATTATCAATTATTACCCACAGAAAGGGCTGGACAAATTGATTTCAATCTAACATCAGCTAGTTAGAGTTTGAATTTAGCATTTCTAGTTAATGCATAGATTTGTTTTGGGCTTGGCTTACAATTTCTATTTTGTCCTTGCATGATGGAAATTACTACTATGTTTATTTGATGTCACAGTCGTGCAATGCCTCATATTAAGACATATACACGATACAGTGGTCAAAAACTTGCGTAAGAAATTTTTAACCTGCTGTCTTATTTTTGGTTTTTTCATACTTCAGATTTCAGCTGGTCTGGTACCCTTATATCATGCAAGTTTTGAATTTTGACCTTGCTATAGTTGGTTTCTACTTACATCAGCAAATCTCAGTAAAGCCGCATGGGGTGCACTGCAGAAGAATAATTCGCAACTCATGATCCGTTCTTATGAGGTATGTCCTTGGAATCAGGCACTCCTATGCAATTTGATCTTTCTGGGCCCACTTACTGATCCCAACTGAGAGTTTGAAGCTAAGTTTGACTATCAATATATTTGGTTCATAAATTTTAGATATGCATTGTAATTAATGGTATTTTTGTCAACCATGATTGACTTCAATATTAATAGTGAGATATCCATGACAATTGAAGGTCCTGCTAGTAGAGTCTCTTGTTTGTCACAGCATAGACCTGGGATTGATTCCTTCCACTTCTCCCCTTTCTTCCTAATAAAACCATAAAAAAAAAAAGAGATATTAATGACAATCGTGTAAGAAAACGAACAATCAAGAGCGCAGTACTGAAATGTCTGGGACCCATAGGGCACGAGTTCTTCTGAACCACTACTTGTTTTGACACATCAGATTTCAACTTTCTATCAGTTCAAGTTTGACATGCCCCAAACCCCCTTTTTCTTTTTATTGATTCATCTATTTATTTTACTCGTATGACATAGATTAACATCTATTGTAAGTTTTCGAGTTATACTTTACCCACTAGTAATTCTTGTCAATGAACCATATTTTTTATTACTGCTTAAGTGATTTCTTGTCATCTAAGAGTCTTATTATATTTTGTATAAATCTATTGTTTTTCCTATACAAGCAATGTACTCCATGTAATGCATGGGACAAAAAGAGATGGCATGGACAAGAAGATAAAATTTTAACTTAAAAAGAATAACTCTACCTTAGTGTAAAGGAATACAAAAATTATAAGAATAACTCAACCTCAGTTTTTCTTTTTCCCTTCAGTTAAAAGGCCTAAAGCATAAGCTAGTCCTACTTTTTCAGGGTTAAAGGAGGGGTGGACTGGGGTCAGTCCTAGCCTTGGAAATTTTTACACGAACTGTTATCCTTAGACTCATACCCGAATTCTTCACTTTTGAGCCCGAACCTTGAGCATTCAGAGGGTCCTACTAAAGACCTCATACACAGAAGGATGAAAAAATAAGACGGTTTGAAGACTGATATTCTAAACAAATGATAGAGCTGGAGAATTCCAAGAATCCAAGATCTTGATCTCTCTCTCTCTCTCTCTCTCTCTCTCTCTCACACACACACACACACACACACAATATTAGTACCTCCCTGTTAGGCACACCTTCAAATCAACACCAGCCATGTAAAGTTGCACCAAATTTCAAATTTTCAGTTGTAACAATTTTAACCGTATCATAAAGCATCTTTTTATGGGGCCTCTCAAAGTTCTGTTCTGTTTTATAATGTATGTAATTCTTCCATTTAATCAAACAAATTTCTGTGGCACTTCTTATTCATGTATTGACTGGTGACTTTTTGTCATTCATTTCAGCTAGGAGTGCTATTCTTGCCGTCTTCCACTGAAGAGCATGTCTATCCATTTTCTTGCACTGATAATGCTAGTTCCTCAGAGGTAATGGGTTTATTTTGTTAATATAATTTTGAGGAGTGTTCAATTATTGTTAATGTAAAGCTGGTTCTTCTGTGGTTTCAGGTTATAGGCGGATCGTCACAAAATGCTGGAGGGCGCAAAAGAAAACTGGGCACACTCTGTTGGCAAGGAAACGAGAATACAGATTCATCTTCTGAATTAATTCCCTTGCCTGTTCCCTATGAACTCCCTCCACAACCATACTCATCTGAAGGTACATGCAGTGGTGGAGCATCCATTTCCTTCAGGTTCATTCTAGGGAGGGATTTGATTGGTTTTCTTCCTGCTGCGTATTTCTTATTCACCTTATGTCTCTTCTATTTTACAGATGTTCCCTGGTCATGGGACAGACGATACAGCAAGAAGGATGTCTATGGTCAAGTGTGGCCACGGTAGGTCAAGTTGTACGTAAGCCAAGATTCTTGACCTGTCAATTTGGGTTTTTACATGATTTCTGGTATTTTGTTTCTGTTATCGTAGTGTAACCTATCACAATGGTCTACCATTGCATTCTAATAGCCAAATAATGAAGCCTCTTTTACTGGTCAAGCTTGGATCTGACGAGGCTCCGGACCACATGAATCAGTAGTCTGGAAAGAATGGATAGACCATAGTTTTGGAGACCAATTTATGTCTGGTTTTGGTTTTTATAAAACCGCGGGTCTAAAAGGAAAACCGGAAAAGTGTTTTGGTGGTCAAGTCAACCTGGTGTTTGGCATCAGACCGACTAACTAGATATTTTCTTTCATAAAAAAGGGTGAAAACACCGTGAGATTTCCATGGGCTTTTTCCAACCCGTCCCGCCTTTTTTTAATTTTTTTTGGGTGGTATAAATTAAATTCTATAGAGGCAGATAGGATAAGGTTGTTGTGAACACAATATTTATTTATTTATTTATTTTTGTGGGGTTTTATTTTTTTATTATTTTTTTGGGGGGGGGGGGGATCCACATCGTCTCCTGCCTGAGTTTGGGCGGGAGACTGGCGGCCCGGATGGATGGCCGCCATGTGGCACTCGGAGGGATCCGAGCCCTCCATCCGAGTCGACCCCCCCAGTCGGCTCAGCTTGTTGACTGGGCGATCGGCTTGGATGGAGGGTGGGCCGGATCCCTCCGACGCCACATGGCGGCCATCCATCCGGGGGGGCCTTCTCCCGCCCAAACCCGAGCGGGACCGATTGGGGGGGGTGGTGGTGGTTAGAAATTATTGATCATGTTGTGAAGAGCTCATGTATATTGGGCAACATTGCTCATATTTTTTAGGGATTGGAAGTATATAAATCCTCTCCCGCCTGAGTTTGGGCGGGAGAGTTGGTAGCCCGGATGGATGGACGCCACCTGGCTCTTGGGTGGATCCGAACCCTTCATCCGAGCTAACACCCGAGTCGATTCAGTTTGTCGGCTCGGGTGTCAGCTCGGACGGAGGGCTCGGATCCATTCGAGAGCCAGGTGGCATCCATCCATCTGGGCTGCCAACTCTCCCGCCCAAACTCAGGCGGGAGAGGATGTGGATCCGGATTAGAAACAGGCCATACTGTTTGTGCATGCTACCAACAAGGTTCATCTCACTTTGCCAGTTAATCTCCCATGGAACATACAAGAACAAAAAAATTTCGAAGGACAATAAGTGGGAAACATCAGGTAGTACAAGGGGAATGGGAGGTTGCAAACGTTGACTGCTTCAGTTTTAAATTTAATGGAGTAAAAGTTGGGTTCGAATCCTCCACAATGCGTACGGACGCTGGAGGGATGGCAGCGTCTGTTGGATGACTGCCAAGTGGAGTGTCAATAATCCGACACTTGCTATATCTTTCTGTACCAGATACTGTGTTGTAATTTTGAGAGTTATTACCTGGCGTGAAGAAACCCAATTCGAAGACCCCTTCTCCTTTAGAGACTATGGTCTGATCTCCGGAAATAGATTCACCAACAGAGAGGGTGTCAGCTCCCATAGAAGAATGGGTTTTGAGAAAGAAGCAGAGAAACAAAACAGAGAAGAAGAACCATGTTTTGTTTCTCGCAGCCATCTGTGCACACAGCACAAGCACGGAAAGATATTTAGTAGAAGAGGAGAAGTGAAGAGCATTGGTTTCAGGAGAAGAATGAGGGATCAAAGATGCCCAACTGCAGATATTTAGTAGAAGAGGAGGAGAAGTGGAGCATTGGTTTCAGGAGAAGAATGAGGGATCAAAGATGCCCAACTGCAGATATTTAGTAGAAGAGGAGAATATGATTAGAGGATCGTTTTCAAGAGAAGAATAAGATATCCACAAACACGCCCAACTGCTTAACTTTTCGTCATATTATTATTATTGAAGAAGTCAAAAGAAAGCACAAGGAAGCAGGATTTCTCAAATCGCAAGAACAACCCTCTTCGGTGTCTCCCCCCTTTGCGTGTCCGAAACCAAAAGTTGAGGATGACCATCATTTGATTATCTGTATCGTGACCTAAAATCACCAAACTAATCCAATTAATTACTTACCGTCAGATTATTAACACTCCACTTGGTGGTCATCCAACAGTTGCTGTTATCCCTCCATTGTCCGTATGCATTGGAGAGGATTCGGACTCGTAAAAGTTGGCCTTAAGGATCTCAGGACAGGTGCGTGTATGTTATGTATTTGTATTTTTCTTCTAGATACAGGCCCACTGAGAGATCTTAAATTTGGGTAGCTTTAAGCTGTGGAAACTCCCATTTGTATGAAGCCACCCATTGAATAGAAACCATAATCCCGTCATGTCCTCATGTACATGAGGAATATCCAATGGCTATCATCCACTATGCACGTATATCAATAACTGTACAAAGTGAATGAAAGCCATTGGATATCCCTCGTGTCACCATGACGAGATGATCAGCATCCTCTCCTCTCAGTGGTTCTGGGAGGATAGTGGCAACTTGTTTTGGATGGCCGTCATGTTACTCTCGGTGAATATGAGACCTACGTCCGAGCTGACACCCAGCCGACAAACAGAGCCGACAAGGGATGTCGGCTCAGACGTGGATCTCGGATTCACCGGAGAGTCATGTGACGATCATCAAAGATAGATTATCACGTCCTCCTAGAACTACTGAGAGGAGACGATGTGAATCTTGAGGAGATGGGGACATTATTTTCCAGTGAGGAGATGGGGGCATTATTTTCCAGTGAGCACTTGTTCACTTTTTGCTAGAAATAAAATTGGGTTTGCACGTCTCTCTCTCTATCCGGTATTGGAACCGTCAGGTTGTTCAGCAATGAATTTTTGGTTCCGACATACTGGCATAAAAGCTTGGACTTAATCAGTGCTGATTTTGAGTCTGACCTATGAACTAATTTTCCGTGCTATTGATTATTGGGTCCAGCTTTATGTCATTGGGTTGTATCATCATGTATAGAAGAAATTATAATATATAAGGATAATTTTAATATGTAAGGGTTTATTTTATCTTTAAAATAAATGGACATAAATTCTTAATATCCCCAATTCTTAGTATTCAATTATGGATTGGAGCGCCTGTTCCAACCTGTGTTTGGACTTTTAACATTAAACTCTATTTTTGCTACCGACAGGGTAGGGTTCTCTTTTGTCCATTTCACATTGTATCCAAGAAAATACAAAATACTTGGGCAACGTTTTTTGAGGTAAGTGGGGTGGGTTTGAATTTGGAGACGTTGCTTATGGTGCTAATTTCTTTATTCAAAATTAACAAATAAATAAATAAATAAAGATACTCAGATCATTGTTTTTATTAAAAAAAAAAAAAAAAATTTTTGACTTATTCCCTCAAATTTAGGTATGGTTCGACCTTAATCTCTCTCCTTTGGATTTTGATTTGAGTTCATTTATTTATTTATTTTAGAATTTAGATTATGAATATAATAGGACTAAGATATGCAAATATGATTCACCTAAACTCATATTATCTCAATTAAATGGGATTGGTTACATAGGTCTTTTTTCTCTAATCCAGTTTTATTTAGCATTTTAAAGTCATACTTGATTCTTGTCCTAAGTTATACATGTGTTTTCTCACCATTTTTCCTAGGGTCATTTTAAGTTTACCCTCGCTCTTTTATCTCCTTCATTTTGCAAGTAAAGGATTTTATTTGCTAGGATTATTCATAGGAAAATGGAATGACCCTAGGATCACGTCACGTCTCCTATAGGTCATTCTGCAAATAAAGTCATTTGTTTTTACATGGGGTTAGCCTTAAAAATGCAGCCAAACGGAAAATGGTGTTTTTAAAGCCTTGATATAATATGGGAAAAAAGATGTCTGCAATAAGAAGAGGATTTGATTTTCCCACACTGATGTTAAAAAAAGAATCTCCTCAATGGGAATCTAAAACTGCCACGTGGTAAGTCGGATTGTGGACAGGTCCCTGTTCACATACTAAATTCGAGATTTAACCAAAATTTGTCAAGTAGAAAAATAAGAATTTGAAAATTTAGGATTACCACGTGGGTACACAAGATAACAGTGGAACTAGGGGAACATACACGAGAGTATGACATCAAATGAGAGGATAAATGATTTGGATTAGAGACTGAAATTTGACAAATGGCTTATTAAATTATTTCTTAGATATCTAATGGATATATTTGCCACATCATTTTTGCACATGGCAAAATTAAGTGTGCCTATAAAAGATCTTCTTTCTTAAATGGATGTATGAGAAAACGTTTTGCATAAAAAATAAGAAATGAAAGAAAAGGATAGTTGAGCCTACTTAAAGTTAGCAAATTCTGGGTCCTGGCCTGGCCCATTTGGTGGAGAGTGGTCACTGTAATTCACCAAACAGAATAGGTTTTTTCTTCGTGACACCAATCTGGTGTCAATTCCTACTGACATTACGTGTAGGCATCTGTCAGATCAATGCAAAACCCAAACCTTCCTTGACCCAATTACCAATGATACCCCCTGTATTCCAGGCTTTCATGATGGCTAATGGCAGTGTGCAAAAAAGAATCCTTATCAATGGGCCATTGGCACAAGCATGGTGTCAATAAGGCAGACTCGAATAATTTAAAGGGATTTTCTTATTGACACCTCTCATGGTGTCATAGCCCTCACCGTGTCATAGGATTTGATAGCCTATTTTTTTGCCCTCTTGGTATCAAGCACTTGTTTTACTTGTTTTTCTGTTATGGTATTTATTGTCATTTCTCATGTCCCTTCGAAATTCAATGACATAATGATGGGTTATTTCAAAAAAAAAATTGTGAAAATTCTATTTTACCCTTGGCTTAAAATATTTTAGAGAATAAGAGAAAGGGTATTTAAAAGAGGTGTCACATTCCAAATACACCTATTGAGGTGTTACTTAACACTTCCAAATTGGGAAAATCTTAGCTTGGTGAAGCCAGGCTCAAATCTTGAAGCCTGAAGCCTGAAGCCTGAGGAAATCTGATGATTCTTCTCAAATGCAGCCATTAGAGTGTGAGCTCTTTGCAACAGCATTCATGTTTTTCTTTTGTAACCAAACATACTTTGGGCATGATCCTCACATTTAAACTCACCCTTTCATTTCTAACAAGATAGGAACTGAAGTTAGTTATCAAAATTTAAATTCAAAAACCCTGTGGATGTATGTGAGTTTCCTAATTGATCCATCCATATTTCTCAAGGTTCTCTCTCACTTAATGAACTATTACATTTGCCCTTTCTCCTTTCTCTTTACTCTGTTTTGTTATCCATAGTTTCTAATTGATATCTGATATTGCAGCATTTCCTAAAGCTTCCCTTAACCTCTGAATCACTAGTTTCTGATATTGCAGCATTTCCTAAAGCTTCCCTTAACCTCTGAATCACTAGTTACTAGAAAAAATCATTCTACTGCTCATTTGCCTTTTTTCTGCTTAAACAGGTTGATTTGATACTGTCATGACAATGAGGGTCACAATTGCAACCAGTGAGGGGGAGTTCCTTACAGAGGTAGGTCACACAGAAACCATTCTTGAACTGAAGCACAGGATTGAACAGCTCTTGGGTATCCCAGTGGCTTTCCAGACACTAGAAGTCTATGGGTTTGAGCTTATAGATGGGCTTGATATGGAAGATTACCCAATTGTGGTTGAAGGCACCAAAATTGATCTCATCATTGCACCTCAACAACCTCCTACTACTATGATCCAGATTACTGTCAAGACATCATCCAAAAGGATACATTTGGAGGTAGACAGAACAGAATCTGTCAGAAGCTTGAAGGAGAAAATCCATATAATTGATGGCATTCCAATCAAAAGACTAATGCTGTACTTCTCAGGCATAGAGATGAGAGATGAATACCGCAGTTTAAGCGAGTATGGCCTCTGTGATCAATCAGAAATCATTATGTACATGAAATCCTCAACTCGTACAACAACTGAGATTCCCACGAGTCGGTTGAATGTGTTGGTGCAGACATCTTCTAGTTTGCTCAACTCTGCGAGCATTCCATTAGAGATTAATAATACTACCACCATCAATGAATTGAGGAAAATGTTGTTGGACAGTAAGATTCTACCAGCAGATGACTACTTCTTTATCCACAAACAAAGGATCATGCGAGATAGTTTCAGTCTCCATTGGCATGGTGTCGAAAATGGTGATTCCTTATATGTATTCAAAGGAACTGTGAGTCGCCAATAATGAATATCAGAGTCATTTGTTTTACAATATAGTTAGATTTTATACTGTTTCAGTATGTGGAGCTGATATTTTAGTACTGGGTTTTGATCATTATTATATAAAAGAGACAGATGAGGAACAGGTTTCTTCTATTTAGATCCTCTCCATAATTAATCATCTCTGTCCAGTAGATGAAACATTGACAAATATGAAGAATCCTAACAATTTTTTTGCCACATATTTCATAGTAAAAGTTCACCTGAAATATTGATTGAGTTTGTTCTCCTTACTATATTAGTAACTCCAATCATGGGAAGGAAAAAAAAAATACCATCTAATGATTATCTGTGAGGATGCAATCGGAAAGTATGGGGGTTAGATCTCGAATAGGTAAAAAAACTCTAGCAATGATGTTTTTCCTTTAATTCAAGCTGCCTCTAAAGAGACCAACTCGACCTCTATAGAGGGATGTCGGATTACATAGAAGGAAATAAGAAAATCTTGAAAGATAAACTACTTAAGTATGCTAAAATACAAAATTAACAAAGTTAGGAAATAAATCGACTTGTGTCTAAAACTTCAAAGGCCCAAAACACCTTTTAAACGTGCGAATTTGATCTCCGAATCGGGGCTAATCATCTGTCTGGCTGCCGTCGGAGACCCTTTCTACATCATGTGTCTATATGGTTAACTTATGAAATTGAACTTATCCATTTGTTAAAGCTGGAAAATATTTTCAGTACATCAAGAATACATTTCATGGTGAAGATCACATTTTTTTTTTTTTTTTTTTTTGGGTTTGGAAAGTGAGGATCATTTCAGAGCAAAAAATTTGTGTTAGTCTATTAGTGGGTGAATTCTGATGACCATGGGCCCCATTTTCCTTGGAATCTGTTTTTCTTTTCATGGTAAACTGATTAAGAAAAAAGAAAGAAGAGAGATTTGCAGGGTTTTGCTCTTATCTTTTCTTCTTATATGGGTTACCAAAGAAGGGAATCAGGAACAGTGAATAACAGATGGTAGTGAGATGAAGGATCATCAAGGGGATTAAAACAAAGATGAATATGAGATCCATCTCGAACACCATAATCAACAAGAGGAAGTTTGTCTTCCATCATCATCACATGATCATGATCATCATCATGATCATGAAGGGAGTGGAGAAGGATAAGGCGATCTTGAGGGAGCTTCTCCTGTGTCCCAATCTCCTTCTTTAGATCACCCACAGTTGCATCATCTTCCACTTGAACGTAGAACAATGTGCCTGTCAGTGCTTCTATCATCACCCTCATCTTTCCTTTTTCTTTTTTTATATTTTGTTTGGAGAAAAATATATATAAGACGAGATCAGAGCTACCAGCTTAAATAATAAAAACTCTGGTAGATTCTGTAGACAGAAATAAGATCGAGAGAGGGAGAAGCATTGTGAATTTTTAACCTACCAAAGTTTTTAAGGACTGAGTCTTGATGAGAAAGAGAAGGAGAAGGTGAGAAGGTGAGAAGGTGATGAACACTCAATACTGGTCATGTATGCTGCATTTTAGGAAGGTTGTTTTGTTGTGAGCGTGTCTAATGGGGAAGCCCGTGGCTATCGATTACTACCAATTTTTTTTTTCTTTTGGTAAAAATGATTTTATTGATATAGATGTGGGTGTAAAAAAAACATTGATTTACAATATTCCACGGATCGAAAATAAGCTAAACTGTCGTACACGTAAAGGAATGGAGAATCAGTTATCGATTACCATTTACTACTTCAAATAAGGGGGATGATCCATGTTGATTCTCAAATCATTTGGTCATTGTTATGCACTTGTAAGATGTTATCATATTATGAGCTTAATTAATTAATTATTAGACCCATTGACTAGTGAGAGTTCACATTATGGGTTTGATCGGTTTTAATCTAGTTCATCCTAGAATAGAAATAAACCAATCTGGTCTATTGTGGGGTGGTTAGAGTCACTGTAACTCAAGTTGCGTGATTCCTCTCTCTGCTTCCATACATAGAGTGAACAAAAAGAGATCTTTTGTTGGCTGTGGAAGATTCGAATCAAAGTTTGGGCAGCAATAGATGGAAATCATTCTCTAACACACATGTATGTCTTAATTGATAATCTCTTTATTATTTCCATTATATTATAGGGTTCTTATAGGGATTGTTATGATTTACAATTGTGTAAAAACCTAGATAGATACGAAATCTGGCCGATGGAAGAGAATTTAGGATGATCCTCGGGAGAGGGACACGTGGAGTACATCCAAAGGATAAGATATGAGAAGAAAGAAATGACGAAAAATGTCAAAAGAAATTCATGTTCGACCCCCTATGTTGACTCAGATAAGATGTGACAGATTGATGTGGGTAGTTAGGCCATTAATTGTTTATCATTAATGCTCATAAATGCTGACAATAACCATAAATGCAAGGTATGCTAACTTGCCCAGTCAAGTCACCATATCATGGACCGAATCAGCATGAAGCCAGTTCCTTGCTTGATAAAAGGGTAAGGATAGAAATAGGTATCAGAAGGTATGGGAGATATAATTCAAAAGGGGGGGGGGGGTCGAAGAAGATCAAGGGGGGTTGTAAGCGGCTGACATGACGTCCTAGCACTGTCCTAGGGGGTCGTAGCCGCACTAACCTATTATTCTCTAGGTAACTGATGATTGAAATAGTGATAGGTATGGAGGAACTTGCTGAGGAAACCTCCTATTGAACCTATAAATGTAACAAGAGGACATGAATGAAAAAAAAAAAAAAAAATTGAGATTTTCTCCATTACTAAGAAAAATTTCTCATCTTTGAGTTTTGTACACCAGTTGTCTTCTATTTTTTTTTTTTTGGTTCCTATCTCAATGGAAGGGAAGACTGTTACTGTTTGGCAATATTTTAGGAAACCCTTATTTCTGAAGGAACTCCGATGTTTCACTGAGAATTCCATATTGTATGTCTTGAGAAATCTAATTTAATGAATTCCATCGACAACAAATAGGCTACTAAAAAATTTAGTTCTTATTTTATAATACAAATTTGAAAGGATGACCCGGTTTTATTTTCTTAATTTTCTCCACCTACACTTTCTCTTCACCAATCGTGGATGAGACTTTTGAATAAAAGGGAGTAGTTTAGATATTTGTTTAGTAGGAAAAATTATAATAAGATGTCAGCAGTGGAAAATACACCACTTGTCTTCTCGTACATTGTTATCTTTCCTTAGATACTCCCACCACAGAGTATGACCGTATTGAAATTTGAAGGAAACAAAGTTATCAACCCACTCTTGTATAGAATTTCTACGAATTATTCATAGACCACTTGCTAAGGGTGTTAATGGGTTGGTTTCGGTCCTCGCCAAGTCAGTGTCAGGTTTTATAAAGTTGACTCAAAACATGTCTGATAAGAGGTACAGGAAAGATGGGTTGCACTGTGAACGGAAACAACTGGGCTGGTTCAGTTTCAATTTTTTATCGGGTTCGTATCATTCTAGTCTAGTTTGGTTCGGGTCTAATTGAAAGCCCGATAAGAAATCCAATAAGGTTGAAACAGTGAAACTAGAGTTTTATTATTCAATTTAGATCAGGCTGGTTCGGGCCATTATTGGGCTCATCGGTCTAATGTTTAGGGCTTATATTGGGTTAGCTCGGACCAGATCGGGAGTAGTAGAATACCCATACCTAAACCCGAAACATGATCAATAACATTTCAGTCAGGTTCGGTCTCGGGCTAAGTTGAAGCGGCTCAATGTGGTCAATCGGTTTAGGTCCAACTTTGACACCCATACTATTCACAATGCAATCTTTTGTATTTTTTGTATTTTTTTTTTTTTGTTTCATTTATCGATTGGAAAAAGTTTTTCTCCACCAAAACTGGTTGATCACGACAAAAAAAAAGAGGTCAAGAGTTTAACTCTCCTCAAGGACTACCTATAAAAAAAAGGTGTTACCATCGGCTTGTTTGCTTCTTCTTTTTTTATATATATTAGGAATGTCCCACATGAGGCATTTGGAATATGCCACCATATGACATTTTCTTTTAAATATCATTTGTTTTATTATTAAAAGTTGTTAGAAAAGGATCAAAAATTCTTTTTTTTCCTTTTAAAATTTTATAAAGGTGACCCATTATTATAAAAATCCTTTAGTTTTGCACGGTTTTTTTTTTTAGACATGTCAAATGACAAGAATTATCATCTTCACTAAATAAACAAATGTGCAATACTAAAAAAAACAAATAAAATAAGATATTAATCACTTGACACCTTGTGAGGTGTCAATAAGAAAATCCCTTCTTTATTCCAATCGACATCCTCTCTAGTGGGCTGGGCACCCAATTAGTGATCCAACAACAACAATTATGATTCTCCTTGCCGTTTCATCATCAAGTAGTTGGATTGGAATCAAAATTTCATCGGGATTTGCTGATTTTTCCCTTTCATCAATCATTGATAAGTTTACTCCATTATCAAGAAAATTTATGGGGGAAAAAGAAGTCATTAAGGTTTGGAGTTTGGACAGATGGCTGAGTTCGGATCCTCTTTGGAGGGACTTTAGTCTTGATTTAGTGGTTGAAGTTCACTCGACGTACAGAGACCAGTACATCGATACATGCACCAGATAAACTTTATTCACTAGATCACGAATAAAAAAACTGAACAATAAGAGATGACTTTTTCCCCAAATTACAAAATCGGATTGTATCGGTCTTTTTAATCCGAGGGATCGGCAAGACTCATGTGGTTGGCAAGGTCGGTTGCCCATTTTAAGGGATCTGTTCAAGGCAATTATTTTTTTTAATGATTAGAAAAATAATTCTGACATGGTAGTGCAAGGTTACAATCTCTTTTCAAATTTTTTTTTATATTATTTTTGCCCTCTATGAGATGGTGTATTCCACATCGTCAGTTCAGAGATCATTCCACCTATGGATAATTAATTATTAATTATTTGAAATGGCATCCGATCATTGCTTTGATAATGATATTATTAATTGATAATATAAAGAAAGGAACATGTCTCCTTATGGGGGATCCACATCCTCTCTTCTTGGAGGTTTGGGAGGAGAGGCAGCAATCCCATTGGATGATAGACACTTGGGGTTCGGATGAATCCGAGTTCTTCATTCGACCCGACAAGTTGAATCGACAAGGAAGTGTCGGCTCGAATGGAGGACTCGGATAATTGATAAGTGTCGGTCATCCAATGGTGTTGCCGCCTCTCCTCCCGAACCTCTGGGAGTAGAGGATTTGGATACCCTTATAGGTGGTTAGATGGAAACTTTCATTAGAAATGATTTCACAATGGACTTTGTAGGTGGTTCTCAAATTAGATTTAGATCGGTTCATCTACATGTACACATTTTATTGTGGGATTTATGGTAGTCAATCTCTTTCCATAGTGTATAGAACTTACTTCTAAAATGTGGGATCCACTGGATATGGGAAGAGGATCATCAATAGCGTTACTCTGTAGCAGTGCTGATATTGACCGTTGGGAGCGCATTGAGACACATGACCAATGCACTCTCAATGGTTAAGAAAAGCACTGCTAATGGCAGCACTACAGACAATCTTTTTGCCTAGATATGGATAGTGTTAAAAATCCCACGAACAATACATGGACTTGTAGGTGATCTACACTCATTTATGTTCAGTGTTGACTCCTCCATCACAATGAGATCGTCATAGATAGTATTATTGAGGTTGAAAGAAGAAAAGGGATTCAAATCCTCTCATGCCCCTTATGTCGGCATGAGGATATCCAGTAGTTGTCATCAACTGTGCGCGTATATCAATACATCGATATGTGCACACAGTAAATTACAACCATTGGATTTCTTCATGCCGACAATGCTGGCATGAGGGGCATGAGATGATTTAGCGGTTGTTTTTAACAGTGTGAGGCTAATAATGATTTCAAGTTTGGTTCTCTTTGGTATTGTTTATATTTATGTCTATAAGTTATTTACGATAAATTATTTATGAGAATAAATTATGAGATAAATAATAACCATTTAATATCATTAAACATAAAGAAATAATAATAGATTAATCACAATAATAATAAATACCTTCTAACTTATTAGTAGAATTTAGATTATCTTAATTTATTTTAAATATAAATAAGTAATATAAATCATACAAAACAACTCTATATGTCATAATGTATTATATAATTAATTCTAAAATACAGTAAAATTGAAAAATGATAAATTAGGAAATTTTTTTTTGCAAGAAACATCAATGAAATTGAATAAAATACCTAAATTGATAGAACTGAACCCCTTAACTGTGACAATAACAACAATAACAACAAAGCCTTATGCAACTATATGGATTGGTTACATAGATTATTGTCTTCCATTCAAGTTGGTTTAATGTCATACTTGAAACAAGGTTTAAGTTATGAATGTCTTTCCTCATCATTTTTTCTAGAGTCATCTTAGGTCTGTATATAGCTCTTTTAAATCTTTCAATCTGAATCAAATCACTCCTACATACTGGAGCATCTAATGGCCTCTATTGAACATGATCATACCATCTCAAATGATTTTCTTATAACTTATCATGTATCGATGCTACTCTCAAATCGATGAACATCAATTAAATTAAACAAAATCCTTAAGTCAATAAAATTGATACCCTATACGGTAGACAAAACTTCTTCACTGTGAATTCAATGAAATTTGGGCAAAATCCATAAATCGATAGAACATAATAAATTTATACTTTAGACCTAAATAATCAAGACAAACCAATAAATGAGAAGAGATATGAATCTTTGTGATTGTAGGTGTTCGGTGGTGGTAATCTTTAGAGGTATAAATCTATGTGATTGTACCGTACGTTGTTGGCGAGGAGAGAGATGACATAACGGGTGAAGAGAGAGTGAGGACTTACCTTTAAGTGAGTTGTCGATGTCGAGATCTTGGCCCTTGGAAGAGTTGTCAGTGAATAAACGAGGGCACGTCATTGCTTAACAGAACTATCTTAACGGTCAAGGTGTCAAAATCTTTCCAAATAAGGAAACGTTGGAATAATTTCTTCCAAAGTTAAAGGTAGTGTTTGGATTTAAGATTAAGTTAGTGGGTGAAATTTTACTATAAATTAGGCAATATTGTTCGGACCAAACTGTCTCTTATGAGTCATTATCCTCTGGATCCTCCAATCGAGATCCAACGATCTTTCTTAATCATGTATACCTATCGATAGTTAAGAGAGACCGTTAGATCTTCGATTGGATGATTCAACAATTGAAGACGATAATAACCTGTCTCTTATAGTCCAATGGAGGTGCTCGAGATGGATTGCCAATGCAATCTGGTTCGTCCGATGGACAGATCCAATTCCAAAATAAACGCCTTAAATGAGGCGTAAGAAGTCATTCGAGCAACCGACATCTATTGTATCACAGGCCACATGTTTCACTGCCCATGTGGGTTTGCTGGTGGCCATGTCTGGCCCAGCCTTTCTGGACAAAGCCCAAGGTAGACACGTATGGTCCAAATGAATCAAGCTGACGTAGCAGGTTTAATAAAATAATGTCGTAATCAGATGGGACCCATGCGTGCGTACAACGCACGGTATCAATTTCTGGAAGAATCCAAACCGCTAATTCAAGTAAATCTGGACCGTCAAAATATAGAATCGGTGCGTGGTTTGGACTCTTGATTAATCTCTACCTTATAAGTTTGGACTCAATACAGTCCATTGCCTCTCAAGTACCCTGCCCTTCCTATCTTTTTCTCTTTCTCTGTGATTTCCTCGATTTTCTCTTCTCGATTATCTCCGATTTTGTGTTTGATTTTCCTTGTCTTCGTTCTCGGCCCCTCGTAAGGCGAAACCCTAACACTCGCATCAGGTATTGGTCATTCTCCTCTCATCCCGGTGTTTTAATTACTTACCATATCTAAATTCATAGATCTGATCTCCCTTTCTCTGAATTTTTATATTTCCTTATAAATTTACAGTTTGTATGAATTCTTTAGTTGTTACGAGGATCATGGTTTTTTTATTTTTCCTTTTAACGTTTTATTTTTCATGTTAGGGTTCTCTTGCTTTAATCTTTTTTGTTTCTAGGGTTTGAGTGTTTTATTGTTGCTGATTGTTCTCCTCTTTTTTCTTTATGATTGATTTCTCTGGAATTAAACCCTTGCATAATATTTGATTTGTTGGTTATTGGTATTGTGCTTGTTTCTGTAACGTGGATTTTCCGCTTACTGATTTAGGTATCTTCCTTTTCAGTTGTTTTTGCTGAAATCGTTTGGCTGTTTTGGTTTTCATCTAGAAATCCCTGGATTATTAGGGCTTTAATTCGTAGATCGCTTCTTTGTGGATTTTTCATGTTTCTTCTTCTACACGAGTTTTGCGTGCATATGTTGATCCTCAAGAATTCTTTGCCTTACGTTTTATCTGCTCGCAAGAATTGATCGTTTTACAAAGAACGCTATCATATTCTGTATGAGGTGTCCATGCTATTCGTTTTGTTTGCTGGCAAATTTGTTTTATAGTTATATTGTGCTTTGTTATTTTTGCACATGATTGATATAAAATAGATCGTTGTTGGTTCAGAACGCTGTGCTCTTGCTTCTTTGGAATATTTGGGTGTGGGTTAACCTATTCGTAGGGTTTTAATATTTTTGGGAGATATGTAACTTTGACGCACCCATATTTTGTGACTTATTGAGTTTTTCCCCCCTTCCTCTCCCCATATTTTGTAACTTATGAGGTTTTGTTTCACACCCATATGTTGTAATTATTTATTTATTTGTTTTTTTGTTTTGGGGGTGAGTGGGTGGGTTTTTTTTTTTTTTTGGGGGGGGGGTTGGGTTCCACTTTCATTCAAGGCTCTGTTTCTTTACATGTATAAAATGGTGCAAAAGGAAAATTTTCTTGTAGTGGGGGGGCGGGGGGTTGGTCTACTTTCCTTAATGGCTCTGTATCTTTCCATGTGTAAAATGGTGGAAAAGGAAGATATTCTTGTACAACTAAGATTGTCACTGTCTGTCTTAATGTAGAATTGAAAAAAAAGGCATTGAAAAGTAGTAGGAAAACATAAAATATCGTATGCATGAAAAATTTTACAACGAAACAATTGGGGCCTAATAGTTTTATCACCCAATGTTTTGAAAATGAACTACTGCGTATAGCTGAAGTTTGATGTATTGGTTTCTCACCTTTCAGTTATTTCAATTTATAAAAATAGTTTCTGTTATTTTTTGGCATCTTCATTTCCCTTTTTAGGTTCCCCATTCCACCTACTCTCTGAAGTAACCAGGGGGAGTTTGGATAACATTTTGGTCTTTGAACATCTTTCCCACTGTTTAGAACCTTTTAATTATTCTTATGTTGTGATGCTACATACGGGTGAAGTAACTTTGGATGCATTGGTTGCATATGGCACAGTTTGGTTTATGAATCTCTACATCTACTCGTGGATACTATATTTGATTTATGCTATACATTTTAATTTTTAAATACCCCTGATGTTTGTTTTAGAGATGACGTTTCAACCTTTTGAGTTTTGAAATTGAAATAATGGTTCTTAAGTTGGAGTATAGTCCTTTTCGTCTATTTTTTGTTTTTTTTTTTGTTTTTTTGTTTTTGTTTTTTTTTTTGCAAGGGATCTCATGGATTTAGTTTTACTGTTCCTGCTAGAGCCTGAGTTGAAAACTAATAAAGCCTCACTTGGCACTACTATTCAACTTCCAAAAACCAAGTTTCATGTCTGAACTCGACATCCAGATTCCTACTGCCTTCGGTAAGTAGATTCCTCCATCCAACATTGTCCTTTATTTCTAGGGATTGGGTTATTGTTTATGTAAAGTTTCTTATTAGTTAACATGTATAGGACCCTGTTTTTGTGCATGGCCGCATGCATTAGGCCTCCCTTCAATGGGGGAGGGGCGTAAGTGGTAATGCACACCTCCCCACTCCCCCATTCGTGTGTATGTGCATGGCCGTGCACAAAAACTTTCTCCAGATATATTTGATTCATCTTTTTTGTTTTATCTACTGCGAGACAGATCCTTTCGCAGAGGCAAATGCTGATGACTCAGGCGCTGGGTCAACAAAAGAATATGTGCATGTCCGTATACAGCAGCGAAATGGCAGGAAGAGCTTGACAACTGTGCAGGGTTTAAAGAAGGAATTTAGCTACAATAAGATTCTCAAGGACCTCAAGAAGGAATTCTGTTGCAATGGTACTGTTGTCCAGGACCCAGAACTAGGCCAGGTCTGTGTTATTCCTTAATGGTTTTTACTCTTCTGTTTTGAGGTTTTTATGACTTGTATCTGACTGATTTGTTTTATGTACCTACAGGTTATTCAGCTCCAAGGTGATCAGAGGAAGAATGTGTCCACTTTCCTTGTTCAGGTGATTTTCCCATCCATGTCCACAAATTATTGGATATTTGTACAAGTTAAAAGAGTTACTGAGTTTCTCCTTCTCTCTTGTTTCTGGGTTAAACAGGCTGGAATTGTGAAGAAGGAGCACATCAAGATTCATGGTTTTTGAGCAGAACCTTTAGCAGCATTGGCAGCTAGAGTGCTCGTACTTCCCATCTATTTATGTGTTTCTGCATTATAGCAAGAACTCTAGTATCTGGACTTGAGAGTATATAACAACATACCCGATGTGTGCACTCTTAAATGATTTGGTACCCTACATTTGATGCTTTAGTTCATCGTTCTCTTGTGTAATGTGTGCAAAATATGGTTTATTCGGTGGCTTCACTGTTATCTGTATTAAGCAGCTGTCCTCCAATCTTTGGGCGAAGTAATTGTTTTATGCTTCTCGTTCCTCTCCTCCTGTTTATGGCTTTGGAGCGTGGGGGTCGATTGCAAGGTTCGAGAACCTGGAATTGGAATTGGTGAGAAAAAACTGCGATTTTTTTTTTCGTTGTCAGATTTTTTTCAAGATTTTGATTAGATAAAATTGGGTGTCTTGCTAATAGAGGTAAAATGAATATTGTGAATCAAAGGAGGGGGGTTACAGGTATAATCTGAACCCAGAACGGTTTTGGCCACGGTTTTTTAGTTTCTCAGATGATCGGCATTGACTGATCTGTATAGGTATCTTCATGCTGTATACCTGGCCAATATGGAACAAATAATTGACTTAGGTTTCCGCATTCCTTTGCAAAAATGTAACCCCCTCCCCCTCCCCCTCTTACCCCACCAAAATAAATCTTGTACCGGTTTCCAGTGATCGATACCTGTTCGGATACAGTGAGCTTGATATTCCCGGAACATGGGATACCAAGGTAGTTTTGATAGAAGCTTTTGTATCCTCTACTTGTACAGACGAGTTTGTCTTTTTGTTTCTGGAACTCCTTAGTTTATCCAAAAAGCAGGACGATGCACGGATTGTGCCAGAATCAGTAGGCTGGTGTCTGCAAGGTGTTGTATATGGAAAGACCGGCAGCTTTTGGTTTGAATTTTGAGAGCTGGATCCTAAGCCCTCCTGCAAGGGATATTGAAAAAAAATGGTTACTGTTATGATGGCGTAGGCCAATGATTTGGGATTGATCAGTCACCACATATTGTTGGAATCTGTGGAATTTTTTCGTCTAAATTCTGATTATGCTTAGATTCTCAGAACCCAAAATGGAACTGGTTGAATGACTCTGATTTTGTTCTTCGATCTTTTTTTTTTTTTTTTTTGAAAGTACAATAATCAGGAAATCAATGAAACGTGACCTTTTGGTTAGATACACATATGGTTTGAGAACCTTGTATTATATCAAGCAAATGTCAGTTTTCGTTAAGGATATGTACACTAATTAAAGTTCAGATAAGTTTTACTATCGTGGGGTTGTCGTCCATGCCTATTGTGGGTTTCTAAGACATTACTATATCATTTCATGATTCTCTGAGTTCCTCAACCAAAGCTACTACCTACATGTTCCAGGTTGATATTTCAGCAACATGCTTAGCCATCTTTGCACGAGTGTTGTACTTCAGGGAATACAACTCCTCACCAATGAAAGCGCAATGAACGAAGCAACAACTCTTACGCAGAGAGAGAGAGAGAGAGATACGTGGAGAATTGTATTTTCTCTCGTCCCAAGGTGATAAACTAGTAAGAGGTGTGATCTTGTTGGGTGATCCACCAAATTATTCATAACAAATAATGTTTTAAAATTTGGTATGTGATGATACCAATGAATGCCCCTTCCTTGCGCTTTTCTCTGTCTCTAACAATGGCGATGGTAGCAATACATTAGCAATAACCAAGGGTTGAGGAAGATGAGTTCCAAGTGTGTTAAGGAGACTGAGGAGGATGAAGATGAGAAGCAGAATGTTGTGAGAGATCAGGTGGTTTTGTAGGTCATGGCAAAACAATTAGAAAATAAGTGGAAGGATTATAAGACCATCTGGAGACGATTTATCAGAAATATTGGAACTAATTCTGTTGAGAATCATGGTTCTAATTGCTTAAAGTTATTTCAGAAATCCTTGTGCCTTTCATGGTGGCTTGCTTTCTATAGAAGAGATTGCTTGAATTTGTTCCATCCAAGATAGATGGGGAAGTTTCCTCTTCCTATCCGGATCTCCGGCCTGGAGAAAGCCTTTGAGTTTCTGCAGAACCTTTCCAATCTTTCTTAGGAGCATCGTCTTACCGGTATGGCAGAAGATCCATCGACTATCACTAGAAGAGAGTCTGAGGATTCATTGTTAGAGTTAAACTTTCTGGAGGCCTTTCCTCCTCTCCCTTCCGAAGTTGTTGAGGATGACATTAATGGAGATGGCTCTCGTCAAAACTTGTCTGAGAGGCCAATTACCAAACCGTGGAGTCATACTCTGATTGGTAGTGTCTCTACCCAAAAAAGTATCCCCTTGGATCTCCATCTTGTTCCTCTAACCAGGGAAGGGGATGTAGTTCTGGGAAGATGCCCAGTGGAGGTTGTGGAAGATGGTTTAAAGGAATTTGGAGAATACCCTTGTTGGGTTCTTCATCAGTAAAAAACCCATTTTCCTTTGTGAAGACTGCTCTTGAAAGATAATGGAAGAACATATATACAAAACAACGGTTGATTTGGATAAAGTTCTTGAAAAAGGAGTTTATTTTGTGGCTGCTAAACCCATTTTCCAGAAGTGGGAGAGGAAACTTGTGGCCGATCTTGCCAGGGCTCCCTCTTACATATGGAGCATTAAGGCATTGAGCATTATTTGCTTACTACTGGGTAGAACTTTGTATATGGATAAGATTACTGTGTCTAAGGAAAGACTAGCATTTGCCAGAGTTTGTATCGAGTTTATTGCGAAAAAGTACCTTGAATATCAGGTGCTCATTGAAGATGATCAGGGAAACCAATTTTTGTAGCCTATCCATTATGTTTTGGATTACCAATACCTGTTTCAATACCAGGAACTTAAATCATATTCAAGCAAACACCACAGACCCAACACACTGACATATAATCTGGGACACATCAACCGTTGGTATCCCAAACCCAATCTCACTTAACTGCAACGATAAGGACCTCTGAAGTTTGGGGACTTGTTGTAACTTACTAATGAGAGTCTTGTCCTTACCACAATGGATGATCAAGTACTTCAGTGTGCACAAAATATGAACACTCACTGGCTCTTGTGTTTAGATTAATCATCATTCCTA
Source organism: Protea cynaroides (assembly GCA_028583415.1). NCBI lineage: Eukaryota > Viridiplantae > Streptophyta > Magnoliopsida > Proteales > Proteaceae > Protea > Protea cynaroides. The sequence goes on from CM053267.1 coordinate 38,574,978, forward strand.
AAGACACAGTGTGACAACCATACAAATAGGGACTGGTGATGTAGATACAGCCCAGCCCCCGATGGACGGCTAGCCGACTGGATGACAGGAGACGAGTTCCATCTTACAAATAGAATGCCTAATTCTATCCCTAATCATAAATTAAATTTAGAACAAAACCGAATGACAATTATAATTCATAAATAATTATGTAAAATAATTAATATTAAATGATTTAAAAATAAATTTGATGAACACACTTTCAACACTCCATTGCTCATGCTGCCCTGATTCTGGTTTTCACCAAAACTTCCAACTCATTCAGCTTCAAAAGGATTTGGGTCCTGTCCAAAGGAAAATCCTTATCCAAAGGGATCACCAGAACCTCCTCTCAATCCTTGCAATAACTCCAGCTCAGATTCACCAATGAAAATGAGTTCCCTCTTCTTGACTTTTCAGTAGAATATCTGACAACCCAGAAATGTTGTGTCGAGACAAGAAACTAAAGAGATAAGAGATATCCTGCAAACTTTTGTTTCTATCTCCTTCACGAGAAAACTTTTTTCTATTTCAAAACAACTCTCAATGCTGTCTTTGAAGTCTGAACTTTTGAATTTTATTTTTATTTTTTCTTTTGGTGGAGGTGGAGGGGGTGGGGATAAATATGAACTCTGAAGTTTGGAATACACATGGCTTGTTTGCATCCATGGTTCAAGTAATTTATATCAAATAAGTCGGATCCATCGATTCGTGACATGGCATGGTCGATCTTGATCCAATACTGATTCCTGAAAGATTAAGGAGTACTTTGATACTGTTCTGGATCAGCCAATCCCGTCCAATCTAACATCCATTATTATTATCAATCATTCAATAGATAGGAATAACACATGGTGATCATCCATAGTTACTAAGAATATAAAAATAATATTTAATTTTTTAATAAAATAATAACCAATCTATGTCATAGAATGAGATAGATTCGGGGGAGAAGAAAAAAAAAAAAAAAAAAACCTTTCCAATTGAACTTGACATGCCTGGATTTATAAGAATGATTGCATCACATGTTTAGATTGTAGAGCCGCAATTTAAAAATCATTTTTTTAAATTAATTAAGCATCCAGGGCTGTACTTGGAAAACACTCCTGCAATTTAGTCCATGGGATTGAGTCTTTAATAAGAAGATAGACATTGCCTAAAGTCCATCACTTTGAACATGCTGTAGGTAGACTCCAAATGCCAAGGTGGGCTCCAATTTCCACTAAAGCTCCTTCATTTTGTGTGAGGGGTTTGGAATGAAGCACAAGTTTTTAGGAATTTTTTTTTTTTTTTTAGGAAAAAAAATCTCTGTCTGGTTGTGTTTTTTCCATGTCCTGATCGACTAAATGGCGATCACATCTTTTTAAAATGAACAAATCTCACCCCTGGATTCTCGATATGTGTTCTTGTGCAAAACCACGCAGCTAGACAGCTATCTGTTTTTACTGGTTTAGTGTCTCTTTAAGTCTCTGTTTAATGCTCACAAAATTCACAAGCCAAAGCTATGGTGTGGAGAAAAAACTGGTGTTTGACTTCATTCACTAGAAGGAGAGTATAGACTGTGGATATCATTTTTATCATTTTTATATATGAGTTTTGCTCTTTGTGGTTACAGACAAGATTCACTGTACTGAATTTGTCCTTCTTGTATTTTAAGAGATATTAATAATAGGGAAAATGAATTACGCGTTGTGGGTGTGTATTTCTATCTCTATCTCGTTTTTTCTTAAAGTTTGGGCCTATTTCTTCTCTCCACCAAGTGACCTGTAAACGGATCCATTCTTGTTGGTACATAAAATTTCAATATATCTCACTGACGTGCAGATCCCTCTCTCTTGAGTCATCATAATATTATAAAATAAAAAAAAAGAAAAAACACATTAAACTTTTGTCTCTATCTATCTCTCTTCTTTGAAATCTAAACCTCTTTCTCTCTCCTCCAAGTGACTAGTTACTGATCCTTTCTATACTTCTATTTTTCCCGTTAAAATATGAGATTCTAATACCGAATTAGCAAGTAGATCCCTCTCTAGAAAAGAATAATTGAAAATTTTCTTATCATACAAGACATTGATGATATATAATTTAATCTTTTCATAAGGAAGAAACTGGTACATAAGAGCATTCTCTCTCATCATTTATTAGTCCACCCAAAATCAATGATGTAATGTTCTTCTTTCCATTTTCTTACAGATTTCTTAGAATAGTAACCCTTTTGTCTTATTTAATGATTTTGATCCACATGAGATCAAAAGTGATATAATAGAATAAGTTTTTTAATATTTATTTATCCTACCAACCTAACCTTTTCAAGTTCAACCACCTATCAAACTTTTCTTGTTCTCTTCTTGCAACTACCAGTCTTCAATCCAGTCTCACCAGACATTCTTATCTTAAAAAGAATTTCGGAATCTCTCTCTCTCTCTCTCTCTCTCTCTCTCTCTCTCTCACATTCTCTCTCTCTCCGTCCCTATTAATAGTACTTCATCACCCATACGACACCAGCACCTTCTTCACCTGTTCTTTTGGACTTTGGGATCCAACTGCGTAATTAAAGCTCTTAGTATTCTTCTTCCTTCTCTCTCTTCGCTATATAATAAATGGCTGATTTGAGTCATTCTTCTGATGATAGCTCCGTCGATTCTCGAGGTAAAAATTTATCTTACTCTGTTTCTTCCACTATGAAACTGCGTTCATTTGGCAACCGAATTTAGATTTCAGAGAAAACCCATCTGAAATGTAAACAACTGTATCTCCTCTATTCATTTTTTCTAGTGGGTCCTTGAAAGAATTGATTTTTGGGTTTCTGTAATGGTAGAAGACCCTGTATTCTGAACTTCATTTTTTCATGTTTTGGTATTTGATGCAGAGGAAAGGAGTCAAGACTCAAGGGTGGAGTTCTCAGAAGATGAAGAGACACTAATTGCTCGAATGTATAATCTGATTGGGGAGAGGTGGGTCTCAACTCTCAACTCTAACGATGCCCATTCGTCTCCTCTGTTTCTTACCCAGTTTGAGTTGATATTATTTACTGAATGTTAATTTGATGTCTCACTGGGATCAGGTGGTCTCTAATTGCTGGGAGAATTCCAGGAAGAACAGCAGATGAGATCGAGAAGTACTGGACCTCAAGATATTCCACGAGTAGTGAATGATGAGAAATTGGATTTTGATTTCCTGTATATCGGCAAGCAAAAAAGCAATCTTTTTAGCAATTTTAGCGATTTTGGGGTAATTGCTTGGTAGAAGAAGACAAGAACTAGATATAAAGTTTTGGGTTTCATCTTTTAATTGTCTGCCATTCTCTGATCCATCTCCTCCTTTTTCTTACGTATTGTGGTTGTTTGGACTCCCAATTTTCATCTTTTTCTTTTCTAAGCTCACGTGGGTGTACTTGTATATATGTGCTTGACAAAGTTTGAACTCTCTCTCTCTCTCTCTCTCTCTCTCTCTCTCTCTCTCTCTCTCTCTTTGAACAAGTACATTTTTACCTGCATGGCTACCTGCATTTCTATATAAAATTATCCCTACACTGTGACAAATGACATGGTTTTCAGACTCAGAAACTCCAACCCAGTGGACCCTGTGTTTAACTAACTTCTTTACTTCTTGTGGAAGATGAATAAGTTTCATTGAATTTACCCTAAGCATTCCATGAATTGACCTTTATTACTGCTGTTGGAAGAAAGTAAGAAATGTAGTCCTTAAGCAGGGTTGCCAACAATTTCAACTGGCTAAGAGGTTAAGATCAACCAAGAAATATAAAACTTCAACCCTCCATCTTATTTTTGAGTGAAGACAAGGTACTCCACATGTAAGTTGTCTGGTTTTTCAAATCCGGCTATCTGTTTCTATACTGTAAACAGGAGGTGCAGAAGCTTCAGAAGAAGAGTATGTTTAGGGTGGGCATCATGTAGCTCTTCTAATCATTATAAACAAATAATGTTCATACCCTAGCAAAGAGTATTTTGGGCGACTAAGTTGGTTCCACAGTATATAACAATTTAATTTTGGGGAGGGTGATCTACACGCCGCCACTGTAGCTTGTGCTTCCTTCATGGGTCATAGTGGTTCTGTCAGGAAAACTCAAGAAAAGACAAGGAGGATGGAGAAAAGAGAGTATAAAAAGTAATGTAAAAGGGAATAGAGTACAATGTTGTTCTGTACAACATTTTCCCTATATAATAAAGGGTCAAAGATTCCTTCAACCATCTTTCTTAGTCATAAAAAGGCCTCCCATATATACCTGATTAGTAGCTGTTCAGCAATACAGGCTTCACATTTCTAGCTACAAGAGTCGATGCAAGATGTATATTATGGTGAGAGATGCATTTAAATGGGGCAAAGAATAACTTCCTGTGGTTCTTCCAAACAGAAAATGGGTAATCAATTACAGAGTAAAAGTGTTTTATTTATGTTTGCACCAATAAAATTTTTTTTTTTTTTTTCAGAAGGCCCTGTTTCTTTTGACGTAAAATTTTACATGTAACAATTTATATGTTAAATTTTTTTCAACGTTTATTTCCAAGAGGTAAAATATAGTGATCTCTAAAACGGAGGCTGAAGAAAATTTGCCTTTCTTTTACCTTTTGGAAACAAAATGGGAAATTTTTTCAGCCTGTAAAAGTTTACGTAAATACAAACGGACTGTTTCCCGAAGAAAAGTTTCTCAACACATAGAATTTTACATAAAGATAAACAGAGCAGAAAGGAAATATCAAGAAAAGCAAAGAAAACTGCATCACTAGAAAAGCATCAAACCAAGCAGAAAAAACCTCTTTCCTCCCAAAAGACCAATATATGCACCAAAGACCAGCATCATTTCATGCTAAAGGCTTTTGTGTTTGTCTGTTTGATGATTAAGTTTCTCTTCCGTGTACACAAACTAATTCCACAGCCAAACTCATGTTTAGGCTGCCATGTTCAAACTTCTTGTCTCCTTACAGAAATAAGTTATCAACAAATTGATTGAGTCTGAAGTCCGAACCATGTTTAAGCAGAGTGAATCATGTGGCAAAACAGGAAATTCAACTTAATAGAAACCCTTTCTTTCTTTTTTTTCCTGATACTTACTACTTAATAGAACTTGCTGCACCTATTCCCCACGTATTTATTAACATAGTACAGTTCAAACTTTAAAACCTTTTAGACCAGTCTGCATCCACGTAGGGACCATTGATTCTGAACTACTGCTTACAGAATACAGAGTAACAAAGCTAGAAAGGGTCGGATTCGAAAGGGTCTCCTTTATTCCAGGTAAAGCTGTTAGTGACTTTTTTTGTGAATGCGAGGGGTGAACCTGTGATCATAATTTCAAAGTATAAAGGAACCCAGGCGATTTTTGGACCGGAATCAAATTATTAACACTTTGACACTTTAATCATCTAGAGAATTTTCAAAGAGATCTATTTTGAAGTCTGTGGACATGAAAGAATTTGAGGGGGTCTTGAGGTTACTGCCCAATTTTCATGATATAGGCAGGCAAAATGGTATCAGTGACATTTGTCTAGGGAAAGCAATTCAGAGCAAGGCTTAGAAGCCTTACAATTTAATGTAGTCCACAATCATGAAACAAACACCATTTGAAATCCTGGCAACCCTAGACCAGTGGCTAAGAATTGAAGGTGAAGGGTTCATTGAATACAGTGCTCAGGATGCAAAAAACATTCACAGTTCCACAGCCTTCCTAGGATAAATAATTTCAAAGGCATCCCTCATCAGTAAAAGCTTCCTCCCCTATTCCTGTTTTTTAATTAAATAAGCCAAAAGATTCCCTTTGGGAGGGTTATGTAAGTTGGCACAACCCAGTCCTTTTGAGTTTTGATCAGGTAAATACAGAAAAATCAGCTTAAAACTCCATTATTTGATGATGTTGACCAGTGTTCAGGACCACTATTTGATGGACCTCCGCCCATTTAATGCCATTAAGCATCCCAGTTTACTCTGCAAGATCTCGGGCTAACTGAAAAATAGTTCACAGTTCAAGCCAATTCAAGCACTCAATACTATTCGCATCAACCACAAAATTACTGTCAGCCTGCATGATGAGTTTTGCATAGTAACATGCAAAGTAGTTAATCATCCCCATAGGAATCCCTCCCTCCCTTATGCAAGGTTTGTTGCCTACTCACTTGGATGCAACAAACCAGTGATTCAGAACCCCTCTCCCTCCATCACCTTCCATTCCCCTTCTTTGATCGTTGTTATTGCAAGGTCCGCAACTACTCATGAAAGAATATGAAATTCTTTTGCAATCTTAATCACAGTGCTGCAAGTCTTCTCTAACACGAGCAATTTCATGACATTTGCCAAAATTGGGAAGCAAGCAACCATCCTGATTATATGTTTGACCCTCACACATTAAGCTACAAACAGCTGAGAGGAGCTTAATTTTCACTCCTTCCAGACTCAGATTTTTCCCACGAATAATTCTCCACAGTTTCATTCCGTAAATCTAAAAGATGGTATTAAACTAATCTGATGGGTTAGTATGACTTTCTGTGTATAACAAAGACAACCATCCCTTGAAATTTTGTCTGTAGCGCTGACAGATTTGGTACCTGCCTAATCATGCTTCCATAAACAAAACATAAATGACATAAAAGGATTAAGTGTGAATTCCAGTCTTTAAGTCCAGGAAAACAGTAATTGCAGATGGAGATTGATCCCAATTGCTTTGATCCTACCATTTTAGAAAATGATTCCAAGTAACACCTAGTAAGAGTAAAGAGGAGACTAACCACCCGTGCCCCAGGGAGGGGGAAAAAGGGAAGGGGGGGGGTGTGTGGGGGAGACATAAAGATTATGCTGTACTTGAAAAAGAACAGAAGATTTCCCTATACCTCACGTAATCCAATAGCCTCTATTAACTGCAACTAAGAACTAAGGAACCCCCCCACCCCTAAAAGAAAAAATTCCCTGGCAAATTCTTACAAGCAGTGAAGACCCAATTTTGGACTTTCAACAGCACCAAATAAATGTTTGAGAACCAAAGGATTAATAATTCAACTAGTGAGCAGAGTAACTTGGCAGGGATTGGAGTTTATACAAACAAGAATGGCAATAAATCTCATATATATAATTTGGCAAAAAGATCCCCACAACTCCACTAATAAACTAAGTTAAATCTCATATATTTAATTAGAATCTCATATTTTTTACGTGAGAGGGCATGGGACCCACTAACACTCTCCTGAATGATTCTCTCTCCTGCATCTCATATGTTTCACTATGTTGCTTGGAAGACATAATTTTGGAATTTCAACAATGTGAAAAATAAACGTTTGAGAACCCACAATTAATAGTTAATCCAGTAACTTCACCCGATTTCAAGTTAATACAAACAAGAATGACAAAATCTTTTCTATTTTCATATGGTTACAATTTGAACATGGATTTCCTAAATTGTCTGTTTATGTCCAAGCCTATTCATTCTAAATCTGTTATAGAAGTTGAATATCTTGGGAACAAAATCAGTAGGTTGCATAGTAAAGGGAAATAGGAAACAATAAACCATAAACAACTGTAACATCTATACAGTACACAATCTTTGCTAGCCTCCTATGGATGTTATGTGATAGGCAATATTAAGATATTACCTTCCATGAGATAAGGAGGCTTACTGAGCAGAAGTATAACTAAGATTATCTCCATGGGATTTGGGACAAGAAAAGAATGTTAATGAGAACTGCAAAATGCATCTATTGTACCTCTTGTGATATAGTACAGAGCATAATTGCTAGAAGGATTTTACAATAAATGAATCTCTCACCTAACAAATATTTCAGTCCAGAACCTATCAATGGATGCTCGCACGTTCTTACGCTTACAGACATCTTGAACAACCCTTTCCCAAGTGGAGGCCTTTGGAGGGAGAAACTTCTGGAGCATTACTTCCACAATCTTGGAAGCACCTTCTATTCTCTGATGCTTTGTTAGTCGTACCACAAGCTCATCTAGAAACTCCTGTCCATTGCAAGTTGGGTCTTCTAGATTCTTCAGAAAGATGTTACAAGTATCTGAATTTGGATCACAATGCTGATCCAACATTCTATTTAGGAGATCTATGGCACGGGAGATGTTGCCTTTCTTGCACAAACTATTGAAGAGTATATTATATGTGACAATATCTGGTTGAGACTCAGGCCCTCCAAAAAGCATCTCATTCAATAGCCTCAGACCATCATCCACAAGGCCAGCATTGCAGAGGCCATGTATCATTGAACTGTAGACAACAGCATCAGGCTTGCATCCTCTACCCAACATGTGCTTCCACACCATCAACCCTTCCTTGAGATTCCCATCTTTGCAGAGGCCATCAATAAGTACACTATAGCAAACCTCATTAGGAGCACATCCACTCTTCCCCATCTCCTTCCACATAATAATTGCTTGATGGCTATTACCTATCTTAAAAAAACCCCTCATCAGGGAGCAGTAGGTGAAGGCATTGGGCATACAACCCTCCTCCACCATCTCTGAAAGAACCTTCAGTGCCTTATCAAGTTTTCCTTCTTGGCAAAGGCCATCTATAAGAGCACTGTAGACTACAGTATTTGGTTTGCAACCCTTATCTGCCATCTCCTGCCACAGTCTCATTGCCTCTTTTGAGTTTCCCTCTTTAAACAATCCACTAACAAGTGAAGAATAAACAAACTCATTTGGATGGTGCCCCCGTTCTTCCATCAAAACCAAGACACGGGCCCCATCAGCAGTTCTTCCTTGCTTGACAAGGCCATTGATAATGGTACCATATGTAATGTTGTTTGGTATGCATTTGTTTGAAACCATCTGTACCAAAAGCTTGATAGCCTTGTCCAATTGCCCCTTCAGGCACAAACCATGAATAAGGGTGTTGTAGGTCACTTCATTCGGAACACAACCTTTAAGAAACATATTGTCCACAAGCTTAGCTGCACGAGCCATGTTGCCCTTTTTGCATAGAGCGTTGATCAATACATTAAATATCACAGGGCTGGGGAAGCACCCTTCAATCTGCATCTCATCCAACAAGGAAACAGCTTCATCAATCCTATTCTCCTTGCATAACCCATCCATCAAAGTGCTATAAGTGAAAACATCAGGAGTACAGTTTCTAAACGACATTTCACGGAACATTTCAATTGCTCTATCAACCTTATCCAATTTACACAAGACCTTGATGATTAAATTGAAAGTAAGGACATTAGGCGAGATACCCTTTCCCAAACCATGTGAGTGGAACATCATAGCACGGTCAAAGAGACCCGCCTGAACAAGAACGTTAAGTACAGAATTAAACGACCGAACTGTTTGCTTACACTGAAACTCCTCCACCATTCGATCAAACATGTTGACCGCATTAACGGGCAAATGAGCCCTTCCATAAGCTTTGAACACAAGGATGAAATATTTCTCTGAGAACACACGCTTCTCTCGCTTCATTCTATCTAATAACCTCTCCAACGATGCAAAGTCCCCCGAATCAGCCAAATTCTTAATGAGAAAATAGAAGGTGGAATCACCCTGTGTGTAGGAGCCCAATTTAGGACCCGATTTGAAGATTTCTTCAGCAAGAGGGGTTTCAATACTATCCTCATTGGTTTGCTTAGTCTCAGAAGTATTAGTCAAAGAAACGCCAGCTGAAAAGCAGCAACAACCAAAAGGAGTCGGAAACTTACATGGGTTTGAAGAAAGCTTCCACTTTTGCCTTTTTCTGAGTAGGGTCCTGCAGAACATGGTCGATTACTTGGAGTTCCGAAGGAAAAGAACCATCTTCAGAGGAACTCCCGGTCATTGTGCAGGGAACGATGAAAGGAAGGACTGCTTGAAAGGAAGAAGAGACGGGACGGAATCAAAGTTTTCAAACTCGGGGAGACGAGGAGGCAGGGGAATGGTATCACTGAAAATGAACATGGGAATTACTGTGAACGGAGCCGACCGAGCTTAACGAGTCCACCGTATGTTTGGCCTTACCTAATGTTTCTGTGTATGCGGTAATGGGCTATGAAGGAAATCGAGTGTTAAAATGACCAAATTGCCCAACTTTCCTTTTGGCCTTGTTCCATAAAACTTATATTCTGGATTCTAGTTTCTGGATTCCTATTCAAAATAAGGATTCTATTCTAGACTATTCTAGGTCACATCGTCTCCTCCCAGTTGGGAAGACCTGGCAGCCTACCTTAGATGGCCGTCACGTGACTCTCGGGTGAATTTGAGACCCACGTCCGAGCCGACAGGGGTGTTGGCTCGGTTTGTCGGCTGGGTGTCGCCTCGGACGTGGGTCTCTGATTCACCGAGAGTCACGTGGCAGCTATCCGAGCCAGATTACCGCTGCTGGGAGGAGAGGATGCAGATCCAATTATTTAGGAGTATAAACATGATTTATAACGTATTTCTGGAATAGATTTCAAAGTATCTTTGGAACAAAAACATGTTTGATAAAATCTATCCCTTAATCGAAGTCTAGAAAAGAGGTTGTGGTAGTGGTGGGTAGTGGTGGTGGTGGTGGCGGCAGCGATCAAACCTTTGTGAGAGAGGAGAACTTCTATTTTACTTTGTTTCTTCTCCAAAAAATTACTCCAAAACAAAAAATACCTTTTTTATATTCTAAAAATTTGAATTTTGAAGTCAATTTGAATCTAGTTCATTCTGTGGGAGCTCGAATGCAACTAAGCTTACCAAATGTGATTCTACTCTAAAATGGTTCACTGGGAGTCAAAATTCATAGTTTCCAATATATGAACTTTTATCAAATAGGCCCTAATAATGTTTCATGTTGAAATCCGGATTGGATCTTGTGGCACAAATTGGTTGCAAGTCGAAATCCAATCCGGTTTCTTGTGCCACAATTTGGTTGCAAGGGAATCAAATGGGAAATGTCATCGCTAGAGTTTGCATGTTATCTCTCGGGATGAGTTAATCTCTAGAAGATACGGACAAGATAAATACGAGGGGCTGGGCTTAGGGCTTCACATCTACTCCAATGCGTATGTTAAGATCCGAACAGCAAGCGGTTGTCTTGTAAAATCAATGTCCCTGTTACTTGTGTGATCAAGCTTTATTTATAGCGACGGTTGGGATGAACTTAGGCATGTAGGAGCAGTTGTCTGTTGGGCATGAACGAGTATTCAGCAGCTTGCCTGTGGACAGGCAAATGTCACGAGTATTCAGCAGCTTGCCTGTGGACAGGCAAATGTCACTTCTATTGGTTCTAAAGGTGAGTCTTGAATTGATGTGTCAAACCTCTGTTGGACGAGATCGAGGTACACCGATCCACCAAAGAGAAAAGAAAGGCGCAATTAATGCAAGCCACCTGAATTGTGTATTTGATTAAGTGACGTTGGGTTATCATTATAAAAATTTCAATTTTAGCTTCAAAATTTTTCACTACCCTGCCCCATTGATTTCTCCAACTATCATAATACACTCCTACTTCTAAAGACGGACAGACTGTCTAAAATTTGAGTAGGAAAACCCATAAAAATTGAACGATCGGATTTGTCTTCTGACTTCCAAAAACATCATAACTAACCCTTTTTTTTTTTCTTCTCAATTAAAAGTTTCCAATGGCGTCAGATTGTTCAGATTGGAACGAGTTTGAAAAGATTATGATTTGGGATGGGATTGAATTACTGAACCTCATCGTTATAATATTGCTTGTCTAGAAAAAGCGATTCAGCTACAACACTATCTACAGTCTCCTGAATAATATTGTGGCTCCAGTTTGACAAGAATGAAGTACAATTAAAACTACTGGACTTTCCTCACAAGGAATAATGTCCCACAAAGCAAGAGAAATATCAAACCGAAAAGCCATTCAAGAGAATGTATTAGAGGAACTCCTCCCACTTTTACTAAGGGAGGTCACATTGTTAGAAAATTAGAAAATGTTGAGAAGATTTAGGTTATGGCAATATACAAAGCCAAGAGCCATCAAAGAACAAGGCCATATCTGGTTCACATCAAACATTGCTTTGTTTGTAAAACTTGGTGTCAAGTACTTGCTTTCCACACATAGCACATACTCCTGTACAACCATTAAGCACATCAGATACCTCCCCAATATAGTATAAATCTGCTAAAACCCCAACTAGAATTGAAGAGTGGCTTAAGGCATAGAAAAAAACGTACCTTTTGTGTAAGCACATGTGTGACAATACTTGCCATCCTGGTGCACCTGTTGCTTGCAAATGATACACTTGGTTGTGGTTGATCCGTAAGGAGTCCACCTGTGCAGGAAAAGTCAGACATCCTGTACCTCATGATATTGAAATCCCTCGGAAAAAACAACATGCAAAAATTTTACAGAGATTTTCCACAACCTAACCGATTGGAAGTCTAAGAATTTACGGAACCTCCTTCTAAAATGCAAAGTTGCAAATATCAAGCCCTAAAAGGATTTCATGAAAAAAATAGTGCTACAGAAGTAGTACTAACCGAAAATAATTTCTCCAAATGAATTTAAATGGATACAAATTAGGTGAGACTGGACATGGAGCAACTAGATGTAAGGCCACATATTGTGATAAAAAATAATCCCCATCATTATCAGTATGCAATAAATTGACAATGAATAAGAACTCTTAAGGATTGTCCCGAAACAAACAAAAATGCCATTTACTGTCAAGGGTATTAACAAACTGATATTAATGTATTTTTTGTCAATAGACCAAAGCAAAGAAGAAGCACCGAGGACCTTGAAGTAATACAAGCTGCAACTTGATGCCACCTTTACCTAAGATTCTAACTCTCCAGTGTCAAAAAGTTGTCGTCTTTTGAAGTCTTGCCATTAGTAATGTGAAAAAGCAAACGATGAAGGCACCACCTGATGTTAGCCTTCATCAAGGCTTCCTTATCCTCTAAAGTTGCTTCTCTCTTTCCACAGAGACAACAGATCACAGGGACACCTAAAACTAAGGACCTTAGCTATGCCGCTGCACGGCACTTATTATAACTCATACTCCCTTCTGTCCTGCAATGACCATCCCATTTGAAAAAACACAAAGTTTGAGAATGGGTGGTTAAAGCATTAAAATCGTCCCAGCTTTCCAAAACTGTAATTCCATTACTAGTGATAAAATTAAAGAACAAATGCAAGGTGAGAGTGAGAGAAAAGGTTAACATGGAAAATTTCATAAAAACCTATTACTTTATTTATGCGAGGGACAAACAAATTGGGAGAGCCAAAAAGAAGACTATCTTGACGAAGGGAGTAACATGATGCTCCAGCCTGAATGTCAAGAAGTGTGTTTGTACTTTGTACCTCTAAATAAGCCTTATGAGAAAGTTCAAATCTAGGACCATGATCCTTCCCCCCCTCTTCTCATGTTCCTTCAAATTTCGTATTGTTTACGCAATTTCTGAACCACAAATGGCTGTGCCCCTCTAATACAATTTCTAGAGGTTGGCATGGGGTACACCCGTGCGCACCTAAGACTGATGCCACACGCAAGGTCCTTCTACTTCTTCCCCATCTAATTATTTCTAAGAGAGACAGCCTCTCTACATTGTGGGGGTAAGGCTGCGTACATTCTACCCTCCTTAGACCCTACAGTAGCAGGAGTCTCGTGCACTGGGATGCCCTTTTAGGGACAGAAGCCACATGCCATCTGACCATGAGATCATGCAATTGCCTCATTTGTCAGGAGATAGGATGGCAGAGACCTTCAAAAGAAATGAAAATGATGCAGATAAAACACAGAATTAGGCTAATTTTGGTGGAAATAAACCTTAGGTTGGGTTATATATCAGCTTCTGAATCCTATCTTTTAGGTTTAGAAACCTCATCAACTGGTATCAGAGCCATGGCAAGCAGTGATTCCAGGAACCCTGACATGGAAGGACAAATAGTGGTTGAGTTGGGTGGACAGCATCAGAACTTGTTGAAATATTTGGGTGACTAGTTACTAAACTTGATGCACTACTTCAGTGATGAGGGGGCATCTCAGCAAGTAACTCCCATAGGAGGTTTACTGAGCAAACTGATTTCCCATCTAAAGTACAGCTGAGCTCGAACTTGCCCTGCCAAAGGAAGATGAGAGAACAACAGCCAAACTGAAGGAACCTGAGCTCGAGGACAAATTTCCCTCGCCTAAATCAATAAAGGAAGGTATAGTTCCCCCACCGACTGTAAAAGAATCAGTGACTCAAGATGAAGACCCAATCTTTTGCATGGTGGAAGATTTTTCTTTTCCAAACCCTATCATTGAAGACTGTGTTGAAGAGATTGAGGCGATGGATGAAAAGGACAAAGACATAATTACGAAGGACTCAATGGATACATCATTCACAGAGGATACCGATCATAAAGTTAAAAAGATCGAGTTCCTCCATTGGAGTTCTTTGAAGAGCAAGCTCCACGGCTTGAAGACTACATTCCAAACATCTGTGAGCTACCAGAGTTTTATTATGGGCTGAAGTTGGATGTACACCATCTGAAGTTGGTTCCATGACTCTAAAAACTTGTGGCTGAGTTTTTTCAAGCCAGGGAGAGTTGATGCAGATAAAACACAGAATTGGATTTGTTTTAGCAGAAATAATCCTTGGATTGGGTTACATATCAGTTTCTGAATACTACCTTTTAGGCTTGAGAAACCCCATTATAAAGTATATGTACTCTGTATCTTTAAGAGAATGTCAAAGGCCAACAGAAAATGGATTCTAATAAAGTACACACATGCTGAATCTTAAGAGAATGCCAAAAGAGCAAAAGAATGAGTAAGCTAATTTCTTTATATGATTGGGAAAATTTCAAATACTACCCAAGAACTATCACTCACATCAGCTACCACCCATGACTATCTAACAACATCAACTGCACCCATTTAACAGATGGTAGAAACTTAAAGAAGTCAAAGACATTTATACACTTGTTATTTTAAATTGAGAAATATTAAAATTACTACTTTGACCATCAATTGGAAATAACCCTAACCTTCCCATTTCGTTTTCACTCTCTCAACAAAACCCTAATTTTACTCCCTTGTGTGCGATTGTGAAACTCAAGCTCTCTCTCCACGGTAGCATCGATTCGTGTATCTCCGGCAACTCGAGCCAATCATTGTTGCAGGTTTTTTTTTTTTCAATGAAGCCACACCAAATTTTCACCAGAAGAGGAAACATAACACTGAGGCTCATTGTTGCAGTTTTTTTTTTCATCGATAGAAGGAAAATTGATTTTTGTGTTGAGACTTGAGAGTGGTTCAGTCTATTAGACAGCGGATTCCGGCTGCCGTCCATGTACAGCCGGTTTTATCATGATATTAGAGCTTGAAGATGATTAAACGTCTCCTCTGTGATCCTGGTTTTTCTTTCACGATTATACCTCTCTACAATCCTCTTGGTTTTGCAACACACTTGTGAGTAATGGTCAATTTTTCTTTTCTTTTCTCTTTCTTTCATTTCTTGATTTTCTTTTCTCCAAGAATCCCTGTTTTTCATTCAATTCTTGATATTTCTCTGGTTTCTTTCTGGTTTCATACCATTTTCCTGGTTTCATTCGGTTCTTGATATTCCATTTTCTCCAAGGATCTCTGGTTCTCTGGTTCCATTCGATTTTTGATACTTCTTGATATTCAATTTTCCTGGTTTCATTCTGGTTTCATATCTCTCTCGTCTCATATTTCTGGTTTCATACCATTTCTCAGTTTTCAATATTTCATTCTTGTTCAATATTTCTACATAATCAATTTCTTAGATGGCCTTTGACAACACCTCTCCTGGTTTGATTCTGTAAAAGTTTCTCTCATTACCCATTTGACTATACAGGATTGAAAGCCAATATCAAGTGGGTTTTCTCCCAAATGACAGAAATTTTTTAAAACAGGGGAGACTTGTAAATCACAATCACAAACTTCCCAGATAAGAACAAAGAAGAAAATCACATCTTAACCGAAGGAAGTAATGCTGGAACAATAGAAATAAGAAGGTTGAAGAAAGAAGATTAGAAAAAAAAAAAAAAGGAACCCTAATTCAGCAAGATAAGAAGGTTGAAGAAATACTGTTTCGATTTCCTTTTTCGATTCGGGGGTAGGGTGATAAGGTGCAGGGTAAATGGTCTTTTACAAGTACAATAAAGGCAGTTTTGTCCTTCAATTTTAAAATGTAAGCTGACATCATCATCTAACGGAAGTCTATTAACGGACTGGGTCTCTATGTTACATGTTGTCAATATTTGGGGAGGTAGTTGATGATGTCAGATAGCCGTGGGTGGTAATTGATGTTAGAGATAGTTCTTGGGTAGTACATGAAATTTTCCCTATATGATTTGATGTCTATAAAAGAGTAAAGCCTTTCTTTGCTTCACAAGTGCTACTTCAGCGAGGGGCTAGGATCCAATAAAGCAGACAAGCTGGTTGTTTTAAAATAACTTACGAAAGCTAGCTTCTATACTTGGAGAACTTGTGCACAGTGAATTACATGACCTATCACAATTATGACTGACAATTCCATTTGATTTTAAGCAGTACACTTCCAATATCCAGAAGATAAGAGAGACCACCTTGTGGTAAATAACCCTATGCAAAAGAATTGGCGGCAGTCCACTGCCAGAATATCAAGATTAACCAGAGAAGCGGGCCTCTCCTCAGTCTCTTGGTGTTCAATTATAGGTATGAGGAGAGACTTTAAGGCCTTCCTCAGAAGCCATCAATCCTAGACAATAAAAATTTTCCATGTAAAAGTATATGAAACAGAAACACTTCACCTTAAAAAAAAATAATAATGAGGTTGAATTTTCAAGCTCATCTATACATATTAGCGTCGGGTCCAGAAGGGTAACCGAAGTGTGATGATCACTGAGGGTGGTTAAGGAGGCTCTGCCTTATCAGGGGGAAGTTTTGGTTTCTAGGCCCTTGCCATCAGTGGTGCAAAAGGCAGCTCCACTGATGGTGGCTGCCCAAGGGGGAAGAAGAAGACATCGTTGTCCAGATTGCTGGTCTCCCCTCGGTTTCTCAAGTGGCTAATTCTGGTATGCCTGGAAAGCCTCAGGCTTTGACCCAAGCTCCTCCTTGCTCTTTTCCAGCTTTGCAACAGCTTGGAGACCTTGCGGCAGACTGTGGACCTTCCAGAAGCCCACTCCCAAGCCCCATCCTACCCAGGTGGTCAACAGCATTCTGAACCTCAGCCACCCCTTTGATGTGCTGGCGGATGATAGTCAACCCTCTATGCCTCTCAGCGTTGCTGGTGCTGCACGTGATATCAAGGGGATTACTGAGAATTGGCATATGTCTTCCCGGCGAAAAGGTATGGACTGGCAGAGAAGGGGTAGAGGGAAAAGGCACAGGTTTTTTTGGGAGTTCGTATTCGGTGGATTTGGTAAGAAATGCAGCTGTGGTGGGACAGAAGGAAGAGGCTGGTGAGACAGTCTTCTAAGGGTGCGGATCTGTATGGTTCAGAGGTTTTAAGTCAGTCCCTCTCCCTCTCCTTATGGGGTCTTGGGTAATGTAGCTCTTGTCTTAGGTGTAAGAGATTTGGATTATGTGGAAGTGAGTGGGGATAAGATGGATAAGGACAAATTGATCGAAGGTATTAAGCTTTATAATAATGTCACGGGCTCCTATTTGAGAAAGAGCACCCGCCTTCGAAGGCCCTCCGGTTGTCTCCAAGATGGGTAAAGTTTTTGTGATATATCGTTTTTCTTCCTAAAGTCCAATTGGGGTATTGGGGATTTTGGTTGGTTGTTGTGTGGTTACCCTAATCTTGGTGAGGTTGTGACTCTCTCTTGGCGAGAGTCAGTTAGACTCTCCCCTTCTCCCCTTCTCCCCTTCTGCTTTTGCAGTTTTTTCTTAATGAATGATCTTAGTATAAAAATAAAAAAAAGGTCCCATAATCAAGGACTTGCGTCAAATACAACATTACGTATCAAAGTTCATACTTAGGGTTTGCACTTTCCTACTTGTAGATACTGTGGTCTCTCTCAACAGATTTTTGTTTCAATTCATAATATTATGTGCAGGAAAAAAAAACATTCACGAAAATTGGAGTAAACACCCAACAATTGCATGGTACCAAAAGAAAGAAACAAAGAAATTATTTTGCCCATAATAATTAAAGAGAAGAAAATAGAAAATACATATCCAAGAAAAACTCAAATCAGGAAATCGAATTACCGATCTATCTGAACACATACGGGAGAATTAAAAGGGCAAAAAGAATAAGAAAGAGAGGAAGAGGAAGAGAGAATTGACCTGTGCTTCTTGGAGAGGAGCTTGTTTTCGTTGATCTTACGACCACCAGCCTCGGTGGTATTTTTGGCCCCATCTTTCCACTTGTCCGGGACGATAACCTTCGATAGCTTCTTCTCACCTGCAAACCAAATCAATCAAGAAATCTCTCACTGGTTATCTCAAATCTTTCCTCTTTTTTTTTTCTTTTCTTCTTAATAAAGCTGTAGGATTCATCTCAGATTATTAAGAAGACGAGACGGGATGGTTTATGGAAGGACTTACACTTTTCGCACACCATTGTTGTTTGCTGAAAAGCTTCCAAACGACAAAAACCAGACGCCCGCTTGCAATATTCTCGATGGGAGTTCGTTCGGTGATTTGTAAAGCTTAGGAAGACCCAAAGAACAGCCCTGATCTTAGAAGCATGCTCGTGGGCCCACTAACAATTGTAATCCGACGTGAATGATAACCCTGGAAGGTGGCATCTCTTTTAAATACTTCTCCTGTTATTATTCTCAAAAAGTATTTTGAGTTATTGAGTCAAATAGACTTTCACAAAATTTTCGAAAGTAACTCGTGTAATGAAAAATTTTCATATGAGATAAAATTACTAATTTAATCTAAATACGATCAAAATCCAAATTATGTTTTGATTCCAACATCACTGTTCTCTGTGTGGTGTTTGTTCACCTAAATCTGTTTGAATTATGGCTTTCGAATCAGTCAGTGTCTTCAAGCTCATGTGTGGAGTGGGACTTTGGCTTTGATGGCAAAGAGGCCCATGCGTTTGGGTTTTGTTATATCTGAGACTGAAAAAAGTTAATGAAAAGTCAATAAAGGGTGACGGATCCCAATCCACCGGAGTTGATGGCGCATCGCCTTCGAATAGCAGAAGTGAGGAAGAAGAAGGGGATTTTTGATTCCTTTATTATCATTGTTAGTTGCTTGCAGCCAAAGGAAGTTGAAGAATGAAAAAGAAAAAAAAAAAAGAAAAAAAAAAACCCTGTTCCAAGCTCCAGACCGTCGTTGATGCTACTGCGAAATTGCCCCGGCCACGCTAGGCTCCAGACCTGAAAGGAATCCGCCGGGCTTGATATTCCCAAGTTGGTTTCTCATGTATCTCTTAAACAAAGGGGTTGAGAATTTGGTTGAAAGAATGATCAGATGTTTAAAGGTTGGTGGGATCATTTTCTTTAGAGAGTCATGTTTTCAGGAAATTGAGAATGACAGAAGAATACGGGAGAAGAAATAGGGGACAAGAGAGTCCGTGACTAATGAAATAGCAGAAGAAGAAAAGAAAGGGCGGTTCTTCTCCGCAAAAAAACCCTGAAGATGACAAGAAATAGAAGAGAAGGGAGGTGGATAGAAGAGGGTGTTGACTGAGTTTGATGCGATATTTGAAGGAATTCCATTAAAGTTGCAAGAATTTCACGACACACCGGAGGGACATTTGTAAAACAAAAAAGTTGTAAGAATTCCATGATTCTGAGATTAAAAAAAAAGTGTGAAAGTAAAATGGTCTTTCAACATTATAATAAGAGCATTTTTGTTCCAGTAATTTTCAATTAGTGGTGACGTCATCAACTAATGGAATTCTACTAACAGGTGGGGTCTCTTTGATTAACGGTGTCAAAAGTTTGGGTGGTAGATGATGATTCTGAAAATCAGTGGGGGTAGATGGATTTCGACATAGTTTTTGAGTGGTAGATGAAAATTTTTCTTGTGTAATTTTTAAATTTGCCATTGTCTTACATGATTTAGAATATCCATGTGAAATGATAATAAATATTTAAAAAAATATATTGAATATTAAAAAAAAACAAAATAATGGATCAAATAATTTCACACATTAACCTTGGAGGGTAGCTTATTTGGTAACATGATTCAAGTTCACGATATTGGAACAGTACCGGTCACTTCAAAAATCAATACAAAATTGAATATGCATTGACAATATCGATCTGATATACTGAGTAACATTCCTTTTGGCATCAACTAAGGTATCGGTCCTATATTAGCATACTTTAAGCATTCCTTCAAGGATTCAAATCGTCTCCTCCCTGTACTTCAAGGAGGAGACGATGTAGATCCTTCCTTCAAAACCCTACTTTAGCACAGGGAGGAGATGATGTGGATCCTTCCTTCAAAACCCTACTTTATTCTCCATTTCCTCGTTTCAACCAAATAAAAAGAAAGATTTTAGATTATTTGTAGCAACAATAAATTGAAAGCATTGGAATGGTCTCATCCAGGTTTGCCCCTCGGCAACTCCAGATTTTTTTCTTCCCTCAAGAATCTCCCACAAACACCAACAACAATGCAATGAGTATAGCCACTACGGGGTACTTAAGAACTGTATTCAACGTAAAATAATGAAGACATATGTTTTCATCTTAAATGTTAAAATAGCATGTTACGAATAGTGTGGAGCAACACATAGACCAACAAGCAAACCATATGGCACAACACCTCACAGAAAGAGAATCACACGGGGAGGTGCTTTGCAGGAGAAGTTTGTGCATGAAGAAACACCCTAGTGCATTGTCCGACTACACATGAGTCATCGTCAATTTGTTAGTTTGTTAGGAGGTTATGGTTGGATAGAGAGAAACAGATATGGGTTAGAATATAAAAAAAGGACACGAATGCTGAATAGAAGATATGAATTAAAGCCTCAATTTCCTCTCTGTTTCCCTTATACTCTTCTTCCTTCTTCATACTTTTCTCCGGAGGAGCTGCCCTCACCACAACATTCCTAACAATTTGGTGCTTTCATTGAGAGGCACACGTTTTCAACTTCTTGATGAAACTGTCAAACATCTTGGCGAAACTACAAATCTGCACAGTGATCATCTTGAAACCATCCAAACAACCTTATCAGACTAGCAGCGAACATTTGCAGATTTATCCTTGCGAGTGGTTTCCCTTGACAATAAGTTGGAATAACTCATTCGAAAACAACCTACCCCTGAACTTGTCCCTGTTTCAACCATTAGTTCCCCTGCTTCCATCACCACCACTCCGGGACATTCTGCGACGACTTCCTCGACCCCCATTTCGATTGTCCCACTACAAAGTAGAACCATTCGTCTCGATTTCCCTCGATTCGATGGAGAGGATCCGGTTGTATGGATTTTCAAGGTGGAGCATTTTTTTGGCTACCATGGAACACCTGATGATCAATGCCTCTTGGTTTCTTCTTTCCACATGGACGGACCTGCTCTTTAATGGTTCTCATGGATGCACCGGAACCAACAATTTACATCTTGGTCAGTATTCACTCGCACTCTTGAACTTCGATTTGGTCCTTCAGATTTTGAAGATCTACAGGGAGCTTTGGCGAAACTCACTCAAACATCTATAGTCTCTGCCTACCAATCACAATTCGAGTTATTGGCGAATCGGATCAACGGTGTTTCCCCAGGATTCTGATCAGCTGCTTTATCTCCGGTCTTCAACTAGCAATCAAGTGTGAAGTAATGGCATTTCGCCCCACTACCATGGCCAAGACTGTTGGCTTAGCCTGACGATAGAAGGTGAAAATGATAGAGGTCTGACGTTCTTGGTCTCGACCCTTTCGGGCTCGACCCCCTCTCTTACCAGCTCCACCGCCTACTGCAACACAAACCACATTACTTCCAACTCCCGTAGGTCCTCGTATTCCCGTTAAACGTTTGACTTCCACTGAGATGCAGAGCAGGCGCAAAAAGGGGTTCTATTACAACTGTGATGAACAATTCACCCCTAGCCACAGTTGCAAGTCGCATCAATTATTTTTGCTCGAAATATGACCCTAAGGATGACACTCCTTCAGAGCCAGATGACAGGGAAGAGACTCCACCCGCTCCTACCATCGAAGAAATTCCGTCAATCGCATTGAAACTCTCCTTCAATGCCATGGCCGGGCATATTGCCCCAAATACCTTGCACTTCATAGGATCCGTTCATGGGGCCTCGATTCAGATCTTGATCGACAGTGGGAGTACCCACAACTTCATTCAAAGCCGTGTTGCCAAATGGCTAGGACTGTCGATAGAAGACACGGCCAGTACGAGTGTAAAGATCGGGAATGGCTCCACTTTGCACAGTGAAGGAATTTTTTGCAATCTACCCCTGCAAATCTCTTCGCATACTATCACAGTTGACACTACGGTACTACCGCTGTTTGGGGCGGATGTGATACTAGGTGTTCAATGGCTATCCCTACTGGGTCATGTGGTGTTCGATTATCAAGCCATGACTATCAGCTTTTCATACGATGGTCAACAAATCTGCTTACAAGGAGACATCGCGTCAGCTGCCACACAATTGTGCTCCCACAGTGTTCATCATCTAGTCAATACTACTGTCATGGCAGCATTGTATCATTTGGAACTACAGCCACATCATCTATTTGAGCAAGTTACCGAACTAGTGGAGTTACAGCACTTACTCCAACTCTACTCGATTGTCTTCACCGAACCCACTGGTCTGCCTCCACAGAGGAGCCAGGATCATACACTCCATCTACAGTCCGGTGCACAACCAGTAAACGTCAAGCCCTATCACTACCCACACTACCAGAAATAAAAAATTGAACGGTTAGTAAGACAGATGCTTAAATTAAGTATTATCCGCCCCAGCATTAGCCCCTTCTCGTCTCCGGTTCTGCTAGTCAAAAAGAAGGATGGGACTTGGAGGTTCTGTGTCGACTACCGTGCCCTTAATGCAATTTTCTTGATCGGTTCCCAATTTTGATGGTCGAAGAGCTATTGGATGAACTACATGGTGCTCAGTTCTTCTCTAAGCTTGACTGGCGCTCAGGCTATCATTAGATCAGAGTCAGAGCAGAAGATGTTCCAAAGATGGCGTTCAAGACTCACGACGGTCACTTCGAATTTCTGGTGATGCCGTTTGGGCTCACTAACGCTCCTTTGACTTTTTAGTCTGCTATGAATGAAGTTTTTTGACCTTACCTGCATTGTTTCCTTCTAGTTTTTTTTTTTTTTTTTTATGACCTGCTTGTGTATAGCACATCTTGGGAGGCTCACGTCGATCATCTTCGACAGGTCCTTCAAACACTGCTCAAGAATCAATTTTATGCCAAAAGGACCAAGTGTTTGTTCAGTCAGACTACAATTGACTATCAGGGTCATGTAGTATCGGCTAATGGGGTTGCAATGGACTTAGCTAAAATTACTACAGTTTAACAATGGCTGACTCCTTAAACTGTCCGAGACCTTCGTGGTTTCCTCGGTCTCACCGGATATTATCGACTGTTCATCGCCAGGTACGCACATATTGTCGCACCTCTTATAGATCTCTTACAAAAAGGGACTTTCTATGCTCTGTAGAGGCTCAACTTGCTTTTGACAACCTCAAGACAACTCTTACAATAGCACTGATATTGTGACTCCCAGATTTTGCACTGCATTTTACTGTAGAAGCCGATGCATCCGGCTTGGGAATTGAGGCTTTCCTCACCCAAGATATCCTACCTATCACCTTCTACAGCAAAAAATTATCACCTCGTATGCAGGCCGAATCAGCATATGTGAGGGAAATGTACGCCATCACTAAATCAATCCGGCATTGGCGTCAATATTTATTGAAACAGAAGTTTATCATAAAAACAGACCACCAAAGCCTCAAGGAATTAAGTGATCAAACAGTGCAGACTTCACAGCTACAGAGGTGGCTCACCAAGCTTTTGGGGTATTCATTTGACATCGTGTATTGGCCGGGGCGGGAGAATGTAGTAGCCATTTTTTTATCCTGGGCCATGAGTATGATGGTTATTCAGCTCTTTGTCACCACTCCCAATTTTGAGTTCTTGGACTAGTTGCCACTGGAGGTGGCAACATTTCCTGACCTTAGCTCTCTGCACGACACACTGCTGCTCAACCCATCTTCCAAACTACAGTATGCTTATCGGGATGGCTTGCTGTATTTCAAGTACCGTATACTACTATATGTTGTTTCACCTTTGTGTGAAAAGCTATTACAGGAGTTCCATGCCTCTTCAGTGGGCGGCCACGTAGGGTACCAACGCACATATGCATGCCTAGCCACGAATGTATTCTGGCCAAACATGCGCAATTGTGTTAAACAGTTCATGGCATCCTGTGCAATCTGCTAGCAAACCAAAGCTTCCAATACTTCTCCAATAGGTCTGCTTTAGCCCCTACCAATTATGTTGCAAATTTGGGAAGACATAGCCATGAATTTCATTACGGGGATTCCTACCTCGCATGGCAAATTAGCCATTCTAGTTGTCGTTGATCGCCTCACCAAGTATGCACACTTTTGTGCATTAGCTACCAATTATACAAGTTTGATAGTGGCCAAGGTATTTGTCACCGAAATTGTTCAACTCCATGGCATTCCATGCTCCATTGTTAGTGACATGGATCCTCTGTTCTTGAGTCGATTTTGGCGTGAAATTTTCAAACTTCAGGGGAGTACATTGGCTATGAGTAGTTCATACCATCCCCAAACCGACGCCTAATTCGAGGTTTAAACCATTCGTGCTGGATGCTCCTCAACAAAGGGGTAGTTTCTTGCCATGGGTAGAATACTGGTACAATACGATGTTTCATAGTGTGGGGGGAATGACTCCTTTTCAAGCTGTGTATGGGTTACCTCCGCTAGTCATTCAACGCTACCTTAGTGGCACGTCTCCAATTGATGCTATGAAAGAGGAGCTGCGCAACCGAGATGAAATATTTCATCAACTTCGGGTTAACCTCAGTCGAGCTCAGAACCGAATGAAGATACAAGCAGACCGTCACCATGTGGATAAATAATTCAAGGTTGGAGATTGGGTGTATGTTAAACTCTAACCCTACCACCAGCACTCCCAGCTTTGCCAGCATTACCCGAAGTTGGGGCGTTGGTTTTTTGGCCCCTTCCAAATTTTGGTTTGTATCGGTCGAGTGGCTTACAAACTCGACCTTCCCCCTACAGCAAGAATTCACCCTGTTTTCCACATTTTTCAGCTTAAACACTGTGTGGGTGACCCAACACCCTTGCCCAACCAATTGCCACTACAGGCTCTTGATGATAGAGGCACTCCCATCCCACTAGCTATCCTCAGTTATAGGAGCCGCAAACATCAAGGTCGTTGGTCTCCCCAAGCACTGTTACAGTGGGAAGGCCTACTTTTGGAAGAATCCTTGTGAGTTGATGTGTCCGCCCTCTGCCGGGTCTATCCCCACCTGAACCTTGAGGATAAGGTTATTAGCGAAGGAGGCAATGTTACGAACAGCGTAGAGCAACACATAGACTAGCAAGCAAACCACATGGCACAACACGTCACAGAAGGAGAGTCACACGGGGAGGTGCCTTGCAGGAGAAGTTTGTGCATGAAGAAACGCCTTAGCGCATTGTCCGACTACACATGAGTCATCATTAGTTTGTTAGAGAGTTTGTTAGGAGGTTATGATTGGATAGAGAGAAACAAATATGGGTTATTGTATAAAAAAAAAAACATGAATACTGAATAGAAGATATGAATTAAAGCCTCAATTTCCCCTCTATTTCCCTTCTACTCTTCTTCCTTCTTCATACTTTTCTTTAGAGGAGTTGTCCTCACAACAACATTCCTAACAAAGCTTTGATTACTTTTGCGGATTTCCTTGAGCAAAGTGGAAGATATCATGATGAAACAAGAAGCCAGACCCATCATTCTGTAACCCACACATCAGCAAGGGCAGATGGGCATCCTTCATGCAATGGAACTTCCTCTGATGAATAATAACGTAGAGAAAGGCTTTAGTCAGTATAAGTTCACATCCTTCAACCTTCATGCAATCTCAAAATTTTCATTTTGCAGAAGTTCAATGAGAGATAAGAGTTAAAACCTTTATCCACAGTATAAAAATGAGAGAGATATGGAGGTGAAAATATTAGAAATTAAAGAAAAAAAACACGAGTTGTAGGTTCCAAGTGGGAGAGACTCAAATCCTTGTAAATGGTTGGGGAAAAAAAAACAATAGGAGGTTTTAGGTGGGAAGAATGATGATGAAGCCCTATAAATGGTATCAGTTCTTGACCGATACAAATCCGATACACCAACCGATTCAACTACCCATTTCAGTATCGGTCTGGTATCCATATCGGCTATTGCCAATATTGGTATGGATTGGCCAATACGGTTGATCAGGTACAGATACCTAAAACCTTGGTTGGCAAGGATCAACCATCACAATCAAGAGGTCATGAGCTCAATTCCCTTTGGGTCTTATCTATAAAAAAATAATAATAAATAATAATTTGACACCTTGTGCACTGTCAAAAAGGAAAATCTTTGATGTCATCACTCATCACCCATGTAATATCGCATTGCAGCCATCGCTCTCGTTCTATCATGTGGAGAATGATGTGACAAATCCGACTATTAGACGACTAGGAAATGGTCTCGATCAGTCATATATCAAATTTAGGCCTCAAATCCAAACATTACCCGTTCCATATAACTGCATATCCTTTAAGGTACACGCACCCTTTATAGACCTCTCTTTGTACTTTTGAAGTTTGCATGGGCTCTCTTTTTTTGGCAAATGGTGATCCACCACAATGGTGGTTGGGGGGGATTGGGCATCAAATGCTGCCCAAGGGGGAAGTTGGGGGAGGGGTACCATTGACTCTGCACCAATATGTGGGAGGGAGGACTCGAATGTGAGACCAAGCCTCAGGTGTTGCACGATAAGCAAGTGCCTAAATCACTAGACATATGAATAAGGGACCATGGGATTTCTTGTCCACAAAATTACAACCACATCTAAGTTGTCATGTGGTAGAAATTAGGGGTGTGACCAGTCAAACTAAGTCAGGTTTTTAAACCCTAACCCAATCCTAAGTCTCCTTAGCCTAGGCCTAGTCCTATTGTGCTAAGCCAAATTATAGTATATGTAATTATATATTTGCATATTATATATTTATATATGGGAAGATGATTGGTACGTTAGCATCATATATCATAATCATACATGCTGCTCCACAAAGAAATCATCTTGGGTTCGTGGTTGACTCCTTTACCTTGCAAGTTTTATTACTTACGTGTACGACAGTTTGATCATCATGCACACCATGTCGGTCTAATTTTTGTATTTTTAATACATAATTTCCTTCTGATTAAAAAAGTGCAGAATAGTAAATAGAGAGAGTGCATTTACGAAGGGACACAATGTGAAAGTGTGCTCGAGTATAGGGTAGAGCTCAGGCCGGGCTGGCTTGGTCTGACCCTTAGGCTTGGAAATCTCAGCCCTAGCCCAGCCCGTATGCTGAAAAACCCAATCCGGACCCATGCAAACCAAAGGACGAAAACCCACAATGTTAGGGGGATATCTTGATTTGAAATGGATACAATTCCCATAATACAGAGGTGACCCTACAAAACCAAATATAAATCAATTTAATTTTGCTTGGACTCTTGAAATCCAAACTAAGAGTATAAGCATCAATTTCAATAATTGGAATTTAAACTAACGGTGTGTATTTCTGTCTCTATCTGTTTTTCATGAAATCTAGGGGTCTTTCTTTTTCCTCCAAATGGATCCGTTACCGGTCCTTCCTGTACTCTCATTTTCTCTACTAGCATGTAAAATTCCAATATACCCCACTAACGTATAAATCCCTCTCCTAAAATATAATAAAATGTACTCGAAACTTAGATTCCAGTAATGGTAGGACATTTTCAAGTTGAAAATATAAACCTACTTAGATCACTAGAGTTGGACTTGACATAAAAATTTCAAATTCCCATTATGTTTTTGCATATCAATTGATTAAACTTGAATTTTCAACTATTTGGATTATGAAGACTCTTAAGTGAGAGTACCTCCTCTCCTTCCCAACTCATTAGTTTGAAGAACTAAGTCTTAATTAAGCCCTATTAACAACTTATCAAAATGAAGAATTCAACAAGGAATCAAGTACAATCCAAGAGGATTGCTCACTTGTTTGAGATTACACAAGGTTTTAGTACACGGAATCGGGGCTGGGATCAGCCACCGATGATCTCGATCCGGATTGGGATCTACTCCAAAATTCCTAGGAATCGCTTAATATTGCTTGAAACAATCCTTGCCAACTGTGGAGAAACAGGTACCCAAGATCGGCCCGATTCCTATACAAGAAAAATATCAAAGAACATTGGGTATGACACTTTTTATCTTACTTAAAACAAAACAATCCTTTAATGTGGTTGCTCGGATCCACATCCTCTCCTGCCTGAGTTTGGGCAGGAGACTTGGCGGCCCGGATGGATGACCGTCATTTGGCTCTCGGGTGGATCCGAGCCCCCCATCCAAGCCGACACCCCTGTCGGCTCAGCTTGTCGGCTTGGGTGTCGACTCTGATGGAGGGCTGGGATCCACCCGAGAACCAGGTGACGGCCTTTCATCCGAACCACCAAGTCTCCCACCCAAACTCAGGTGGGAGAGGATTTCTATATGTGGTTGCTCACTACCTTGCCTCGAAGACTTTGACATCAACCTGGATGATCAATTGAGCTAATCTTCTCCCCGACTTCACCATCTATATATGAATAAAGCCTGGGATTCTGATTATCAATGAATCTTTACCGAAAACAAAACAATTCTCACCTACCATTTAAAAGTACCACTGTATTTAGGAATTTACATTGGATCTGGTCAAGTGGGAGAGTAATTATAGAGGAACACAAATCATGGAAAAGAAGAATTAATTAATACAATACAATACAATACACTACAATACATTGATCGAAGAAAAAAAGAAGAAATACTGATAAGAAAGACGAAACATTTTTATTTCAAATTTAAGAAAAAAAAAAAAGAAGAAAAGAATGAATGATCAATGGTAATTAATGGTGGTATCAGGGTAATGAAGAAAATTTTGAATTTTCAGAGCGATGGACTGGAAGTGCACTCCAGCGGCATACCGGTAGCGGCAAACCTCTCGGTGTCTGTACAGTAATCATAGACGACAAGATTCCTACCAACCCAGGCGTAATCTATCTTCTGAGAATTAGACAGCTGCCAGGTGTCAGGCTGATCCCACCATTGCTGTGAAGTTGTAGAGACGCAGGAAGGATATGGATCTACCCATTGACAAGAATCGATAGTGAATTCTGTATATGATGATACAAATGGAGCGTACGTCCAATTGGTCTTAACCAGTCCACCTCTGGTTGCCCAGTTATCTGCATCCCAGATGCTTGAGAAAATGTACATGGGTTTTGAGTTTGGGAAGTTGTTTGCTGCAGTGCCTAAGTTCTTGTAAACTCTAATTGCCACTTCATCCACGAAGAAGCTGTTAAATCAAATGTGATAGATTCAGAAAAACTCTTTCAGATCTAACCCAAATACAGATTCAGAAACAGAGTAATCGAAACTTACACAATCTGTTCAGTGTTCCAGAGAATGGAATAGCTGTGGTAATCTTCAGTTGGATCAAACCAGAGTGAGTGCCTCATCTCACGGTTTCCAGTTCCATTTTTAAACACATTCGTCTGTACTAGATAGGGCTCCCCAGTTGAATTTCCCAAGAACTCAAAATCAAGTTCGTCCCTCGTTGGCCCTGCTCCCAAATCTGAGCACATCTGCAATACCATCAAACTAGAAATTAACCCAATGCTCTAATTTCGATTTGCTTTCTTGGTTTATGTAAATCTGAAACAAATTAGAACTTACATAATAGGCTGTCACAACTCCAGCAGAGTCACCTCCCACCAGCTTGATCTTCATGGTGAACCACCCAAATATATATCTCTGTTTTGTTTGAAACCCACAACCTGTTCCAAACAAGATCTCAATTAAAAAAAAATTAAGAAACAAGAAAAGTAGATTTTTTTTTTTTTTAATCAAATACAGATTCATCATCTATCGTCAGCTCTGCATTTTTTTTTTCTGTCTGTACCTGAATTATTGGTGAGGGTGAGGGACCAGACCGATCCATCTGAAGAAGCCTGGAAATTTTCACTAGCCCCCGTTACTTCGCAGCTATCTGCGAACGAAAAAGTAGAGCCGCTTGCTCGTGTAGGAAAGGAACCCATGAGAAATCCCATGGCCAGAAGAAAAGCTAAAGGAGAAAGGAGATGGGTTCTCAGCTCCATTTTGGCCTCCATCTGCACTGAAAATGCAGAGGCCGAGGAGTGAAAGGGAAGAGGGTTCTCAGCTCGATGAAATGGAGAATGGAGACGGGTCAATGGGAGAGAACTAGAGAAGATGAACTATAATATATAAAAGTCTCCAAACTCGAAGTCCACGAAGGACCTGTGAGTCTGTGTGTGTCCGGAAGGCAATTTGGAAGTATTTTAACTATTTCCTCCCAGTTTTCTGACTGAATTATTTCAAATAAAAAAATTTCTGCAATTTACTTAAATGTCGACATTGCCCCCGGCTTCATAGAATATAGAAACTATTTATATTTTAAAAAGGAAAAAAGATTCCCACAAAAAAAAAAAAGATCGATGGGGATCTGACATTCTCTTTCTTCCCTGTTTTTTTGGATGGATCAGTCTATTGCCCCTCATTGGTGAGGACAAGAAAATCTATCCTTCAGAAAATCTTTCTAATAGAAATGAAGATCACAATATTCTATCTAAGGGGGTCAATGGGCCGGTTTGGTCTGATTTTGATTCAAGTTAAAATTCTAGTGGTAAACCCACTAAACTCATCTAGGGCCCGTTTGATAACACTCCAGCTCCCATGGAGCTATTTGTGGGAGCTATTTCTAGTCTGGAGTCATTTTCTACTTCTTCTCTAGAGTTAGGATTCTTGGAGAAGAATGTTGTTTGATAACGCTGCTCCAAAATCAAAAGACTATGCTTCTAGAATGTTGTTTGGTGGTGGTGGTGGTGATGGTGTTGGTGACAGTGGGGGTGGGAGGTATAGTGGTGGTGGTAGGTGGTGGGTGGTGGCGGCGATGGTGGAGGAGTGGTGGTAATGATGGCAATGCTAGTAGTGGTGATGATAGCAGTCAGTAGTGGTAATAGCTCCGAAGCAAAAGAAGTAAGTGAAAACTTGAACTGTGTTTATCAATCGTCATTCTACTCCGGATTAGCTCCAGAACTAAGAAGTAAGAAGTTGGAGTGTTATCAAACGGGGCCTAGAAGGCTGTAGTGAAAAGTGGTTTAATATTTGGTCTAAATCGATTTGATCCGATTCAGGTTAACTCAGACAAAAACAAGACTAGTAGAATACTCCAAAACATGTCTAGTAACAGTTTGATCTGAATTAGTTTCAGGTTAACTTAGGCCAGTTTAGTTCCAAATTGACACCCTTAGTTTCAGGTTAACTTAGGCCAGTTTAGTTCCAAATTGACACCCTTAGTTTCATTAGTGGATTGAGCCCGATTCAAAGCAAAAACAGCTGATCCCGATTCTAATTCAGCTCGATCCACTCAAATTTTCCAAGGTTTACACAATTTCAGTAGATTTTAATCCGATTTTTCAATTGTTTCCAATGAAAATCGGATCCAAATCAATAGAGGCTGATACGATACCAAACTCTGCTATCTTGAACCCACAATCTCATCTTCATGATTAATAAAACCATCACATCCCTAAATCCTTGTTTTGCACCAAAAAAAATACAAAAAAAAATCCCTAAATTCTTATTAAGACTTTTAGCGATGGGCTTAATGGTCTTTTCATAAGGGAAAATTAAATAAATAGGTTCTTTTTTTAAGTAAATAAGATGGCCAACCCATAACATGTATAAAATAAAGAGACGTGAAGAGGATTATTGGAATCTAGCGGTGTAATGGGGTCCACACGTTGCATCTTAGAACGTGAGATAATTTCGATTTGCCAATAAATAATGATGGTTAATAACAGGCAATATTAAATTTAGTTATCCGATATAATATCGATTATGTCCAAAATCGATCCGATTCAAATAGAATTAATGTACAGAACGGACACATGATCCATATTATTATAAAATAATATTAAAAAGAAGATCTGATCGGATCCGACTGATCCGATACCCTTACCGTAACGTCTTTGTAGTGATGAATTTACCCTTTTTCCTTTTCGAGTTTTGAGTCTTTTGAGTAAGAAAAGAGACCTCAAAAAGAAGAGAAAAGAAGCAGAATTTTGGGGGGAAGGTGTGCAGCCCATGACCCAATTTTATTAATCATCCACTAATCCCCCTTTCCTCTCTTTATTTGAATTTCCACTTATAGAACATGTTCTTAGAAGATTCCCTCAACCGTCCAATCAGAGCTCTTCAACTAATTAAATTAGGTCTTCAAATCAAGTGGTTAAGATGCTTCCCACTTAGGGAAAGATGGCCCACCCATTGAAGGTGAGGGTTACATGATTATATCAGAATGTGTCGGTGAGAGGACAATGGAACATGCTCAATGTGAGCATATATTCCCTTTTTTAAAGAAACCATATTTAATTTTCAAATTTGTTTTTGGGGTAAATTATTTAATTTTCAAGGTCCGGTTTAACTTTGGGTTTAATCTAATTGATTTATTGATCCATTGTTGGTTTGTTATTGGTTCAGTTTCGATTTTAACTTCTTATATATGTATATAAAATACAATGTAAAAAGACATTGTTGCGGCACAAACTGGGTTGCCTTGAGCTCATAAATCAGTACATGAACAGATAGTATGGAACAAGCACAAGGATGACTTCTCCTTTCAATGAGTGGGGATGGACAATTGTTTTTAACAAGATGGCAGTAAGAATTAAATTGTATCTATGTTTATCTTTTTCTTGTTATTGGTTTATAGGTCTGCAGTGATCCAATGAATTTGAGTTGAAGTTATCAGTTAAGGTAAGAGATTGGCTTGGGGGTGTTATGAATCTCGCCCTGTCTGAGCAGCTAGCTAGATTCCTTCCCATGTTTGCCAGCGTGGACCATGAGATCCGTTCTCTCGATGTTTATCTTCTGAGGTCAGTCATCGAATCATAAGATGACACAGACATTCCTTATTGAAGGATCCTTACAAAGAAGCGTTCCTAGTAAGGACTAGTTGTTCGTTCCTTAGCTCACTGAATCTTAAGCTTGTCGTGGCGCATGGGATTCTCCTAGTTACAATTTGTGGGGAAGATCCCCCGATGACTCAACTGATGACTCCACGTGTCATCCCATTAATGATTGGGGTTATAATCTCCATAACAAGCATTTTGTTTTGTTTTTATTTTCTTATAATTTTGTGTTGCATCAATATCATTGAGACTAATGCAGAATAAATATCGATATTTAATCGATATTGATTGATATAAAAAATATATACCACATCAGCATAATATTGGATATGGATACCGATGCCATTTTAACTTTGAAGCATTATCGAGATGACAACTGGCTAATTATTTGATTTCATGGGGTGAGGAGGCGTCAATGCACCACAAGGATCAATCACGTGCCCATGGTGTCAGGGCTGCGCCAAGAATATGACCTGCTCCAGTAGCTCAGGCCGAGGAAACCCTACTTCTCCACCACTCATATCTCTTGAAAAGGAATCGAAACTTTTCTATATCTCCATTTTTATAACTTCTAATGAGGGAAAGGATGGTTGGAACCCAGACAAGTTAAAACCTTTTAATGGCGTATGGCTCTGCATCATTAATGGAGTCAAGCTCGATCCAGCACATCATCATTAATTAAAGAGGGAATTTTTTTCTTTTTTACCTAAAAAAAAATAAATTATTTTATTTTTATAAAAGTCAAAGTCAACAATTGTTAGTTTTACCATAGAATGCTGAAATTGAGTCAGAATGTATTGAGGTCGGATATGAATAATTGGCCTAGCCAGCGAGTCAGATCTATTATAGATCTCAATTTCATGTTATGGAATCTCTTATACCATATCAATTACAACATGTGAAATGGTTTAGTCAATAAAATAAGTCAAATGATTAGGGTTTACATTGTCAGAATATGAGAATGTGGTAAAACATCCTCACACCGTTTGTGTGGATCCCACAATGCTAGAGTGGGAATCTCTTTTTCTCTCTCCTCTCATAAAATATAATTCCATTAGATCATGGTGAACACCCATCAAAAAAACCTTGAACTGATTTTCATGGCGGCACTGATACATGATGCTATTGCCCGTTTACGATTTTTATGTAATTCTCCTGTAAAAGGAGATATTCAATAAGACAGTCATTCGACCGATTATGATGTATAATGTATAATGTTGAATGGTTAAGAAGTATCATATAGATAAACTTAGTATGATTGAGATGAGGATGTTAAAATGGATGTATGACAAAATTATGAAGGATAAGATAAGAAATGATCGTATTAGAGCTGATTTTGGAGTAACGTCAATACATGATAAATTATGAAAAAATCCTTTGACACGGTATGATCATGTTCAACTGAAACAGTTAGGTGCTTCCGTTTCGAAGAGTGATTTGATTCAAATTGAATGATCTAAAAGAGCTAGGAACTGACCTAAAATAACCCTAGAGGATGTGATGAAGAAAGACGTGTATAGCTTAAACCTTGTTTCAAGTATAACATCAAACAAACTGATTGGCAGACAATAATCTATATAGCTGATCCTATTTAGTTGGGAAAAGATTTTATTGTTGTTCTCCTATAAAAGGAAATCCGTGTAAAATGTAGATCACCCACAAATGAAAAACTAGTTCTCATCCTGTCTTTTCCAAATTTATTTTTTGGGTAGATTTCTCCAACTTGTATGTACACAATCACTGTGAAAGAGAGAGCTGAGACCATTAAAAGAAATCTTATTCTTCGCGACAGTCAGGTAAAACGTCGAAAAAACATTAAAATCTAAGGTCTGCATTTTTATTGTAGAATGAATTGGAAGTTGCCATAGTGACATTAAATGGTCAAAAATTGATTTAGGTAACTAGATTTGAAGGGGTTGATGTGAAGAGCAAGACCAAAGAAAAGGGCAATGAGATATTTCATATCTGCATCAGGTTACTCAGATTATTTAATTTATTTGGGCAATCCATCAAAGTTTTCTTTTGAAAATTGCTCTCCCGACAAATTTTTCCCTTTTTACTTTATAGAAAAAGATCTACAAGTTAATGGGGTATATTAGAATTTTATAAACTAGCGGGAAAATGAGAGTACAGGAAAGATTGATAGTCGATCACTTAGAGGAGAGAGAAAAAAAATCCAGATTTCATGAAAGCTAGAGATAGAGACAGAAGTATACAACGCTAGTGTATATACTTCATTTTCCCATTTTTTTAGTCAATCAAGACTCAAGAATATAACCTATCATTTGATTTTTTTTTTCACGGTAACTTGAAACTAACTTTAAGGGAAAAAGATTCTCTGATTGAATGGTGGAGTAAGAGCGGATAGGAATCCTCTCCTACGGCAGGTCTACCTGTTAAGGGCTAGATTTCAGCCGACACACAAATCGTCGTATTGGTATGCAAGCCGGCTGAACTCTAGCCCTTGGATCAGCCGACAGGTGCACCTGCTGCAGGAGAGGATGTGGATCCAGTAAGAGCTACACTAGCACCTTAGTCTCTATATCTTGACACTCTCTCTTCTTCTACCTTTTAACGAATGATCTACCATCATCCTCACTCACACCCATTCCTGGGCAAAGTAAACAACACCACTCAAAAAACCCTCTCCGAAAACGTAATTAGTCAGAAATAGATGACAAACAACACCTATAAGATGTTTATTTTCAATTGAATGTGCAATATAAGGTTCTCTCTCAAGTTTAAGGTTGTAAGAATTGAAATCGGCATTGGATCAATCGATTTAGACCAAAGTCAGCCAAGCCTGATTCCCATTTCAGTCTAGATTCAGGTAACTTTTGTCTGATCTAATATCGGAATTGGATCGACATTGGCAGAGATTGATCCAATCCTCAAACCTAGGGGTGTTAATGGGTCAGTTCGATTTGGTTTCGGTCCTATATACTCAAGCCCAATTAAGACCCAATATGAAAATTTTGGTTTTGGTCTGGTTTTTGGTTTATATCTATTTTCGTTTGGGCTTTTATTGGGCTGGCTGCTCCTATCAGTCCACTATTGGTTCAGTTTCGATTTCTTATACGTATATATAGTAACAAATTGGCTTAGTGGGCTCCATAGGGCCATTATTGGGCTGGTTTATATATGATTTTAGTTTTGTACATATATATTTAACAAAAGATTGGCTTAATGGCCTCTTATGGTCCATTATCGGGTTGATTCGGCTTCAATTTTGGTTTCGACCTTTGGAATCGATTTGGTTCTGACTAATCAATTCGACTGGTCTGACTTCAGTTTTTCACCAGGCTCTAAAGACACAACTCAATTACAGTCTAATAAGTTTTGATTTCAATTTAATCGAGACCAAATTAAACTGGTTCGATTTTAATTTTGGTTTGAACCCAATTTTAACAGCCCTACTCAGACTGATTACATCTATTGAAGTGTGAGAGTAACAACTGATGTCCAGCAGTCCGGGTAAACATGTCAGTCCTTAAGAATGTAGTTATGGATATAATATACTTCAAAACCGAAACGTCTCATCCGACAGTTTGGCCGAGTGGTCTAAGGCGCCAGATTTAGGCTCTGGTCCGAAAGGGCGTGGGTTCAAATCCCACAGCTGTCAATTTTACAAATTAATTGTAAATATTTTTTTATTAAAAAAATATAGTAATCAAGCATGTCTTTTCCGTCCCATCATATAGGGGTGCAAGTTTTACTTGACAACCTGAATCCGCCCTGGCAGGGCTGGATTAGGGCTCAAATTTTGATCAACCTTGGTAGGGTTGGGCTGAGTTTGGGTTGAACCTGACCAGGCCCGACCCCATATATATACACACTTGTATTTGTTATATGTTTAAGTTATAATTGTTATATGTATGTTATTTGATAATTTGTTATATGTTTCAAGACCAATTAATGTCAATTTGACCCTAATCAAGGTTAATCAGGGTTAACCCGCCTGGCCCAACCCAGCCCTGGGTCTATTAGGGTAGGTTAGGGTTAGGCCTAACTCTATCAAGATTAGGATTGTACATTTTCTAACCTTTGCAGGGTTGGATTGGGTTAGGATTAAGTTTAAACAGTTAGGATTAGGGTTTTGAAAAACCCGACCCAATCCGACCCTGTTGCAACCCTAATCATACATTCATAAATAGACAATCCATCGGTGGTGTTATAATGGACATGTTTCAACTTAACTTGTTATAATACTTATTGGTCTTAGTTCGATCCGGTCTAAACTAGTCCAATACAGAATCATTAAGGCAGATTGATAAAGCCCAAATCGATAGAGCCTAAACTAAAACTTAATCTTGGCCCTAATTAAACCAAATGGTAGGATTTTGACGTATGGTGTCAATCCCTTTAACACCAAAGTAAGATGCTAATCCTTAACATGCTAGTAAATGGATCCGAAATTGAAACCGAACCCTCTCGATAACAAATTGACACTAAATTGGCCCGTTAGTTATTGTGCACAGTGCAGTCCATCTAACCCGAATCTCTTAATAGACATATTTTGGTCAAACCCTATAAAACCTGACAACGATTTAACTCTGACCGAAACTAGACTGAATCGCGTAGGAATCCTTCTCCAGCGGCGGAGAAGGATTTGATTCCGACTGCACCGGCCTGCTAACAATCCCTAACTAGTAACTAGTCCCACCATTCACTTAGTTACAACCGAACAACCACTTCTACGTGGGCCTTGTATTGCATGAGTCCGTAACAGAAGCCAATACTACTTGGAAGAAAAAAAAAAATTCAATTTTATTTTTCTTCCCCTCTAAATTAATCTGTTTTCACTATAGACTAAGCAACATTTTCTTTTCCTCTTAAATTGTGAAAACAAAAATTTAAGGAATTCAATAGACATATCTGATTTTTATTAAAATAATCTTAAAACAGATTGGGATCGAGGATCGATCAGATCCAAAATCGATATGAATCAACTGAATCGACCAATCGAATATCAACATCTCGAATCATCCATAGAAACAAATGAAGCCTAAAACCTAAATGCTCGTTCCCTTGAAAAAGCTAAAGAAGAAGGAAAGCTTTAAAATCGGATTACTGGCACCGGTAACCCAAGTCAAGGATATTAAACAAGACCGCATAGGAAAGTCTTCTTTTTCTTATTTTTCTTCTTGTTTCCTCAATAGGGAGGAAAGATTTATCATGATACCATATATCCTATTGGGATTGTTTAGTCTCAGGCTCATGGTTTTAGGTATTGGGATATGGACACGTTGATCCGTATAGGTAATGGCCACTGTCGATATTGTTATTGATATTTTCTTTTTTTTTTAATTTAATATCTACTACTTGTCACTTTGTTATTGGTTCGATATCGATCTAGTATCGATTTTCAGAGTGATTGATACCCTTTTCGAATAGTCTGAAAATAGCAAAACCCAAAAACCATTTCCGAAAAACTCGACAGCCTAGTCAGCCAAATTAAGAGCAAAGAGAGGTTTATGCAAAGGTTTAAAACCAGACCGAAACAGTTGATCTAAAAGGTTTTTGGTTGGATAAAGGTAGTTGAACTTCAGATTATATTTAGATTCTATTTGTTTTCATATAAATTAGTAAACGAAGAAAAAATTTCTTGGAAAATAAGATTTTCCACTA
This sequence comes from Protea cynaroides, assembly GCA_028583415.1. Lineage (NCBI taxonomy): Eukaryota > Viridiplantae > Streptophyta > Magnoliopsida > Proteales > Proteaceae > Protea > Protea cynaroides. The sequence continues at coordinate 38,613,681 of CM053267.1, forward strand.
TTTGTTTTAATGTGGTGAAGCTAATAGTACGCAGCTTGAGAGGGACAAGCTTTTTATTCGTGGGGGGAGAAGATGAATTCAAGTAAGAACATAATTACTTAATTGAAAATCTGCCTTTCTGAATATGTATCGAGCGGATTTTATAGACGTAAAGAATCTTGAACATTCTTGAGATAAAGCGCGAGAATAACCGCCTAACTGTCAAACGTATCTCCGAGATTCAAGTATAATCATAAGATTACGAACCAACGGCCAAGATGCGACAAGTCGCCTGTCATAATCAGCACAATCATCGCGGAACCTATTGTCGTGATGATTAAGAAGTCTTCCACACGTGTGATAGCCAAGGAGTTGGATAAAGAACGAGTTGAAGTATTCGATTATCAAGTCGTCAAGTGATCATGCGACTTGACGTGTCGCCAAGTATTGATGCGACTTGGCATTCCGTAGCAATTTGGGGTGAGTACAAACTCGCGAGATGAAGCAACCTTCAGATTGACGAGTTAACAATCAGAACCATCAAGACACGTGTTTTCCTTCATATGTCATGAATCTAGACGACACGTATCACCCAATGGTTAGCGGACGAATTATGGTATCAATAGTTTGCATGTGACATAAATTTTTACAACGAAACTAATGTGACCTTATGTCCCTAATCTGTATCCGGGGTTCACCACACTGATTAGACCTACACGACACAACAAAAGACAAGGGATAAAGCGGGCCTATGGCCCTGGGTCCACTCCGATGCCAAAGTTAAGGCTCTGTGAATAGTCAATGGGTTCAGTATTCTAGCCCATTCTAATATTTAAATGGGATAAGTGGGAGATTCTTAGTTTGATGTATTAGAGCGACAATCTTTAGGAAAGAGTATTAAATGTAGTGTACTTGAAATCTCGGGATTCATAGTATTTATAGTGAGTAGTAACTTTTTGTAAATGTCGTTTTTACCATTGTCTCCGAGATGTTGACGAAAATGATGTTTTAAAGTAGAGAAAAGATGGCTTTATCCTTGCCTAATGGTGGAAATTATGGAAATGCTTTTTTCAGATTTATTTGGAGGTGTTGACGTGGATTATCTTCTCCTAACTGTCGCCACCTTACTGGTGACATGAGAAATTCTCCTAACATTTGTCTTGTTGTTTTATCGAATCTACAAGAATCGACCGAGTAAGTGAAAAAATAAAGATTCTCCTAACACCTTATAAAAAAATAGTTCCTATAATGATGATAGTGTCAGAGATATTTCTGTGGATAGTTCGTTTTGCTTTGTGGATTAATGATATGGTCATCCTACCCTTTGGTTAGTTGAAGAATTCTTTGGGAAAACCATATAAAAAATCCAGTGGTATTTCTCAACCATATAGACTGTCATGTACCCGTTATTTTTTATTCTGCCATTGTTCTTAAAGTAAATTTAATATTTTCAAAACATTTTATTGACATATGAAGGAGCCATAATGGTTTTAAAATTTAATCTATGATTAAGTAATGATATGGATAACTTGGTGATATAGTTTTTGAACCCCATGTAACACTTCAATGTGGTAAAAAAAACCACTATGGAGACAGATAGTTTATCCCATAGTTAATTAAAATGGGAACAATAAAAAATAAAATGAGACATAACGGGTTTAAAACAGAGCAAAACAAGAATGATACGGTAAAAAAAGATCCAACATTCTGAGAATGGTAAAAAAACTAAAACAGACAGTATGAGTTTTAAACGAATCAGATATAATATAGTTCGGTGAAAAAAACAACAATATACTCCCATAAATCAATGGGAATAGATAACATTTATAATGTGTTTAGCTATAAAACGGTAAGAATTATCATCTTTAGTCAAATAATTAATTGATGTTTTACGTTTGTCCATGACTTCAAACATGAATCCATATGGAGAGAGAGAGAGAGAGAGAGAGAGAGAGAGAGAGAGAGAGAGAGAGAGCTCTATGGTGGCTTACAATATAGCTCTATTGTGGTTTACAATATACATTTGTTATGACTCACAACGCTCACCCTGGCGAATACTAAAATAATGAGTTTAGAAGCAATTATGAAAAAGTGGAAGTCTTTAATCCCACATTGATTACATGTAGAAGGCAATACGAATGTTAAACGATAAATACGAATGTTAAACGATATGGGATTAATCGATTCATTACTCATTGAAGATGCAAGTCAAAATACGGATATAGTACAATACACATTTTAAACGGAAGGGCTTGAAGTATAGAATATATTAAAGTATTTTTGAGGTCTATACGGTAATATGCATACTAAACGGTTCAGTACGGTATGACTGTACGATATACGTTTAACACAAGTTTTAACTAACAAAGGTTTATCTTAGTTGTTTTATCCTTTGTTGTCTTTTTTTTTTTTGGTAAGATATCCTTACCCAAAGAAAAATGAAGAACAAATAATATTTGAAAGGTGTGAAAACAAAAAACCCAAAGGACTTGATCATTAAATGATTTATTCCATCGAACCCACAGTGTGGAGATTCGTAAGCGATGAAAAACTCATTACAATTTGGAAATCTAACATATTGAAGTTAATAAATATTTGGGTGAATTACATGAGAGGTACCTAATGTTTTGAGAAATTATACCAGAGTTACCTCACGTTTCAAAAATCATACGAGAGCTACCTCATGTTTCATACATATTATATTTGAGGTATCTCATGTTTCATATATATTACGCTTGGAGTACCTTTTATTTTTGTATTTTCAAATTTACCCCTGTTTATCATTATTTTCTTGATCCCCTTTAGTTGTCACTCTCAACATCTCGTCGCTACAACGACTCATCACTCAGATTCCCCATCTACTCATTGCTATCTCAATTCCCCACTCCCTCTCCTGCCTCTGTCATTTCCTGTGACCCTTCCTTATCGGTGATTGATCATCACTGAGTCACAGAGGTCTCGACTATGGTACACACCGCCGGTGAAAACTTCATACCCTAACTTGTTGTTTTTTCGATGGGTGTACCAACGATCAGACACAAAATAATGGTAGTTCAACAAGGAACGATCAATCTCTGAAAGTTTGAGGTAGATCTAACGGTTAACTTAGAGGATGCCAACGTTAGATATGATTAATGTTGGAAATATGATAAGAAGTACCTTTGATAAGATTTTTGACACGTGAATTACCTCTGGTATGATTTCTCAAAACATCGAATACCTTTAGTGTAAATTATCCTAAATATTTTAAAACCCAATTACGTTTAACAAGGAGTTAATTAATACCCAACCAGTAAGGGCTAATGTAGGTATGGTAACGTTCTAAAAAACCATATTTGTATTTTTTTTATGGTTTTTTTAAAACAAATATGGCTAAGAACTTGTATGAAATCATCAGTTCTTTTTTATTTTTATTTTTTATATATAACAATCGAAGAATAGCAGCCAGATGCCCCATTTGAGAAACAACAAAAGGTAGCAACCAAACCTCTTTTCCTTCTTCGTCTCACCTTCTCCTCTATAGTCGACTAGTAGCGGGAAAAAAAACTGTAAAAACAAAAAAAATAAAAAATATCATACAAAAATTGTTTTTTATTTTGTAGCTTAATCATTTGTTGTATTATTTGTTTCATATATTACTAGCAATGAAAATCAGAACACAACACAAACAACTATAGAATTTTTTTTTTCAAGTATTATCATACAACTTTAAGCATAATAGAAGTAATTAAAAATAATTGAAACACAAAAAATATTTACACAAAAAATATTTATGATCTAAAACTAGTATTTTGGAATAGAAACATGACCGTACAGACCCTTAATATTCGACTATTAGAAAATTGCATCTCCCCCTCTCGATTTAAAAGCAAGTCATAATATGAAAAGATATGGAGTGAGAGCTTTGCCAAGACACCCCTCTCTCTCTCTCTCTCTCTCTCTCTCTCTCTACCCCTTATTGAACTATCCGCCATCACCCACGGCATTGATGGCGTAGGCAACAACACCACTCAAAATAATACCATTTGCCTATGCATTATTATCCAATGATTCAATGATTTGTTTTGAAGGGTACCATAGGAGAGGGGACCATTTGAATGGTTCCGTTTAATTGTTAGTTCCAATCAATTCGACAGGAGAATTAGTTGGTACTTTGCTAGTAGAGTGCAAGCATCCGGCCAGGAGGTCATGGATTGGGCTCTCTGTTGTTGTTTCTAGGATCCGCATCGAGATTTTCCATAATGGATTCTTCCTGTAAATGACCAAATTAGATAAGGGAAGCTGGGCTTATCTCCATAAGGTCACTCTCATGCTTAAGTAAGGACTATAGGCAACAAACAAATAATGAAGTCCAAAGACCGACCTGCTTAAATGATGATGAATGCAGGTGCAGGACGGGGACATGAGGTAGGAGTGCCAGTGCACTTGGTGGAGCAAGAAATTATAACAGCATTGGTAAAGAAATGATGTGAACTTGAGTTATGGAGCTATGTATAGGATTTGTGGTTGCTCTGTAAGTAGTGGTTCCAGTGTGCGCTTTTGGAGTACAATGTAGAATTTCGATGGACGATTTTACCTCTCACATAAACTGATAATTATAGAAATACCCTTTCATAACAATCCTTTGGTGAAGAGACGATTATACCCTCAAGACTTTTAGGGTATTTTGGTGACCTCCAAACCACATGGACTCATGATTCCATTGGTTTGTGGTATTTGTACTCTTAACACCTTAAAAAAAGGAACAATTCAATGAATGATCAATCCAAAAGTTGGGAGGGTTGACAGGGTTGGAAAAAAATCATCCCATGTTATTTGGTTCGTCCAGCAATGATTCAACGGCTAGAGTTTACAAGCACAGATACCAATGTATTGATATGCGATCCAAGTGACCTCCAACCATTGGATCATGACTGAACGCTGGCCAACGACAAGAACAGATACAAGCATCAATTTTCTACTCTGTCCGATCAAAATTTAAAAAGTTGATTTGATTAGAGAACCAGTCTAGTGGTTCATTCGACCATAGAGTGTTAGGGAGTTGGACTGGCATATAAGTTAGGATCAAATTTTGAGTGCAAACAAATCACATGGTACCTTGATTACTTATCAAATTTAAATTTAGCTAGAATTAACCATGTGGTAGTACAAAGCTTTAAAGTTTGATGATATTTTGAAAAATAAGGGATGGCTACCAATATATAGAAAGATATATAAAGGTTAAATGATTAAATGTTACTCTTACCATATTCCTCTCATTCAATGATTGAATTTTCTAAATCATATTTCCATGTGGCAAAAGAACTGGTGGTCACTAGATGAACACTTTCATGGATGGACAGGACAAAAAAAAAAAAAAAAGTAAAGTGATTTTATTTTATTTTATTTTTTAATTTTCATCTTTATTTTTGCAATTTTCAATGTCTTAATAAATGAACAAAATACCATTTATAATCAATGATCAAGGATGATAACATTTTTTACGTGATCTTCCTACCAAAAAAATAAATTTTTTTTTTTACGTGATCTTGCAAATGGAGCTAAGTGGGCCCAAGTACTCTAACTATAGGTTGATAACATTTTTTACGTGGCTTTAAACTTGACATATCTCTGATTCATGTCTGATTCCAGATTTAAAACCTTCTTTCATCAAAATTAATGGATCAAAATATCAAATCACCCTCAACTTTCGGAAAGAATATTTTATCATATATGGTATATGCTCATGCCCTACAACTTTATTTCTCCATCAAACCCATTTTATCATGACATAAAATTAATATGTGGTTCTTACAAAAAGAAGAAGAAGAAGAAGGTAATGTGTGGTTTACTCTCATTGTTGGGAGTGGTTCGTTTGTAACGCTACTGTGTAGCAATGCTGATCTTGATTGTTGAGAGTGCATCAAAACATGTGATTGATGTATTCTCAACGGTCAAGATCAGCATTGCTCCATGACAGTGCTACGATGATCTTTTTCTCTCATTGTGACAATAGGTCACTAGAAACTAATGGGGGGATCTATCAAGTATCAAATAGCAATCAATATCCCAAAAGCAAGATGGAGAGAATAATGTGGTGAACATAATTCATGGGAAGGGGAAAAAAAAAACCATGAATAGTCAAGGACCAATGATTTAGAACAGGGGTACCAATTTATTAGTCTTGGTGGGACTTAATCAGGCTTTATCATTTCAAAAGGAAACGGTCTGTTTAGCTAATTGGTTCCTCATCGGCGAGGTATATACATGTTTATGTTTAGTTCGATCGGTCTCGGTACATAATCAATTTTATGCTAATCGGATTAATCGATCAGTTTTATACAAGTATATTCGCTTCATTCGGTTGGACTACACCCTTGCACTATGAATGCCCTTTTAATAATCGGTCCAACCCTAAGCCTGATACATTGAATAATCAGGCAGGTCAATCTCGGTTCATAATTGATCGGGTATAGTCAGGCCACACGGTGCAGGCTTGAAATTGACACCCGTAGTTTAAGTGCTCGGGCAATACCCGAAAAAACTTCAAAAGTAATTCATCTTCACATACATGTACTCCCTAAGGGGGTTCCATCATTGTCCACATCCCCTGGGTCCCAAGATTTCAGGGTTCATTTAATTCCATCCAATTCCTGTAGTGATCGGATCAAATCGACTAAGACTGATTCAGACCGATTCTACCACATTGAATGGTGTTAGAGATAGTTATGGCTTGGATTTCCTGCAACCGTGTAGCCCCTGCAATCTCATCTAAACCGTTGAGAATGCATCTATAGGTACATCGATGAATTCCAATGGTTCAGATGTTATAGGAGCTACACGGCTGTAGACGATCTAAACCCCTAAGTAACCTGATCCAAAGCATTCTAGAACTCTCGCACCCTATCTTAATTACATGGCTCAAGCATTAGTGTGAGCATAAGATATTTTCTCTCCTCTCCTTCCCTCTCTATTCTCAACCCTAAACAGCCATAAAAAGACATCCATCATCTCTTCAATCAGACCTGAAACAAAAAGAGAAACTGAAGAAACACCAACTCCATCATCTCTTCTACTGTCATGATCTCTAATGGCGACAATGGCAAGAACCTTCTTTCATCAATTATTAAATGTGTTACGACTCCTACCAAAAAAAAAAGTTTTATTACATTCCTTTAATGGATCAAAATATCAAATCACCCTCAACTTTCGGAAAGAATATTTTGTCATATATGGTATATATGATATATCTTTTTTCTCTTCTTAGGTCCTAAGATTTCAAGGTTCATTTAATTCTGTTCTATTCCTGTGGGAGATCAAATCAAACCATAGTGACCGATTCTACCATATTGAATGGTGTTAGAGAGGATCCACATCCTCTCTTGCTTGAATTTGGGCGGGAGAGTTGACGGCCTGGATGGATGGCCGCCACCTGATTCTCGAGAGGATCCAAATCCTCCATCAAAGCTGATACCTCTGTTGGCTCAGCTTGTTGGTTCGGGTGTCGACTCGGATCCACCCAAGAGTCAGGTGGCGATCATCCATCTGAGCGCCAACTCTCCCGCCCAAACTCAGGCGTGAGAGGATTTTTATACTTTTAGAGATAGGTGGATCTAAATCCTCTCCTCGGGCAGGAGGGTCCTACCGCTGATCCAAGGGATTGACGATCAATCAGTCTGCCTACCAATACATGGGAGGTGGGCCAGTTGAAATCCTGCCTTTGGTGGGCGACAGATCGGCAGGAAATGATTTAAATGCGAGATAGGTAAGATTTGGATTTCCTGCATCCTTGCAGCTCTTGCAGACGCATTCGGATCGTTAAAAATGCATCTATACATACATCCGATTTATTTCAACGGACCCGATGCTACAAGGCCTGCTGCAGACGATCCAAACCTTGATGTGGTTAAATGGGTCAAGCAGTAGTGTGAGCATAAGATATTTTCTCTCTCTTATTTCTCTCTCTTCTCTACTCCAAACGGCCATAAATAGACATCCATAATCTCTCCAATCAGCCCTGAAACAAGAAAGAAACTGAAGAAACACCAACTCCATCGTCTCTTCTACTATCATCTCTAATGGCGACAATGGCAACAAACTTCACTTCCTCCCTCTCCAAATCCAAGATTTCCTTCTTGGACAACCAATCGTCCTTCCATGGCGTTCCTCTTCCATCTCGCGTCCAACCCATCAAATCCTCTTCAACCCCAAACAATCCTTCCATCTCCATGTCATCATCTCCTTCCTACGATCTCAAATCCTTCAGCTTCGAACCCATTAAGGAATCCATCGTCTCCCGCGAGATGACCCGTCGATACATGACGGACATGATCACCTACGCCGATACCGACGTCATCGTTGTCGGTGCCGGCTCTGCTGGTCTCTCCTGTGCCTATGAACTCAGCAAGAACCCATCAGTCCGGGTCGCCATCATCGAACAATCTGTCAGCCCCGGTGGTGGTGCCTGGCTCGGTGGTCAGCTCTTCTCCGCCATGGTCGTACGGAAACCTGCTCACAAGTTCTTGGATGAATTGCAGATCGAGTACGACGAACAGGAAAACTACGTTGTCATCAAACACGCTGCTCTGTTCACTTCAACCATCATGAGCAAGCTCTTGGCCAGGCCCAATGTCAAGCTCTTCAACGCAGTCGCTGCGGAGGATTTGATCGTGAAAGGAGGAAGGGTTTCTGGTGTGGTTACGAATTGGGCTCTGGTTTCGATGAATCATGACACACAGTCATGTATGGATCCTAATGTTATGGAATCAAAAGTGGTTGTGAGCTCTTGTGGTCACGATGGTCCCTTCGGTGCTACTGGAGTGAAACGCCTCAAGAGTATTGGAATGATTGATACTGTTCCTGGCATGAAAGCCCTTGATATGAACACAGCTGAAGATGCCATTGTTAGGCTGACCAGAGAGATTGTTCCAGGAATGATTGTTACAGGCATGGAGGTTGCAGAGATTGATGGAGCCCCAAGAATGGTATGCAATTTTTTTTTTATAATAAATTTCCATTTCAAGCCGTTCTTTGTTTTCAGTATTTACTGAATCTGTCTATTTGTTGTTTTTCTTCCCCTGAATCCAGGGTCCTACCTTTGGTGCCATGATGATATCTGGGCTGAAGGCAGCCCATGTTGCGTTGAAGGCCTTAGGATTGCCTAACGCCATTGATAAAACCATCGATACTCCTTCAAGCGTTCAACCGGAGCTCATCCTCGCCGCTACAGACTCCACCTCTGAGATTGTGGATGCTTAAGAGACCGAGATTATGACTGAAAACAAGATAGATGAACGAATGCGTGTACACCAGTTGATCTTATTTTTCGTGCTTATTTCTTCTTGTTTTTTGGGTAATAAAAATCGTCGGATTTGTTTAAGCTTCTGTTTGCGTTTGCGTGTTTTAATTTCTGTGGTAAAAAATGGGTGGGATCCACTCTGGTGTGGCCGAAGTGACGGTGAAGATTTTAGTCATTTAAAGTGCATGTCCTTATGAATCGAATCATATCTTCTCCCGTTTGAGTTTGGATGGGAGAGTTGACGGCCTGGATGGATGCCCACCATCTGATTCTCGGATCGATCTGAACCCTTCGTCCGAGTGGACACCCCTATCGGCTCAGTTTGTCAGTTCGGGATGAAGGACTTTGATCCACCCGAGAATCAGGTGGCAATTATCCATCCAAACCGTCAACTCTCCCACCCAAACTCAGGCGAAAGAGGATTTTCATACCTCATGGATCGCTAAAAATGCGTTATGATTGTCAAGATTGAATCCCAAAACGACGGAGAGATTTTGGGAGAGGACAGAATCTCGAAAATTTCACCACCGCCATCAAAAGGTTTAAGGAGAGCATTTATTGCACAGCTTAAATAAGCCTTAACCGGAGCAATTTTCATCTTTGCTTTTGCAATTTCCTATGTTGTCGTAAAGTCATCATCATTAATAAATCACCAACATTATTTGATTTCAAATTCAGAGTAATACCGATTGGATTTGGATTTCCTGTACCAAATGGTATCAACGGGTCGATCTGAGTCGATTTTGATCAGGATTGAATTGATATCGAATTTTATAAGCTCAGCAAAAAACATATCCATTAAGAGTTCGGGTTGGAGTGGGCTGCGCTGGACACAATAACTAACAGATTGATCCGGTATCGATATGTTATCGGATTGGATTTATTGAGGTGATTTCAGGTTGGTTCGGTCTGGATTAGGTTTATCGGGCTTATCGGGTCCTTTTTATATGTAAACTATATAGTCTATTTTATTATTTCTATCTATAAAATTAGCATTATTCCTTCCATATGTATGTAATTTAATAAACTATAACAATTAACATAATCTTTTCAATTATAGATTCACATAATCTTCTAGATCATGAAGTGAACTCTAATAGTGCAACACAATCTATTAAAATTTAAAACCATTAAAATTAAGAAATTGGGCCCGAACGGACCTTACCGGTGTTCGGGTTGGGTTTTATCGGTTTGGGCTAATTCGGGCTGCTTAACGGATCGATCCGGTTTGGTTTCAGTTTGGGCTGAAGCGGTGTCGGACCTTGCAAGCTCAGACCAAAACCTGTCCATTAAGGCTCGGTCCGGGCTAGGTTCAGGTTATATCGGGCTGGCTCGGTCCGTGCTACCGGGCCAGGCCCAGTTTTGACACCCTTACCTGCACCGCATCAAGCCTAAGCCTGTTGAGAGTGCTTCTATACGAGCAGCAATGCAATTCAACGGTTCAGATGGAGTTGCAAGGGCATCATTGCTGTAGAGGATCCAATCCCATATTGATTGTATCTTCTTGAACCCATTTTACTAATTCACCTGCCATTATTTCATCAAGACCATGAATAGGAGTAATGTCTTCGGATCCTTAAAGTACGTTGCCGGTACTGGTGTTCACAATCTTGACTTCTCTATCTGCAGTTGAGCTGTGCCGAGGCTCTAGATGTACTAGCAATCGTCCAATAGGGGACTTGTTGCCTGATTTTCTTAAACTAGTATCTTGCTCCTTGTGTTCATGATATTTACATTCAACTATGTCCCAGAGACATGATCGGAGCACGCCTGCTCTCATAACAAGGATCAGAGGCTTTCTAGAGGAAAGTTCAGGCAGACAGAAACTTATGAAGTCGAAGCACTAACTTCTAATGCTTGCCTAGGACAGTCCTATAGCTCCTTTGGACGGAGGTAGGGCTGCAACAGGGCCGGGTTGGACCGGGTTTTTCAAAATCCTAACCCTAACCCTGGCTATTTAAACTTAACCCTAACCAGTCCAACCCTGTCAGGGTCAGAAAATATACAACCCTAATCTTGACCCTGGCAGGGTTGGGCCTAACCCTTAACCCTAACCTATCGTGATTGATCTTGACAGGGCCGGGTTGGGCTGGGTTAACCCTGATTAACCCTGATTTAGGATTGAAATGACTCTGATTAGCCCATAAACATACAACAAATTGTCAAATAACATATATATATATATATATATATATATATATATATATATATATATATATATATATATATATATATATATATATATGGTCGGACTAGGTTGGATTCAACCCTATCCCAACCCAACCCTGCTAGGGTTGATCAAAATTTAAATCCTAACCCAACCCTATTAGGGTTTGGGCTGGGTTCAACCCTACCAGGGTTCAGGACGGGTTTGAGTGGGTTCAAATTGTCACGGTAAAACTTGCACCCCTAGCCAGAGGCATGAACCATAGAATTTATTAGGAAAGGGATTCTAACGAACCCTACGAAGGCACCAATCAAATAGTTTTTCTTTGAATTTGAAACTTCAAAGCCATCTAGGATTTCTCTTACAAGAGGTGCTCCATCTAGGATTTCTCTTACAAGAGGCGCTCCCTCCGCAGCGTGGTCGTAGATCAAGTGGTCAAGATGTGTTGTCCAGCCACTCACATTGGTGAATGCTCCACCATATCACCTGTCCTTACCCTGGGAGCACTCGTTAAGCAAAGTTAATGGTAGGTCAGACAGGTAACTTGCTTGCTTCCTTTCATAGGTTAAGCAAACCTGCCGTTTACATCTATGCCCTTTAATTGCATGCTCAACCTAGGCAAGACCCTCCTTGCTAGTTTATCCATCATCTAATCCACAACACATCAAATGAAAGCCTGATACTCTTCACCTAGTCAAACCAGATTGAAAACTACCATTCCGTCAAATCGAAAAAGGTTTCAAGGAACAAAAAAAGGTCAATTCGACGGTAAGATCTAAAAGAGAGATTCTGCGGTAATATTTTATATGTAATTTTGTTTTTCAATATTCGTTTCCAAGAGGTAAAATACAAAGATCTCTAAGGGAGAATAAGAAAACTTCATATTTTTTTTACCTATTGAAAATAAATATTGAATTTTTTTTTACTCATAAAATATTACATAACATTTTAAGATAAAATTTTACATCAATACAAAGGAGCCATATGGTAAATTCAATCTGTTCTGTTCCATTGAGAGATGGGAAAAATAAAGGGACTGAACTCAAGCTCTACTCCAGGAATCAATCTTCTCCAAAAGAGCAAAGCAGAGCAACAAAAAGCACCAGGTTGAGATCTAAAGAACAAAAAAAACAAACATGAGATACATCAGTTGCATTAGGAATACCAGATACCAGGCAAAATTCAAAAGTTCAAGACATATAGGAAACAATGATCCTGAAGAGGGCGACCCAGTGCAAGAGGCTCCCACCACTACAGGTTCTAGGCAGGGACAGAGTGTACGCAGCCTTACCCCCATAATGCAAAGTGGCTGTTTCTATGTTTTAAACATGTGAACACCAGGTTATAATATGACAACTTTACCATCACACTAAGGCTTGCCCTCGAAACAATGTCATCAAGAGAAGGCACAAAAAACACCAGGTTGAGAAGGGCATGCCAACGGCATTGATGGTGAGGACTTTGGAAAGGAAACAGATTACTGATTTGTTGCAAAGGAATACTGTTAAACAGCACTAGTGTATGGGAAATAATTACCCCATTCAAATAAAGAAATCAGAGAAAGAAAAAAAATAAACTACACCATCCATTCCTATAATAAAAAAAGGATATCCCAGTGCACGAGACTCCCACTACCGGAGGGTCTCAGTACACCATCCATTCCTACAATATGCTGAGGAAAAATTCCACCAGGAAAGATTGCTTGTTTATCCATCCTGTTGTTTCAGTCTAAATCAATGTCTGAAGCTAGTGTTTCCTAAATCATTGGTCCAATTCCATTCTCACGAATCCCCTCACCTCTTTACGCATCTCACTTCTTTATGCATCTCATGTTTACTCAACAATGTTATAATATGCATCATATAAAATTAAATATAAAAAAATCCAAGCTGTTGCATTTACTTGGTTATGTTCTTTGACTACTGAGACACTTTGCCATTTTCAGTAAATGCCTTACTTTTCCCTTTGTTTGCAATCACTCATACTAAACTGTAACAGTAGGATGGATTAAAAAATAAGATACCCATTAACCTTACTATGCTCTGAAAGGACAACAAGCACAGAGCATTTTCACAGTAAAAATCTTACGCCATCAAATAGCTAAAGCAGCATCAAATGGAACCAAAACAAAAACCATTATGAACAAAATATTGATTCATGTTCCAATCAAATTCAAAATTCTAAACCAGATAAAAGAAAACTAAAATTTCCTCATAGTGATGTAGAAGCCCCTAAATTAGTAGTACATTGCAAGATCAAAGCTCATAATCAGTTAAAATACTAACAAGAAATTCTCACCTTAAAACGAAAAAAATACAACTCCATGCAATGCAGTCTCATTTCCAACTTGAGGGCCAGAATCCATGAACTGCGTATCCTGACTTCCAGTTATCTAAATAAATAACCTTATTAACAGCCCAAAACGAAACCAAAAGCGCGATAATCATTAAAACTCTTTGCCCCATCACGTTCTGCACCCGAACAAGAAGATGCGTTACGAAGGCCAGCAACAATCCGACTACCGTATACAAGAACCCAACTGCAAAACCCTCTGCACCAAGTTGTACCCCTGAACCCTTATAGAAGAAGATGAACTTCGAAGGGTCGTTTCGGTCCCTCAAGAACATGGGCATCTTCCGAATTATATTGTGCATCGTCCCAGAAACGCAGAAGAAGTAAACGAACACCGCGAATGACAGCCACAATTTAGGATTTTGAAGGAGAGTATCCCCAGAGAGAAGCCTCTTCACGACGAATGGAGCCCATATCACAATAACCGCCAACAAAAACCCTAGCTGCTTCTTGGATACAAGCGGAGGTCGTTCGATGGGTCCGATCGTTAGCATCGTCTTAGCCTCGACAAATTCGGCTATGGCGTCCGCCATCCTGGGTAATTCGTTCTGGTCCATGGGCTCCGAATCCTTCAGATTCTGGATCTGTGGCCCGACATGGCGAATGTGAGGGAGGGTATTGACGCCGAATTGAAGGAAGCTGGACTGTGATTCCTTGAATTCGATGTCACAGAAGAAGAGCTTGGACTTGGCCGGAGTGTCCTTGTTGTTGTTGATAAAAGTGGAAGCAACGAGGCCGAACTGTGCACGGATTTCTTGGAGGTGGAGTTCCTGCTTATCGTGAAGATGAACTGCGTCGAAGAAGATGACGAGAGCGTAGGATCTGGGATTTCCAGAGGAGAAGAAGCGCCAGAGGCTTTTGTCATCGAGATGGATTACACCGGATTTTGATTTGGATTGGATACGCAGTAGCTCTTCGACTCGGTCCACGTCCGATTCCGCTGAAACTCTGACGAAAGCGAAAGAATATGCAAGAACAAGGAAGAGGAGAAGGTGAATGTGAAGAGCAGGTTTTCCTGAGATCGCCATTTCCTTTCCCTCTACAATTTCTGGAGAAAGACCCAAAGACAACAATTACCATTGAGCTTCGCTAACGCGTGCATGTACGTAAGTAGATGTATCATGTTCGGTGTATCTCTATGGTTCTAGTATTCGCTAAAGATACAGAAAAAGATCGGCTGTAGCGTTGCCGTATAATAGTGCTGATCCTAACCGTTGAGAATGCATCGATGACAGACTATCTTGGTCCAACGGATACACCGATCCGATATTAGTTTAGACCTAACAGATCCTCAATTCAATTTTGATTTAATTTTGGAAAAAATACGATTGCCTTCTTAGTATTATGCCTAAAGAACAAATGCCTCCAAAAGTTTCTAGAAAAGACAAACGTTCTTTATTTTTAACAGTATTAAAATGAATTTTTTTGTAGACAATTTTACCTAGAACACCGTTAAAAAACTTCATCCATGTATGGGTTGCAACGATCACATCTCTATTCTATTATTACTTCTTAGCTGCAAAAATCCCAAGCGGCAAACTCAGGTTCCTTTCTCTCATCCCTGTCTTCTACCTCTTCATTCTCCTCCCATTCAAAATGTCCTCCTTCCATCTGAGAGCTCCAACATTCTTCTACCTCACCGGGCTCGCCAACTTCAAGCTCTTATTCTTCTCCTTCGATCAACCCCCTTTACCTCTCTCCACCAAACCCACTCCATCTCTCCTCCATTTCATCTCCATTGCTTCTCTTCCCATCAAAATCAAACAACGTCCAAATTCAAACCCATCTCAGATCCTCAAACCCAAAGAAACCCCAAATCTCCCAAGCCCCAACACTCTCCCAAATTCGTCCAATTCGCCTCTGATTCTGGTTTGTAAAGCCTTGTTTTTTGCACTCGTGATCCATATTTTTTTGGTTGAAGATGGGTTTCAGTCAGAAAAGGAGGAGGATAATGGAGAGGATTTTCAAGGATTGAGGTTCAAAATAAAAGAAAGAGAGAGACGTATGAGAGAGGTGGAAAAGAGCACGCGCGAGAGAGAGATGGAAAAGAGAGACAAGTGTTTCTGTTCATGGTGAGAATAGATGACGCATCCCAGGGAGCAGTGGCAGGGTTAGGCGAGATCCAAGGGAGGGTTCAGCGGGGAGATCGAGGTCCCCAGCAACACGGTCTACTTCGTTGCAGAGTCCATCGTCGAAAGTCATGAGATCACCAAGTCGGATCCCAACTTTAGGTCAAGGGAATGGACGAAAACTAGAGGAAACAAAGAAGGGGGATTGGAATTTGCACACAAACGAATCCCTCGAGAATTCCCTTTTCCTTGGAATGTTTCATCTTTTTATAGAGAAATACAAAAAAAAAAAAAAAAAACCTTTTAAAGATTTTTTTTCTTTCACTAAGATCTCTTTTTGGGGGTTTTGTAGGTTCACGTCTTACCATGAGATATGATTGCGAAATCAATTTTCGGGCTACCATGTGGTTGCTTAAGTGATCCCTCATCGCCGGAGAGAAAATCTAAATGACCATTTTCATTGGACAATGGGGCCATCGTCGGAGAGAAAATAAAAAATGTCTTTCGTCTTCTTCTCTGCTTTCTCCAGTCATACCCCATGGTTCAAATGCCCTGTGCGATGGCTATACAAGAGGGGAGAACGATGAGAGAAGGAGAGAGGAAAAGAAAGAGAAGAGTTATATTAGTAATTTTATTAGTTTTTAAAAATTTTCAATTAAAAACAGAAAGGGTAAAAATGTCTAATGCTGATTTCCGTCTCCTTCATCAGTTACTTGGGTGTAGTTAATGTTTTTTGAAAGGTGTGGGTGGTAGGTGATGTTTTCAAACTATTTTGGGGGGTAGTTGATTTTTTTTTCCATTATATATGTTTCCAGTCACGTATCAGTGTCCATTGAATCCGTACACCAATTCGATTCGAATCAAATTGATTTTGAACATGATCAGGATTGAGATTTAAAGCCTTGCCTCTACTTATGAACAATGATTGAGGGATTGGATCGGTCCAAATCAGTATTGGTCAATCCAAATCAGAATCGGCCGGGGTTGATCCTGTATAGCAACCGAGTCATCAAGGATTGCAATAGCCGATCCTAATATGACAAGATGAAATTCACGGACAACAAGACCGATCCGGATCCAAGCCCAACTCTGTGCACTTAAACCCTGCCTAACTACACCCCATGGGCCTGGATGGGCTTAAAATTTGGAGGCCTATGTAATTTGAAAGTCTAAAATGATGGGCTTCATCTGCTGAGGCCCATATTGTAGTGGCTAAGACTTATAAGCCTTTGGTCCAAAGCCCAATAAGAAATGTGCTAGCCCAAGAGGGAGTTGATATGAATAATGAATGATATTACTTAATGAGGATTTTCTTATTGACACCTCTTAAGGTGTCAAATAAACCCTCAAGTTTGATCAAAAATACAGAAAGATGGTGTAAATGTATCAGTCTTTCATTCAATAGAGAAATGGTTGTTTTGAGATTACACTTCTTCATCCAATGATTGAAAGTACAACTGGATACTTACACGACCGTATACGAAACCTTTACCCTCAAATATTTTTTTGCTGATGTGGAGATGACTCCACACATTATTTGTGACTGTGAAATACCCGCAAGTATTTTTTTTTCATACTTTTCTCTTTTTCTCATTTTTTATTACTCCTCCAACAATCAATGACTAGTATGGATGTGTTGTCATCTAGAGAGAGAGAGAGATTATGGATTTCTTTTAATTTTTATCTCTTGTATTTTGATATCTTCTTTTATTGTAAACAATAATCATTCAAGTTTGACTAATATTTTACAAACATTGACAACAATTTAATTTCTTAAAAAAAATTCATTCTTTTAAAATATTTTTTATAGATCTCTAATCAATTATGAAGTGGCCCATGGAACAACCTAAGACACTCTAATATATATTGATCAGTCTAGTTTTTAACTTTATAATTATAACTTCTTTGATGTGGTCCCAATTTATTAGATACAAGACATGGCCCTAGATCCATTCTTCAAGTCCTATGACCTAGGACTCATGCCTAGTGGTAGGACTTATGTCAAATTTTACTAAATGCATTGTTTATCTCGTGGTAAAAAATTTTATGTATACAAATGTTATTTTACATGAAAAATTTTTCTTATAAGATTTTTCTATTTTTTCAATGCTTTTTTTTTGTCAATTATGATATTGTTTGATTCGGTGTAAATGTGTAAATGATGTCTTACAATAAAATTTTCCTCTACTTAAAAATTTCTATTCTTTCAATGTGTTTATTTGAATTTTATGTTTAAACAAACAATAAAAATTTCTTGTTCTATTAGTCTCCATGCATTCAACCTTAAGGTTTCTTCCTATAGGAAGCCTAGTGGATGAATCTTCCTAATGGAAGCCTAGTGGATGAAACCAACTAGACAAAAGACAAAAAATAAATGTCCCAAACTAGTATAACATAAATTGTTCGACCATGTGTCAGTTGTTCATCGGAGCTGTATCCAATCAACAACAGTCAATACCATGATCAATACTTAAAACTAAAACCTTGAGCATGGCAAACACTTTTACATTTCTTCCCTCTTAGTGAGTGTATAGTTCTATGCTATACAACCCCGAGGGAGTAACTCAGCTGGCAAGGAATCTATACCTCAAGAAGCGGTGGATTCTGAGTTCGACTCTTCTTATCCCTTGGGGCCATTCACCCAGGGTGTTAAGTGCTTTTTACTCCTTCGGATGCAAGTGAATTGGATCTCATTCAATCTTGGAATGATCCGATTCATACAATTGTAAGGTTAATATTGTAAAACCCGCACTCCACGAATCCGGTTTAACCTATGTTTTTATATCGTGATAGGTTTTTTCAGTCATAATCGGACCTAAAGAGACAGTTGGATGCCGAACTATAAGTCTAGGTATGAAAAATACTCGAATCAGACCTATTTACATTTTGTCCAGTCTAACTAGTTGAGACATACAAGTCTCATAAAACATACCGGTCTCATGAACAATTCGACCGATATGTCCAATCGATTAGTCTGTTTCGAGGATTTTGAATTAGAAACAGACTCTAATGGGTCCCACCTTTTAAATTCTATTATTGGAGACCTTCTATACTTGAGAGAGACTCCAAACCTCTCTATATATTCTTCCTTACCCCTGGTTAGATCTCTTTTGACTCTCACAAACGCTAGAGACGAAAAAGAGATTTGATGAGAACAAAGGAGCTTGAGGAAGGTCTGCAAAGGAGAATTTGTTGGAAGAAGGACGCCGTCGTCGGTGAGTGCTTTTACCTTTATTGTTCTTAGAGTTTGATCAGAGTATGGTCAATACCATGGAAGGCTGGGTATCGATCCGAAACTATATCTCTTCGAAAAACCCTAGAACCTATGCGTAGAAAATTCTAAGTAATGGTTACAAGTATGTAGGTTAATGGATGGAGATGAATAAACTAATCCTAGTGTAAGCACCCCATTTTTGCCATCCCAGCTAAACAAAGCCCTGCTGGTGTGTGGACAACAAAAGGAAGAAAGGTGATCGAAAGTTTGGATTTTTGACTGCGAATTTGAGGAAGTTTTCAATGGGTCTATGAATTTGAGGAAGTTTTCAATGGGTCCACAGCAAGGTCATGGATTACAATTTTGCATGGATGCATAGGTCATAGAATTATCTTCGAAATGAGACTAGAATTGCTCAATTCTGATATCAAATGAAGAAGATATGACCATTTTAGTCGGATGATACATATAAGGGAGGTTTATGAAGTTATTATAAATAATCCCAGGGGCCTTCGTGCAAATTATCCTAAGTCGGATCGTTTGAATTTCAAATCATCATATCTTAATCATCCGACATCGGATTCAGATGATCCCAAGACCATTATTCTTCATTCATGATGTTCTACAAAATGGACGTAAAAAATCCCGGGTAGAAGTCACCAGTGGGTCCCATGCAAGCTTGCATGCAAAATTATCGTCAGAACTTCAAAGCTGCATATCTTTTCCGTTCTACATCGGATTCAGGTGATTCCAGTTCCTATATTCCTCATTTTTAATGTTCTATAAAATGAACACAAAAAATTTGGAATAGAGGCCATCGGAAAATTCCATGCGGGATGACAGCGGAAATGACCCATGAAATGACAAGGAGAGAAAACCCAGTTAATTCCAATTAATCCAGCCAACTCGGTTCAAGCCGGTTTTGGTCCAACCTAGCTCAACCCATATCGGTTTAACTTCCGGCCAACCTAAGTCGGTCTCAACCCGTTTCGAACCGGTTCATCCATGTGCATAGTATTTATATATTATATATATATTGTATACTATACATATATGTATGTTATTAAATATATGTGTATATAATATATATTATTATATATAAGAGATAAAATCTAAAAGATCTTGGAGAAGAAAAAGGAAAGAGGAGAGAGAGGAGACGTGAAAGAGGAGGAGGCTTTAGGGTTGAAATGAAATCTAAAAGATCTTGGAGAAGAAAAATGAAAGAGGGGAGAGAGAAAACGTGAAAGAGAAGGGGATTTAGGGTTTTGAGATAATCTAAAAGATCTTGGAGAAGAAAAAGGAAAGAGGAGAGAGAGGAGACGTGAAAGAGAAGGAGGCTTTAGGGTTGAGATGAAATCTAAAAGATCTTGGAGAAGAAAAAGGAAAGAGGAGAGAGAGGAGACGTGAAAGAGAAGGAGGCTTTAGGGTTGAGATGAAATCTAAAAGATCTTGGAGAAGAAAAAGGAAAGAGGAGAGAGGGAGACGTGAAAGAGAAGGGGTTTTCTAGAAGAAGAATGAGAAAAAGGAAAGAAAGGAAGAAGAAAAAACGTGAGAGAGGAAGAAAAGAAAGGAAAGAAGAAAAAATGGAGAGAAAAAAGATTTTCTAGAAAGAAGAAAAGGAAAGAAGGATCTTCTAGAAAATGAGTGAAAAATTATAAATAGAGAGAGAGGAGGGATCCTTTTCCGGACCGGAGAGAGAGGGGAACGTGGGTGAGAGAGAGAAATGTGGTGAGAGAGAGAGAGAAAACGTGAGAGAGGAAGAAAGAAAGAGAGAGAAAAAGAGAAAAGAAAGAAAAGAGAAGAAGAAAAGAGAGAAAGAGAAGAGAGAAAGAAGCAGAAGAGAGGAGAAGGAGGATTCACATTCAAAGGGGATTGAGACAACCCCCAATCACCCTTCATCAACGGTTTCACTCGATTTGAGCCCAAGGTTAGTACTCTAAACAAATTTAGAGGTCGTTATAATGCCCGAATGCCAATTTTGCTTGAAAAAGGCTAATTTTCATGAAATCTCAATCATGAATGCTCTATTACATGCTTGTTAATGTTAGGATGCCTATGTCTAACATTTTTCATGAATGATAATTTGTCTAAGCTATTCAATGATGAATTTTTGATTGATATACAAAGATGTTTGATGTTTTTTTGTAAATTTCATAAAGTGATTTTCTGATCTGAAAATTCTAGATTTAAGGTTCAAACTTAGGACGTACATCATATGTATTTTTTCTAAGATTTTGAAGCCAAAAATTTTATGGGAGTCTCTCTGATATGATAGAAGACTACCCTAAAAATTTCGTTCCATTTGGAATTGGGGAAATATATCAAAAAATTTGTCTTTGACATTGCTATTTTTCTCGGATGTAATGCAATCCTCCATCGGAAAGTCTCTAGACAAAGGCCTTATGGCCATAATAAAAAAATCTACTTAACATGAACTTTTTAGACATGAAAGTCTTCTAAAAAATGGCACTGGTTTCATATTTTTTCCATTTTTCGTTGAATTGATATCAATTTTTAAGTGCATAGAGCTTTGATTTCAGATCTGTCATGATGTGCTGATTTGCATGATTGAAAAGAGTCATTTTTCACAAAGAAAATATACTGTTTTAACTTGTTTTTCTTAATGAAATTTTAGATCAGATAGTTATCTACATAGACATATGTCTGTATTTAATTTTCATTAAGAATAGAATTTTATTTGGAATTTATGGTGCAACTGGTCAAAAATCTGGAACAGACCTGACCAGTGTATTTGCCTGTACTTGGGGAATGTTTTCGACCTGCCTATGGTCTCTTTTAGGAATAGCTTCCTTGAGACAAAATGTTGGCCTCTGAGTCTTCTTTCCAGGGATATCTTTTAAAAAAAATTTGAGTAAGTACAGTGGCCTATGTGCCCATTTTGGTCCAGCCTGACAAAGTTGTCATCTTGCTGCGTGTTCCATCATGTTTTGATTGATTCTCATATTTGTTCACATGCTATGTCGGATGCTCGTATGCATGCACTACTATAATTGGAATGGTCACACTGCCATAATTGGAATTGTCACACTGCCATGATTGGAATGCTACACATGCTTATTGCCATATTTGTCTGCTACACTTGCTCACATGCTATATTGGATGATTACTGTCATGTTTGGATGCACACTGCTATATTTGGAATACTACCACTGATATAGTTGGAATATTTTCATTTGCCATATTTGTCTTGGAAAGAGAAAAAATAAAAAAAATAGCAATTAGGGCAAGATACACCCTGAAATAGAAAGAATTGAACAATTAGGGTAGAAAACCCTAAGATGGAAAGAAAACAATAATTAGGGAAAGTGAAACCCTAAAAATGGAAAGAATAATTAGGGCAAAATAAACCCTAGAATAAAGAGAATAATTAGGGTATGAAACCCTAAAAAATGAAAATCACAATGAAAAGGGATAGGAAACCCTAAAAACCTAAGAATAGAAACAATTAAAAATGGTAGGAATTTAGGTCTCATCCCTAGATCCTATTGACAAAAATAGAAAGAATTTGGTACACATCCCAAATAAAAATGGTAGGAATTTAGGTCTCATCCCTAGATCCTATTGACAAAAATGGAAGGAATTTGGTACACATTCCAAATCCGACTCTCACAAATTTCGAACTACGTCGGGCACGATTTCTAGGGCAAACCCTAGAATACGTAGGCAATTTGGGGAATCCCAAATACGGTACAAAGCCACCCATCAACCATACATCCAAAGATAAACTTCAACTTGAACAAAAAAAATCTAATTGAAGCACATGCATAAATCACTTCCATAATCTTTAATCACACAACCATTTTGAACTACGTTTTTGGACTTGATTTCCAGGATTGGAATACGTAGGCAGTTTGAGATGTCTTACACATCTCAGATTCAGTCCAAGACCGAACCATCTTTGGTCCGGTTCACTGTATAATATTGTACATTACATTTGCTTGTTTATTTACTTTAAAACATGATTGGCTGAACCCTAGGTTAGAACAACTTAGCAACTTGGTTTAGGACATCCCCCATTGAACCCTAGTCATCCAGTTAACCAAGCACAGTCAAAATTAGAATTTAAGGAAAGTTTAGGAGGCCGATATTGATCGGGCGGTTTGGGTGCCTAACACCTTCCCATAACCGTACCCTGAATACTTACCCGATCTCTTGCAGACCAAAGAACCGATACATTGGGTCACGAGTCAATAGAAGTCTTACCTTAGGGTGAGGCTACATTTTTATAGGTCCTAGACCTTAATCTAGGTGGCGACTCCTACAAATACAAATCGATCTTCATCGATATAGGATACACATTTATATCCCGAGGAGGATCACGTCGATTTTCCATTGTCCTCATACCTAGTACGTTAACCATAGAATGGTTTAGGAGAAACCCTAGAGGAAAACCAAGTCAAGGATCAACTGAAAGGAAGATGAGTTGGACTCACGGACCTTGTTCGATTAGAGTACCAGTGGTACATAAGTCCGACCGAACAAGACACTGGTACGATTCGGGAAGTTTGTCAGAGTTGTCCGGTTGGACATACCAATCTGAGTACCGGTTTTGACACTCTGCACCCTAATGTGCGATCGATATGGGTGATTTCAGACTGTTTTTCAGTCCAGACTTGGTTCTGATCAATGTAAACCCTATAAACCTAATTCTAACTAATTCTTATGGTTATCTAGGACATGTGGACAATGACGTTGGACTCTGTAATGCAAAAGAGACTTTTTATCAAGCATTAGGTAAGGGAATAAGACCCAAACCCTAATTTACTAATAACAGTAAAACATTGTTAATTATTCTTGTATTTGTGGAGTGATGGTTGTGCATATTAACATGTCATCTTTACTTTCTATTATTATATTTATTTATGCATACTCGCTATGCTAGGATTGTGTGTTAGACATGTGATTGTTTTCATTGGTGTGTGGAATGAGAATGACTTGGGTTCTTGGATCATTCCTTACACTAGTACCTTTTCGTATCGCTACTATCTTAGCATGCTTGGTACGAGTAGGGTATCATGGGGAATACGTGGCATTGTAGTATATAGCCTGACCGTTAGACTAGAGCCCTATTTCTATGCTGTAGGGAGCTGTGTTGGGATATGGCCTTGGATACTATGATGACATATATGATTGATTAGTGACGAACCCACTTGCAAGCTCTCGCCAATAGGGGTATAGGTATTGGTGGGGTGTAGGGTATCAGGGAGAGGACGTGAGATTGTGGCTCAGCCTGACCACCAAACTTTAGCTCTATCTCTATACCGGAGTGAGTGATGAGTCAACAGCGGTGTGTGATTCATTGGGCGTGCTCACACTCTCGTGCATGGAGGTGTGGAGTGCAATCTATCCTTACCATAACACTATGCAAATATACCAGACTAAATGTGAAAATTTAACAATGCAACGTACAATATGCATATTTTTCAGATATTGATATAGGTTACACTGTGGAAGATTATATGGATGTTCCAGTGTACAAAAGTGTGGTTACTTTGGATGTGCAAGCAGGGGTCAACGAGTATAATAGTGTACAGAAGTGTGGCTACTTTGGATGTGCAAGCAGTGATCAACGAGTATGATGAGTCATATGAGTGCCACTTTTGCGTGTACCTCTAGGATTCCTTTAGTCATTTTATTTTCATCTGGATTATAAACAATGTAATAAATATTTATTTACGTTTTGGTACTTAAGATAACTTGGCTATTTTATTTATTTATCAATAGCAACTCAGTTCATTTATGTTAAGACTTTCGCTACAATAGTTTGTGTGTGTGTAGATACGGTATTACTAAGATTCTGGTATGAATCGTTGGTTTAGTGGTGATTCACTCACACTTCTGATTCAGTCAGAATTGAAATGTGACAAGTATTGACCCATATAACTTTTATTTTTTTATTTTTTTTTTAACTAAAGATGCACAGAACTGTATCAATAAAGAGAAAAAATTATCAATGACTACAGACCTTAAGGAGATAACACCTCACCTTTGGTATTGCCATCAACAGAGCCTTCCTTATTTACATTTAGAGAATCTATATCTAGGACGGCCTGAGGCATCCAACATTGCCTCTCTTGCCACTAAACTATATTTGGACATGATAGTCAATGTGTAGATGTCTTAGCCTGAGCTGTCTGCTTTGCAAAGGCATGGACCACTATATTTGCTACCTGAAAATAGTGAGTAATACATAAATGCGTGACTCAACCATGACTCTCCATTGTTGCATACAATATCATACCTCGATCACACACTTTAGACTAAGCTTTAGGAATCCAATTCTACCAACATAACTTGTTAGACGAAAGAAATATATATATATATATATATATATATATATATATATATATATATATATATATATATATATATCTCACACACACGTGAGTTGATTGATTCTTGAATACGTCTACTTTGTTCCACTTGAGAAAATTCCTTGCCCTATCTTAACCTTTACGTAGGGAAGCATGGGGCCACTTTTGAAAATGAAGCCTAACGAGCGAGCTGATTCTGATTCCAATCCCGATCGGTCGTGGACTCGTGGCCTATGCTGATTTTGATTCTGATCCCGATTGGCTGGGATCCATTTGGTCCAGAACGAAAGACACATTTTATGGATCGGGTATGCGTCGGTTTTTGTTTTTACTTGTAGATGATCGACACTTGGCAACATGCTATCAGACGGTTGATACATCACAACTGAAAAAAATAAATTGGAAAATAGAAAACAGTGAATCCGATTAGTGGTACGGCCAATGGGGTTCCAACACGCCGCTACCATTAAAAAAATAATAAAAACATCTCCCTTGGTCGAAGTCAATACGAATCGACCTAACCAGTACATATTACTAAAACCTTGGGCCAATCTTCTCAATAAGCTTAGAAGCAAATAATATGCAAACAAGTTACTAAATCCAGGTATTGGATCAGTCATGTCTAACTGATCCAAAGAGAAATTGATATGTGGTTGATATCATATATAATAATATTAAAAGCATAACGAGTTAAGGATCTGTTAGGTCCAAAATCGATACGAATCCACTAACCCGATTTCGATTTATTAACGAGTATAAAAACGTGGTAATTGTGCTTCTTTGGAGAATCAATGATTGGATAATCTTTGATGTACTGCCAGTACTATTACATTGAAGAAATATTAATTGACTAGTTGTAAATTGTATATAACTCCGAGTGAGGATAGCATTTTGCTTATGCATTTCCACAGATGTTTGAAAACTTTAAACATCTTAAATGTTGAATCCGAAGGCATGCAAGAGACAAACCTGGTGAACTGAAGTATCCTAGTAGCAGATGTTGTAGAATATAATTATATTCAAGTCTATCATAATTCTTACACCCCCTTTCATAAAAAAAAATAATAATAAAAAAAAATTGAAGGATTTGTTCGATGAAATTATAAGAAGAAAATATAAAAGATTTTCTATACAGCTGTGTACATATGCTATTGTACTTTCAACTGTCAGATCATCAAGTGTAATCTCAAAACTATTCCTCTGCGCTCTGAACATGTACATATACGATTCGTGTACAAAACCATTCCCAAATGAAAATAATCCATTTTTTATTGTCTTTATTAGGGTGTTTAAATATAGGGTTGTTTTGTATTAACAAACCCTAGTTTTATTTAGAGTTCACCTGTTTATGACATTGGAATATGTTGGGGCAATGGTGTTAGGTCTGCAATAAAGATGATTTAGCATGAATGAAGACATGACATGTTATGCGGTATTATGTAATTTATTTTAAATATAAATTACTATTATAAATCATACCAAACAACTACATATGTTTTAATATATTATATAATTAATTCTATAATACATATTAAAGAGAGTCTAAGTAATTATTTAGATTACGCTAGTGTGGTGTTAATTTCAGGCTGCACTGTATAGCCTGATAGTGTCTGATTGATTATGGATCAAGACTGACTGATCCAATTATTAAATGTGCTAGGCTTAAATCTAGACTGAATATTAAACGGACGTTCACGATACAAGGGTGTAACCTGACCAAACAAACCGAATGAACCGAATATACCTTTAAACTAAATTGAATCTTGGTTTAAACCAAACAAATATAATTCTAAAACTAAAAACCTAAAAGATTAAATTGCCTCCTAGTCTCTTTCATTTCTTGAGTCTTCCGCTTGGTATTTCTATCCTCAATTTTGTATACATGTGTGATCACAATCGTAAGAAGAGTCTTTTATAATCTTATGATAAAGTATCTACAACATGAAAATAACTATGGATTCAAAAATCAACATCTTTACTTTTATTTACATTTTAACATAAACCCATTTACAAACTAATTAATCTGATTAACATAAAACTAATGGAGCATATAAATATGACTTATGATACAAAATATTAAAATGAAACAGATCGATCGACACCCCAGACTCACATCAAGAAACAACAATTTACATCAAAACATGGCTCCAACCATCCTTATGGGGTCCACAAAATCTGAAGCTTCTTCTTTTTCATTTTTTTTAATTAACTAAAAAAATAATAAAAATGACAAGTTGCATGTAGAATATTATATGTTATTGGAACAGAATAACTTCAGTGATATCTCAGAGCGAGCCATATGGTTGGTGAGATTCCATGCGCTACGGTTACCATGACAGGTCACTTGGGTGGGTTAGTGAGGAGAGTGAGTCAGTGACACGAGGGAAGAAGCGTATCTATTTAGCTGACAAAGGCAATGAGACAATACATTTGAATTTGAGGGCCCACTTATATTAGAAAAGTTGCTAAATATAATGGTCATCATGTGAGGCGTGGATGCTCTGCAGTCATGCGGTTCTGTAACTCCACCTGAGCTGTTGGATTACATAGGTATACATATAGATACGTTCTCAACGGTTTGAATGTAACTATAGAGGCTGCGTGGATGTAGGAAACCCAAATCCCATCATGTGGGCAGCACGAAGCATTAAAAGAAGACATTATAGTTTGTGAGGTAACAACATATCATTTTAGGGAAAATTTCACCCACCTTTGTACTTTGTTTATAAGTCAACCAACCTTCAAATTGGTGATTGATATCACGTGCACCCCTTAACAGTTGTTGTTAAGTTGACTAAAATACAAAATTATTCAATTATCTTCTCTAATAACTTGACAATGAAAAACCTTTTTACAATGTACTATGGGTTGTATATGGAAGTCTCATCGGTCACCCCGAGGCCCCCCTCTCTCCTTTGCTCTCTCTCCTTCTCTCATGGTGACTGAAGAAGAGGATTTGCAGGATTTCTATTTGACTAAAACCCTTCAGCAGTGGTCTGGAAACTTCATGATCTTCGTCTATTGATCCCGTCATCATGTCGCCTTCCTTTCCTTTTTCTTGACTTCAATTTTTCACTTTCAATAACAACTCTAGAAACCTCAAAATAGAAAGAGGAAAAGTATGGACAAATATTTTTGAAAGACTTCTATTGTCAAATTCATAAAGCTTCTCATGCGATTTCAACCATTTCATTGAAAAGATAATGGTTGAAATTTGTGGTCTCTTATGTATCTAATGGATCTTGGTATTGCAGTAAGGGAGCCCGTGGATCCTGAAGCTTATTGCTATGTCTTGCTTCTCTATGGAGTTGTCACAATCGGTAAATAATAGAAACTCAGTATTAGAAATCGAAATTAGATGTTGAATTCAGAACCTAACCCAAACTTTAGAAAAGACGATTCAAAAGATAGACCAGATTCACAACAGATAAGCACTGGATTAAAAAATTAAGACTTAACAACTTGTGCTAGAGTTCTGTTGATCTCAAGGCTATGGTTTCTTTCGATGAGTTTCGTTTGATCATAAACAACAATTTGCTCTGGTCTGATTGAATCGCATGAACTATCCTACTGCTGCTGTCCTTCTTCTTCTTCCATGGCAATGGTGCCTGCTGTTGCCGCACTCCTCCTCCTTATTTTCTTCTCCTACGGCGATGGCGGTTGCTGTTGCTGTTGCAACCCTTCTTATTCTTCTTTTTCTTCTCCCATGGT
This sequence comes from Protea cynaroides, assembly GCA_028583415.1. Taxonomy (NCBI): domain Eukaryota; kingdom Viridiplantae; phylum Streptophyta; class Magnoliopsida; order Proteales; family Proteaceae; genus Protea; species Protea cynaroides. The sequence continues at coordinate 38,642,785 of CM053267.1, forward strand.
AGTGGCGGTTGCTATTGCCATCCTAACTTTTCTTCTATGGCGGTGGCGGTTGTTGTTGCCTCCCTTCTTCTTTCTTCTTCACGATTCGTTCGATTGAGTAGGTAAGGTAGGTAATGGTACACATAAAAAAAATGAGAGGTGAAATCGATGCAGATGGAGGGAGGGATGAGAGAGGAGGTTGATGCAGATGGAGATGAATGAGAGGGTGAGAAGGAGATGGAGATGGTGATGGAGACAAATGGAGAAGGGTAAAAGTATGTAAATTAATGGTTTGGAAGAGGGTAAAACAATAATTTAATAGTGTCTAAGGATAATTTTTCCATTTCAAAATTTTATTGCGGTAAATTTCTATACCTTCCGGCCTATATTTATTAAGACACACCTACTCCAAACTTCATTTTGAATTCCCCCAAATAATTGAACTTCAATCTCTTTTTCTCCCTCCGTAATTTAAAATCTTTAAATAGCCCATCAAATTCTCAATCAGATCCCACTAAGGGTCTCAACTGGTTGTAGCAAAGTCTCACCAGGTTATAGCAAATTTTAGGATCGAATCTCCCGACCTTCTTTGGGGAGGTGGAGTCAAATATATGATATATCTTTCTTATGGATCCGTTTGTTTTCACGTAAAATGATGAAAAAAAAAATTCTTTATAAAATAAGATTTTCTTACTGTATATATGTTAAAATGTGGAATGTGAAAAAGACATTGATCAAATAAAAAAAATTTCATATAAAATATTATTTGCATGCAATTTTTTATAACAAAACAAACAGGACCTATGCCAAAATAAAATGAAGTGAGGATAGAAATAATCAGCAAGCCCATAAATTTGGTCCTTGATCCCATTCTCAGCAATGTGTTAATACTATATTGAGTTTTCAGTTAAAAAATTCTAAGTAAATAAAAAGATTAAAATATGTAAAATTCCATCATTATCCTCAATAATGATATCCTTGGATAACTTATGTATGCCCATCATAAACCGACCGAAATCTTTTTTCTTGTAATAAAGAGAAGAACCCATAAAGTTCCATAGAAAATTATGTGTCATCAGATTGTAAAAACATCACGTGGAAAAACACGCTGAATATTTTGACAAAAAGAGCAGAAAAGAAAAACATGCCGACTATTGGTTCAAAAGGAATAGTGTGTGCAAGACCCATACACAAAACTATATAAAATGTGGCTCGCATACTGCAAGCATGATGGGCATAAGAGGATTTATTTCCCAGTTGTTGCTTTGATTTCCAAATTAGTTATGAATAAACCTAAAACGTCGGAAGGGTATTTCTGTCATGCAACAAAGTAACTAATCTCCATGCCCCATGGGTGTTAAATTCAGGTTCGTAACAGGTAGTCTGACTGGTGAAGCATAAGAATGGATTGGCTCAATTATTAAACATGTTGGATTTAGTCTCGGATCGATTATGAAAAGGGTGTTCACGGTGCAATGGTGTAGCCCAATTAAACTGATCAAATCAAATCTTGGTTTGCAACAAACAAATACAACCCTAAAGCTAAAAACTTAAACAATAAAACATCTTTTACTCTCTTTCATTTCTCTGAGTTTTTCCCTCGTTCCTCTCATCTTCATCTTCGTTTACATGGGTGATATGTGAACACAAGCCTAATAAAAACCTTTCATATTCTTAGGCCCCGTTTGATAACACTCCAGCTCCCATGGAGCTACTTCTGGTCCGGAATCGTTTTCTACTTCTTCTCCAGAGTCAGAATTTTTGAAGTAGAATGCTGTTTGATAACACTGCTTTAAAGTCAAAAGACTATGCTTCCAGAATGCTGTTTGATGGTGGTAATGGTGGTGGTATTAGTGGCGGTGGGGGGGTAGAAGTGGTGGCGGCGGTGTCTTTGGTAGGGGGTGGTGGTGGCCACGATGGTGGTGGTAGAGGCGTAGGTGGTGGGTGGTGGCAGTGGGATGGGTGGTGGGTGGGTGGGTGGTGGCAGTGGGATGGGTGGTGGGTGGGTGGTGGCAGTGGGGATGGGTGGTGGTGGCGGTGGCAGTGGTGGTGGTGCTGGTGGTGGTAGGTGGTGGGTGGGTGGTGGGTGGTGGGTGGTGTGGTAGGTGGTGGTGAAGGTGGTGGCGGTGGTGGTGGCGGCAGTGGTGGGTGGTGGTGCCAACGTCAGTGATAAGTAGTGGGTGGTGGTAGTGGCGGCAGTGGTGGGTGGTGGTGCCAACGTCAGTGATAAGTAGTGGGTGGTGGTGGTGGCGGTGGTGGTGGTCACGACGGTTGTGGGTGGCGGGTGGTGGTGGGGATGGTGGCAGTAGAGGGGTGGTGGTGATGATGGCAGTGCCAGTGGTGGTGGTGATGGCAGTCGGTAGTGGTAATAGCTCCGGAGCAAGAGAAGTATGTTTTTTTATCTCCAATTTTTTAGCTCCCAGAGACATTTTTGGAACGGTTCACTCCATTGGAGTCAAAACTTGAACCGTGTTTATCAATCATCATTCTACTTCGGATTAACTCCGGAGCTAAGAAGTAAGGAGCTGGAGTGTTATCAAATAGGGCCTTACAAGAGGGTATCTAATCTATGACATGAAAACAATTATGATTTGAAACGCAACATTGAGCTCGTTTATAGATCGTTAAACCTGATTAGTATAAAACTGATTATGGACAAAGATCGCTTAGACCAAATATAAACGTGTTCTTGTCTTGCCAATGTACTAAAATGATGGAAACCGATTAAACCCGACTCAAAAGGACATATGTTGTTTTTGTTGAGAAATTTGATGACAATGCCTCTTAGGGGTTTCAAAACCGAACCAATCTGATTCAGTCTGGATCAAATCTAAACTGAACCTTATTGGATAGGAATCGGATCCTATTTTTAGAACCCAATGAAAAACTAAAACTGAGCCTAACTAATTGATAAACCTGAATCAAACCTAAAAAAAAAAAAAAAAAGAATGAAACTGAACTAGCCCGATAATGGATCAATTGGAGTCTATTATATCAATATTTTTTAAATATATATATATATATATATAGGAAATCAACACCGAAAACCAAATCAACCCGATAAAATAGTAAACAGAAACAGACCGATAGTGGACCGAGAAGAATCCACTTAGCCACCAGATAATAAACAAACATCAAACTGGTCCATTAATTAACGTGTACAATACATCCCATCATAGCCTGAATCTCTTATTAGACATTTTTAGTATTATCCCTACAAAACTTGAAACCAAAACCAGCCCGAACCAAGCAGTTGACACCCCTAAGTAAAAATAGTTGTTGCAGGCCGCGTTTTCAGTTGTTTATTGCTTTCACTCAGAGGGGGAGAGAAATAAGAACAGCGATATCGTCGCTCTGACACCAACCCTGGCACACATTTTTACATGTTCGTTCGTTCTCTCCAAACCAAATAAAATAAAAAATAAATAAATAAATAATAAATAATAAAAAAAGAGAGAGAAAAGCCCTCAGGTTCCAGCTCTCCATCCCCATTTTAATGGGCGTCATTCCTCTCCCACTTTAAAACCTTCTATCTCTGTTTTGGGAGGTGGAGGTTTTCGTGGTTTTGGTTTTCCACCTTAGCTTTCCTCTGCTCCTCACCCATTCTCAAATCTGATCAATCTGTCTCTCTGACGATGATGGGCTGTCTTTTTATCCTAAACTAAGCATACCCAGAATGAGAAATTGATGAATGAGGAGGATGGATCGATTTTGATGGGAGTCGGCGGAGGAGCAGCTTTTCTTCTTCTGAATCCCAAAGAAAAGCTTTCTAAAACCCAGGATTTGGTCCTCTTCTTCTTCTTCTTCTTCTTCTTTTCTCTTGTAAAGGTACCAATCTTTCTTCCTTTAATGGGTCCGATAGATTCCAATTTAATTTGTCTGTTTGTCTCTGTCCCTGATCTTATTTCTCTATCTGTGTTTCTCTGAAGGTGTCCTGTTTTGATTTTGTTAGCACCATTACAATGGCGACCAAGATTAAAGGGCTCTGTAAAGGGATCAAATGCATCTCCCAGATCTTTGGTAATTCTCCTTCAAAGATCAACCTTCCTTTTATGGAAATTTGTGGAACTGGGAATCAATCTAATTTGATATCATGAGATGTCTTGCAGTTGTGAAGGAGCAGAGAGAATTGGAGATTGGATACCCAACAGACGTTAAACATGTAGCTCATATCGGATGGGACAGCCAATCAACAAATGCACCACCCAGTTGGGTATGTTTCTTTATTTGTTTGATTCTTCTTTCTTAATTAATAACACAGATTTTGATAGATTCCTTGTGTTCTTCAATTAATTTCACAGATTTTGATAGATTCCTTCTGTTCTTCTTCCAACTCTAAAGATTCTTATTTAGTTTTCCTGGAAATGTTGCAGATGAACGAATTCAAGACATCTTCGGATACGTCTGCAGCATCGGTTGGTAGCATTGGAGGAGAATCGGATCCTAGCTTTGTTCCTATTTCCTCCTGGGACTCTCAAGGTATGTATGTTTGTTTTCTTTTGACTTTTTCATTTTCTCATCACGAGATTCTGATCGTTGGATTGGAATGTTTGGGGAATTTTTTTCTTGAGGTTATTTTTGTAAGTTGGAAATGTCTGGAGATTCTTTGCCTGGCAAGGACCCTTGGTTTTCTGTGCCTCTCTTCTTGTTGGGGGGACTCTAGTCGTGATCCAACGACTGAAGTTCATTCTATGTGCATATCAATACATCGGTATACGTAACAGGTAAACTCGAGTTGTTGCTGATGGACAACATGAGAAGACATTTTTCCCTCAGAGGATAGGCTTTCCCTTGAGGATTTCTTTCCTCCAAAAAATAAGAGGAATCTCTTTTTGTTTCCAAGAGTGAAAGAAAAGGAAACTTAAGAATGCTAGCCAAACATATCTAGGCTTTCGTCTCAAATCTATACTTAGGTCCTCTATTCATGTGTCAAATTTCAATCGAATCAGAATTTGACAAATAATAAATTAGAGGTTTGAAAATCTAGAATTATGAGACTGTGCGTAGTAATTATGGCCTAATAGGATATTGCCCATCTTCGAAAAAGTTTCCCCCAAGAGAACAGGCTTAGATAGAAGCAGAGTTGAAAGTAAATCCAATCAAAGAGCTAGTAGATCCCAACAGAAGAGTTTGATTCTATTCCTCGTGCCATAAACCAATGGTTGGTTTAGGCTGAATTGGGATATCCGACTCATTTGACATAATAGCTACAATGGGAGATTCACAATTCAGAGACATACATGTAAATGCATGTATACCAGCACACGAGAGAGTAATTGATTGGATTTGGCTATGAAATTTTGACAAGTTCATCATTTGTCCATATATTTTAAAATCGTGGATAATTTCGGAACTAAAAAGACAAATTTTTTTTCTTTTAAATAAAGATTTCAGAGTAAATACTTATTTGCCCTAAAAAAATCGGAGTCTAGTCTGTTTGGACGTTTTTATATGTAAAAAAAAATTCAATATTTATTTCCAATAGATAAAAGAAAGATAGAAGTTGATTTTCCTACCCCTTTAAATATCACTATATTTTATTTTGCTTTGCTTTGATGATGTGCTTGACAGATTTTGAAACGGCGCCGAAAGACGTTCCAAAGGCACCAAAGAAACACAAGAGAAAGAAGACGAAGTCGTCGTCGTCTCCGAAGTCGTCTGCTTCAACGAGGGGAACAAGAGGACTGAAATCGAAGTCTTCCTTCGCTGCAAAGGTTACTGAAATGGAGACTAATTCCCCTAATAACCAACAAGGGATAATTCTCTAATCTATTAACGATGACAGAGAAGTAAAATCTACAAACTACCTTCAGTTTCAGTTTTCGGACTTTGTGAGCAGAGGAAGAACAGAAAGAGAAACTATTCAAAGCTTGCAAAGGGGTTTTAGGAATGTTGTTTCACTCAGACAAGGCAACAAGAAAGATACAAGAAGAGGGTGGATTAATTTCCTTGTGTAAATTAACAGAGCTTCCCTTTTTTTTATTTTTGGGGTTCCTTATTTATGATTGATTCTAGATTTAATTCATTAGAAACTTATCAGTTCTTTTATTCTTTTTAAATTTAAGGAATGTCATGTATGTCACCCCAAAATTTAAAAAAAAAAAAAATAGTGAAACAAAAATTGTTTTGCTTAATTTCTTCTGGTGTTACTATTATTTTCATAATTATCATTATTATTGTCAATATAAGGTTTTTGTTAACCTTACAAAGAGAACCATGGATTGAGGGATCTCGAGTTCTTGGGATAAGTGGCTGTAATATGGTAATAGAGCTAAAAGTTTGTTGTTGTGTCTTTGTGCACTGTTCCCCTCCGTGTTACGTTTTTTTTTTCTTAGGTAAGATGAAGTGGAGAAATGCATTTGGCGTGCTGTGTGATCAGCATATTCTTTCAAAACTTAAAGAAAACTTTTATAAGACATTCATTTGATTGGCCATAATGTATAATATAGAATGTTGGGCAGTTAAGAAACATCTTATAGATAAACTTAATATAGCTGAGATGAGGATGTTGAGATGAATGTGTGGCAAAACTAGGAAGGATAAGATAAGGAACGACTGTATTAGAGTTGATTTAGGAGTGACACCAACACGTGATAAGTTACATGAAATTCGTTTGAGATGGTTGGCAATGTCCAATGAAGGCTAGAGGCCGTTAGATGCTCTAATACGAAAAAGTGATTTGATTTAAATTGAAATCTAAAAATACCAAGGGCAAACTTAAGATGACTTTAGGGGAGGTGGTGAGGAAAGACATGCATAGTTTAGGCTTTGTTTCAAGTATAACATTGAACAAAACTGATTGGAGGATAAGAATCCATGTAGCCAATCCCATTTAATTGGCTCTATTGTTGTTACTATTGTTTTTGTTGTGATTGGACTATGATGGAATAGAAACTAAGCAAGCAATTGTCTCTTTAGTCTTTAAGGTTTAAATGAACAAATGGGAGACTTTAACAAATAAACCTAAAATGCATAGGTGCATTGATATTGATGTAAATTCCATCATCCAATTTTCTTATTTTGGGTGAAGCTTTGGTTATTCGTGCAACTCTTTTGGTAGCCATAAACGAAGGCGTTGAGCAACTGTTACTGGAGTCCTATAATCATATAGTGGTGCATTATTTCCAGCAACAGTCGGTTTTTCCAAATTTTTAATATGTCCAATCCTCGAGGATGTTTTCACTTATAACCTTATTTTGAATATTGTAACTTTCTTTATATTTCTAGAGAACAAAACAACATTGTTGATTCCCTTACTAGGAGGGTCCTATCATTATCGTGTACGATAAATTAACCTCATTCTGATCCTCAGTTACAAACAAATTGTGTTCTGTCTACTTTGTCTGACACGAGTGAATAAATAAGACCAATGTGTAGAAATGCAAAGGATGAAAGATGAAGAACGTGAAGCTTAGGAGCATTTGTTGGTGAGCTTATCAAAACCATTTAATCACGGTTTCCTAAATATGATTCTCTTTGGTATCTATTATAGAATTAATTATACGATAAATTATGACATATGTAATTGTTTGGTATGATTTATAGTACTTATTTATATTTAAAATAAATTGATATAATCTAAAATCTACAAAAATAGGTTACAAAAAGGCAAACCGTTGTTGCTGGATGCCCCACCTAGCAAGAAAGAGTGTCAACAACTGAAAAACCTCATGAGAAGGCTTATATTAATCTTAGTTTGTACATTGTTGATACAAATCAGATAATGGGAAAACATTCACTATTTCTGATCATTCTTTCTTATCCTAGAATCAAAGATTTTGTCTTAATGAGGGTAAAAAGTAAGCCTTGATGTAACGATATGATTATTTCATTGTGACGTTATGGTCATGGGTTCAAATCTAGAAACAGTTTCGTTGTGAAACAGCCTCGTGCATTGGATACATTTTTTCGTATGCATATAAAATGTTAAGGTTTTTATCTTAAAAGTTTAAACTTGCAAGTAAAGCGACTCTCAAGTACATAAAACACTTAAGGTAGTCTTAATCAACATGGGATTATTCCCAATACTTTTTATGTTGCTCCTCTTTTGAATGGTAATACACATAGTAGTATCTCTTTTGAGTGATTATAATGAGGGAACTCGAAGCTCTGATACCATATTAAGTTTCCATACATTCTATCATTAAAAAAAAAAAAAAAAATTCCATATTAGAAATTAGAACTTTAGTAATGAAAACTTAACAGCAGATTTTCTTCAAAAATCCAATATTAAGTTTCCATACATTCTACCATTAAAAGAAAAAAAAAATTTCCATATTAGAAATTAGAACTTTAGTAATGAAAACTTAACATCAGATTTTCTTCAAAAATCCAATATTAAAGGAATTTGGCTTCGCCCGGGTTCGAACCGGAGACCTTCAGTGTGTTAGACTGACGTGATAACCAACTACACCACGAAACCTTGTATGAAAATTTTAACATGATATTCCTCTTATATGCGTTCTATTGAGACAAACAATAAATAAATAAATAAAATAAAAAAAAAATTGTGGGTCCAATGAAATGGGTTCTCAGCTCTATGCATCTTCTTTCTCTGCCTCACCATTTGCACAAGGCACGAATCAAAAGTTGTAATATCAATTCGTAAAAAAAATTGTTTTACACTAAAACCATGGTCAATTGTATTGGATTAATTAGAGAACAGAGAGAGAAATTATTTTCAAACAAAGGATTGGGCAACGTAGTGTCTTTTGTCAAGATTGTCCACATGCCAATAGAATAGCCACGTGGCAAAAAAAGCCAGCTCCAGCCACGAGAGGCTGAAGAGGTTGACAGAAGCACAGCCACAGAAGATGAGAAATAAAAAAGAATTTAAAAGACCGTTAAAAGACGTTGTTTCTCCAAAACTGACGCTAATATCAGAGAAGGAGAATGGAGCTGACTGAGTCTCCTCAGAGATTTCATCGCTGTTCTAAAATGGAATTTGTGCTTCTTACTCTTCTTCCTCACCCCCCTCAAACTCTCATTTCTCCATCACCCTCTTTGCTGTATTGTATTACCCAACGCGGCGTTTTGGGTGATCCTTCTGTATTCATTCGTCTCTTCCCAAACTACACTCAAATCCCATTAAAACTACCAACCTCTTTCCCCTGCTTCCAAACCAGAAATCATGTCTCTTCAGCCTCCCCATTGAGGATCTAAACCCTTTTTAAGGAAACCCGAGGAAAATGTCGTGGACACCTCTGTTCCTCTTGTCCTTCTTGTTAACTTGCAGCAATGTTCATCTAGGGTTTGCTCAGGATTACGGTGACGAGGCAGCAAAAGATACACCTCCGGCTCCTCCACCTGCACAAGATAACTGTGATGGCATCTTTGTATCTTACGACTTTATTTCTAGAGTAAAAGAGTACCCACATGTTAAGAATGCATCTGCGCAGGCATGGGCTTTTAAGTCTACTGCCTCTGTACTCAATGCAGGGGCCCTGGAACTCAAGGCTTGGAAGATTTTCATTGGGTTTCAACATGAAGAGATTCTAGTTTCGGCCAGCAATGCTGTTCTTGTGGATGGTGATGATTTACCGGCGCCCGTAGGAAATGGGACATACCTGGTTGGATATCCTCAGGCAGATTTGAAGACGTCCATTGATACAGCAAATGATTTAACTCAGATAGAGGTGTTGATTGAGATGACGGGGACGCAGTTTGGGGTGAAGCCACCTGGGGTTCCAATGCCCAAGACCTTACGACTTGAAAATGATGGCTACAAATGTCCTGCACCAACCAAAAAGAGTCAGTTTTTCTCCATTCCTCATTTCCTACATCCTGCTATTGCTTTTGTTCTTGCATTTTAGTTTCTTGATTTCTCTAAAATGTTGTGAGATTTGATAACTTATATATTCTATCATTTGGGTCCTCGGTTTGTTTATGCATAATTGATTGATGATCTGACTGAGTAGATCATGCACATCAGCATCATTAAAAAAAGGCGTCTCAGTGCAAGAGGCTCCCAGTATTACAGGGTGTAGGGAGCCTTAGAACGTAGACAACCTTAACCCTGCAACGCGGGAAGGTTGTTTTCATATTTTGAACCCATTATTGGGAATAGTCCCACATTGCTAGTGAGATTGGAATCTTGGATTCTTATATATGGAAGAGTCCCTCCACTTACTGTTTCGAATTTTTGAGTTGGAAACTTGACACCCGTGACCACCAGATTGCATATGACAACCTTACGGTCACATTAAGGCTTGCCTTCACATATCAACATAGGCACACCCATAAGATGGCCATGTTTCAGTTTAGCGTTTTTCAGAAGATTCTGTATGATGGAAAATCCCAAAACAATTGAAATGCAGTGCTGGATCATGTTCTATTGTGGAAAATTCAGATAGATGGATGTAGTCATATTGTATGATTGGTACCTTTCGCATTCCTTTCAATTGTAGATTGTGTCACCTTTGATACCTGAACTTATTGTTTGGGGTTTCTCTGTTTTGTTTTCACAGAGACCTCAATGCATGTATGTTGTGCCAGGGATCCAAAATTCAAGGCCAAGAAAGTCAAAACAACAAAGTTCTTGCCTCGACTGCATGGTGATCTCTCCATCACCTATGATATTATCCAAGCAACCGAAGGGAACTATTTAGCCCAGGTAACTATGGAGAACAACCACCCTCTGGGACGTCTTGATCATTGGAACTTGACTTGGGAATGGATGAGAGGAGAGTTCATATACTCCATGAAAGGAGCATATACTCACAAGAAAGATCCTTCGGACTGCATTTACGGCGCTCCCGGACAATACTACAAGGACTTAGACTTCAGTACTGTCATGAATTGTGAAAAGAAGCCAATCATATCTGACCTTCCACAGGATAGAGCCAAGGATGAGAAAGTTGGAAACATTCCAAACTGTTGTAAAAATGGTACTCTCCTACCAACCACCATGGACAAGACCAAATCCAAGGCTGCCTTCCAAATGCAAGTGTTTAAGCTCCCACCCGATCTGAATCGAACTGCAATATATCCTCCTCAAAGATGGAAAATTAATGGCATTTTGAATCCAGATTACAAGTGTGGAGCTCCAATTAGAGTAGACCCAACAGAAACTGCAGACCCATCTGGACTTGACTTATTTTCTGAATCTATTGCAAGTTGGCAAATAGTCTGCAACATCACTAGGCCAAAGAGCAAGAGCTCTCACTGTTGTGTCTCTTTCTCAAGCTTCTACAATGATTCTGTCATCCCTTGCAACACCTGTTCCTGTGGTTGTCCTAACAATGATACTTGCAATCCAAATGCTAGAGCTATGCTTCTTCCTCCAGAAGCCCTTCTTGTTCCTTTTGATAATAGGACAGCCAAAGCTAAAGCTTGGGCACATTTGAAGCACCAACACATTCCTAATCCATTACCCTGCCCTGATAACTGTGGAGTTAGCATCAACTGGCATATTTCCTCTGACTACAGAAAAGGATGGACAGCCCGGATCACTCTTTTCAATTGGGAAGATGTCAATTTTGAAGATTGGTTTACAGCAATCCAAATGAACAAGGCTTTCCCTGGTTATCAGAATGTGTACTCATTCAATGGAACAAGGATTCCAGAACTGAACAAAACTATCTTCTTCCAGGGATTACCAGGTCTGACTTACCTGATGGGAGAGACCAATGGAACAGATCCCATACATGGTCCAAGGGTACCTGGTAAGCAACAGTCAGTAATTTCATTCTCGAAGAAACAGACGCCGGGCATAAATATTGTAAAAGGAGATGGGTTCCCTACAAAAGTGTTCTTCAATGGGGAAGAATGTGCTCTTCCTACAACATTCCCTAAACCATCTGATGGCCATCAATCTCATGTTAGCCTTGTACCCATAATTTTCCTTACAATAATGACCTTTGTACTCATGACAGACTACCTACAGTGATGATCATTCATTCAGATTCTTATCATACTTTCGGACCTAATTCTTCGGTATTGTTCCTCCAGTGACAGCTTCAGATTTGGCTAGCAAAGTTTGAAGTCTTCACTTTGTTGGAAAATAGCTTCTGTTTTGTGCTTCAGTAATTCAGGTTTTAGTTACCACCCACATGAACTTCAATCTGATTTCTTCTAACTTTTATCTCAAGTTATGGAGAAAGAAGAACCATGGAACTATGACTGAGGTTGGATGATCTAAGCAGGTTTTGATGATGAGTTGAATCCTGGAAGCACACTCAAGATGCTCTGGCAAGTGTAAGCTCTTCAAGGAAGGAAATATGATGATAGTGTGTAACTACAAGTTCTAATTACAAATGAAAATGGATTTTATATGGTGTGTAAAGGGCTTCTTCAAGGACATTTACTCGGTGTACATGGACTAATTCATCATTGTTTCCCCTCCAACAGTGAAGTGTTGTATTCTATGTAAAGATTGACTACTAAGAAAGAAAATTTTAGGTTCAACTAATTACATTTAGGTTGTAGATCCTAAAGTAATAGGTATTTCCTTGAAGTTCTATCTTTCAGCACTACAATATCCTTAGTTATCATGCCCACAATCAGTACCAGAAAATTTAATTCAAAATATGAAATGGAATAACTTCCTCCTTGTGCCTAAAGAGAATTATTCTAATCAATATTTTAGCTGGAAAAATAGAATCACTTTCTATATAATAAGGACCAATTCTTACAAACCCTTATTTCAGAAATGAATCCTGATCTCTAGTATCTTATCTTTCTAGCTTTTAAGTAGTTCCTTATCTTTTTTAGCACTCATATGTTTTTTTCATTGACAGATTTTTAATTTGCACATGACTGCTAAACTCTAAAAAAAAAAAAAAAAGAAGACAGTGACTGTTTGTGTGTGTGTGTGTGTGAGAGAGAGAGAGAGAGAGAGAGAGAGAGTCCTAAAAATGTGGGTCCTTATTGGTATGTCAATTTGCAGTCAGCTTTATTCCCCCATCTCCCCAATTACCCTTTTGTAAAATGTATTCTGACAAAATTTATAAAATACAACAGCATTAATAATCCAGAAGACAGTGACTCTAAGGTTGCATTTTTTTCCCAGTAAATTTGATGAAATATAAGAAAAGAGCGTAAAATACTGAAGTATAGAGTTTGTTTCATATGGAGTAAAAAATAGTAACATGGCTCCGTTTGGTAATGTTTTGTTCTCAAAAAATACTTTGAGCCATAAGTACTTTTTTATGATTCTACTCACAGAGAGTAATATCATGGAGTAGATTTGACGTTTGGTAATCTTGCAAAAAAAGTGATTCCGGATTAGGGAAAAAAATAATGGTGTTTCGAAGGTATTTTAATTGAATCATTTTCAACACTCATCTATATTTCCATTTCCACTTATATATTTATGAATTTACCATTATCTCTATTGTAACACCACTGTAATGTACATGTCACTTATATAGCTACATAACAATTGTCATTTGCACTCATGTCATAAGAATTTTCCAAATGAGAAAAGAAAATTCAATAAGTCTTGTTGAATTCAAACCACCACCTCTTTGGAGAATCCCCAAGTGCTCTACCTATTTGAATTAAAGAATCATATATATAAAGCACACCATAGCTCTCTCTCTCTCTCAAAAAAAAAAATGTAGGGAGATTCTTATGATCTTACCTGAGATGAGAAGGATATCAAAGGTGGAGAAGAAGACTACTTTCGACTGACAATGGTTTCAATCGAAAACAACTAGCGGAGACTTGAATTTGCATTTGCAGAGAAAGAGAGAAGAAGGAAGAGAGAGCTGAAGACAGGAGAGGCAGTAGAAGAAGAAGTTCGCCTGAAGGTGGTCGTGATTGTTTCGTTTGCAAACAGGAAAAAACAAAATTTCTATTGTTTTTTGTTCTCCGCAAAGTCTTCAGAGCACTTTTTGAATCAGACTTGCAGAACAAAAAAAGGATACAAATCCTCTCCTCCTAGGGGTTTGGGAGGAAGGTGACTCCCATCAGTTGATGCTCGATAGGTGGGTGTCGACTGGATCCGAGCCCTCCATTCAAACTGATACATAAGCCGTCACACCCTGTCAGTTCATCTTATCGGCTAAGATAGAGGCCTCGGATCCAACTAATTCCCACGTATCGGGCATCGACTGGTGGGAGTCACCTCTCCTCCCCAACCCCTGGGAGGAGAGGATTTGAATCCACAACAAAACTTTAGCCTAAAAAAATATTGAAAATACTTTCAAGGAATATTATCAAATGGAGCCATAAATTTTAGAGTGAGATCATTGTTTTCTTAAATTTGTAAAATATTGTTGGAGAACCAAAATACTTTCATCTGGTCTAACCCTCATGTAAAAAAATTTATGATTTGGAGCATCTCACCTTAAAAAAAGTACAAACCCTTTACCTCCCTGTATTTAAAGTCCCATAATGCTCCTCCCATCTCATCAAGATTCATAATAACTCCCTTTCTATGCTCCTCTCCCCAAAGAACCCTCTCCTTATTTTATTTTATGGGAGAAAGATCTACACATTAGTGAGGTATATTAGAATCTTAGACGTTAATGGAGAAAACAGAAGTATAAGAGAGACCGATAACCAGTCACCTAGAAGAAAGAAAAAAGAACATAAATTTCAAGGAAGAGAGATAGAGCTAGAAATACCCCGCTAATGTGTACTTCCTTTTGCCCTTATTTTATTTATAATGACTTTTTTACATTGAAACAAATAGAATTAAATTGAAACATTTATATACATAGATAAGATGGATACATAAATTTATCATGCAAATTTTCATACATCAGCAACCCAGTACAAATCCTAAAGGGTATTTTTTTTTTTTTTTTAGTCAGAAACCAAAGATATTGCTTAATTACTCTTGGATGCCGATGCAAAAATACATGAGGCACGTGCATGGGAAATACGGATAGGTTAATAGGCTACGTTTGGTAATGTTTCTGTTTTAAAAAAAAGTTCATTTTTTATGTTTATGCTTCTAATAAAGACTTTTGTAGAAAAGAAATCCCTAGTGATAATGTCGAATAAGAAGTATTTTTTAAAATAAAAAACAGAAACATGTTTGGAAAGCACAATAACAAAAATATAATATTTTTACAAAATATCATTTTAAAAGAACAAAAAACAACAGAAACACTTCGAAAGCAAATCCCATAGGCTTCCAAAATCAAGCAGGCCACACCACACAGGCATCGATTGTTAGGGAAATCTTCTATTAGTTTTTAGTTCATAGTCAAGCATCATTCGAATTGATTGGTCTTAAGTCTTTTGACTATAAATCATGAAAACAGTTTTTTCACATTGTAAGAGTAAGGTTGTGTACATTCTGTCCCTTCCTTGATCCTACAGTAACACAAGCCTCATGTACTGGGACGTTCCATCTTGCCAGTGAACCCATAACATAAGAATCATCACTTAATGTATATTGGAGTCCTGCTGTTCTGGTTTTGTTTGTGAGTTTGCAATCGGTGTGATTTAGTTAAGTTTGTCTAACTACAACGTGGATTGAACAACAGGGGAGAGTCCTTGATGCTTTATATGTGGTGGTTCAATTCCAGAAATCCAAGTAAGAGAAAGAAGAGAGAGAAAATAAGTTTCGTGGGGATTTGTTATGTTTGTCAAATTCATAATAATTTTAAGAAAAAATTTCATCTACACCCCATCAAGGATTGTTAACATCATCTACACCCATAAGATTGCAAAAACATCACATAGGTCCACTTAACTGACGGAAATCACTAAAATTGTTAAAATACAGTTTTACCCCTTATATTATAAATTGAAATATTAAAAAATTATATTGATTTACTAATTTGACCTTCCAATCAAACTTATATTTTCTCTCCCTCTTTCCTTTTCACTCTCACCCAAACCCTAACTCCTAACGTTGGAGTCCCTTGTGCGTTCCTGCAACTCCAATGTTCACACGACCTGCAACTTGAGAATTTTCATGCTCTATTTTCTTGGTATTTTTTTTTCCGTTTTTTAGTTGCTTCCCTTTGTTTTCTATCATGAGATTAAATCTACAGAAAAACAGAAAAACCAGAACAAGAGAGTATATGAGTCTCGCTTGTAATCCCTTCAATAGGGATTGACATATTTTTTCTAGTAAACAACAGGGATTGACATGAGCATATTCAATTCTTCCCAATAAGTTTCATGGAGGTTATCACCTGGGTTTTCTATAGTTTGCTTGTTGTTGAGGTGAATTCGCTTTCCAGATAAGTTACCTGATCAGATTTCGTGGTTATTACGAATAGAATTAAAAAATCTCTTTATATCAGAACTTGCATGTTTTCTTGTCGAATTGGGATTTTTTTTTAGTTCATTTTCTTTTGAATTTGTAGTCTCTGAATTTTGGATGATTTTGTTTTTGTAATTGTTTGAGAATTTTTGGGCTGGTTGAGTTTCTAGGGGATTTTTTGGTTCTAGATTCATTGTATTGCAGAGAAGTTTGGTCTCTGTTACCTAGAGACCGATCTTCTTTGGTTCTCTGTGGGTTTATTTGTATAGAATTGTTACAAGGTTTTTGATTGAAAGAAAACTAGAGCCGTTGTTTCCCGATTAGCAATGGTGAAGCCTACAGGAAGGAAGATGACACAAGCAAAAGGGAAATCTGGTGGTGCAAATGTGAAGAAGAACAAATCGGCAGACCATGACACCAAAGCCTACGATAAGGACACTGCCGTCTTCATCACCATGTCTCAGGAGCTGAAAGAGGAAGGGAACAAGCTCTTTCAGAAGAGGGATTATGAAGGAGCCATATTAAAGTATGAGAAAGCCCTCAAGTGATCTGCAAAATCCAAAACAGTAAAAGAAGAAGGTAAGAAAAAGAGGAAAGAAGAAGTGACAGAAAGAAGAAGGGTAAAATTATCTTTTATCTTTTACTTTAAGGGCAATATCGTCCATGAAATAATCCAATGCAGCTGACATCAACATTTAATGGGAATCTTCTGACGAAGTGGACTTCTTTGATTAGCACAGCAAAGTTCTTGGGACCTAAGTGATGTTTTTGTAATCTTGTGGGTGTAGATGATGTTAGTAATCCTTAATGGGGTGTATATGAATTTTTTTTTAATTTTAATCATTATGTCCCAAATAAGTGTCATTCTCAAAAACAGTTGTTGTCTTACAAGAAATTCCATTACAGATGTGGAGATAATTTTATCCTTCTTGAACGTAAAAGTGTTCTATAATAAAAGGATAAAAAAGTAATTAAGGTTCCCATTACTTGTTGCCACCTTGAGGGGTGTCAAACTAGAAAAATTCTTCGGAAATTTACACTAGAGGTACCCAACATTTTGAGAAATTATATCAGAGGTACTTCACGTTTCAAAAATCATACCAGAGGTACCTCTTCTCATATTTCCAACATTAACCTTATCTAACGTTGGCATCCTCCAAGTTAACCATTAGATCTACCTCAAACTTTCAGGGATTGATCGTTTCTTGTTGAACTATCCTTATTTGGTGCCTTATCTTTGGTACACCCGCCGGAAAAGTAACAAGTTGGAGTGCAGAGTATTCACCGGAGGTACGTAACATAGTCAAGATCTGTGACTTGGTGATCAGCAACCGTCAATAAAGAAAGGTCACGGGAGAGGACAGAGGTAGGAGAGGGGGTGGGCAATTGAGACAGCGATGAGCACCTGGGAATTCGAGTGGTGAGTAGTTGCGGCAAGGGGATGGTGAGAGCATGAACTAAAGGGGACCAAGAAAGTTATGCTAAACATGGATAAATTTGGAAGTATAAAAATAGAAGGTACCTCAAGTGTAATATTTTTGAAATGTTAGGTACCTCTGGTATAATTTCTCAAAACGTCAGGTACCTCTGGTATGATTTTTGAAACGTGAGGTGCCTGCGGTATAATTTCTCAAAACATCAAGTACCTCTGATGTAATTTACCAAAAATTCTTTAACTTAAATTGAATGTGTGGGATTTGTCTTTGGCAAACACAAAAAATTGAAGTCACATTTGGAATTCAAAAATTTTAAATGAAAAAAGAAATTGAAATCGTATAGCCAGATTCCTTTTTTCTTTTTTATGTTTTTTTTTGGGGGGGGGGGTGGGTGGCGGGGAAGGAAAAAATGAACCTCGATGTAAGTCTTTTTTCTTGATATTTTCTCTCCCTTTATGATCTTAAGGATCCCCTACTAAAGATACCAATTCTGGTACATTACATTGATAATTAGTGTGGCTTGAGAAATTCCCCCAAGTTGGCAACTTATGAAACCCTTATACGAAGTTAAATATTAAAGGCGTTCTGATTGTCTAACCCTACAATAGATCTCCCTCACTTATACATGAGAAAACGTGATTGACACCACAACGGATCCAAATCGTCTCCTCCCTGAGATTCGGGAGGAGGGGCGACGACCCCACTGGATGGTCACCATGTGGAGGTCGGATGAATCCGACCCTTCCGTTCGAACCAACAAGCCGAGCTGACAAGAGAGTATCGACTCGATCGAAGGGGTCGGATGAATCTGACCCCCACATAGCAACCATCCAGTAGGGTCGCCGCGTCTCCTCCCTGAAGTACAGGGAGGAGACAATTTGAATCCCACCACAACCATCCTAGGGTCATGTGACACAAGACTTCAGATTTTGCCCTGTCAGTTTAAAAGGTCCTTTTTACCAACCAAAGAAAAAAATGTTTAAAAGATCCTCTTACCCAACCAGTGGAGGAGAGCTAAAGTCTTATCTAATCTTCCACCTTAAACCTTAGTTAATTTTAGGTTGTTTTTTTTTTATGCATTCTAGGTCAAGAACACATTATCACAAAAACAGTGTTTGGTATGCATTATCCATTCTTAAATATGTTCTTTTCCCATCTATATTCAAAGCAATGTCTCCCTCTTTCAGCCCATTCTCATCCTATTTTCCGAATACATTCTCCATTCTAAGTATGCTTTTCTGAGAATGTATTCTAAGAATGCATTATCAAACATAGCCTTAGATTTGAGATATGTGTGTTTGCCATTACACAGCTTTCCTCATCCTGCAACGTAAAGGATCACAAACAAATGCCAGTCCGATTATAAAAAAAATCTCTAGATATTTTTCTGATGTGGAAAAAACCCTGAATTGAAGAGGCAAGCTTTTTAGCTTTTTGTATTTCATCAATTGTTACAAACAACAAATGTAATATATAACATAGAAATGATGTTACACCTTATAAATAGAATTTTTCATGGTAATACAAACAATGATAAAATGTGAATTATACATACAACAATGCTACTGCTGGAATTCTTTTTAGTAAGGCTTCAGCCAGATTTTTCGTTCACTGTCAGAAATTACCAAACTGTGAGGTCCTTCAGCTGATAATAGGTGGGAGTAATAATCTTCCACTACTCAGATCATTGAGTACAAAATCTCCACCTCTTTATTACATTGAGTAGGTGGGATAATAAATTGAGACCTTTTGAAGTTGCTTCAACTCAATCACTACTTCTTAGCCTGCAGAAAAAATATGTTAACATTGAGGCTAATGTAATGACAAAAATAAAAGCAATAAGCCTTTGTGGATGTGAAATCTATGGTGTTTAGATATATTATGGATGATAGATATGTTACCTAGATTGTATCATAACCAAGTTTCAGAAATTAAAATTTCAAATTACTTTGGTACAAACATGTGAACTTTTAATTCTTGGAAAACTTTGAAATATGGGTGGAACAAGAAGAATACTATTTCAAGCAAAGAGAATGATTAATTGTTACATTACCCTTTTTAGATACTTTTTGTGAAGCTTCATTGCGCCGCTGCAAGCTTTTTTGGCATCTAGATTTGAAGTGTCGTTCAATATCTGACAGGGAAGAAACCAATGAATAGATGAGTGATAGGAAGACACCCCAATGTCTTGTAGAAGCTACCGATTCAAGACACACTGTTTAAACTCTTATGCCATTCAAGCCAAATGAACAAAGGGGCTTAATTCCAGCTTACGCTATCCAGGTACAATAACTCATCATTTTTTTGTGTTCATTTCATTATTTGATTGTTGAAGTTTATTGGTAACATAGACTCAGTTATGGAAGACCAGACACTGATTTCCCAAAAATTGACTCTAATTACTCCCTTTACAACATTGTCTTGCTGCAACAGAAATGCCTCCCCTGTTGGGAGTAGGATGTTTTGTATTCCATCACATGGGTTTGTAGTCTGATTATGAAGGGCCGTTAAAAGCCCGTACAGCCTGAGGGCATGAGACCTGGAGAAATTGGCCCACCTTGCATGGTATCTTCGTTACTGGAGCCTTGACGAACTTGGGCCCCAATTTTTTTATTATTTTTTTTGGGGGGGGGCAGGATGCAAGGAAATTTTTTAGGTCTATATGGGTATTTTGGTAAAATGTACCTGTATAGAATTTGCTATAAATTTATAGCGATGGCATTCTCTGTAACTAGGAGAGGTGTGAGGACTAGCGGTCGAAACTCTATTCTCCATTGATAGTGAAACAGTTCTCATCTAACTGTGGAGGCATGAAATCTTGACGTCAATCTTTGCGTTGTGATTGTTGCTTTCTATTTAATTTTAATTTTGTACATTGTGAATCCCCCCCCCAAAAAAAAATGAAGTATTCTTTCCTATTAACTACATTTAGAAATTTAAAGTTGGTTTGTAGCATGGTGTTTACCTTAACAACATCATCCATGCCCCGTGCTTCTTGCAATAACTTTGCGCTCTTCGCTTTCAAGACACTGGCAACAAGAAAAACTGAGATAGGAAGAGGATCGTCTGAACCTCTTCTCATATTCTCCCTCTCAAACTTCCCACATTGGCGTATTGATTTTACTTTTCCTTTAGACCCTTCACCTTTTTCGCTAGCTGCATCAGTCTCTTCATACAGAGTGAAGAACAAAGGATCATATTCCAAGGCCCACATCATCTGTACAATGTTTGGACACCAGATATCAAGGCCCTACTATAGAAACAAAGAAGTGCAATAATGCATTTATGGAAACAATTTCATTCATATTCAAAGTCTCTATAACTCACCAAATAAGAAACTAGACCTCATAACTGGTGCTCCATTTTCTGGTGCTTAAACACAAATACTAACTAGTCACTCTAACAGCGTTATGTAAAATCAGTCTTCCACATTAAAGGTTTAACTAAAACCTAATCAATACAATTTATGAATGGATGAAAAAGACTCTCCAGGTACATAATCCGTGAGCTGCATTAGATGGTTTGAGAATGATGTATTGTAGAAAATTCAACTGACAAAGATGCAGCAAAGAAATAGATGAAAAGAAAAATTACTTGATTCACAGATTTACTCACATCCATGGACTATATAATAAGTAATTTTCCCAATGCTAAAAGAAAACAGCTTTTCAAAGCAAGGGTTTCTCTCAGCCTCACCTCCTGTTGCCTGTAACAGCAGATCTCCCCTTCCTGTAACCCTAAACAATCTCCCAGAGAACAACACCCAGTTCAAATCACGACATTTTTTTTATACAGGCCTCCACCTCAAACAAAACTTATCAGTAAAAGAGATATGGACCGATCATCTCCATGATAGGAAAACTTTATTTTTATTTTTAAACAATTATGTAAGATACTCAATACTCATTCACCATAAGGTATTCATATAGCGTTTGTTCTTCCAAAAATTTGTCTTCAACTAGAAAATGACCTTCCGAATTCCAGGTTTTGCTACACCATCAAACTAGATAACTCTAGGATGAGCTTCAAGTGAGCTGTCAAATGTCAAGTGTTTGAGTGAAGGCAGCATTTCTTTCCCAATAAGTTAATTCAAAATGGCACAGGCCAGTTATGAATATTATTCTGATTACTATGAAAGTTAATTTTATGGTAGAAGAGGAAGTGTGAGCAGAGAGGTTTGAAAGCTGGTGTGTTTGAATTATACCTCCCATAGGTACAATGAGTCACCAAATGAGAACTCTCGACGAAACAAGACCATAAGCATACGAAATGCAAATAGATAGTCACCTCCACCCAGATTTTCTGTGCTCCAATGTCATAAAAAGTAAGGAAAGAAATAACTCATTAGTTTTGCAATTTGAGAAGCAATGACTTTATAAAGAGATGCACAATAAATAAACAAGATCAAAACTGTTGTTCTTAAGAATAAAAATGAGAAAAATAATTCAATCAGATAAAGGTCAGTAATTGATGAAATTCATCACAAACAAGGATGAAACAAATAGTCATAAATATCTCAATTCCATTCAGGGTATGTCTATCTACTACTCGAGTTGAATCTTGGTATTTTAAAATTATCTATATTCCCATGACTACCTATGGTGGAAAAGAAAAAAGGAGGGGGGGGGGGTTACTATTGATCTTTCTGTGTGGCCAAGGAAATAAAACGTACAATGACGGACAAATAATAGCACAAGCAAAACCTTCATGAGTTATAATTCCACCTAGGCTATATATATATATATATATATATATATATATATATATATATTATATATTTTTTATATATATATATATATATATATATATATATATATATATATATATATGGTGGAAGCCTTATCCCAACTAAATGGGGTCGGCTACATGGATTCTTGTCTGCCAATCAGCTCTGTTCGATGTCAAACTTGAAGTAAGGCCTAAACTATACATGTCTTTCTTCACTACCTCCCCTAGATTCATCTTAGGTCCGCCATTAGCTCTTTTAACCCTGTCAATCTAAATCAAATCACTCCTTTGAAAGGGAGCATCTAACGGCCTCCGTTGAACATGGCCATACCATCTCAAAAGACTTTCTTGTAGCTTATCATGTATCGGCGCTACTCCTAAATCAGCTCTAATATGGTCATTCCTTACCTTATCCTTCCTAGTTTTGCCACACATCCATCTCAACAAGCTCATCTAAGCTACACTAAGTTTATCAATATGATGCTTCTTGACTACTCAACATTCAGCACCATACATTATAGTCGGTCGAATAACTGTCCTATAGAATTTTCCTTTAAGTTTTAAAAGAATATGCTGATCACACAGCACTCTAGACGCACTTCTCCACTTCATCCATCCTATTTTAATCCTCTCTGAAACATCATCATATATATCACCTTCTTTGTTTATGATTGAACCTAAATGCCTAAAATGATTATTTTGTTGTATCTCCCTCTTAAGAATGTTCATCACCTCATTATCCGTTTTTGTGTGACTAAAGTTACACACCATATATATATATATATAAATCAATGATTTAATTAATATAGAAAAAATAATATAGCAGTGCAATCCTCCAAGAGGGAAAAAACTCCCCTCCAGGAGGGAAAAACACTTGAATATCCAAAGCAAGCATACAAGCAGAAGCCCATCACACGCACATAGAAAGGGACATCATTACCATAACATAGCCTCAGACAGATCATACCCTGTTTTGCAAGCCCATCAGCTGTCTCATTCATACTTTGGCTTCCACTGAAACTGGAAATTCATCTGGGAATATAGAAAAAAATTGGGCTTGAAATAGTGAGCACAGACACATGGTTCTTCTTATGAATTCCTCATCCAACCTATAACACTAGCTAAATCACACTCTATTATATCTTGGTCCATCCTTTACCAATCAAAAAGTCCTGCACACCATCAAAGCCATCAAATCCATCAAATCCATCAAATCTGCCCTTATGGAGTAACCTTCTCCAAGAAGGCCGGAAAGTACTCCAATCCCTTAAGTCCAATGCCCCAAACACCCCTTATGGAGTCCAAGAGGGCAACAGTACCCCATGGATCTACTATCCC
Organism: Protea cynaroides; assembly: GCA_028583415.1. NCBI lineage: Eukaryota > Viridiplantae > Streptophyta > Magnoliopsida > Proteales > Proteaceae > Protea > Protea cynaroides. The sequence continues at coordinate 38,666,434 of CM053267.1, forward strand.
AAAGTCCAATACCCCAAATACCTGATGATCCCAGGTTTCCTAGAGAATCTCCGTTCACATGCAGTTAGACAGTCTTTCAGGTGGGGGCTGTAAGCCACCATCACATTTGCTGTCACTCTTGAAAAGATCAAAGGACCACATTCCCCAAATAGCTGGCTTTCAATTACACTTTTAAAAAGTTCATCCCTGGCTTAGATCCAGCCGATCATTTAAGTGGATAGCGTAGGGATGCTCGAGCCCAGCCCTCACATATCAGTTAGGTTTTGACAGCCAATATTAAATATAACAGACAAATTTAATAAAAAAATTAGCTTAGTTTTATATAAACAACCCATTATAACTATTATAAAAACGTGTGAGCAGGTAATTAGGAAAGAATATATAGGTTGGAGCCCAGGCTTGGGGGCAATACTTTCCCATCAGATCAGGGATTCATGCTCGAGCCAAATTAGGCTGGTGTTTTGAGAATTTTGAGAATTGGAACTCATGATTTTAAGCATCACAACTTGTAACTAAACTTAGTACCACGATATTTTTCTAGATCTCTTGATCTGCATCAAAATAAGAGTGCGAAACCTAGATTATGACAACACCAATAATAAGACTTATTATATATGCAATCCAGATTAGATATGATTTTAAGAGTAAGCACAACCAAACAATTAAATAGATATACAACTGCTGAAAGAATGAAAACCTAGCAATGGCTATTTAGCCAGATTAAAGATATCTAGCTCCTTGATTCAATTAAAAAGTGAATCACTTGAAACAAACTAAAGCTGTCAACCCTAATACCTATATCTCATTAGGATTGTGGGCATTAAAATGTTAAGTTGGTTGATAACCAGAACCAACTTACTTTATACTTACTGATACATTATGGAATGGAAAAATTAAGTAGTCTTGAGAAGGGAAATAGGGTAACAAAAGATAAAACAGGAAACATTTTATGCATACAATATCATAACATTCTAAAGCAGCATTTGTCGCTTCAAAGTTTCCAGAGTTTGCCCAAGGTAAATATTAAATGAGTTAATGTGAACCTGAACCAATACAGTAGCAATTGCTCAATTAAAAAAATTTGGAGCTCAAGGAGAATCAAATCTCACTTTTTGATGCTAAAAAATACCTCCAAAGAAGCTTAAAATTTGACTCAATGAGATTATCCAAAATGGTTGCAAAACTTGCATGAAACATTGTTTTCCTCTCCGACACTGGTAGGTGAAAGAAAAACCATCACCAATTTTTCCATTTACCTACAGGGTATTACCTGGGTAGGGCAATGATATGATCTAGAAGTCATTCATACTTAAAAGAGAAATATTTTATATGGAGGCAGATCCTGCTTTGAAGTGTCGGGGCATAATAATCTACAGAAGCAATAATGCTTTGATTGTTTTCTGTTGAACTACACAAATAGAAGAGTGGCAACAATGTGGCATTATGAACTCCCTACAATCAAGGCAACTACTAGACAAACCATGAGCACATTTAGTATATGTACAATGATACCCACTCCACCCTCGGCACGACTGGATGACAGGTCACAGAAACCTCCTTTATGCTTTTCCAAGTGACAAACTAAAAAGCTCTCTGGGATTCTGTAACCTAGCAATATCTGAGTTTATACTGAGTACCATTTTTGTAATGTTTTATGATGCTGATTAAATGGAAAGGAAACATATTATCACCCATCAAACAAGTGAAGTTTAGAAAATGAAAATTTTGAGAATATGAAGCTCAAAATGGAAATAAAGCATATGATGAACTATACATTCCAAGAAACGGTCAAATATGTGAAAAAATCAGTACCTAAGTGTTGATGAAGCTTTGGATCAAGAACTTGAGTAATTGATGCTAGACTAGTAAGTTGTGTCTCCACACCTACTGAGCTCTCTGTGCATCTGAAGTTTCCTCGCTTTAAATTTTAAAATAACAACACATATCATGAGCAACTTGAAGTTAAAGTAAAAGGAAAAGAAGAAAAATAATCAAGTGAATTTTCAAAATAACAGAAATTAAATGCTTAAATTAAGTACAAAGTCACTAAAGCTAGTTGTGAACTGTTGACTTGAACATGGAACAAACTGACTTTGCAGCAGCCAGCAAGTAGAAGATAAAAATTTCTGAAGTACTTTGTTGCATTATATAATTAATTTCTAAGGGTCCAAATAATTGAGCAAGACACTAAGGCATGATGACATACATATCAATAGCTCAGATTTCAACGTTTACATCTTTCTGTCAAGTCAATATGAGCATGTATTGAGAAAAAACCATTCACTTTATAATTCAGGGCATTGGCTTATGCCAACAGAAATATTTAATATTTATAAATTGAAAAAAAAAAAAAAACTAGTTAGATTAAACAGAAGCTAACACTTTTAGCAGGGTGCTTCAAGTCTTCAGGCTACAACAAAAATCCTTGCAATAGGTGAAGCCTGATTACAGAAGTCCAAGTTGGTCCATCACCTAACAAGAGCATAAGATTGGTTGGTCACAAAAATCGTATCAAGAACAGTAGTACACTTTCGAATGGTTGGGGGGGGGGGGTATCCCATCTCTTTACTTTCAGGAGTTGGGCCCACATTCTGGAGGACCTTAGAAATTTGGCACCTTGAATTTTCTAGGTTCTTAATGATGCTTGGCCAGAAAAGGCATTTAGTGGAAGGAGAGGTTGGTACTTGGAAGGGGGCATTTTATATGAAACCTTCCATCTTTTGTCATTTGCTGGCCAGCATGGAAACGAAAAGAATTGCAGAAAATTCATGAACAAGCATTCTCTTTGTGTTGTTCTTGATTTTGACTGGATTGAAAGGACTGATATAGTGATATGCTTGTATTTGGTGCATTGAAGGCCCACATACAGCGAAGTAGGTACTCAGGTTTCATGGAAGATGATCAAACCATGGACCATAAACATCAGTAATAAACTATCAGATGGAAATCAATAAAGGAAAAGTTTCTGAGCAATAAACCTGCTAACATAAAAAAATCCATAAGAACTACTAATACAGAATACATGAAGAAATGTTAATTTATATGAAAAATATACCTGCTAATAGAAAAATAGGAAGGATTTGTTATACAGAATCTTACTTTTAAAAAGAAAAGGGGGTGGGATGTTTCATGCACTAGGTACTATGAATCTATCGAATTAGAGAAAGAGAAATTATGAATATAAAATAGCTTATAGAGTCCATCATTTTAGTAAGTAAATCTCCAAAAAGTACACGGGATTCATATGGGTGTCTGCATGCAGAAGAGATCCACATTTTAGGGAGCCAGAAATATTACCAATCGGCGCATTAAGCGTTCAAAGCACCAAAATGCATCTGCTTCATCGTCAAGAAGCATTATCATCGGGGAGCAAAGATCACTCATTCCTGCTCAGCAATTTCATGAAGTTCACATTTTTCAGCACCTTGTTGGAAACAATAACATAGAAAATATTCTTAAGGACTCATAAATATGTATAATTTGGAGATTAAGGATCAACTGTTGAGGTTCAGAAATGGAAAAAACTGCCCATGGAGGACTTTCTCCTAAAACTAAACAAGTGATGCAGTAAACCCAGGGAAGGAGGACTGCCGGATAGAAAGTAGGTTCTCAGTGTTGCAACCTATATGCTGAAGGAACTTAATAAATCATGCTATTCATTTGAAAAGGAGAAATTTATTCTCCGGACACTGAGCACATTAATTTTTTAAATTGAAACTTCACTCATTTTAAAGATTTTAGGTTAAACAGCTAAGAAAAGGTAAGATGTCCCGAATTTTGGGGAATTATTGCCTTTTTAGTTCCTTTTTCCATTTTGACTGCTTGCTGTTTTTCCTTTTCTTCAGTTTCCCCTCGTGAACATAAATCTCTCTACTAATAATCATTGTTTGTCAATCAGAGGAGGAAAAAAAAAAGAAATGGAGAAGCAATCTTTCACAAAATTGAGAACAACTAAAATTCTGGATGACTAAATTTGGCCAACAGATAGTAATAATAGAATGTTAGCTATATCTCCAGTTGGATGAGGAGAAAAATTGACTGACATAACCCACTTTAGGCAAGAGATATACCACATACTGGATTCTGTAGCCAACTTCACTAACCAAGATTCTTTCTCAAATTTAATGAGGGCACAGAAACAATTGCTTATGGCAAAGAAGGTCAAATATTTGATTACCAACCTTGACAATAGCCAACATCTGTATCTATCCAGGAATAAACTGCTAGAATATCCCAAAGTTTTGATAAATTTTCTTGCTTCTCATAAAACACTAACGTCCTGTCGGTCCGAACCACATCAAGACCTAGCAAAAACAAGAATATGTTCGTTAATATTAAAGCATATCGGATAGATTAATATTTAATTGAAAGATCAAAGCTACCACACATTGATGCCAGGATTTGTTTAAGTTCAATAGAAGGATGTAAAATTCCCATGTTTCTGTCCCAGAGGAAATTATTCTCAATAAGGTAGTATCCAAGCAAGCACTCATGAGGGAAATCGTTTTCTTTAAAAAGGAAAATTAATAAAGAAAAAGAGCAGGTGAGCTCTCAAATACAAAAGCATTAGAGAGAACAGAAATATAGATCAAAATCCACAGTGAGACATATATCTTCATACAATTTAGGTTCATAATACCGCAGTGCATGTAAATTTATGTTCAGCCTTTCTCCGCAGATATTTGCAGTTAAAAGTGAATTCACTTACAGACAGATAACTTCCTATACTAATATGAAACATGACAAACTAGGATCAGAAGTCATATCCCAAAAACAAAAACAAAAAAGATAACTGCAATAGTAAGTTTTAAATTTTAATAGCTAAAGGAAATAGTAAGTTCATTGGTAATGCCTTCTGATGCTTTAAAAGTTACCCCAAAAAAAATTCAGGACTTGAATAGGTAAGCCAGTAAGATTATATACAAAGTCATAGATTTCTGTTCCCCATAAACTAGTAACTTTAAAGGCGACTACAACAGCAGAACAGCAATGAAAGAACCCAGGTATCCATACACATCCTCACAAACAAAAACACTTACCTATTTGATGTAGGGTAAGTTTCCATTGGATTACTTTCTTGTCCACAATACGAGCAGGACTATTAGACACGCTTGAACTAGCACCATTGGTTGAAAGCTCAGAGTTTGAAGCATCACCGTCTCCTTGAGAAGCTGAGACCAATCCTTTATTTGGACCTGCTTCCAAAAGATTTAAAGGATCCTGAACAGGCACACCATCCTCAGTGATTAAGGGTGCCGTGATAATCCTACCACTGCCAACAACAGAATCCATCTGCCGACATTCTTCCTTCCTCATAGCATATAGAACCCTGAAATTGCATTCATAAGAAGTCAAGAGATGACATCCTTGGGAATTTCAAAATGCAACCATAATATTCTAAGAAAAATAACTAATAGCAGCATGTCATCTACTCTACTACACACAAAACAATACAAATAGAACACGTATCTTGTCAAGGTTGTCTACGTTCAAGAACATCTTTTACTTTAGTATGTTTCCTTTACAAAAATGTGTGCTTTCTAGTTAATATGCTCTGCTCATGGATACACACGCAAATGCACAGATGACCCAGGAAAATTAAGGTAATCTTTTTTCAGAGAAAGTAGCATAAATGCAAATTAACTTCTTTAGCTACTTGATGAAACATCGTGATGCTTTTAGCAGTCAATGCACATATATGGATCTTGCTTTCTTCAAACTAGAATTATACACAAAAAAAAAATTGTAAGCAAATATATTAATAATTAGGTGAAAGGTTTACTGGTCTGCACAGACCATGTAACCTTTCCTGATATTAAGATCATAATAACCAATAGAAATCCCCACTCTAGGTAGTGCTTGTATCCAGGATACCTAGGTAGTGTTATAGAATAATTTGAAAACAGCAAGGAGGATAACATTTCAGAAAAAACAACATGAAGGATTGCTTCTCCCAGTGTGTCCAAACGCAAATAATACCTAGTTCCCTACAATATAAATATCCCAACAATCCCTGCTTCTTCCTCCTATGATCTTCTCTCTTGTTCCATTCACTTCTGAAGCGAACAAAAATCAGGATTCAGAATTCCTAACAGCATGCTGAAGTCAGGGAAAAAGAATTACCTTCGACGTTTCCGTATTGCTTCTCTTTCTTCATAGGTGCTCTTAGGATCATAACAACCGAGTAAAAATTCCCACACTTCTCCTCTAATTAAAGGATGAATACCCTGGTTTGATAAAAAATGCACCATTAACAGACATTCATTTTTTCAAACACACATAGAATTGACGAATCCTGTTCATAACAATTTTCACCGCAATATATTCATTAATTTTGTGCGATGTAAATTAAAGAAGAAAATCAGAAATATAGCAACCAATGAACTTACTATTACCAACATGAATGAAGGCATATCCATAGATAACGTAGAAATATATTACTATACATTCCACAAAGACTGGATTTTTTCCTATTCTCATTGCCTCAAATTGTTTGTCCATCATGCAAATCAAGTAATGGATTTTTCATAAGTTTACCACAATTACCACAATACTCATCTCAACTGAGTTAGAAGCAAAAGGTCTTGACAAGTTTCATGTTGATCGGGGTGAATCCGAGCCCTAGGAGATAATAAAAATTCATTGACTTGGGATCCGTGGAAAAGGAAAATCGACAAGGAACATGTTCAGTCAATGGCAAATTTCTATTGCCATTTGTTATCACCTTTCAAAAATTAGAAAATAAATGGGAAGGACTCTCTACAAATAAGTGGAAGGACAATACTAGAAAATAAGTGTCCTTTACTGCATTGTACACTGCCCCCAAGATTATGGGATTTTTAAAAGAGGACAAGCATTGTGGGACAGAAGGAGTAACACTTTATACAAACTCTCGAATTTGCTGATTCCTAATCCATTGACAAATGATGACAGTAGTGCGAGATGATAGGATAAGTTATCATAATTGCTTTCAACATTAAATTCCACGATAATAATTTCAACAAAGGCCCCAGATGATGTATTCCCTCAGGTTGTGTATAACATAACTTTGAAGATTTATGACAAGAGGGGTACAAGAAGACTAGAATATGCAACACCATTCTTTTTATCACAAAATTTAAAAAATAAATCAAGCGATTCCAGATATCTTGCGATGGTGGCAACAGCCTAAACAATCAGAAGATAATATGTACCATTCAAATTAATTAAAAATTGATTTGGAATTGCACTCAATCAAAGTAATTCTTTGATTCCTTAAAGAAAATTGATTAAAATTCTCATCAGGTCTAACAAGATCCCATATTTGACTTTAAAAAAAAGGTCAACCGCACAAGAGAAAAAGGAAAGGGTAAGAATTGAGATGGATGGATTTCCAAGATAACAATATCTCATTAACCATATACCCAAAAGAATGAGAAGGAAAAGATCTAAAGAAGATCATAAACTCCAACTTACTAAGACTGTATTTCCAGAAAGATGAAAAAGTAGAAAAAGAGACCAAGAAGAAAATCTAAATGAAAGAAAAATCAAGAATGGATGAAGAAAATTTCAAGTTGATTTGCATTTCAACTGACTTGTAGCCAGACTTTGGACTCCTATTCTACACACAAACCTTTATGATGGAATTATATTATAAGAAAATAATGGATGAATTTTTTAAGGTTCCTGGGGTCAACTTCAACAATGGGTTTCTCAACACCACCTATTAGAAGATTTGCACACGTTGAAGATAATTACTAAGGAACAGGATTGTCCAGAGGACCTGCATATTTGAGCAACTATTGTGAGGACACAAACAACGTTAAGAAGCATGCTGACTCTCCGATAATATTGTGCACAGATGACCTAAAAAAAAGTCTATAACAGCCTCCAACCACAAATAATGTCCTTACCCCACTTTGGATTCTGCCAAGGGTCTTCGAGATATCTAGATGACCTTCTGGAGTAAATGCAGCACGCCACTTCCTTTCGCTTAAAGTTTTACCAGCCTGCGTAAACAGTTTAGAACAGGAGGATACATGAAAATAATATAAAGCATGAAATAGAACTACTGCAATTAAGAAGAGAATCTAGAATCGAGATGAACCACCAGGGATAGCTCTCGTTATACAATAGGATACACATGTATCTAATTACTGTAAAAGTCATCTAAATCTTAGAAAGGAATTAATGGCTTCTTTTGGATAAATTGATCATTAGACTTCCTGAACGTAACATGTCCCGAAACTCATGATCACTTTTCAGGACTTTGAGGTGAAAACTGTCCAAGAGTGCTCAAAGAGGATTTTAGTTAAGTTATTATTATTTACTTGTTTTGTTATATTTGTCTCCCATGCAGCTTCTGATCACTATTTTTTTCCTTTCTTATATATGTTTTTTGTGCGCTGCAGGTTGTTCTTTCATAGATTGGGTTTGGAGGTCCAGATGGGAGATAGGAAGGCCTAGCCAGTGTGGTGCAGGCAATGTCAAGGCCATTTCCTAGTCAGTCAGTGCGTCTAAGAGTGCAGAATTCCTTCAGATCGTAGTTGGGTCCCATTTTAAGATGCTAGTAAGAATCGGCATATGACTGTGTGACCAAGTGATTGAGGTAAAAGTAGGAATTAGGAAAAGAAACATGATCCTTTGTAGAAGTCAATGTTTTTTTTCTGCAATAGAAGCTCCAATGAATTATATTTAGCAGTTCTCACTATCCGTTCCTCATTAGAATCTAACAATAGAGCTTTACTTGTTAAGACTATGATATTAAAATGCAGATCAGGTCAGGTATGTGGGTGTGGTCATGCTTATTTTTTCTAAATTCTGGAGGCAAATACAAGATTGAAAATTCTGTCGTTATCCAACTTGCTAAATCATACAATGCTCTATTCCACCACCCTAGGTTCCGTCAATGACATCTAAGTTCCATTATATTGATTTCAGTTCATCAATCTCCTACAAATGAAATAGCAGAGGAATACAGTACAGTATGACAAAAATCAAGCAACCACTTCTGTTTTAACAGCACCTTCCCTGGGCCCAAAAAAAATTGACATTATAAGCACACAATTAGTTTCCAGCAGAAAATGAGTTCGAAACATAAGAAGAATTTTCAAACAAATCAACGGGGTATATTAACGTAGATAAGGCGATTATTTCGTTGGGAAATAGAAAAGAGGCATTAAAATGAATAAACTCTCAGGAAGAAATTTGATTCAGAAGCAAGAACAATAAAATGAAAACATGAGACATATGTCGGATCATAACAAACAAGCACCTGCAAATATCAACTAAGATTCGAAAAGGTGAATGAGAAGTTCAGGGATCCAAAAAAAGAGAAAAACGAACCCTGATCTTGAAGCGAGTCTTAGGAACATCGTTGCATTCAGGGCGAACTTCATAGAAGGAATCTGTTGGAACACCAGCGTCCTTCCACATACCTAAACAGAAGCTCCTCCGCAAAGATCAAACTCGAATGAATCTGGCGACAAAAGGATCACCGACCAGATACCAATTGAAACGCGGGAATCCTAATATGACCAAACCAGCACAAGCGAGCTGGATTTCCTTGAAAGAGGTTCAATCTCGGGAAGGATTTCTACCAGACTTTGAAGATTGTTAATGAGATCCAGACCGAGTGATTCTAGCTCAAAAAAATATCGATTCACAAACTCGCCGCAGCGAAGAAGGAGAAGGGAGAAAATTTATTTCTGCATTATAAATTCTTTATAAAATTCAACGAAAAAGAAAACAAAAATAAATTAATGGAAATCGTATCCCCCGTTAAAACCAGAAAGGGAGAAAACGGGGTTTTTATTCAGATATGGAAGAAGAGTTGGAGATTTTTCTTCTTCTTCTTCGTCTTCTTCTTCTGATCTTCTCCTTCTTCCATTCTATTATACCGCGGCTGACGCCATGACCACAAGAATCGATGACGCATCAACACGAATGGACCGTTAAAAGCGTTGAAGGCTCAACCAAGCGCCAACAGACCAACTAACTCTCTTTCCATTCTCAGTTTCTGATTGGCTGATTTCCTCTCTCTATCTCTCTCTCTGTCTTCTTTCTCTCTCCTCTCTCTCTCTCCTTAAACATACACAATACAGCAGCCGAGGACGTGTCCGTGACAAGGATCCGCATCCTCTCCTCCCAGTGGTCTGGGAGGACAGTGGCGCGGGATAGGTTGCGACATGGAATCCATGACCCATGTTCGAGACGACATCCAGTCGATAAATCAAACCGACAGAGAGTGTCGATTCGAACGTAGGTCTTGAATTCACCGAGAACTACATGACAACCATCCGGGATAGATTACCATTATCCTCCCATAACCACTGAGAAGAGACAAAGTAAATCCCCGTGACAATGGACAACGTGGAATAGATATGATGGCAAATTTGTAAATACTCTACCTTGACTTGACCTCTCGGTCTTGTGGACAGATTGGGCTGAGCTGGATTGGTTAGGCCTTATCCCTACCCGAATATCCAACCACTTTTTCCTGTTTATTTATGGTAAGTTTGGAACGGTATCGCAGTCTGCCAAGTGGCAACAGGCCCCTCCTCCTTCTAGGCAAGTGGCAATTGTGATCTGATGGTTAGAATTTTTTTGGTGTGCATATTAGTACATTAATATGTGGATCAAATGAACTTCAGTCGTTGGATCATGCCTAGAAAAACTAAACAATGGAAGATGATTTTTTCGAAATAATTAAACTAGTCCATGGTTCAAGTAATCGGTATCGAATCAATCGATTTGGTTTTGGACATAGTCAATCCCAATTCCAATTCCTGTTAGATTTTAAGGATAGTCCAATATTGTCCCAAACCGTCTGAATCGATTAATCACATCAGATCCAATAACCATTATTTTATTTTCTTAATATGCTATATCACGTGTCAATCATCCAATAGATAACGTTGCCACATGGCAAACATCCACCATTAAAAAGACCAAATTTCAAAACGACTGATACGTACCGATACCTAAATTTAGAACCTTCAACTAGTTATCATATTGATAAAAAATCAGCCCATTTTGACAATTAATTCTTCAATATTAATTGGATTAAAAATAAGTTTTAAGTCAATTTCACCCTACAAAATATATAAAAATAATTTCGTTTCTCTAATGCAAACTGGAAGTTTCCTTCCTTATTTATTAATCATTATTCAAGTTTCCATTATTATCTCTTTATATTTAATGTTTGAAAAATCTAATATCATGACTTGATCCGAAATATCCCAAAAAAAAACCTATTCATGTGGTTCTGCCGTTCATTGATCAAATACTGAAAAATAAAAAATAAAAAAAATATCCTGTGGGATTTTCCTCATGCCTTTTCATGGATTGAGATCATCTTCAGTTCGTCCAGTCGTTAACGGACGAACTGGATGTAAAAGACACACATACCAATACATTGAGGAGCGTGTCTTTTAAATCCAGTCCATCCGTCAACAACTGGACGGATTGGATGACTGGAGATGATCTTTTTCCCCTTTTCACATATCACATCCCTAAAGTTCTTTCTCATTATCAATTTTTTTTTTCTTTCCTAACCTTATAAGCCCATACGGGCGATATTGATTCGCATACAATGTTTGGTGTGGTTTGAGAGATTTCCTTAAACCAAGCTGGCCCAGATCCTCTCCAATGCTGGCCTCCCAGTGAGTGCATTCGACATCTAGACTCACTTGGTGTGCAGCTCGATGCATGAGGTTTTGTGCCCTGTGAGCCCTGGCCATCAGATCCTCAAACTGGGCGACATAACGTCGAAAAGGATCCAAAGCCAAAGGGTAGTGGGTTGGAATTTGGAATCTAATGTGGTTAGTGGGAATTGACAATATTATATTTAGTGGGCCAGTTTAAATGTAACTAGGTTACGATGTACAGTTGTTACTAATTCTCTTTAATGTACATTCGGCATTAGTCATTATCAAAACCTCAATATAAGAGACAGTTTCGGTTTCATTTGGGAACTGATGCAAATCTAACCGTGAAAAGACTTAGTTTCAACTATAGTGTTACAACTACAACTGTAACTTCTAACAAGATTTGTTAGAGTTGATAAAAAAAATTCGAGATTGTACAATGACCATGATCTATGCAGTCTATAAGTAAAAGTACATGCAATGAATTGTTCAGCATAATGCTGGATAAAGGCATGACTCCTCAAAATTCAAATTTTCTCTTCCCACATTTCGGGAGGAGACTCGGTTACCACCAGTTGATGCCTAACACGTGAGTATCGATTGGATTTGAGCCCTCCATCCGAACTGGTGCATAAGCTGACACCCCCTATCAGCTCACCTTATCGGCTCAAATTCACCCGACGCCCATGTATCGGGCATCTGCTGGTGATTGCCGAGTCTCCTTCCGAATCACTGGGAAGAGACGATTTGGATCCCGACTCCTCATCATATGATGTTCTTGTCTTCCGTGAAGAGCTTCTCAAAAGGCTATGAACTTTATTTATGTCACGTGATTCTTACAGTGATGACTTAAGAATGGGTACAACATAGACACCGACGTGCCTGCAAGCTCTTCTACTTCTCAGCCAACCAATGATTTGCGGCACAATCTTGATTTTCTATTTCATGAAACATTAAGAAGCAGCATGTTTCCTTATGAGATATCCCTGTTTGTCTCCTAGCGGTTGAATTGATCGTAGAGCACCGTTGCGCTAATGCGCACACTATAGTTTTTTAGATTGAGTAAAAGAGACAAGGTTACGTGTTGGGTAACGCAGCCCATGGCATTGTTGAGTATGTGAATGTTGATACCTAACTGATACATCAAAAGCTCCAAAACTGATGGAACACGTTAAATCAAGTCTTCAAATCTATCTCATACCAGGCTTATCAATCTAATACCCATACACTGGGTTGAACCTCATTAAATATATAACAGTAAAAACCTCATGTAGAATTAATGCATGTTTAAGGTGTCTTCAACACCTTGCTTAATGGGTACTCTTAAGGAGTAGAAGAGCAATTGATGCTTCTCATTCTTACACTACCGGGAGCTGATCAAGAAAAATATGACTGAAAAGGATGTCTACATTCATATAAGGGAATTTTTTTTTTTTTATTGCTACTTGGAATTTTATTTCTTTGTTTTTTTAGTATAATATATATATATATATATATATATATATATATATATATATATATATATATTTTTTTTAGTAAAGATAATTCTTGTCATTTTACAATTTTTATTCAAGAAATATGCAAGATAATGACTACTTTTAACATTGACTAGTAAATCACTTTCAAAAAAAATTTGTAAAAAACCAATTTTACCTTTGATTTTATTTATTTATTTATTTTTTAACAATAAAACAAAAAGTAATTGAAAAAAAAATATTGCTCTAAAGACAGCTATTTATTTTTTTTATTCAGACAATCCCTGTTTATAAAATGTTAGAAACAATTTTGAACCTACTTCATTTCTGGGTTAGGAATCAGGATCATGGCAAGCGATAAGAAGTCTGAGTTATAGAGTCATGGTTTTAAAATTTGATAGCTGATTCTGAGTTTTTAAATCTTGCAAAGAAGACGGGCCTCGGCGTAATAGTAAAGTTGCTATTTTATGATTAGATTGCCGACACCTACCCTTCCCGAGACTCCACAATGACGAGAGCCTCATGCATTGGCATACCCTTTTAAAAAGTTCTAGATGTTTGATGACGATGGAAATCCCCCCTTTTTTATTTTATTTTTTTTTTTATTTTTTCTTTTTTTCATTTTTTGGTACAGTGAAATTGACCAACCATCCGAAAACCCCCACCCCCGATCTCAAAAACCACCAATCCATACACAAAAGCACACATGAGGCTGGGACTCAGTCTCATCCCCTCGTAATTAGAGGCTGGAGAGTGGAGACTACGGCTGCAGGTTTGGCCCAATGAAGTCGAACCATTCCAAATCCGTCTTAAGCCCTGATTGGGCTGGGTTTGGGTCCATATTTTATTAAACCACGATAGTGCTTGTATTATATATTTAATTTTATACATATATAATGTATTACATAATATAATAAAAAATAGAAATCCTAATAAATATATTATAAATACAAAAAACAAAACCCATCGTGATATAATATTACATTTTCTATAATATTAGAAAAATAACAAAACTCATCTTCGAGTTTCGGACGGGAACCCTTGTGTGGTTTTGCAATCTAAAAGGAGAATGCAAACCACTCCAATCGAAGAATTAGAGTAAGGCCAACCCGGATTGGACTAGCCCTGTTAGGGTCAGGGCTTGAGCTGAGTATTTTTAGGCCCTGGCAAGGTTGGACCAGATTCAGAGTTGATTTTTAGGGGCCAATATTGAGCTTGGATTTTATAAAACCCGGCGAACTCAGCCCGTTTGCTGCCCTAGTGGAGACCTTACCACAAGGCCAAAAGGAGGAGGCCTCTTTTAGCTGCATCCTAGAATTGCCATTTCTTGGTGTTGAAAACATTTATCTTGCTTCCCCACCAGAATAGAATGCCTCCTAGAAGCGATTAGTCACAGCAACCTTTACCAATAAAATGCTAGGCCATATCTAAAGTAGTGACTTGTGGGTGTGATTCTTGCAAAAAAACGAAATTTTTTTAAGGGAAATTTTTTTTTCAGGACCTCTAGTAAGGGATTCCATGGTCTGAAGTCATATCCATTCACAAAATTACACAAACCCTCAATCCCCTTATATATCCGATCCGACAACCATTATGATTCTCTTTTTCTACTCCACACCCTCAAAGAACCTCTCCTTTTTTTTATTCACAATGAAAGTGCTCTCATCCTTGTGATATTTACCCTAATTGCCCCGGGCTGAGGAGTGGGCTGTTGGGAATAGTAAATCTATGGCTTTGTTGGGCGTGAATCAGCTTGGACCCAAATAAAATGCTAGGCCATATCTGGGCTAACCTATCACCTCAGCCAATACTACTTTGACAGATTAATGGATTTGGGTACAATCAACAATGTACATAAACCAGGAGGGCTAATGCCTTCACTTTGATCAAATGGATCCTAGCCAGAGCAGTTTCATTGCAGACTATCGTGATGTTAACACCATAAAAAGAGTGTATCCATTGCACGAGACTCCCGTAATTATAGGATCTGGGGAGAGACTGGTGTACGGAGTCTTACCCCCTCTTTGCGGAGAGGCTATTTTGATTTGAATAAAACAATATCACCTGTAAGTCAGGTCCTGTAAGGGAAGAAGTGGGGTTTGGATCATTTTTTGTCACCGGAAGGAAACTCAATGTGCATACCCATACATCGGTATGCACGACGAGACATTGGTATGTGCGACGAGTGAACTTTAGTCATTGGATCACGACTGGAGAAACTAGACAACGGGGAAGATCTTTTTTCCGAAAAAGTGTTGTGTTTAGTTACGAAATGGGTGTTAAAGGGAAATGATATTTTTTTGAATTGATCAGTTGTTTAAAATTTAAATGTTATGAATCAGCATTGATAAAATTCTACACTGACAGACAAAGACATGAATATTCTCAATGTCTTCAAGCAAAGTATAACCTTATAGATTAGGTTATCAAAATAGATGCAAAAGTGCTCAAGAACAGTGCTTTATGCTTTGGAATAGAAGCTAAGATATCCAAAAAACAAAAAAAGGAATATGTAAAAGAAGCAAAAGGGTTCACTGCTACAGCTTGTAAAGCATGTGCAGAGTGTCTACAAATGCCCTAACCCTGATCTCTAAAAATCCTGTCAACCCTGTACCTTCAATCAAGTTGAAAGCAGAAACCCTAATTTCATTGTTTCTTTTGTCATGGCTAACACCATTTTAACATTGAAACACCATAGAAAAGCATTTCATGTTTTGAGTTTCTTCACTCTTGCATTGCTGATGCGGAGAGTTGATGCAACTGAATTCAAGGTTGGAGGTGCCAAGGGATGGAATGTGGCCAGTGATGATCCTAATGTCAACACCTACAATCAGTGGGCAGAAACTCATCGGTTCCAAATAGGAGACTCACTACGTAAGTAATATATATATATATATATAAATGGGTGTGTCTGTTTGTAACCCTGTATGTTACAAACAGAATTTCCTCCAAATGAAAGGCAAATGGGTTGATCATCTTTATATACATTCTGTTCCATAAACAGGAAAATTACCTGATATTGTTAAAACCCAAATTGCCAACCAATGGTCACTTGCATATGGGTTAAGAGTGCAATCAAAACATCTCTTGAAGCTTACATGTTACATCTCTCTGTTTCATATCAATTCCAATGATGTTTTCTCTATGTTCCATTAGTGATGACTTCCAATGCAAGTTTAATTTTCTCTCTCCATCACTAACTCCCAAGAGAAAGAAAAGTAAATGCATAGATGTATGAAAACAGATGAGAATACCCCATCTCTAGTGGACTTCGGTGGAATAGTGCTCCTGCTTTGAATTATACTTTCAGAACTTAGTATTTTATCTTGAATTTTTTTTATAAATAAATTGTGATTACATAAACTTTTTGTTGCAGTGTTTGTTTACCCAGCTGACAAGGACTCAGTGCTTCAAGTAAAGAAAGAGGACTATGACAGTTGCAATAGAGCATCACCCATTGCATCATTCAAAGATGGGCACACTTCATTCAAGTTTGATAAAAATGGTCCATACTACTTCATAAGTGGAGTTCCAGAGAACTGCAAGAAGAATGAGAAGATTTTGGTTGTAGTCATGGCATATCGAAGCAACAAATCTTCATCTACAAATGAGACAAGATTGGGTTCTCCTCCATCTCCTTCACCTTCAGGATATATTGAGAATGCCCCAGTTCCTGCTCCTATGGGTGAGATTGCCCCCTCTACTCCTACTGAGATCGCTCCCTCTACTCCTACTGTGGAGCCTCCTTCTCCCAGTTCAGCCTCTTCAATGTTGGTGAATGCAATTGCTTCTATTGGAGTTTTTGCTGGTTCATCTCTTCTTTTAGTTCTGTAATTTGTTTCAATGGTTCACAAGATTTGCTCCATTTATCCTCTCTTGTTTTCCCCTCCTTGAATTGGTTCTGTTTATGATTTTTCTCTATGGACTTCGGTTGCTTGCTTGGTTTCTGTATTTGTTTGATACGATTGGAAGATAAGATCTAGACAAAGTAAATGAAGGAATAAATGAGTTCTTTTGTTCGTATGAAAATCAATCTCTCTCTCTCTCTCTCTCTCTCTCTCTCTCTCTCTCTTATCTGATCTTTTTTTTAATTATTTCGTATTAACAAAATAAGAAGTTGCATTCTCTGGTATTTATTTCACTTGAACAGAGAGTACTGGAATTACCCACCAGTAGATTGGTCCATCAATGGATACAGGACCCACGTTGTGTTCCAATCATGCTGAATAAATTAATTTTCACCAAAAAATAAAAAAATAACCCATTAAAAGATTGGCCCACCTAGTACAGTTTGAATAATTAATACCAATCATACATACTATAATTTCCTGGTGGTATGTAGGTAGGATTTTTTTTTTTTTTTTTTTGGTATCTCAAAATTTATTATAATAGACATTCAAGCACATAATTTCAGGATGATACAGATCCATCAGCCACGGATTGAAAAGAGACTAGGAATCATTTAAATAACATGAAAAATTGGAAAAACTGAAGGAGAAATCTTACAAATGGTGAATCAAATTTAACTTGTGGACTATTCAAGAAATTCCTGTCTAATGGGTAGAATGGCAAAAGGTTTCCTCAACATGGATTAGGAACCTTTTTCCATATTTTTTTTGGGTAAATCCCATTTCCATATTCTAGTGAATAGTTTCTGGAAAGGGATAAGTATCTACACCCTACAAAGATGGAGAAGAATGTTCCTGGCCTAATGTTTTGCCATGTGGCGTGTCAATTAGGCAAATCCAAATTTTTGTTGGAAAGATGAAGCACTAGTCAAATGTCAAATTAGGGCTTTAATTCAAGCATATGGTCTACAATGCTTCC